>CM032492.1:1977388-2663003 GCA_019059595.1 Marasmia exigua
TAGCAACACATTTTTTTTTTTAGATTTTAAGGGACTTGTCCATACATACTTTGACAAAGTATCTATCACCACTAATATGTAGTTGTGTCCTTTATTAAAATGTGAAAATTTTTGTAAATCTATGAGGTCGGCTTGCCAGAGATCATCAATTCCTTTTATAAATGTGCGTCTACGCGGAAAATTTCTTCTGACTGCTTTGTGAAGTTCATCAATTATGGCCTTTTTGCTCATTTTTGTTTATTTTTACATGAATTAAATTGTCTATTTCCGACTTTGAGTAAAATGATTTATTCAAATGTTCTGTTGTAACGGTTTCCAAGTTCTTCAAATGAAATTTTACTTCGAGCTTCACTTTTTCAATTTCATTTCGTAATTCTTGAATGGTTTTGTCTAAATAAGCTTTGTTTACTGCTTCATCGTCTTCGATTGGATATGATAGCCCTTTTAATTTAGAAGATTTTAAATCGTAGTGTCCGGTATCTGATTTCACCAATGTTTCATTGAAGTTTTCAATGTATTCTGTCAATCGTAAACGCTTATGAACATGATGTCCGAACTTGTCTATATTCATTGCTGTCTTGATGGGTTGACTACGGAAAGAATACTGCCCAATTTTCCTGGTTTTTTCTTTATATGTTCCACATCTATGATACCAGCTTCATGCAGTTCCGAAATAATAGCAATTATTTCATTATTAACACCAGTGTTACCCGCTTCCCAAGATGCAAGTAGTAACTGTAATCGTTCGACTAACTCGTTTGGATCATCCCAGTAAACTAAATCAGTGTTTGATTTTACTGTCTTTAAAAGAGAAATACCTTTACCTTGAGGAATACTTTCTACACTTGTAGTTGGATTTCGAGAGAATTTGAACAAAGGTTTAATTACATTCATATATTTAAATCCTTTGTTGCTGTTTATAGGTTTGGATGGTTCACAATTACGTCGATGAGCATTGGTTTCTATAAGAAGTAACTTGTAATTCTGTAAATCATCATATGTTACAGCATCTAAATTTGGTTTCTTTTTGAAAAGAAGTTCATTCAAGCCATTCGTTTTTTTAACAGTAAGTGCTCCTATTTTAAGAATAACGCCGTCGTCATGAACACGGGTTTTGCCTAGTAACAGTTTACCCCGCTCATTTCTGATTCCAAACGGAACATCTTTCATTACTTCAGACGATGTTGACCATGACAGTGATTGATTCTTAAGACTTGGCGATGACTGTACAGATTTGAATGATCCCACGCTTACGTTGTGGTCTTCAGACGGTGATACAACAAGGGTTTTGTTGTAATCGTTGTATTGTTCTTGTTCATCGTCTTCATCTTCTTCACTAATAGATTCATTGTAATCTTCATCAGAGACAAATAATGACTGGTTCTCGTCTTCAAATGATTGATTATTATCATTTTTAAACTTTTTCATCACTGGTTCAAAGTGCTCATCTTTGTTAAGTTGAGAGTTTTTTTTTTATCTGTTAATAATGTAAGTGGATCAACAATAGGTTTCAATATTGTTTCTAATGTTTTATTATTAGTATTTTCAACATATTTTATCATCGCAACTTTTCTTTTAACAGCTGCTGCTGATTTTACAATTTGTTCTTTAAGATTTTTCTCCATTTCAAAGTATTCCGCTCAGGTCTAAATCGTGAGTACGAGTGATTAAAAATAACACAGCGGTCTTTATGTATGTTCATCTATTACTATGAATGTATCGAACTTAAATCGGTAGCATCCGTTATTTTTGTCACAATCCTTATTAATAACAAGATAGCTAAAGGGTTTATTCCAAACAGAAGAGCACATCTCACGAAATTGAGACCATGACATATCAGCACCAACATGCTCCTCATATACGTGCTTCAAGTTAACATCATCTTGCTTAAATAGAACCACGAGGTTTGAATTGTCTCTGACAAGTTGTTTTGGAACTTTTGTATAAGTTTGATTGATATAGAAGCAATCTATATTTTTATGGCGTCCCATGGCGAAATAATCTCTAATGTTGTTTTGATTCTCACAAGCAACGTCGTCGAAAATGATGATCGAATCAGGTAAAGCATCATGTGGACTCAATATTTCACCATTATGATTGTATTTATTAAATGATGTTCCAGGAACCATGTCCAAAACCTTCTCAAGATATAAATATTTAGGCTGATACAAAGATTTTGAATACACATATAGGTTACGAAATCTTGGACCATTTTTATGTAATAATAAACTTATCACTAAATTGGTTTTTCCACTATTAGACGGACCACAAACAATACAACGTATTGTATTAGGTAACAAATTTCCGTGTCGTTTTGGCTCTTTAGATGACGCAGGACAGATGCATTCTAATTTAAGCGATTCTTTTTGTTTGACCAACTTCATTATATTGTTTATAACGTGTCTGCAGCGGTGTATTAGTCACAATAGAATGACCTTAAGATCTAACGTAACCGCATTTTAAATTAACACTTATCTATCTGTTTTTTGGGCAATTTCACTTAACTTGATTTTTTGCGACTGAGCGAACGCAGAGAGCGATTTCGAAAAAAATCAAGTGAAGTGAAATGCCCAAAAAACACCTACTGGCCACTATAGGACTGAGCGCCACTAGAATCTACAGAATGTGTAATGAGGCGGATGAAACCCCAATACACATAATAACTGAATGCGGACCACTGATGCGAAATCTTGTTATTTTCCGGTGACATATGTATTTGTTGATTCTAATATCCATAACACAGGTGCTTGAGCTACCTATCTGGCAGTCAGATCAATGTCGTGTGTGGGACTCGACCCTTAAGCAAAACCCCTGGAGTGTCCAACTCCGCGCAATCACGGTCAGAAACACCACAGCCGGGACTGGACCTTGCCGCCAATCGCGCTCGCCGCCCTAGCCCTTCCCTGGTGTATGATCTACCAGGACACCAGGTAATGTCGTCAACACTAGACACCCGTCCGTGGCACTCACTCAGCTGGTCTCACTGAAAACCAGCGTTATGGCCTTTATCTGGGCTCTGACTTAAGCTGAAAGCCGACGGATCACCTGATGGTAAGCGATTACCGCCGCCCAAGGATATCTGCAACACCAGTGGTGTCACAAGTGTGCTGCTTACCTTTTAACCCCCCTTCCCCTGGATTGGGCCTCCGGTACCCTCACAATATATTTTCTTTTATTAGGTATTTTAATTGTTTTCTGTTTGTGCCAAATTGTGTTTACAACTGCTTTATGCCCTGTGTCGTCATGTCTTGAATAATAAATGTTTTGTTTCTTTCTTTCGTTATTTATTTAAATAGGTACACCAACCGCGTATGTATTAAGACACTATGAAATTTAAACTAAAACTAAAACAAAATCTGATACACATGCCTATTAGAGGCGTACACAGCATTTACATTACAACAACTGTATTTTTTTTACATAAACTAAATATAAATGAAATTTGAATAGATATCAACTAAAAGAAAACATAAACTACTACTGTAATAATTCTCACAACATCTCATACGTTGACCTGATTCCGTACTAAGTAGCTTAAGCACTTGTGTTACAGATATCAGACAACAGAGGAACACAAATATATACTTAAATACATATATTACACCCAGAGTGTGGTCCCCGGCAGAGTAGAATAAGCCACCCTCACTCTTACCGAGGTGTCTTAAAAGGCGACTGAGGTAAAGCTGCTGGCATGATCATCAGCACCCAGAGAAGGAAAACTCTTCATTTATATCAAAACCCTCACCAACCCGTCTGCCAAGCGTGGTGAGTATGGCAATTACCCCTCATGTGATTGAGGGAGACCCGTGCCCCAGCAGTGGGGACTTAAATTGGCTGATGATGAACAGGGTTCATAGTGATCTATGTATGTATGAAAATACCTACCTTATAAGACCATGTTCGTGTACACTATAAAATGTTCATGTTTGTTCAGTGTCTGGGTGTAATCAACCCAGACACTGAACAAACACAAGTGTTCATCGCACGAATGTTTGTCCAGGGTGGGGATCGAACACACGACTTTTGGCGTAAGAGGCAGGGTCACTACCAATTGCGCCATCCGGTAAGTCTATGACTATGTAATATGACTAACTTAATTGGTTCCCAAGCCCGACGGCTAAGGAAGCTGCCAAGCTACGTCTAAACTTAGGCAGAGAGTCGTGAAAGATGTCAATAGTATTGTCATTTTCACTATAGTGGCTACATTTATTTTATTATTAATTTATTTGCCTTTATTTATTTCTGTTTTTCTTTATTTCTTTCTTTCTTTTTTCTTTCTTTCTTTCTTACTATATGTAAGAATGTACAAATCATCTTATGACTTGCACCAAACCCCTTGATCTCTTAATAAATTACCCGTGACTTCTTATGAGACTTAAGAATCTCGTTGTTTTTCGATGTTTGAGCTCCGTATATGAAACGTGCGTCTGTCCTTGTGTCCTTTCAATGGATCGATCTATGTGGAAAATCTTAGCAGATGTACCTACCGTGATCTGATTTAAAAGGACGGTTGAAGATGACAAATCACTGGGACTGGATGTATACCTACAATCATACAACATTTTTTTTATGCTAGAGGCGACAAACGAGCAAGCGAGTCACCTGACGGAAAGTAATCAACGCAGCCCATGAAAATCCGCGAAATCACAGAGATCGCTAATGTGTTGCCGGCCTTTTTAAAAAAGAGTACGCTCTTCTCTTGAAGGTCCCTAAATCGTAGCCGTCGTCGGGGGGTAAAAGGTTTCAGCGCACTTGTGACACACCACTGATGTCGTGAGTATCTATGGGCGGTGGCAATCGCTTACCATGAGGCGATCCGTCTGCTCGTCTGCCACCTATCACATGAAAACAATCACATACATTGATCTGATTACGAGATAGGTAGCTCAAGCACCTGTGTTACGGATAAGTTGTGTTTTACTAAGTTATTTTATTAAGGTGATGGGTAGGGCACACTAGCGACGCCAATCGATTTTAATTTTAAGCTACTAAACCAGATCTATTTTAAACAATTTCGGGGTTACAACCTCTAGGCTTACTGTATCTTAAACTCTTCTCTGTATCTTGTATTGTTAGGCTCTTATTGTACTGTCTGTTGCTGTTGTATCATGCTTGTATTTTGTTTTTGTGCAATAAAGAATATCTATTTATCTATCTATCTATCTAGGCAATCACTTACACTATTTATTAAATAACCATGCACAAATGTTCGGGTCCGTTTTTGTACGCGAAAAATTTATACACGCCAAAACTGGCCGCTTTTGGCGGTAATTCACATTTCGAGTACAAAACCATAGACCACTTAGTACCGCAGGATAGTGTCAAAATTGATCGAATCATTCAATCATTCGTTCAGTGACGTATTATAATATTGTATTAAGCATCTTGATTAGGAATTCCTTCCATTTATGGGATTAAATCCAACAAAAATAAGTTGACTATTTTCTCACAAATCTGCGCCAGGTCAAGGGCGGCCGTCCCCTTCCTCTCTTGCCTTCTGGGATTGCCAGTGCTTTCTGGACCACATGCTCGCTGTCTCTCCGCTTGACGTGGCCGTACCATCTGAGACTTGTTTCGGCGAGCTTTTCCTGGACTGGGGTGACTTTAAGGGTTTTAGGGGTGGGTGGGTTGATGACCTGATGAAAGTTATACTCTTTAATTCCAGTTGGTAAGCAATTTCCGTTACCCATGAAGACTCAAAACAATCATCATCATCATCATCAGCCCATTTAAGTCCCCACTGCTGGGGCACGGGCCTCCCTCAATCACATGAGGGGTAATTGCCATACTCACCACGCTTGGCAGACGAATTGGCGAGGGTTTTGAAATGCAGAGTTTTCCTTCTCTGGGTGCTAATGATCATGCCAGCAGCTTTACCTTAGTCGCCTTTTACGACACCTCGGTAAGAGTGAGGGTGGCCTATTCTACTCTGTCGGGGACCACACGGACTAAAAACAAGTGGAGACAGAAATGCTACCAACCAAACTCCCCATCTCAATAAGTTTGACAAAAAAAATCTTGTAGGACTGACTATATCATCATCATTATCATCATCAGCAACCCACACTCGTCTACTGCTGGATATAGGTCTCCCCTAATGCAAGCCACTGCTCCCGATTTTCGGCCACTCTCATCCAGCCCACACCAGCCAGCCTTCGAATGTCATCATCCCATCTTGTCGCAGGGCGTCCTACACTACGTTTACCGTGTCGCGGTCTCCACTCAAGGACTTTACGGCTCCAACGGCTGTCAGTTCTGCGGCTAATATGACCAGCCCACTGCCACTTCAGTTTGCTTATTCGGTTCACGGCTGGACAGTCCACCGGTTCAAAGTCACTCAAAGAGCTATGGAAAGGGCTATGCTCGGAGTATTTCTGAAGGACCGCATCAGAAATGATGTAATCCGACAGAGAACCAGAGTCACCGTCATAGCCCACCGAATTAGACTGACTGTATGAGGTTCTTAAAAAAAGGAGTAAAATAAATAAATAAATATTTCACAACATCACGTACATTGATCTAACTCCAAGATAGGTAGCTCAAGTACCTGTGTTACTGATATCAGAACAATACCAACAGCGGAATTACAAATATATACATATATAAATAGCCGTGTGGTCCCCGGCAGAGTAGAATAGGCCACCCTCACTCTTACCGAGGTGTCGTAAAAGGCGACTAAGGTAAAGCTGCTGGCATGATCATCAGCACCCAGAGAAGGAAAACTCTGCATTTTTATCAAAACCCTCGCCAACCCGTCTGCCAAGCGTGGTGGCTGGCGATGTGACATATATAAATACAACCTGTGCGGATAAAGAATGGGATCAGAAATGGCAGCGCATCTATTCACTTCTCGCTCGACTATTTTTTTTTATTCTAGAGGCGACAAACGAGCAAGCGAGTCACCTGATGGAAAGCAATCATCGCCGCCCATTAACATCCGCGAAATCAGAGAGATCGCTAATGCGTCTATACTCGCACTCGTGGGTGTGCGAGCGAGAAGTGAAAAAATGCGCCGCCATTTCTGATCCAATTCTGTATCCGCACGGGTTGTACATAAATAAAATATGAGTACACTAATACATACATAATATATATGATAAATAAAATTAAGCTAAAAGTAAATAAAAAGGATTCTGGGACCTATACAGACTCCGGATGGCGCCTGGAGGAGGCTAAAGAACAGGGAACTGGAAGACCAGGTGGGCGAGCCCAACATCATTGGCGAGACTAAAGCGCATCGACTTCGCTGGCTCGGCCACCTGGAAAGAATGGGAGACGATCGTGCGGTAAAGCGAGCGTATCAGGGACGTCCTAATGGCAAAAGGCCAGTCGGCCGTCCGAGATATCGCTGGAAGGATGAGGTCGAAAAAGACCTGCGCGGACTCTCGGCAGATGACTGGCAGGAGGTGGCGCAGGATCGACCAAGATGGAGGCTCTTATTATCGGAGGCCAAGACTCACTATGGGTCGCTGCGCCAACCTAGTTAGTTAGTTAGTTAGTTAAATAAAAAGGAAAGTTAAAACAAAGTAGGTTCCCGTGCCAATGTCCCCAAAATACTGGCAGCATTACCCCGCTGGATCGCGATGGGAATTCGCTGGGCGAGGTAGCTGCCAGCCTTTGGCTCTCTCGTGACTTCGACTAGACGCTTAGATAAGTCATGGAAAAAAGAGAGAGCGTCCGAACCCCACGGGCCCAGTGTTTCAACACCGAAAGCTACAAAGTGAAGTAACTAAAATAAAATAAAATAAAATAAAATAAAGTGGTAGGCACCAGATAGATGCCTTTACTTTGTAGCTTTCAGTATCTCCGCAGCTTCTGTCAGCCGCAGCTCCGGCACTCCTCGTAGTCCCGGGAAGATGAGACGGTGCCAGAGTGTCGACGCAGGTAGCATCCCACACGAGAGCACGCCCCATCTTCCAAGGGATGAGAGACATTCCGTCTGGTCTCTTGCCATCATCACGTGAAATGCCGTTCGGTTCCAAATTTTCCGGCACATTGATGGTGGCAAGCGACCGACGGATAATACTTTTTTTTTGTAAATACATACTTATAATACCTACATAGAATACACCGAGACCAATACAAACAGACATGTTCATGCACACAAATGTTTATACTGTGCGGGGATCGAATACGCAACCTTTGCACCAGAGGCAGCGTTCACTACCACTAATGCAAACGGGCCGTCGTTTTAAGGATAAAAGATAAGATAAAAAAATCTTTATTCAATTAAGATCCATACAGAACACTTATGAATGTCAAAATAGGTACATTATCATCTGCCGCTGGTTTGGAATATCGATTTCTACTGAGAAGACACCAGCAAGAAACTCAGTAGTTACTGTTCTCAAATATTGATGATGTTACAGAGTTTCAATTGAGAAGAAAAAAATACAATTATGAAAGTTAATAGACTACTATGAATAACAACTCAAAAGATTAATCAATTAACATGACCAAGAATCCTTATCATTTAAATAGTCTTGTACACTATAGTAAGCTTTCTTCATTAGGCAGGTTTTAATGAGACTTAAACTTATCCAGTGATAGGTTAATGACATTTTGTGGTTGCTTATTGTATATGCTAATATTTTAACCAACAAATAAATTCACCTCGTTGGTATTGTGGTTTAAGGTGACAGGCAGGGCACTCTAGCGACGCCAATCGATTTTAATTTTTAGCAACTAAACCGGATCTATTTGGAACAATTTCGAGGTTACAACCTATTTTTATTTAATAAAAATAAGGTAAATACCGTGGGAGAGCCAAGCTTCGGCATGAATGGGTCGGCTCGACCGGAGTGATACCACGGCCTCACAGAAAACCGGCGTGAAGCAGCACTGTGCTGTGTTTCGCTGCGTGAGTGAGGGTACCGGAGGCCCAATCCGGGGTATCCCCCGGATTGGGCCTCCGGTACCCTCACTCACGAGGGGTTTAAAGGTTGGCAGCGCACTTGTGACTCCACTGGTGTCGCGGGTGTCCATGGGCGGCGGCAATTGCTTAACATCAGGTGATCCGTCTGTTCGTCTGCCTACCTATCATATATAAAATAACCATGAAAAAATGTTGGGACCAACGGGAAAAATTGATTACCGCCAAAAGCGGACACTTTTAGCGTGAATCAATTTTTCGCGTACAAAAACGGACCCAACATTGGGCATGGTTATTTAATAATTAGTTTAAGTGTTTGCCGAGAGGTTGTAACCCGAACATTGTTTAAAATAGATCCGGTTTAGTATCTAAAAATTAAAATCGATTGGTGTCTTTAGTCTGCCCTACCCGTCACCTTAAGAATAAATTTAGAAGATTGCAGACTAAAAGAGAACATTCTAATATCTACCTACCCACACCCTTATATCTAATATTTTGATGCAAGATCTAACACAAGTGTGCTAGTGTGACCTACCCGTCACCTTAAGTACTGGCCCATGATCTCGGGGTCCTGGGTTGGATTCCCAGGTTGAGCAAAAAGTATATTTCGAGTTTTTCGAACATGGCTCGGGTTTTTTATCTCCAATCCGCATTAGGCAAGCGTGGTGATTAAGCCTAGTCCCATCATAGTAGCGATGACTTGATTTCTATGATGGAGGCCTTTGCTCTGAATTGGGACAGTTACTATTGATTGGTACTATTGTATATCTTAATATTTAAGCCAACAAATTTCGCCTCGTTGGTCTTTACACACATTTATACTTTTTAGAAACTATCCAGAATGCAAATTTCCTTACGATATTTTCCCTCGATAGTGGTAGAATCACGCACATAGACTTGAAAAATTTTGTGGTACATATTCTAGATTACGACCTCCCTTATAAAGGCGTTCATTCGAGTAATATAATATCCTCCAACCGATTACGACTACGGCGGCCAATCTCAACGTACAGCCACGTATGCAGGATATATTACAGTGCTTAAGTGCGTGTGCAAACACAAGTGCACACTCTATTCCTTTACACTCATATTCCAATGGGACACCAGAGTGATATGACCGGATAGGGATTGGGCGCAGGACTAATGGCTTAACGTGCTTTCCGAGGCAAGGGGGTACATGACTGCCGAATTCCAGACTCCGGGCTGACATTAAGGACGACCCGTTTGGAACAGTGGTAGTGAACGCTGCCTTTGGTCCAAGGGTTGCGGGTTCGATCCCCGGACAGTACAAACAGTTGTGTGCTTGAACATGTCTGTTTGTATTGGTCTGGGTGTTTTCTATGTATTATAAGTATGTATTTACAAAAGAAAAGTATTATATGTATGTATATATTTGTAATCCCACTGTTGATTCTGATCTCCGTAACACAGGTGCTTGAGCTACCTATCTCGCAGTCAGATCAATGTATGTGATGTTGTGAAATATTTATTCATTTATTTATTAAGAATTTCTTACCGAAAACTTAGGTACACATTTTTGGCTTGACGCGGGGTTCGTACCCGGGATCTCCTTCGCAGCCGTCGCTTTAAAGTGCGACCCACTAACCACTGCGCAGTTGAGACAGTCATACCACTACCGAGTACCACAGTCGAGTAATACCTAAGAATGTCTCCCCAATTTTCTCCATTATAGGGGCGGCCCAAGAATAACTCCTCCCAAAGCTTATGTTTTTCCGCAAAAAACCACTTTGGGCGGGGCCCAAAACTGTAATTCATCAGCCAAGTTCGAAACGCGAGTGAACAATTTTAATTTCACTCTTAAAGTTTCTCGAATAAAGTTGAATGTGTGGTCGAAGGAGCGCAAAGCTCGTGGTTTGCGACTGGTCGGTCCAATTGTGACTGGAAAATTATTAAGTCCATTTTGTGAGATGTGGTATTCTTGAGTTTTTTGACGGATGTCTTTCTGCAGTTATAGTTCTTGTGGTTGTCAAAGATATTTTGGTGGCGTTCGGAGTATGAAGTATTGGAGGTGGCATTTTGGATACGTCATTTGTACAGACCGACCAAGATCAGAACATAGATATGTACCCTAAACAGACTGCCTTTTCATACAAAGCCATACTTAAACCGCGCGAAGATGATATAACTGAGGTGACGTGCTGGGTGACGTTCTTTCTCTACCGCACCCGTATAGAATCTGCGTCAGGGCCGGGTGGATCTCTTTCACACTTTGAGACGTTTTTTGGATGTCGGTCACTCTGGTTTTCTGTCGTATTACATCATTTCTGATGCGGTCCTTCAGAGATACTCCGAGCATAGCTCTTTCCATAGCTCTTTGAGCGACTTTGAACCGGTGGACTAGTCCAGCCGTGAGTGTCCACGTCTCGGCACCGTAAGTCATGACCGGAAGGACGCACTGGGTGACGAGAAGACTTCACGAAGTTTACCAAATGCTGCTCAGCCTAGCTGAATTCTTCTATTGGCTTCTCTCTCGAAGTTATTGAAATTGGAGCGTTTGTCCTAGATAGACATATTCCTGAACAACTTCGAGAGGTACTCCATTAACAGCGACCGGTCCCAGATCAACGAGCTCGTTGAACATGATCTTGGTTTTATCCAAGTTCATCCGAAGACCGATGTGATTGGAAGATTCAGCGAGGCTGCTCACCATACAGGAGATGGTGAGCAGCCTCGCTGAATCTTCCAATCACATCTTGTAGGGTTTCCGCCAAGATGACGATGTCGTCTGAGAATCGTAGGTGTGACATGTATTCGCCATTAATATTGATTCCGCGCTCTTTCCAGTTTATCGTTCCGAATATGTCCTGCAGCGCAGCGGAGAAAAGTTCCGGAGATATAACATCTCCTTGTCTCACACCACGTCGCAGCAGGACAGGCTCGGTTTGGCCATTATGGATTACTACGGACATATTAGCAGCGTCATACAGACACCTCTACACCTCGATATATCGATGATGGAAAGTAATCAACGCCGCCCATGAACATCCGTTAAATCAGAGAGATAGCTAAATTTTATTCGAAAAGTGTATAAAACCTTTTGATTAAATTTAAGTATAAAAATTGTATTTTTTTTATTACGTCCAATCCATGGTGTGAGATCTTTCAGTTATCGCATCGTATTTCTTCGTAACTCCGCACACCGACGTATTACAGCGTCTTTAACGGTCTCCGAGATTTTTCTACCAGTTTTTCTTTTTGCGAAAGAAGTCGCCGTTTTTGTTCCGCGAAATGTTTCTTAAGTACATTTTTGTTTGGTCGTTGATTTTCGACAGCGAATTCTTAAGATGAAAGTTTTCCACAAGTACTTTGTTGCGCGGAACTTGGGTCGACACACTACCGTGTAACAGTGAGCTGATAATTACAAATTTGTAAAAGTATTTAATAAAAATAATTAGTGACTAATAAAAATGACAGTGGGAGAGCCACGCTTCGGCATGAATGGGCTGGCTCGACCGGAGTGATACCGCGTCCTCACAGAAAACCGGCGTGAAGCACTGTGCTGGAGGCCCAATCCGGGGGAAAGGGGTTTAAAGGTTGGTAGCGCACTTGTGACTTCACTGGTGTCGCGGGCGGCCATAGGCGGCGGCAATCGCTTACTATCACTGAAAACCAGCGTCATGGCCTTTGTCTGGGCTGTGACATAAGCTGAGTGAGGGCCATTTATACTAGACGTCATAACACATCATAATATTCATTTGGCACTGTCTGGACATGATTGAATATAGTTTTGTTTTTGTTTTTTCCTTTTGTTTTATTTTTATGTATTTTTAATTGTTTTATGTTTTATTTTCTGTTTGTGACAAATTATGTTCTGTTTACAATTGCTATATGTTCTGTGTTGTGATGTCTATAATAATAAATATTTTCTTTCTTTCTTTCTTTCATCAGGTGATCCAACGTCTGCCAACTATCACATAAAAAAAGTTTCGAAAAGGCCGGCAACCCATCATCACAGCGAGTCGTCTGATCTCATGTGTGGCGGTGATAACTAATCATTAGGTGACCCGCTTGCTATATATAAAGAGGTAAATCCTACAGACAGCGACTACGCTTATATTTAATCCGAAAACACGAAACGCAGCCGCGATGTAATTGGCAGGTGGCGCCATCTATTGGTCACCTTTTTTTAACGCTGGAGGAATGCCCCCCTCCCTCTCCCGTATCTTGGGTACTGAGAGGAGGCGTGCCTAACCCGCACTACACCACGTGGTCCACCAAAGTGGAGGGGAAAGGTACTTTTTAGCAGACCTGGCCGTCGGGGGAGGGACTCTGAGACTCTGACCCTGGACTATCGCAGGGCACTCAGGTACAGCTGGGCTCTCCGCGGGGTGTTTCGAGCCCCTCATGCGAGTTATACCAGCCTAACCTATGCAGCGACTCACCCACCCGTGGAAATGGGAATGGTGCCACGAGCCCCTAAGATCTATTGGTGACCTTTTTTTTTCTCCCAGGGGAAACCATCATGGCCGTCATCTTGCTACATGTAGGGAACAAGGTGGTGTGTGGGACTCAAACCCTAACTAAAACCCCTGGGGTGTCCATCATCCATCTCCGCGCAATCGCGGCCGGTAACCCCACAGCCGGGACTAGACCGTACCGCTAATCGCGCTTGCCGCTTCACCCCTATCTGGCGCAGTACAGCCCTTCAACGCTGTACGACCTACCAGGACACCCAGTAATGTCGTCCCCCGCGGAGTCGTATGCTGAGAAAAGCCACTCCCTAGCAGTGGATACGCTCACTTACTCCGAAAGCCCGTTTAGTCGCCTCTTACGACAGGCCGGGAAAACCTTGGCAGTATTCTTAAACGCCCCTAGCCACAGGGCGTATCTATTGGTGTCCTAGCCTAACCTTTTTGCTCACCAAAAAATATTTTGGTGAGCAAATAGGTAATTTTTAAAGGGTCTGTTTAATATTATATTCCCAAAAAAAAAAACATTTTTTTAATTTTAGCGCGTAACGTGTACTTAATTGAAAATGATCCCAAAGGCCAGACTTTCCTTTATTAACTGAACTCATTGTACCTTGATTACGTTAGAATCAAAGTTTGAGAAAATAATTTATATCGCGCCATAATTAATGTAAAATTTGCGCGCGCGCAGCCTGACGGGGACAGATGAGCTTTGCTTTTAATTATGTGTGTTAAGAGGGAGACTTGTGGGTAATACCGACGGGAATATTTATTTATTTATTTAATTACACAGGTCCTTAAACCTAATTACGTAATTAAACAGAAGTAAAAAAAAATAATAATAAAACAATATCAAAAAACAGGCAAACACGTGAGTTATCTGAAAACTAGGCTTATATTACCATACTACGGAGATATATGCGCAGTGTTCTTCACAGAAGGACTGGCATGTGGACACTATACTGTGCCACGGATCTATTAATATATTATTATTGTTTATTAATATATTTTTTTTCATATTATTTTTTGCAATCCTCATCCTTTTTAATTCTCAGGTGCGCCCAAAGCTGTCGCTCTGGACCCCGGGGTACACTTAGACCATGATTCGGGATTTGGGGAGTCTGGAGTCCAATTCTCGTGCTCGTGATATTTTGAAAACATGGCGGATATCACCTAAAAACCATACAAAAAAACTATGTTTTGGCTATATATGTCGTATGATGATAAATGTCACAAGCCCGAGAATTGGGCTCCAGGTGATCACACCAGGAAACCAGACCAACTGAATCATCATTACACGTTTCAGAAACTATCCGAAACGTGCAGGTTTCCTCACGATGTTTTTCCTCACCGCCGAGCTAATGGTAGAAATACGCACATGGTTTTGAAAAGTCCAGAGGTGTCAGCTCGGATTTATTGTACACCTTAAGTTACAAAAGGTGATAAAAATTATAGTACGAAGTACAGTAAAAAAAAGAGGATTCACTTTACACTTCTTTACATGCATATTATTAAAAAAAATATATCTCCAAAAATATCTGCAAACCACGCGTGATTTTTATGTTATGTACCAATATGTTGTAAAATTATGTGAAAAAATTACACAGTACAAACATTTGTGTGCATGAACATGTTTGTTTGAATTGGTCTGGGTGTTTTCTATGTTATTGTAAGTATATATTTACAAAAAGAAAAGTATTATACGTATATATTTGTAATTCCGCTGTTGATTCTGATATCCGTAACACAGGTGCTTGAGCTACCTATCTCGGAGTCAGATCAATGTATGTGATGTTGTGAAATATTTATTATTTATTTATTATGTATATTTTATGTGATAGGTGGCAGACGAGCAGACGGATCACCTGATGGTAAGCGATTGCCGCCGCCCATGGACACCCGCGACACCAGTGGAGTCACAATTGCGCTGCCAACCTTTAACCCCCCTTTCCCCCGGATTGGGCCTCCGGTACTCTCCTAATATATGAATTTCCAGCGGATAATTAAGTAAAGCAACGTGTTTTTAGTTTTTACAACTTTTTCTTAACTTTTTTAAGGACATATATAGAAAAACGCCCTGTTGGTCTAGTGGTATAAGTACCGGGCCGTGATCTCGGGGTTCTGGGTTCTAGTCCCGGATCGGGCGAAAATTATGTTTCAAATTTTTCGAATATAGCTCGGGTTTGTGATCACCAATCCGCATTTGGCAAGCGTGGTGATTAAGCCTAATCCCGTCATAGCGATAACTTGATTTCTGCGATTCAGGCCTTACCCTGCAGTGGGACAGTTTATAGGCTGATACCACAGATTTAAGAAGTTAATACTTTATACAGAAAAACTATTGGATTTTTTTCCCAAAGTAAGAAAGTAAGTAACTAACTAATCAAGCAAGCAAATAATTAAGTAAAAACCTTATTGTAGTAAAGTATAACGGCCTCACAGAAAACCGAAGTGAAGCAGCGTCTGCGCATTGTTTCGCCGCGTGAGTGAGGGTAATGGAGGCCCAATCTGGGGAAAGGGGAAGCTTAAAGGTTGGCAGGTCTCTTGTGACTGCCCATGAACATCCACAACACCAGTGGTTGTGGGTGTTCATGGGCAGCTGTAATTACCACCAGGTGATCCGCCTGCTCGTCTGCCACCTATCACATACAATAACTACTACAGCCCGGAGTCTGGAAGTTGACGGCCTTGTACCGCTGTTGGTCCTGCACCCGATCCCTCACCGGTCGTGTAACAGTAGTGTACCATCGAAATATGAGGGTAAGGAAAAAGAGTGCGCTTGTGTTTGCGCACACACTTGAACACTATAATATATCCTGCGTACGTGGCTGATCGTTGAGATTGGCCGCCGTACCTGTTATCGGTTGGAGGATATTAATAACTACATTTGCTAGTATAATTTTTTTTTATGGTATAAGTGGCAGACGAGAGGACGGATCACCTGATGGTAAGTGATTACCGTCGCCCATGGACACCTGCAACACCAGTGGTGTCACAAGTGTGCTGCTTACCTTTTATTAACTTGACAAAGTATATAGTATCTGTGACATAGGCAAGTATCCCTCATAAAGAGGGTAAAAAAATATTTTAAAGGATTTCATGTTCAGTTACCGCCTTAACAGGCTCCAAAAACCAGTTCTGACCGGTTACTTGACGATATGAATTCGAGCCATCAAATCAGCTACATACATCAATACGAAATGGCGAAGTAAAGTATCAGCCTACATACTGTCCCAGAACAGGGCAAAGGCCTCCATCATAGAAATCAAGTCATCGCTACTATGATGGGGTTAGGCTTAATCACCACGCTTGCCTGATTGGTGACGTCAAACCCGAGCTATGTTGGAAAAAATCCGAAACATACCTTTGCTCTACTTGGGACCCCGAGATCATGGCCCGGTAGATCATCATCATCAGCCTATCACAGTCCACTGCTGGACGCAGGCCTCTCCAATTGTTCGCCACCGTGATCTATCCATGGCTTCTCGCATCCAGCCCTTGCCAGCCATCCTGCGCAGATCGTCCCCCCACCTAGCCAGAGGGCGCCCTACATTAGTCCACAAGTTAAAGATCGCTCAGCAGGCTATGGAACGAGCACTTCTCTTCGTCTCTCTTCGAGATCGAATGAGGTGATCCCGCAGAGAACCAAAGTTCCATAGATCATCATCAGCCCATTTAAGTCCCCACTGCTGGGGCACGGGCCTCCCTCAATCACATGAGGGGTAATTGCCATGCTCACCACGCTTGGCAGACGGGTTGGCGAGGGTTTTGATATAAATGCAGAGTTTTCCTTCTCTGGATGCTGATGATCATGACAGCAGCTTTACCTTAGTCGCCTTTTACGACACCTCGGTAAGAGTGAGGGTGGCCTATTCTACTCTGCCGGGGACCACAAGTTGCATAGATACATAGCATTAATTTGTATGTAGCAGACGAGCTGGTTAACATACCAGACAAACTTCTGGAGAGTCGCCTACGTTGGTACGGTCATGTCCTGCGGAAACCGGACAGCAACGTGGGAAACAAATGTCTGGCCATGCCACCACCTGTCCTGGCAGAAGGGGTAGACCTAAAAAGGTATGGCTTGATGTCTTAAGGTGACGGGTAGGGCACTCTAGCGACGCCAATCGATTTTAATTTTTAGCTAAACCGGATCTCTTTTAAACAATCTCGGGGTTACAACCTCTCGGCATACACTTTTATACTATTTATTAAATAACCATGCACAAATGTTGGGTCCGTTTTCGTACGCGAAAAATTGATTCACGCCAAAAGCGGACACTTTTAGCGTGAATAAATTTTTCGCGGGTCCGCGTTTGTGCATGGTTATTTAATAAATAGTATATTTTTTTTAAATAGACCTGGTTTAGTAGCTAAAAGTTATAATCGATTGGCGTCGCTAGTGTGCCCTACCCGTCACCTTAATGTTTAGGTGTACCTTTTAAATTCACGTTATATATGAAAATTTTCATAATAGTCAGATCTAACATAGACCTCCTTTCCCCCGGATTGGGCCTCCGGCACCCTCACTCACGCAGCGAAACACAGCACAGTGCTGCTTCACGGCGGTTTTCTGTGAGGCCGTGGTATCACTTCAGTCCAGCCGGTCCATTTATACCGAAGCGTGACTCTCCCATGGTCACTGAGTATGTGCGCTTCGTCTTATCATCACTTATCATCATTTACCTTCAAGCTTTCCCGTTGAGAAAAAAACATTTAGAGACGGGAATCGAACCCCACATTCTTGACATTCAGCCACTAACCCATGATGTCACTTATGACAATTAATAATAGATGATTAATATGATTTTATTCCGACAAAAAATGACAAAGATTGTAAGCAAGCTCTAACCAGAATATAACCTTCAATATGAAAAAACGGACACAAAGGATGCTCGGGCGCACGGTAGCGGTGTGGGCCAGGTTTCGAATGTGCTTATACATATCGCCCGTTATTCTACTTCTAGGGCTTTAATTTTTAAGTATTTTTGTATACTAATAATATTATGGGCAAAGCCTGAAATAAATGAATTTTAATTTTAATTTAATTTAATTTTAATTTTATTCATCATTATCATCATCAGCCCATTTAAGTCCCCACTGCTGGGGCACGGGCCTCCCTCAATCACATGAGGGGTAATTGCCATACTCACTACGCTTGGCAGACGGGTTGGCGAGGGTTTTGATATAAATGCAGAGTTTTCCTTCTCTGGGTGCTGATGATCACTGCCAGCAGCTTTACCTTAGTCGCCTTTTACGACACCTCGGTAAGAGTGCGGGTGGCCTATTCTACTCTGCCGGGGACCACACGGCGTACACTAGGGCTTTATTCATAAACGTATAATTAGTTACAGAACAGTATCAGACCATGGGAGAGCCATGCTTCGGCATGAATGGGCCGGCTCGACCGGAGTGATACCACGGCCTCACAGGTAACCCTGCGTGAAGCAGCACTGTGTTGTGTTTCGCTGCTTGAGTGAGGATACCGGAGGGCCAATTCGGGGGAAAGGGGGATTTAAAGGTTGGCAGCGCACTTATGACTCCACTGGTGTCACGTGTGTCTATGGGCGGCGGAAATTGCTTACCATCAGGCGATCCATCTGTTCATTTGCCACCTATTACATAAAAAAGAACAGTTTTGACGTTTAAAACCAAAAAACATAGGTTACATGTTTTTCGAAGTAAGAATCATGACAAAACACAAGACATTATTAGAATCAACCTATATACTGTCCCACTGCAGGGCAAAAGTCTCCATCATAGAATTCAAGTCATCGCTACTATGATGGGATTAGGCTTAATCACCACGCCTGCCCAATGCGGATTGGTGATTTCAAACCCGAGCTATGTTCGAAAAATTCGAAACATACTTTTCGCTCGACCCGGGAATCGATATCCCGGTACTTTAACCACTAGACTAATAGGGCGTCTGTGACAACAACAACAACTGTCATATGGCTTCCCTCCACCAGCCCATGGTCCTTCCTACCGTCTCGGCATACGGACCGAATCTTCGGAGACGCTCACCAAGTACTTGCTATGGGCTCTTTCCCCGGTGCGATTTGTCATATGGCTTGTTTAGCAAATATGTTTTGGAACTTGGCCCCTCTCATCCCCATCTGTTAAAAGCAACAAAAGCTCTCGGCAGCCGCGCGGCCGCCGCCTGCGCATAAGTCACCGCGGAGTGTTCCACATGTTTGACGTTAGCGGCCGAACCCTTTACACTGGACGACCATGTGGTTACTTCTTTAAGGTGACGGGTAGGGCAGTAGGGTTGGTTCCCCGGCAGAGTAGAATAGGCCACCCTCACTCTTACCGAGGTGTCGTAAAAGGCGACTAAGGTAAAGCTGCTGGCATGATCATCAGCACCCAGAGAAGGAAAACTCTGCATTTATATCAAAACCCTCGCCAACCCGTCTGCCAAGCGTGGTGAGTATGGCAATTACCCCTCATGTGATTGAGGGAGGCCCGTGCCCCAGCAGTGGGGACTTAAATGGGCTGACGATGTAGAGCACACTTGCGATGCCGTTCGATTTCAATTGTTAGCTACTAAACCGGATCTATTTAAAACAATTTCGGGGTTACAACCTCTGGAAAAACACTTGCACTATTTTTTTAAATAACCATGCACAAATGTTTGTCCGTTTTTGTACGCGAAAAATTGATTAACGCCAAAAACTTTTTTCGCTTACAAAAACGGACCCAACATTTGTGCATGGTTATTCAATAAATACTATAAGTGTTTGCCGAGAGGTTGTAACCCCGAATGTTTAAAATAAGTACGGTTTAGTAGCTAAAAATTAAAATCAATTGGCGTCGCTAGTGTGCCCTACCCGTCACCTTAAGAAACAAGCCTACATAAATAAACATTGTACAAAGCCACACTTCGGGACTAGGCTTTGCTTTGGACACGGATCTAAAAAAAAGACGGACAAAACATTACACTAACCAAATGTGAAGCATGGTAGGTACGACAATTTTGTTTGTTGTACACATAGGGTGTCGTCTTGGAACGAAAGCGGTACTCTATGGAAACTAACGCCACCTAGTAGTTTTAGTGTGACAACAAAGCGTCTGCTTTTCGTATCAGCTAGTTTGTGAGCAAGTACTAATTACTAAGTTTTCCGGTAGATGCCACTATGCATTTTTACATTGCGCAAGCAAAGCGTGTTTCCGAATCAATGACCCCAAGACGCCTAGCGCCCAATTCTAGGGCTCGTGACATTTATTTTCATACGACATATATCACTAAAACATTTTTTTTTTTTTTTTATTATGAACTGCAGGCCAACGCTTGACCACAATCTCACCTGATGGAAAGTGACGATGAGGTCTAGGATGTAACGCGTTTGCCTAGGAGATGCCTGTTCACTCTTGCCTTAAAGATGTCCAGATTATAGTGGTCCGGAAAAACAGACCTTGGCAAGGAGTTTTTTTGTATGGTTTTCAGGTGATATCCGCCATGTTTTAAAAATATCACGAGCACGAGAATTGGCCTCCTGGTCTTTTGTATTTTTTTTAATAGTTTAGTAATGTAGACGTTATGATGGTGACACAAGACCACTAGGTGGCGTCTGTTTCCATATATTTTGAACATTTGTACCAAGCGTTAAAAATAGCAGCATGCTCTATACCTATGCATAGATAAGCAAGTTGTCATTCGTGGCTACCAGGGCGGCCCGACCGTCGCCGGAAAGCAGAAAAAACGCGAAGTTAGCACTCTAATTCAGATATACATATGGTTGTACATGATAGATAGGTAATAGAAACCGCCGCCATTATAGCTCGAACGACAGCGCACGTGACACATTAGTCCCGCCGACAATTTTTTGTCCAATATGCCGTCTGGTGTGGTGAAATCGTGCAAAAACTACGCAAGAAAATATAAAAAGTCTCAAGGAATCACTTATCACAAGTAAGTTATGACATTTTGTGATATTTTTCCTACAATCGTTTAATTACTATGATAAGAATTTCAGAGGAAAAAAATCAACAGTGTTGCCAATTTTTCTCGGGGAAATTTCCCTAAATATGGGGAAATCAGTACTTGTTGCAATTTTGGCTTGTCTCACAAGGGAAATATGATCCATACATTGACGGCGCTAGTTTTGTTGATGCGTCGCCTTAATATAAAATAGTAATCATCATCATCATTTCAGCCAATAGACGTCCACTGCTGGACATAGGCCTCCCGCAATGTTCTCCACACAGATCGGTCCTGTGCTGCCCGCATCCAATGGATTCCCGCGATCTTCACCAGATCGTCGGTCCACCTTGTGGGGGGCCTGCCACGGCTGCGACTTCCTGTGCGTGGCCTCCACTCCAGGACCTTTCTGCCCCAACGGCCGTCTGTTCTCCTCGCTATGTGCCCTGCCCATTGCCACTTGAGGCATGCAATCCTTTGGGCTATGTCTGTAACCTTAGTTCTCCTGCGGATCTCATCATTTCTGATACGATCACGCAGGGAGACTCCGAGCATAGCTCTCTCCATTGCTCTCTGGGTGACTTTGAGCCTCCTTAATCGGCACATTGTAAGCGGCCAAGTTTCGGTTTCGTATGTCATCACTGGCAACACACACGCATTGAAGACTTTTGTCTTGAGACACTGCGGTAGGTGGGCCGAAAATATGTTGCGTAGCTTCCCGAACGCTGCCCAGCCGAGTTGGATTCGTCGATCGACCTCTTTCTGGAAGTTGGACTTACCAAGCTGGACTTTTTGTCCGAGGTAGATGTACTCGTCTACAACTTCCAGTGCAGAGCTTCCAACCTTCACAAGAGTGGGTACGACATGGGAATTCGACATGATTTTCGTCTTGTCCATGTTCATTTTCAGACCCACTTGTTGGGAGACTCTACTGAGGTCGTCAAGCATTGTGCCTAGGTCTTCCAAGGTCTCAGCCATGACTACGATATCATCAGCGAATCGAAGGTGCGTCATGTACTCACCATTTATATTGATGCCAAGTCCATCCCAGTCCAGAAGTTTAAACACGTCCTCCAACAGAGTGGTGAACAGTTTCGGCGATATAACGTCACCCTGTCTCACACCTCGCTGGAAAGGAATGGGTTTTGATTCCTCGTCCTGAAGACGAACTGACATTGTGGCGTTTCCGTACAATGACTGCAACACTTGTATGTATCGGTAGTCTATTCGGCACCTTTGGAGAGACTGTAGCACGGCCCAGGTCTCGACAGAGTCGAAGACTTTCTCATAGTCCACAAACGCTAAGCATTATGGCAGGTTATACTCTTCGGTCTTCTGTATAACCTGCCGCAGCGTATGTATGTGGTCTATAGTGCTAAAGCCTTTTCGAAATCCGGCTTGTTCGGGAGGCTGGAAGTCGTCGAACCTGCGTGCGAGACGATTCGTCATAACTCTCGAAAACAGCTTATATATGTGGCTCAGCAGCGTGATAGGCCTGTAATTCTTCAATTGGGATTTGTCACCCTTTTTGAAGAAAAGCCTTACCACGCCAGAGTGCCACGCTTTGGGTGTCTTTCCCTCAATAATGATGGAGTTGAAAAGCCTCTGAAGGGCTTTCAGGACAGGTCGTCCACCTGCTTTCAGAAGCTCCGCTGTGACTCCATCATCACCCGGTGCCTTACCGTTTTTAAGCTGTTTGAGAGCTATGCTAATCTCGTATAGGCTGACGTCTGGGATATCTTCGGTGTAGTGCCGGGTTAATTTGGCTCTGCGCTCAACGGCCTGAATGACAGGTGTGCGTGATGTCGCGTAAAGCTGTCCATAAAAGTGTTCGATCTCGGCCAAAAGTTCTGGGCGTGACGTGACGATTCTGCCATCCTCTGTTTTCAGCTTGGTCAACAAGCTCTCTCCAATAGCCAGATCTCTAGCGAAGACTTTGGAGCCTTTGTTTCGCTCTATAGCCTCTTTAATACGTTCCGTATTAAATCGGCGTATGTCCCGGGTCAGGCACTTGGAGATGCGCTTGCTAAGCTGCCGTCGTTGACGCGCTTCATCAGAGGTTTGCAGAACCATTTTCCGCCTTTCCTCCATTAGCTTTAGAGTTGGCTCCGAGATTTTACTGGCTTTTTTCGTACGGCTGGGTCTGAAGACCTTTGCACCCGCCGTAAGGACAGCTTCTACGAGCCTGTCATTATATTTGCCCACATCTGAGCAGCTCTCTAGGCAATCGAAGCGATTTTCCAGTTCAAGTTGAAAGCTTTCGGGGTTTTCAATTTGGATGGCTACTGGGCGGAGCGTAGATTTCATCAGTCGATACCTTTCGGATGCAACGTGTAGATTCAAAGTGCCTCTTACCATTCGGTGATCACTTCCAGTGTTCGACGAATTGATCACTGAGACATCATTGAATATCCGGGTCTTGGTAGACATGATGAAGTCAATCTCATTTTTTGTAACGCCATCCAGACTTTCCCAGGTCCACTTACGATGCAGCCGTTTTTTAAAGAAGGAGTTCATCATGTAGAGTCCCTCCCTCTCCATATACTCGGCTAGCATTCGACCTCGGTGGTTCCGGATTCCTGATCCAAATTGCCCCACTTTCGACTCCTCATCGCCCTTTTTGCCTAGCCTTGCGTTGAAATCTCCCATGACAACAGTGTAGTGAGTATTGGAAGTATGTAATGCCCGAGAGATATCCTCATACATTACTTCCACTTCCTCGTCGGGGTGTGTCGAGGTCGGGGCGTAAACCTGTATTACCTTTAACGAATACCGTTTGGTAATTCTGAGTGTAAGGTACGCCACCCTATTCGACACACTTCCGATTTGTACAATGTTGTTCACGAGGGACTTGTGGACAATAAACCCGACTCCACCTTTGGACAGTTCTTCGCCCTCCCGGAAATAAAGCAGATTCCCGGATTTAAGGATCATCGTATCCTCGCCCTGTCGTCGGACTTCGGATAATCCTACAATACTCCAGAGAATTCTGCTTAATTCTTCCTCTAATTCCAGCAGCCTCTCTTCGGTCCGCAGTGTGCGTGTGTTGTACGTTGCCAGGGCCAAGGTTGTTTGACGGTAGGTATTTGCCACCCGGGGATTCTTGGCACCCCTAGTCCCGGCGCCTCGCCCGCTTCCGTCATCGCCGGCTCGGCCTCCGGTACCGCCGGGCACTTGGGGCCTTTTGTTGATTTTAGAAATCATAGGGGGGGTTTGGGCCTACACCCACCACGCTGGCCCAGTGCGGGTTGGTGGGGAACGCCAGAGCCTCGTCTGTTGTGCAGCAGGGTGCGCCACGTGCAGGTGAGGTTGACTTAGGCCCTTTAGATATTGGGCGGGACCCCTTACACCCCCCTAGATATTGGGCGGGACCCCTTACACCCCTTAGATATTGGGCGGGACCCCTTACACCCCTTAGATATTGGGCGGGACCCCTTACACCCCTTACGCCCCTTACACCCCAAAAAAGTAATATGAATACCAAAGTATTTTCTGAACACTTAATATTAACCTGTGCCTCTTTAAAAAGCAAGCAAGAGTAAATAGACAATTTCTCATTTTTGCTTAACATCATTATTGTGATTTAAAAAAAAGTCTAGTTTACCTTTCCCCTAAAACTGCATATTTTAGTGATATTAAGTAATAATATCACCCCTTGTGAGAAGATAAAACTCCACCAGCCAATAGCCTTATGTAATAAATTAATAATCACCAAAATTGTTACTGCAAAAAATACATCTATTTATACGTAACATGTACTTTCGTTTCTATCGTTATGGGCATATAAATTATGTTGGATAGGTAAAATTTCTGTTACCTATATCGGGTGCTCACAATTAATATGAAATTGTTAAATAACCCGTAACAATATACAAGTTAATTGGAATCGATAACTCATCAATGTTCGCGAGATTTAAAATTAGGGGAAATATTGATTTATATGGCAACCTTTAAATTACGCACACATCTTATACTGGCGGCCATTTTGATACTTCACTCATGATTCAATTTTTTTTAGGGTCCGTGGCTTTGGCATGAATCGAAGTCATACCACGGTTTCACAGAAAACTGGAACAGACGCTTTCGTTTGACTTCAACAAGAAAGTGGGAGTCCGTTTTTGTACGCAAAAAACTTATTCACGCCAAAAGTGGCCGCTTTTGGCGTGAATCAATTTTTCGCGTGCGTTGGACCCAACATTTGTGCATGGTTATTTAATAAATAGTGTAAGTGTTTGCCAAGAGATTGTAACCCCGAAATTGTTTAAAAT
This sequence comes from Marasmia exigua, assembly GCA_019059595.1. Classification (NCBI taxonomy): domain Eukaryota; kingdom Metazoa; phylum Arthropoda; class Insecta; order Lepidoptera; family Crambidae; genus Marasmia; species Marasmia exigua. The sequence goes on from CM032492.1 coordinate 2,002,883, forward strand.
AGATCCGTTTTAGTAGCTAAACATTAAAATCGATCGGCGTCGCGTGTGCGCTACCCGTCACCTTAAACATCTGTCACAGATGAAAAGGCCTATGTATGTATGTATTTTATCGTATAGTAGTACCTCAATCGTATCGATATCGTATCGTACGGTGTACACGTCCCTATAGTTCCTCTTATTGATGACTCTAGGGCATGGATACAAAAAGATATCCCGACCGATACGCGACCGAGCGCTTAATATTTTATGTCCGTTTATTTTTACCGGGACTGTCAGCTTTAAACATGTATATTATTTAATTGTTTGAGCAGAATGTCATTTGTTAGAGATTTTTTTTTCGTTTAAACGTGGGTTGTTAAACCTCGTGTCGGTTTTAAATGCCAAACGGTTATGATGTGGGAAAGGTCATTTTTATAGGGCTCAGGACTGACGGCTTAAATATTGTGAATACTGATTTGGAAAAGGTCATTTCCATAGTCCAGGACTGAAGGCTTACAGCCTTTTATTTAAAAAAAAACGTTTACGATGGGGGAAAGGTCACTTTTGTGGGGATCAGAGCTAACAGCTTAACAATTGTATATTCTTATGCGGGAAAGGTCAACTTCCTAGTTTGGGACTGAAGGCTTAATGCCCTTTGTAACCTCGTATTTTGAATGGTTATCGTTTATAATATTTAATTGGTCACTTTAATAGGGCCTGGACTGACGACTTAAAAATTGTGAATACTGATATGGTACAGGCTATTTCAATAGTCCAGGACTGAAAGCTTAAGGCGACGGGTAGCCCTAGCTAGCGACACCATTCGTTTTTAATTTTTAGCTACTAAACCGGATCTATTTTAAACAATTTCGGGGTGTCAACCTCTCGGAAAACACCTAAATTATTTATTAAATAACCATGCAAAAATGTTGGGTTCAACGCGTACGCGAAAAATTGATTCACGCCAAAAGCGGCCAATTTTGGCGTCATATCGGAATATGAGGGTAAGGGAATAGAGAGTGCACTTGTGTTTGCGCACACACAAGAGCACTATAATATATCCTGTATACGTGGCTGATCGTTGAGATTGGCCGCCGTAGCCGTAATCGGGTGAAGGATATTATTTATTACTATGTCCTAGCGAGAATTATAACCTTACTCTGTGGTAACCTAGCCAAGCCTCCATATTTTGGACAACACCTTCACCAGTTCAACACATTCATAAAACTTCGATGAATTTATCGCCATCTGTTAATTCAAGTTTTACCGAGAACAGTATTGATACAAACGATCTTACGATAAAAGTAATTTTCAATGCAAATTGCAGATCACAACTGATAAAACGCCTCTTTGGTGAGAAAAAAGATGGCATTTTTATTTATATATGGCGGATGTAGGTGTCAAATTTTCCGCGGGAATCGCCATTTGCAATTTTAAAAATTATTGGTACAGACAATCACTATGTGTCAAATTTTACGCGGGAATCGCCATTTGCAATTTTAAAAATTATTGGCACAGACAGTCACACTTGCAATAAAAAAATTGGACCGATCACGGTTATTTAGCACGTGGCAAAAGTCGGAACTATGCTGTTTTGACATTTTCGCTTAGAAATATGTTTTATAAAATCGTTTGGAGAATATTATTGCCAAACTTATCATAACCTGGATCATGGTTGAAACGTACCCTGGGCTCTGAAGCGATAGCTTTTTACTCAAACTGGAATGACACAATGTCTTTTCTTGACTTATTATAACTGTCCTATAGGTAAGTTTAGTGTCACAGAAAACTGCGTCAGTGAGGGTACCGGAGGGCCAATCCGGGAGTAAGGGGGGTTTCAATGTCTGCAGCGCACTTGTGACTCAATTATTGTCGCGAGTGTCCATGGGCAGAGCAAACGCTTCCCACCAGCTGATCCGTCTGCTCGTCTGCCACCTATCACATATATAAAAAAGACCGTTATTTCGGTTATAACGGCCAATCTCAGTGATCAGACATTGACGCAGGACAAGTGCACAAGTGTTTGCGCAGATACAATTGCACTCCCTATTCCTTTATATGCATATTTCGATGGGACACGAGTGTGACACGACTGAAGAGGGATCAGGTACAGGACTAACGGCTTAACGTGCTTTCCGAGGTGTCATAAAAGTACTTAAAACTGGGGCAGTTACATTTTTGTCTTGCATTAAACATAAATATAGACTTAAAAATGAACTAACCAATAAAGGATTCCGTTTTTCCAAACATCTAAATACAAGCACCAAACGAATGGGATACATTTGTCTCTCTGCATGCGCCTATATTTAAAAAACGAACACATTTTTGGTATTTTTTAAAAATAAAAAACAAAACCATTTTGTTTCTTTCTGGCATACCCGCGCTTCGATGTTCGGACGACTATACGCGTCTTTATCAGATCAGTTTGGAAAGAAAGGAATGGGTAGATTTTTTTTTGGTTACGGACTGTCTTTAAGAAGGATCATAAAGAATTTAAAAATGATATTACCGACCCTGGATACTTTGGATGTTTACTTTAGTTTTTTATTCAATTCCCATAGAGTATAGAGAATTTCTCGAGACATCCGGGTGTCCTACTGATAATGATCAATATAAAGTTATTGAATAAACTCTTTTGATGGTATCGCTTCATGTTTAAAATGAAGAATGGCGGGTTTTTTGTGAAAAAATAAAACGTCACGCCGCCAAGAAGGTTTTATTGATCGGGGATAGTAAGATTTAGCATTTTTTTCGTTTATTGTTAGTTTTGGGGTTGATGTTTGGGTGAATTCAACCCTTTAAAACATCTGTCAGTCGATTAATCTTCTTAAATAACAGAATTAAATGGCACGGTATGCATTGGTGACCCTGTCAAACCCAATTAGAGCCGTGGGTTTGAGTCGTGGTCAACGACAAAGTTTTTTTGTTATAGCGAGGGAGATATTACCGTGGGAGAGCCACGCTTCGGCATAAATGGGCATGCTCGATCGGACTGATACCACGGCCTCACAGAAATCCAGCGTAAAGCAGCACTGTTTAAAGATTAGCACTTTAAGCCCCCCTTTCCCCCGAATTGGGCCTCCGGTAACATCACTCACGCAACGAAACACAGCACAGTGCAGCGCACTTGTAACTTAAGTGGTGTCGCGGGTGTCCATGAGCGGTGACAATCCATAGACCGTGGGAGAGCCACGCTTCGGCATGAATGGGCCGGCTCGACTGGAGTGCAAGCAGCACTGTGTTGTGTTTCGCTGCGTGAGTGAGGGTACCGGAGGCCCAATTCAGGGGAAGGGAGAGTTTAATGGTTGGCAGCGCACTTGTGACTGGTGTCATAGGCGGCGGCAATCGCTTACCATCAGGTGATTCGCCTGTTCGTCTGCCACCTATGACATAAAAAAAAATCGCTTACGTGATCCGTCTGCTCGTCTGCCACCCATCACATAAAACACTGGTGTCCGAGCGATTGCCAGCGCTCAAAATTGTTGATATTTTTATAGCAATTCTTTGCAATTTATTCTTGAGTAGTCTTGAGTAAATAACGCACTTCAAATTTCATCTCGTGTTCATATGTGAGTGTACCTATTTACTTAACTCAAAATTGTTGTTAGATGACCTTTCATCCCTGGATTTTAGCCGATACTATTTTCACTTAGTATCATATTAAAATTTTGAGTTAGGTCGGTATTTTACTAAGGGTGCTTATGTATAACTGAAATTTTCAGAAGACATCAACGGCATACGGGATTTTAGTGACTTGATGTGTGTCTGTCTGTGGCCTGTACCCGCTTTTGGCTTGAATCAATTTTTCGGGTACAAAAACTATACGATACATATTTCGAATTGTGGTTAAATTATTTAGTTAGTTTTGTAATTAGCTTTTAATTAGATACTAATATAACATTGTAAGCAGTAACTTTTCCTAAATATAATAAATTAAAAATAAAATTATTTAGCACTATATTTTGATAGGTTTTTGCACTCGAATATTTGAAATATATGTGGCCGTTTTTGGCAGTAATTCAAGTACAAAAGCAGACCCAAAAGTTAATCATAGTATAAAATAAATTAGTATAAGTGTTCTCCGAGAGGCTGCAGCTTCAAAATTGTTAAATAGATATCCGGTTTCATCATCATCATCAGCCCATTTAAGTACCCCACTGCTGGCGAACGGGCCTCCCTCAATCACATAAAGGGTATTTGCCATACTCACCACGCTTGGCAGACGGGTTGGCGAGGGTTTTCATATAAATGCAGAGTTTTCCTTCTCTGGGTGCTGATGATCATGCCAGCAGCTTTACCTTAGACGCCTTTTACGACACCTCGGTAAGAGTGAGGGTGGCCTATTCTATTCTATATCCGGTTTAGTTGCTAACAATTTAAATCAATTGGCGTCGCTAGGGTGCCCTATCCGTCACCTTAAGTAGTTTAAGTATGTACTTCAATATGTTAGTGAGCATTTATATTGAAGATGTTTGCTATTCCTAATAAATAAAAATAAAATAAACATTTCGGCATATCACAATAAAAATAATACCTTGTGTTTATTTATTCATTATGTCTTTAAGCGCTCAAACCCAGGGTTTTGTGGCCTTTTCTGTTAACAGGTGGGGGTCGGGTTAATGTGATAAAAGCGCCGTGCGCACGCCATTCGGGTCGGGGTGTACTGAGATAATTATGATGATTCAGACAGGCCGGTTTTTTACGAAATTACTTACGCCATTTGCCATTTTCGGAAAAAGCGTCACAAAGTATGTGATGGCGACGGCCACACCCATCCTTTTTATATTGTCTATGTCTTTTATATTTTCTTTACTTTTGATACTATTTTCTATGAAAAACAGTTGCTTTGGTAGTTGTGGTTTGAATATATTGTGTTTGGTAAATAAGTGTGTTTTCTTTTATTTAATTGGCGTGCTTTAGCTTACATTAAGTTTTACATACATTAAGCGTGATCAATAGTATGAAAGAGATAAAACCAGCCCTGATGCCAGCCTCTATACGGGTACGGCAGAGAAAGAACCTCGCCCAGCACGTCACCCCTGTATAACGGCTTCGCGCGGTTTTTGAAGTAAAGCTTTCTATGAAAAGGCACAGTCTGGTTAGGGTGCACGTCTATGCTGTTGACTCACTCACTCTTATGTCAAAAAATAGATTTGTCTCTGTCTTCCAATATTGTATAACTTTAAATAAATGTGTCATAGAGCTGTGAGTACGTGTGCATGTAATTTTGTATCAAGCCCGTTTTCAGTTGTCTAATTGAAGAGACGTACCGTACCTTCCGCTATTTTGTATTACCTAATCTATGGTTTTTTTTCAAAAAAGAGAAAAATAATTATTTGGTTACGTCAAAGAATATCTTAAGGTGACGGGTAGTGCACAATAGCGACGCCAATCGATTTTAATTTATAGCTACTAAACCGGGTCTGTTTTAAGCAATTTCGGGGTTAAAACCTCTCGGGAAACACTTATACTATTTATTAAAAAATCATGCACACATGCGGACCTAATATTGATTCACCAGTTGCGTAGCTACCGCCGTGTCTGCCGTATCAATTAGACGGGGTCCCCGGGCCACGGGGCCCCCAAAGTGTTTAAGGAGAAAAATAAAACCTTTCTTTATTTAAGACAAAATTCTATAAAGCAATTACTTTTTTCCCGCCTTAAGCGTGTGTTCAAAAGTTCAAAATGTTTTAATAAATAAATATAATTAAATATATTTTTTCACAATATTTTTTTTCTTTTGTGAAAAATCTTTACCCCATATAAGGGCCTCCAACCATTTTTTTTATACGGGGCCCCGACAAGGCACGCTACGCCACTGTGATTCACGCTAAAAGTGGCCGCTTTTGGCGGTAATCAATTTTTCGTGGACAAAAACGGACCCAACATTTGTGCATGGTTATTTAATAGTATAAGTGTTTGCATAGAGGTTGTAACCCCGAAATTGTTTAAAATAGATCCGGTTTAGTTGCCAACAATTAAAAACTAATGGTGTCGCTAGTTAAGGCTACTCGTCGCCTTAATATTCTGTTCTCAGTGTATCTACTTCCGAATTTATTTAGGAATTCAAAATAATCCTTGACATGACAGTCCCAACGTTTTCATATATTTTAATAACCTTGACTTATTGACACTTGCCGCCAATTTATGTATTTATTCAATTAATTATTATTTTTTGCTGGCGGGGCGCCATTTTGTTTTGGCTGTGCCAATAAGTAACTTATAAAGAGTGGAGCACTCATTTAATAATAAGATTTTAATAATAATAATTTAGTTTGTAAACGGTGATCGATCAAACATACATAGCTATAATATCCTTCAACCCATTACGGCTACGGCCGCCAATCCCAACGATCAGCCACGTACGCAGGATATACAGGGTGTATCTGTGAAATTTGCATCCCTTAACCACGTGTTCTATCAACTATTATGAACAACATTTGTTCTATGACTTTTGGAAATTCGCATAAAAAAAATTCAACTTTACATATAAAGTCGGTCACGTGACTTGGTCATTTTGTATGGGGAGTCGAAAAATGTTCGACGAATTTCGAAAAGTCGTAGAACAAATGTTGCTCAGAATGGTTAGTAGAACACGTGGTTAAAGGGATGTAAATGTTCACAGATACACCCATTATTTTAGTGCTCAAGTGTGTGCGCAAACACAAGTGCACTCTCTATAGTCTTACCGTCATAATCCGATGGGACATCAGCGTGACACGACCGGAGAGGTATTGGGCGCAGGACCAACAGCTTAACGTACTTTCCGAAGCACGGGGGTACGAGACTGCCAACTTCCAGACTCCGGGCTGACACTAAGAATTTCTTAGATATGCATTTTAGGTCCGACCCGGGGATCGAACTTGGGGCCTCTTGCGCAGCCGTCGCTTTAGAATGCGACCCACTAACCACTGCGCCTGAGGCAGTCGAATTAGCTATTGGCGAGGGAAAGATTATGCGCGCTCCCCTAGCGGCGATAATTGGAAGCTCTCTAAAACGACACTTGTAATGTTTGGTGTTGCGGGTGTCCATGGGCGGCGGCCATTGCTTACTATCAGGTAATCTGTCTGCTCGTCTGCCACCTATCACAAAAAAAAGTTAAAACATTGTAAATTACATTAGTGGAATTTAATATTCATGTTTTCTTCGCTATCTAAAATCAGGTAAATCCGTAGGTGTTCGAATCCTACCGAACATTAACTATTTTTCACGCATGATAACCCTGAGGCGCACTGCATCCGTTTCCGTTTCATTATTAGAATGATGGCACTCAAAGACTTAGAAAAATTACCGTTTTATCTCTGCACAAGAAAGGGCCGGGTAATAGAGTTGCTATGAGAATTTAACGTTTTATACAATATTATGTGCCTATCATGGCCGTAATAATTATTAATTTATGAATCTGTTTTATGTTTTATGAATCTGTTCTGTAATTTTTATTTAATTTCAATACTTTAATTATTATTTCAATTTGTTTACTTGCATTGCTTTTATAACTTGTTTTGATTTGATGTCTCACATATTAATTTACTTAATTTTATTTTCGTCCATAGATTTCTAAGCTTGATGTGGCAGCCTTTAAAAGAATTTTACTTTTTAAATGTAACTACTTTTGTAATGTTAATTTTGTGTAAGAAATATTGTAATTTTCTCTGGCAGTCCAAATAAATAAATATATAAAATAAAAATAAATTAATTATAATACATAAACAACACAACACTTCGCGTCTATAATCACGAATGTAGTAGTGTGTTTTATACAAGTGCATTTAAAATGTCCCTATAAATAAATGGACGAAGCTCGCGGTGCCCATACGTGGATACATAATAATTATAAAGAACATGCTTCACACCAATATTGCTTAGCTGCAAATGAATGTGAAGAATGATTACAATATTGTAATAACTAAGAATTTACGCTGTGACATTGAAAAGTGTAATGTGATGAACAGTGAGTGGTGAACAATAAATAAAGCTGCACTATAGACCTTGGACACTGTGGTTTTGTTATTACTAAAAGAAATCTCCTGATAGATAGGCCCCCCATCACACGCCAGTAAGTACCTATATTGCATATACAGTCCACATCACACACAAGAAGCTAGAATAACACCACGAAGGTACACATATAAGTAGAGCATAGAATCTTAGAGGCAGCCCCTAGATTCCTGCAGGAGGAGAAGCAGATTTCTACAGTAGGATATATTATCGGCAACGCTTATAGGTAATCCGAAAACACGAAACCCTTGCGCGATGTAATCGACACCTAACGCCATCTATTAGTTTAAAGTGGAACTAATGTGCCGAAATGCCTTGGCGCCGTAGTCGTTAGGAGGTCGCACTCTAAAGCGACGGCAGCGCAAGAGGTCTCGGGTTCGATCCCCGGGTCGAGCCAAAAATTTGTACCCAAGTTTTCGAGAAGAAATTCTTACCCCCTTATTACAAATCGTGAACTAAGGATAGTCCTAGATCTAATTTCGTGCCAACCCCTTTTAACATTGCGTGTTGGAAAGGGATGACATGAGCATTAGTGCTGTAATAACTTTTGATCGTAATTTATAATAAGGTGGAAGTCAGCACGGAGTCTGAAAGTTGGCGGTCTTGTACCCCCTGCCTCGGAAAGCACGTTAAGCCGTTGGTCCTGCGCTCAATCCCACTCCAGTCGTGTCACGCTGGTGTCCCATGGGAATATGAGGGTAAGGGAATAGAGAGTGCACTTGTGTTTGCGCACACACTTGAGCACTATAGGTAATATATAATATATAAATAAATATAAATATTTCACAACATCACATACATTGATCTGACTCCGAGATAGGTAGCTCAAGCACCTGTGTTACGGATATCAGAATCAACAGCGGAATTACAAATATATCGTATAATACTTTTCTTTTGTAAATACATACTTATAATACACACAAACACCCAGACCAATACAAACAGACATGTTCATGCACACAAATATTTGTACTGTGCGGGGATCGAACCCGCAACCCTTGGACCAAAGGCAGCGTTCACTACCACTGTTCCAAACGGGTCATCAGGTAGTATATCCTGCGTAAGTGGCTGATCGTTTAGATTAGCCGCCATCCAAAGACGTAATCGCTTGGAGGATAAATTATTATTATGTACATGAGTACAATTAGGTCTGTTACCCACTGACCAACAATAAAGCCGTGTGGTCTCGGCAGAGTAGAATAGGCCACCCTCACTCTTACCGAGGTGTCGTAAAAGGCGACTAAGGTAAAGCTGCTGGCATGATCATCAGCACCCAGAGAAGGAAAACTCTGCATTTATATCTAAACCCTCGCCAACCCGTCTGCCAAGCGTGGTGAGTATGGCAATTACCCCTCATGTGATTGAGGGAGGCCCGTGCCCCAGCAGTGGGGACTTAAATGGGCTGACGATGATGACCATGATGATGATCAATTTTGTATTCTTCATTTGTATTATGTAAGTAATATTTCATACATTTGTATAAATTGTATGAGTTAGTATGAGTCATGTATTCCCAGCAATAATAAAAACCGGCCAAGTGCGAGTCGGACTCGCCCATGAAGGGTTCCGTAGCAGCAAGTAAGATATATGGAAGGTAAATTGCGGTTTACGGTTTATAACGTATTGAAAAAAAACTACTTACTGGATCTAGTTCAAACCAATTTTCGTTGTTAGTGTTCATGATAATGTATATCATATATATCCACTTTTTATTGCCTTGGCTGTTTATTCAATAGCGCAATGTTAAATGAACATTGTAGTAACGTCTTTATTCTTATTCTTATATGAAACATTTTTATTTCGTTCATTATTTATTTATTTATTATTTTTTCACAATTACATTAGTACTTTCCAACACACATATATATACACACTAAGTACACAAGGCTGACGTCCGTGGCACTCACTCAGCTGGCCCTACTGAAAATCAACGTCATGACCTTTTTCAGGGTCATAACCTAGGCTGAGTGGGGGCCATTTATGTTGGAGGTCACAACACACAATATATTATTTGCACAGCCTGGTTATTTGTACTCATTATTTTGTTTTTCCTTTGTTTTGTTTTTATTTTCTGTATCTATTTTGTTTTTCTTTTTGTTTGTTTGTTCTTTTGTAACTAATGTTGTACTCGTATGTAGTGTTGTGATGTCCAAAATAATAAATTTTTCTTTCTTTCTTTCTAGTGGTTGGAGCCACTGGTCGCATAACGATATCGTATTTTATTTAAAGTATATTTTTTAAAAATGTTTGTGTTTTGTACCTATCTGTATGTTTTGAGTGTTGTTTGTATCTATCTGTATGTTATCAACTAAATTCTCTTCTTCTTTTTTTGTGTGTGTTTAGATACGAATTTAATTATATCTACCACATCACATATTGCCTATCTATAATATGTACGTGTATAAGTATATATTTTTATTTATTTATCTACACCACACCATCACACTCGCTCGCAAACAGGTCCCGCCAGAATACCAGCGCTGCTGCGGCAATGCAGATATTGTAGTAGCAGCTAATGCTGAGGTCGGGACCTGATTGACCACACTCTATCCACATGTCTTTGTCCCTCTTCTGTGTAAAATTTGTTGTTTTGAACCGTGTACCAACTGTATATGTTTCTTTCCTGTGTATTGTGATGGTCAATAAATGTATTTTCTTTCTTTCTATCATATATTGTTTTATTGTTCAGTTTAGTTAAGTTAGAGGTGGGGGAGGGGGACACACACACATTTTACAACTTAGGGAGTATCTCTTGTGCAAAGTATTAAATTAAAGTGACGGGTAGGACACACTTGCGACGCCCATCGATTATGATTTTTAGCTACTAAGCCGCATCTATTTTAAACAATTTCGGGGTTACAATCTCCCTGCAAACACTTATACTATTTATTAAATAGCCATGCACAAATGTTGGGTCCTTTTTTGTTCGTGAAAAATTGATTCACGCCAAAAGCGGCCACTTTTGGCAGTAATGCAAAAGGTGTTGTCCCAGATTGTATGGCCCCTGGGCGAGATAGCCCACACGTATGGGTCTGATGAAAAAAAAAAATGGAGTTTCAGTTATAAGTATGAGGCTCCCTCCCCCCCCCCCCCATTTTTTGTGGAGGGCGAGGGGAAGGGTCCTCGAACCTACAACGATGCGATCGGACAGTCAGCCCGCGTCATGCGACGGTGAAATGCGTTTCTTTTTTGCGCCCGCACTGATCTAATATTTCGTCTCATGATTTTTGTCGGTAAGTCTAAAAGGCTGATTTTCAGTACTTATATGCTAATTTGTGACTTGACCTCGTTAATATTTTGTTTAATTATAATGTCTCTTGTTTGATATTTTCCAAGAAACATGTTTGGGCGTCATTAGCCCGGAACTCGAGCGGCATTACCCGATGTAATGCCGTTCAAACATGATTTTTTTAAATGTTTTTTTACTATTAATGGGTCTAAGATAAAAGCTTCTGTAGTTAAATTGTTGACTAATAGATAATTAAAGAATTTATTACGTTTCATAATTTTCATTTAAAATAATTAATTTAAAAAATACACATGTTTTTCCTTAAGTGAACGCCATTCCCCCTCCTTACCCTATAGTTTTTATAGTTTCGGAAAAAAGTGGCTGTGACATACGGACGGACGGACAGACGGACAGACGGACAGACGGACAGACGGACAGACGGACAGACGGACAGACGGACAGACGGACAGACGGACAGACATGATGAATCTATAAGGGTTCCGTTTCTTGCCACTTGGCTACGGAACCCTAAAAACCGATGTTCAAGACTGCGGAGCTGGGACGACAAATGGGTGAAACTGTAATATTCCGATGTTCGTATGAATGTTTGTATGGGCAATTCTTGAATAAACACACATATAAATTTGAAGAGAACATTTTGTATGGGACAGACGACAAATTAAGGTGCGCGGTTTTGTTCTAAAGTGTAGAGTTTACACCTAAATGAATTGCATACGCATATAAATTTGTTGTTTTATGACAACGTCTGATGACTTAAAGTGGAAGGGCCACGCTTCAGCATGAAAGGTAAGACTGGAGTGAGTCCACGGCTTCATATATGTATCTATTTCATCATCAACCCATTTAAGTCCCCACTGCCATACTAACCACGCTTGGCAGACGGGTTGGCGAGGGTTTTGAAATGCAGAGTTTTCCTTCTCTGGGTGCTGATGATCATGCCAGTAGCTATACCTTAGTCGCCTTTTACGACACCTCGGTAAGAGTGAGGGTGGCCTATTCTACTCTGCCGGGGCCCACACGGCAAATTCTACTCTGCCGGGGACCACACGGCTTATGTATCTATTTAACGAATGTAATTTGCCTTTGTGAAGAAGAAATAAATCTTCTCGACCAGAAACAACTTTCCGAGCCGGTGGTAGAATCGCACGATGCTTAGTTTTTTTTTTTTAGTTTATTTCACGATCAACATAATATATGTGTCTAAGCGTCAGCACAGTGGCGCCCACTATGTTTGGAAACGTCAAGGAATTCGACTAATGATATATCATTATAAATATTGTATGACAGAATAGTATTGTATGACATTATCGTAAATTGACAACGAAGGCATCTTTGTAAAGTCTACTGTGTCCATTTACTTGCATCTACATTAGCAACTTTGTTCAGTTCAGTATTCTGAAAATCTTGTTTTATACTTTTTCAGCGTCGTTTTTTGTCGTAGTTGGGTTTTAGTTTTTCGACTAAAACTTTCGACTAATTTCGAAAAGTCGTAGGACAAATGTTGTTCAGAATGGTTGGTAGAACACGTGGTTAAATGGATGTAAATGTCCACAGATACACCCTGTATGTTAGTCTTTTAGTTATGCGGCCCGGTTCAGTGCACTTGTTTCTGCGGACACATTTGTGGAATATGTCCTGCGTCGATGGCAGATCGTTAAACATTGGCCGCCACAACCGAATTATCGGTAGGAAGACATTAAAATAAATAGACACAGAAAGCTACCTGACATTTACATCAAAGAGTTCGTTGACCTAAACTTTATCTGTAGTATCGTGTCTCTCCACGTGCTCTTTTTTTGTGATAGGTGGCAGGCGAATAGACGGATTACCTGATGTTAAGTGTTTGCCGCCGCCCATGGACACTCACGAAAACAGTGAAGTCACAAGTGCGCTGCAAACTTTTAAACCCCCCCTTCCCCCGGATTGGGCCTCCGTTACCCTCACTCACCTAGTGTAAACAAATTAAAATTATAAAATTATAAACAGTGCTGCATCACGCCAGTTATCTGTGAGGCCGTGGTATCACTCCGGTCACGGTTACTCTCTCACTCACACACTCTCGCACTATCGCACTCTCTTCAGTCGTGTGCGTTGTGTGGTATTATTTATATATGCCAAGCGATTTTCAATTATATCATTGGTTTGTATCGCTCTTTATTTTAGGGTACGGGTGTTGTAGGAAAGTTTTGCATGGATATATCTTTCCAGGTTTTTAGGGTTCCATAGCCAAAAAACGGAACCCTTATAGATTCGTCACGTCTGTCCGTCTGTCCGTCCGTCCGTCCGTCCGTATGTCACAGCCACTTTTTTCAAAAACTATAAGAACTATACTATTGAAACTTGGTAAATAGATGTATTTTGTTAACAAGTTAAAGGTCGCTCAGTGGGCTATGGAACGAGCAATGCTCGAGAGATCGAATCCGAAATGAGGTGATCCGGCAGAGAACCAAAGTTATCGACATTGCTCACCGGATTAGCAAGCTTAAGTGGCAGTGGGCTGGCCATATTAGCCGCAGAACCGACAACCGATGGGGTAAACGAGTTCTGGAGTGGAGACCGCGTCTTGGCAAACGTAATGTAGGGCGCCCTCTGGCTAGGTGGGGGGACGATCTGCGCAGGATGGCTGGCAAGAGCTGGATGCGAGAAGCCATGGATAGATCACAGTGGCGAACAATTGAAGAGGCCTACGTCCAGCAGTGGACAGCGATAGGCTGATGATGATGATGATGATGATGTTAACCGCATTACGATTTTTACACAAAAATAGGAAAAAAATTTTTTTTTGTATGTCTCCATAATTTAGAACAGAAATGTAAAGTTTGTTTTTCGTTATACCCATACCTGTGGGGTATCTATGGATAGGTCTTTAAAAATGATATTGAGGTGTCTAATATACTTTTTTTCTAAACTAATAGTTTGCGCAAGAGACGCTCCCAAAATGGGGAAAATGTGTCCTATACGGGGGAAAGATTGGTTAAAAGTGAGTAAAATATTTACTTACTTACTAAAAGGTGAGCAGCGCACTTGAGACTCCACTGGGCGTCGCTTACCATCAGGCGGTAGGTCTGCTCGTCTGCCACCTATAAAAAAAAGGTTTCCTCACCATTTTTGCAAACTACATTTCGTAGGACATAAATATCATGGGGGTGTTTCCGGTACCCCATATGGTGCCCATAGAATTCGGCTTCACTTCTTAAATGAAACATAATGTATAAATGATTGGACACTCGCTCATTGGGAAGAGTGAGGGTGGCCTATTCTACTCTGCCGGGGACCACACGGCGACTCACTCTTACCGAGGTGTCGTAAAAGGCGACTAAGGTAAAGCAAGAAGCATGATCATCAGCACCCAGAGAAGGAAAACTCTGCATTTATATCAAAACCCTCGCCAACCCGTCTGCCAAGCGTGGTGAGTATGGCAATCACCCCTCATGTGATTGAGGGAGGCCCGTGCCCCAGCACTGGGGACTTAAATAGGCTGATTTTTTCGAGTAGCCCTTAAAAATGACTACCTGTTCTGAATGACCCATTTAAAATAAATTACTCTATTGTCCAAGAAGAACAATTAACTATTGAAATCTATGCAGTTAAAATATTTACTTTAAACATCGTAAAGTAATATTTTTAACCCCCGACGCAAAAACGACGGGGTGTTATAAGTTTGACGTGTCTTTGTGTGTCTGTCTATGGCATCGTAGCTCTCGAACAAATGAACCGATTTTGATTTTGTTTTTTTTGTTTGAAAGATGAATAATAAACAATACAGTAATTTTAGACAAATGATGTTTCTTTTACAGGTTTTAATGTCCTGTACCGTTTCCAAAGTAACTGTATTTATTTAGCATTGAGGGATTCCGTTTGCCGCTAGAAATAGACTGTGATACCTCATGGGCAGAGGCGGCTCTTGCGTAGCGCCCGGGTGCAATCAATATTATAATATAATGACATAAAGGATCATAACATAGACAATTTTCATGATTTCATCCATACATATAAGCGGAAGTGTATATATATTATATATATATATATATTTGAATGAAATGGGGTGAGCATTGCATCTCATAGCCACTGCGACCAGTAGAAGATCTATTGTGGCAGCCCCAAAACTTATTACAGCACCTCATGTAGCCCCAGCTCCAGGATAAACCCGAGGATGGAGCTGATGGGGGAGCTCTTGATCTCCTCTGCCGAAATAATGTGTGCTCCCAGGTGCCGGCTTCTGCAGCGGTGCAGCGCTATGCACTCGCCGAGGACGTGGATAATCGTTTCCTCGTCCTCGCGACAGAACCTGCAGATTTTGGTATCTGAAAGGCCCATGTTGTGCAGGTGCTTGTTTAATTTGCAGTGCCCCGTGAGGGTCCGAGTGAGTGCCCTAACATGTCCTCTGCTCAGTTTTATTATTTCTACAGCTCGTTTCTGGTTGAACGCCTGTATTAACGCCTTGGACTGTTCTAGTCGAGGTAGTATTTTCCAAAATTTGGAAGCGGAAGTGTAATGATAAGCTGAAGGATTGTGAGTTGGAGATAAAAATTAATACTTAGTAGATAATTTACCTAATATAACTATATTTTAGTCGTAATTAAGTTCAACAATGCTGTATTTACCTATAATAGGCATATCTTTTAGCTAAGGCATCCTTGTACTGGTATTGTATGTGCAAACTGATATGTTGTTGGTAAATCTTTATCAATAAATAAATAAATAATATTTGGCGTCCTCTTGTATCAAAATGCGCGAACAAATTGGAATAGTTTGGTGCTTAAAACACGCAGGAAGCTGCGCAGTGCCCACCCACCACGCTTATATTTTGTGTTTCATAAAGGGTGTCAAGCCGAAGGCCATGGATAAATTTCATAACTTGCAAACTACATTTCGCAGGACATAAATATGACATCGGGGTGTTTCCGGTACCCCAAAGGGTGCCCATGGAATTCGGCTTCACATCTTAAATGAAACGTCCTGTATAAATGATTGGACACTCGCTCATTGCGAAGAGTGAGGGTGGCCTATTCTACTCTGCCGGGGACCACACGGCGACTCACTCTTACCGAGGTGTCGTAAAAGGCGACTAAGATAAAGCTGCTGGCATGATCATCAGCACCCAGAGAAGGAAAACTCTGCATTTATATCAAAACCCTCGCCAACCCGTCTGCCAAGCGTGGTGAGTATGGCAATTACCCCTCATGTGATTGAGGGAGGCCCGTGCCCCAGCAGTGGTGACTTTAATGGGCTGATGATGATGATGATGATTATTGCGAAGCGTTACAGTGGAGGCTCTTGTCGCGAGCGGCTCTTGGCGCCCCCTAACACCCGGCGCCCGGATGCACCCCACCCACCCCATGCACTTTAGGTAAAGACGCCCCTGTCATTTACTATCAGGCGAGCTGTCTGCTCGCTGATTATTGCTGACAAAGCAATAATGTAAAAACTATCATAGAAAATCTGAAACATTAACCTGATTCCGGCACTTGTGTTATGGATATCAGACAACGGAGAAATTACAAAGTCTAATCAAATAACCATGGTTCATGGGAGAGCCAAGCTTCGGCATGAATGGGCCGGCTCGACCGGAGTGATACCACGGCCTCACAGAAAACCGGTGTGAAGTAGCACTGTGCTGTGTTTCGCTGGGTGAGTGAGGGTAATCGGAGGCCCAGTACGGGGGAAAGGGGGGTTTAAAGGTTGGCAGCGCACTTGTGATAGGAAACAATAATCCACTGGTGTCACAGGTGTCTATAGGCGGCGGCAATCGCCTACCATCAGGTGACCCGTCTGCTCGTCTGCCACCTGTTATATTAAAAAAAGTTTTTCAAGTATTTCACTGGTCGGATGGCGTATTTGGTTGGTTTGACAACCTGATGGAAGCCTATGCAAAACCAGTTAAAAAAAAGCTGCCTACCTTTGACCTTCTTTTCTCCCGGATTGGGCCTCCGGTACACTCACTTAGCGCTTACAAGCTCTACTCCACGCCAGTTTTTGGTGAGGCCGTGATATCTGAGCCAGCCCATTCATGCTGAAGCTTGGCTCTCCTAAAATATTGAATCTTATCCATATTATTTTTTCTTTAGCCATATATTCCACTGTCAAATTTATAAATGCACATCAATATAGATGGGTTATGCCATTTCCTGTCCTAATTCGGAGTCATTAAGTCCATTTTATTTTGACAACGTGCGACTGCGAGGCAGAAGTGTGTGTCGTAAAATATTGGTTTTGTAAAAAGAGGGCCAAGTTTTGAACAATATGTTTTCCTTATCTGGGCTTTTAAGCTCTAGTATCGGAGTTTTACGGGCCCGGGGTATTTAGTAGTGACCTGGTGGCTTAAGGCGACGGGTGGTCTAACTAGCGACGCCAATCGATTTAAATTGATAACAACTAAACCGGATATCTTTTTAACAATAGCGAATTTCGAGCCTCTCGGAAAGAATATACACTATTTATTTAATACATATAATCAACTTTTTGATCTGTTTTTCACTCGAAATTAGGATTAACGCCATAAGTGGCCGTTTTTGACGATAATTCATTTATAGTTTTTTAGATTTTGGCGTTGCATTATAACTATAATGTCTCAATACGGGGATTATACCGCCAAATATGTGAGTACACAATGTTGTTTCACATAATAAATATCGTGTTAATCCCCGTATTGATACATTATAGTGATAATTCATATTTAGAGTAGGAAGCAGACCAAAAAGTTAGTTATAAGTATTGTTACTAACAATCTATGGATCAAAACACTATATGTTCTGAAATAAACAATTTAATTTTTATTTATTCAATAAATGTTAAAAAGATATCCGGTAAAAGGCGCTACCCGTATCCCTGACGTAGATGGCCATACAGCAAACTGCCTGGACCTTCTGCTGACAACCGACCCAGACCGATACCATGTGGCAATCTCTTCTCCCTTGGGAAGCTCTGACCACTGTCTGGTGAAATCAGTATCAGTCTACTCTCCACCCGACCTTGATCCTATTGGAACTAGGCGAGTATGGCGATACAGGTCAGCAGATTGGGATGAGATGAGACACTTTTTTGCATCTTACCCTTGGCGTCGCACTTGCTTATCTTCGGACGACCCCACGCGTTGCGCGGATGCAATTTCTGACGTGATACTTCAGGCTATGGAATACTTTATTCCATACTCTGACGTTTTGCAAAAGAACAAAGCTCACCCTTGGTTTAACGCGGACTGTGCCAAGGCCGAAGCGGTCAAGCACACCGCCTACCAATCCTGGGCAGACGCTCGATCCCGCAAATCGCAGAATGTGTCGAAACTGAAGAAAGCCTACAACAGTGCCGCTAAGTCATGCAAAAGTGCTCTCCGAAAGGCCCGCTTCGACCACATTAGCCGCATAGGAGACAAATTAGTCTCTTATCCGTCTGGAAGCAAAGCTTTCTGGTCACTGGCTAAGTCGGTCGAGGCCAATTTTTGCCGGTCGTCGCTGCCGCCGTTGGTGATGTCCGATGGATCGCTAGCTCACACGGCCCAGGAGAAGGCAGACTTGTTTGCCTCTCTCTTCGCGAGCAATTCGCAACTAGATACAGCTGGCAAAAATCCACCTAAGCTACCTCAATGCTCTTCTGAGATGTCTGAAGTCCATATTCGACAGAAAGAGGTACTCAACACGCTCAGCACTCTAGACATTAATAAGGCTAGTGGTCCTGATGGCATCCCTGCAATTGTCTTACGAACCTGTGCCCCTGAGTTGTCTCCTATTTTGACTCGCCTATACCGCCTTTCCCTCCGTACTGGACTAGTACCGAGTACTTGGAAGCTTGCTAATGTTCAACCTATACCTAAAAAAGGTAGTCGTGCTGACCCAGCTAACTACCGTCCTATCGCAATCACCTCCATACTCTGTAAGACTATGGAGCGTGTATTGAACAACCGGCTCCTTGCATACCTAGAAGACAACGATCTCCTCAGTGACCGTCAATTTGGCTTCCGCCGCGGGCGGTCTACTGGGGACCTTCTAGTGTATGCAACCCACCTGTGGAGTGAAGCCATCGAGAAACACGGCGAAGCTCTCGCTGTTTCCCTCGACATCTCCAAGGCTTTTGATAGGGTCTGGCACGCAAGTCTCATTGGCAAGCTTCCGTCGTACGGAATCTCCACCGGCCTTTGCGTATGGATTGAGGATTTTCTGAGGGGCAGATCAATTCGGGTAGTCATTGATGGCTACTCATCTGATCGCCATGACATCAATGCTGGTGTCCCTCAGGGTTCTGTCCTTTCCGCAACTCTATTTCTACTACATATCAACGACTTGCTGTTGACACCCGGTATCTTTGGGTACGCTGATGACAGCACAGTTGCGGATAGATATCTGTCAGTTGCGAGGTCCGGTGCAGATGTCGGTTCTTTGAGGGAGGGCATGGTTCAGAGGGTGAACACAGCCCTAAATGCTGTCTCCATATGGGGAGATGCCAATTTGGTTGGGTTCAACCCCGCCAAAACACAGGCCTGCCTTTTTTCGGCGAAAAGGAGTCCATTTCATCTGACTCCTACTTTCCGAAATGTTTCCGTGCCAGTGACTGACCATCTCGAGCTATTGGGCTTGGATCTGTCGGCTAGCCTTAATTTTGGTCGTTACATTGAGTCCATAGCCAAAACTGCAGCTAAAAAACTAGGCATCCTTTGGAAAGTCAAGCGGTACTTTAAGCCCAAGCAGCTTTTAAGTCTATATCGAGCTCAGGTTCGCTCCTGCTTGGAGTACTGCTGTCACCTCTGGGACGGATCTGCCCGGTATCAGTTAGACGCTCTGGACTCAATAGAGCGACGTGCGAAGAAGCTCATCGATGATGACACACTCTCCGAAGCTGGCCTGCAGAGCCTGGACCACCGTCGACGAGTGGCATGCCTCTCGGTCTTCTACCGGATTCATTTCGGGGAGTGTGCGGAGGTTCTACATAATTTGATCCCCCACAGCCCATTCCATCATCGGACGACAAGGCGCGGCGAGAGCTTTCATCCTTATGTGGTAGAAATACCCCTTATCCGCACGAAGCGATTTGCTTCCACATTTATAATGCGGACGGCTAAGGAATGGAACTCTCTGCCGAGATCTGTTTTTCCTGACCACTATAATCTGGGCATCTTTAAGGCAAGAGTGAACAGGCATCTTTTAGGCAAACGCGTATCATCCTAGACCTCATCGTCGCTTTCCATCAGGTGCGATTGTGGTCAAGCGTTGGCTTATTGACCAAAAAAAAAAAAAAAGGTTTATATGCTAACAATTTAAATCAAATGGCGTCGCTAGTGTGCCCTTCCCTTAATTTGAAGCCGTCCCGTAACGGACGAGCATATACCTGTCACATCCAAACAAAGGAAACACACAGCGCGTGTGAAAGAGAGGGAAACTCCGATGCAGTCGTAACGTTTGCTTTAAATTAGGCCCTCTGGTCATAATATCCAAAAGTACGTGGGTTCGATTCCCGATTCTGATACCAATGACGCTGCCGTTTGTATTTGTCTGGGTGTTTTCTATATATTATAAGTATGTACGTATGTCACGACTGGAGTATTGATTTATTTGCAGACAGTTTTGGTCAATTATGTTGCAAAGCTCATTTATATATTGACAATGAGAGCTGCCTTTAGATATACTCGTACTTCGACTGTGCTTGTATACACTTTATATTGTTCTGGTGATCAATTATTAAGTAATTATTATAATTTTTTGTAACAATATATTTTGACATTTATTAACACTATGTAATTAATTTTGTTTGACAGGTAATATTCTTGACATTGTATTCGTATTGTATTATTGACTTTTTTTGATACTTTATTTATTTGACTGTCCATTTTCGTTAGGCGTTTGACTATTTACTGTGATTAACATCCTGATTTTTCGGGCATGCTGTTCGCATGTAAGTTCTTAGACTCTGTTCTTGAATATTAATTTACCGAAAAACTTTATGTTTGTATGACTTTTATTGAATTGTATAACGCTTTGGTATTAAACTGTAATGTTATGCAATTGTATGTTAATAATAAATAAATAAATAATTGTATTTACAAAAGAAAATAATTAAAATGCATATATTTGTAATGCCGCTGTTGGGTCTGATATCCGTAACACAGGTGCTTGAGCTACCTATCTCGGAGTCAGGTCAGTGTACCTATATGATGTTGTGAAATATTTATTTATTATTATTAAAAGATAATCCACATTTATGACTACTATCTCTGACAATGATAAGATATCAGTGAACGGATTTTTTTTCCGTTTACAGTTTGACATCAACCAAACACTCCAAACTTGGCTCCCTCTCTACCGTGCACATTTTTAATATAAGGTGTTTCAAAAATCGTAAAAACAGCAAGTAAGCAAATGCGGGACCCACATGGACTCGACCATAAACCGTGGTCTGTGGTCGTGGATTTAGACGTCTGGCCGTGAGGGTTGCCGGTTCGAGTCCCGGCTAGATGTTTTATTTGGTAATGGAAGAAAGTCACGATTTTTGACACAATAAAAAAAAAACTATCTTAGGTGATAGGTGACCGACGAGCAGACGGGTCACCTGATGGGGTATGACGAAATGTTGCAAAAGGATATTCTCTAGGTAGCTGTAGGTACAGTCAACAGAGTGATGGTATATGCAATGTAGCTCAGTGTACAGACACACACACATCAAGTTACTAAAATGCCGTATGGCTTTGATGTCTTTTCAGAAATAAATATGTTTATTTCGAAGAAAAATCTTTTTTTTTATGTGGTAGGTGGCAGAAGAACGTAATGAAGAAGAGCCGTGTGGTCCCCGGCAGAGTAGAATAGGCCACCCTCACTCTTACCGAGGTGTCGTAAAAGGCGACTAAGGTAAAGCTGCTGGCATGATCATCAGCACCCAGAGAAGGAAAACTCTGCATTTATATCAAAACCCTCGCCAACCCGTCTGCCAAGCGTGGTGAGTATGGCAATTACCCCTCATGTGATTGAGGGACGCCCGTGCCCCAGCAGTGGGGACTTAAATGGACTGATGATGATGATGATGGCAGAAGAACAGACGGATCACCTGATGGTAAGCGATGGCTGCCGCCCATGGACACCCGCGACACCAGTGGAGTCACAAGTGCGCTGCCAACCTTGAAGCCCCCCTTTTCCTCGGATTGATACCATCACTCACGCAGCGAAACACAGCACAGTGCTGCTTCACGCCGGTTTTCTGTAAGGCCGTGGTATCACTCCGGTGGTATCACAATGGAAACCATGCTTAATAAGTTTTTCTTTCTTTTCTTTCTTTCTTCTTTTTGTCAAAATAAACAAATTGGGAAAGTACGAATCGGTTTTTTTCTCTCACTCACTCAAAACACAGCGCAGTAGCGACTTCACTCTCTGTGAGACCGTGGTATCTTTCCGGTCGAGCCGGCCCATTCATGCCGAAGCTAGGCTTCGCCCCGGTCGAATGTCTCATATTTCAGATTGTTTATCAAACTATGGATATAGGTGTCTGTTCAATTGATGACCATTAGGTGAGCCGTCTACTCATCTGCCACCTAACAAATGCCAATATGCAGGTTCTTCTTCTTCTTCAGGTAGAAATACGATCACAGATTTTTAAACTATAATTAATCAAGACGGGAATTAAACACGATATTTATTGTATTTTTTTTATATGAGAGGTGGCAGACGAGCAGACGGATCACCTGATGGTAAGCAATTCCGCCGCCCATGGACACCCGCAACACCAGTGGAGGTAATCCGTCTGCTCGTCTGCCAACTATCACATAAAAAAGACCTAATTAATGAAATTTAGGTGTACACTAATAATTTCTAAGTATTTATTATTAAGTCTAAAACCCAAACTAAGTCTATACACATAGGTAGGGGCAAACGATGTTTTACGAAACCTAAACAGACCTGGCTAAGAGAGACGCAATAATTTTTCGTCAACATTTTGTATGAAGCTCCTAAAAAAAATACCGTTACAATTTAACAAACGAAATACAACATGGGTGACTCATTGAATATTACTTGGAAACACGGACATTTTGTGCAAAAAAATACATAAAAACAAAAACACTAAACCTTTTTTTTTTACTAAAACGGGTGCTTAAGGACAAAGAGGTCGGAGACGCAAAAAGGTTTTGAGAAAACAATAAATATGTTTTACTACAAGAGTTCCTTTTGATATCCCATAACTTTATTGAACGAAATTTTCTGTAAAAAGAAATCGCCTTCTAAAACAGGCATGTTTGCATAGAGGTTGCAACCCCGAAATTGTTTAAAATAGATCCGGTTTAGTAGCTAAAAATTAAAATCGCTAGAATGCCCTACCCGTCACCTTAAAAGACGATCGTTCTCATCCAAGATACTGCAAAATTGTTATGTTTCTAAAGTGTCTTGTAGTTGATTGACTCGCTTGCACAGTGGTTAGTGGGTCGCACTTTAAAGCGACGGCTGCGCAAGAGGTCCCGGGTTCGATCCCCGACTCGGGCAAAAAATGTGTACCTAAGTTTTCGGTAAGAAATTCTTAGTGTCAGCCGGGAGTCTGGAATTTGCCGGTCTTGTACCCACGTGCCTCGGAAAGCACGTTAAGCCGTTGGTCCTGCACCCGATCCTTCTTCGGTCGTAACACGCCGGTGTCCCATCTGATTACGAGGGTAAGGGAATAGAGAGTGCACTTGTGTTTGCGCACACACTTGAGCACTATAATATATCCTGCGTACGTAATCGTAGGATATTATTGTTCTTTTTCTTGTAAAACGCACCATAATCGACTCCCAAAATTGAGGTATACGCCCCATTACGTCCACCTTTTAGAATAGGGTAAACGCACCAAAACTCGGCCGGATTTTTGACAAGTCTTTCCCAGCATTATCTATGGTACCACAAAAAGTGACACACGGACAGAACACCGATCATTAACATGGGCCGACGTCGATGTGCATTCCCCGGGAGGAATGTCTTAACATTGTATGGTTAAGGCGATGTCTGTGCTCGAGGCTCAAAATTTTATTTTTGTTTATATGGTTCCCACAGAATACCAGCGTGATGGGGTGCCGGCTCAATGACATACTTTTTTTTATGCACGAGGCGGACAAACAAGCAAGCGAGTCACCTGATGGAAAGTAATTAAAGCCGCCCATGAACTAATGTGTTGCCGGCCTTTTTAAAAAAGAGTACCTACGCTCTTCTCTTGAAAGTCGCTAAGTCGTAGCCGTCGGGAAATAATCCCGCAGCCAAACCGTTCCACAGAACTGAGGTACGTGGTAGAAAGTTCCGCGAGAAACGCACAGTATTAGACCGCCATCCATCGAGATGATGGGGATGGAATGACAATCGCTTGCGTGTGGTTCGATGTAAGAGTTCAACTGCAGGGAGTAGATCAAACAGTTCCTCAGAGCACTTCCCATGATAGATACTGCTGTGTGGCAACTATTTTGGTAGAATATCACGGAAAGTGTTTTTGTTTTGTATCATTTTTACGTATCATTTTTACTGTACTATTCATGTGTTACCAAATTAAGGTGACGGGTAGGGCACACTAGCGACGCCAATCGATTTTTATTTTTAGCTACATCATCGTCATCGTCAGTCCATTTAAGTCCCCACTGCTGGGGCACGGGCCTCCCTCAATCACATGAGGGGTAATTGCCATACTCACCACGCTTGGCAGACGGGTTGGCGAGGGTTTTGATATAAATGGAGAGTTTTCCTTCTCTGGGTGCTGATGATCATGGCAGCAGCTTTACCTTAGTCGCCTTTTACGACACCTAGGTAAGAGTGAGGGTGGCCTATTCTACTCTGCCGGGGACCACACGGCCACTTAACCGGATCTATTAGCTACTTAACCGGATCTATTTTAAACAATTTCACCGGGGGTTACAACCTATGCGCAAACACTAATACTATTTATTAAACAACCATGCACAAATGTTGTGTTCGTTCTTGTTTGCGAGAAATTGATTCACGCCAAAAGTGGCCGCTTTTGGCGGTAATCAATTTATCACGTACGCGTTGGACCCAACATTTTTGCATGTTTATTTAATAAATAGTATAAGTGTTTGTGCAGAGGTTGTAACCCCGAAATTGTTTTAAATAGGTCCGGTTTAGTAGCTAAAAATTAAAATGCCCTACCCGTCACCTTAATTTTACCAGTGGGCAAAATTAAGCTTTTAAAACTGTAAGTTACCTATTTAACAAACACCGGTGTTCATCGCCTTAACAACGAACCCTGGGGTTGCTCAGTTCGGTGTCTTTGAGTTGCTATCTACTTGATTTATTGTCTGCTTGTCTGTCCGTCACGCCTAGGCCTTAGTGGTAAGAGTTGGAAGAACAAATATCTATAAGTATTTTTTTACTGCACTATCGCGGATACAAGCGGTCGCTAAACACCCTTCGTATTCAATACAACAACATATTCAGGATGATGTTGCGGCTTCCTCGTTTCTGCAGTGCGTCTCAAATGTTTGCGCAGGCAAGAACTGACTGCTTCCAAACTCTGCTCCGCAAGAAAGTGACATCGCTGTTAAACCGGATGCGAGGGAGCGACAACAGCATCCTGAAGATAATAGCAGATGATCCGCATGCACCTATATTGAGGCACTTTGTACGAACAATGACCGAGGTCAAAATTAGCACTCCCTCTGGATCACATGTATACGGAGTGCCTCTTAGGTACATGACCAAATAAACTTTGTTATTATTTATTATGCTCACTATACCTATGTTTATAAACGACTTTTTACTAACCCGTGGACTATGTTGTCTGAATAAATAAATTTGAATTGAAAAATGTTAACTATCACTACCACCGTGGGAGAGCCACGCTTTGGCATGAATGGGTCGGCTCGACCGGAATGATACCACGGTCTTACAGAAAATCGGTGGGAAGCAGCACTTTGCTGTGTTTCGCTGCTTGAGTGAGGATACCGGAGGGGAAAAGGGGAGTTTAAAGGTTGGCAGCGCGGGTGTCCAGGGGCGGTGGCAATCGCTTACCATCAGGTGATCCGTCTGCTCGTCTGCCACATATAAAATAAAATATAAAAATTATGATTTTCAAGTTTTTTTTTATTTATTCTAATCCCACTGTTGATTCTGATATCAGTAACACAGGTGCTTGAGCTACCTATCTCGGAGTCAGATAAATGTATGTGATGTTGTAAAATATTTATTTTATTATTAAAATTAAAACTATGTAGATCATCGAGATATTTTTTTTTTAATATCGATGTCCATCAAAGCCGATCTAGATCTGTGTCCACTTATTTTATGGTACAGCCAGCATCAAAAGCAGCTTATCACTTTTGTACCATGTCGAAGTAAGGTTTTTTACGAACCCCTTGGGAACTGACTATAATAGGCAGAATAGTTACTTAGACATGGTATTAAAGTGATAAGCTACTTTTAATGCTATAAATAGTTTTTAGATTTTCGCGTTGCATAATAACTATAATGTCCTCCCTCAATCACATGAGGGGTAATTGCCATACTCACCACGCTTGGCAGACGGGTTGGCGAGGGTTTTGATATAAATGGAGAGTTTTCCTTCTCTGGGCGCTGATGATCATGCCAGCAGCTTTACCTTAGTCGCCTTTTACGACACCTCGGTAAGAGTGAGGGTGGCCTATTCTACTCTGCCGGGGACCACACGGCCACGCGGATAAATAATTAAATAATAATTCTCACAACATCTCAAAGGTTGACCTGATTCCGTACTAAGTAGCTTGAGCACTTGTGTTACAGATGTCAGACAACAGAGGAACACAAATATATTCTTAAATACATATATTACACCCAGACACTGAACAAACACAAGTATTCATCGCATGAATGTTTGTCCAGGGTGGGGATCGAACCCACGATCTTTGGCGTAAGAGATAGGGTCACTACCCTGCGACATTGGGTCAGTCGTAAAGAATAAGAATGGGATCAGAAATGGCGGCGCATCTATTCACTTCTCGCTCGCACACCCACGAGTGCGAGACGCAAATAGTGTGCGAGCGAGAAGGGAATAGATTCGCCGCCATTTCTGATCTGATCTTTATCCGCACAGGTTGTACATAATGTTGTATCACATAATAAATATCGTGTTAATTCTCGTATTGATACATTATAGTTACTTTTGATACTGATCGATCCTCTAACAAAAATACTCGCCCCGCTCCCCGCTCCCCGCTCCGCTTCCCACCATGCCTTCTGCTATAACCCCTGTGTCCACTAACACAGTTTTTGTATGTCTGTTTGTCATAATAGTGTTTTATCTATTTAGTGACTCGGTTCGGGTGTGATTCAGAGTGTTAGAGATCCTTGGGGGGATGGAAAACCCTTCATTTGAGACAATATTTTTTATGTTATATGTGGCAGACGAGCAGACGGACCACCTGATGGTAAGCGATTGCAGCCGCCCATGGACAGCCGTGACACCAGTGGAGTATCAAGTGCGCTGCCAACCTTTAAACCCCCCTGTCCGAACACACACACACACACACACACACACAGAGAGAGAGAGAGAGAGAGAGAGAGAAAGAGAGAGAGACACCGACACACACACACACACAATTTCGGGGTTTCAGTCTCTCGGCAAACACCTATACTATTTATTTACTTATAGTTAACTGTTTGGTCTGCTTTTGCATTGGAATTTTGAATTACCGCTAAGTGGCCGCTTTTGGCGTGAATAAATTTGAGAGGTTGTAACCCCGAAATTGGTTAAAATAGATCCGGTTTAGTAGCTAAAAATTAAAATCGATTGGTGTCGCTAGTGTGCCCTACCCGTCACCTTAAACAATAAAATCGTACGGAACCATATTCACATTATCGCTCACCTCTCCGCCTCCAATCTTTTTTTGTTTGTTTGGAATCTTTTGGTAAGTTTAAAGCTACTTTGGGGTAGGTCCGAACATATGATTTAATTCTTTGTCTATGTTTTTTGGGTGACGTCAGTTGACATTTTTATTTATTTTGAATCTGTGACAAATCTACCGATGGCAAAAATAGGAACACATTTTTTTATTCATCGAAGAATCTAGGGTATTTCCTGTATTATTTGGAGCATGGGAGAGCCACGCTTCGGCATGAATAGGCTGGCTTGACTGAAGTGATACCCCGACACAGAAAACCGGTGTAAAGCAGCGCTTGTTGTATAATCCGGGGTGAAAGGGGAGATTTAAGGTTGGCAGCGCACTTAATAATAAAATAGTGACTCTGCTGTTCTCTAATGGGTATCTGGCGACGTCTACCGCCTACCATAAGGTGTTTTTTATGTGATAGGTGGAAGACAAACACACGGATCACCTGATGGTAAGCGATTGCAGCCGAACATAGACATCCGCGACACCAGTGGTGTCTCAAGTGCGCTGCCAACCTTTAACCTCCTAATAGGGCCTCCGGTACCCTCACTGACGCACAGTGATTGCACAGTGCTGTTTCACGCCGGTTTTCTGTGAGGCCGTGGTATCACTCCGGTCTAGCCGGCCAATCGTGCCGAAGCGATCCGTCTGATCTTCCGCCACCTTTCGCATAAAAAAGTAACTTGGAAAAGTTTTTAAGATGCTTAAGGCGACGGGTAGGGCACACTAGCGATGCCAATCGATTTAAATTTTTAGCTACTAAACCGTATCTATTTTGAACAATTTCAGGGTTACAACCTGTCGGCAAACACTTATACTATTTATTAAATACTTATACTTAACTTTTGGGTCTGCTTTTGTATAAAATATGAAATAGCGGTGAATATGACAAATAATATTAAGGATATTACATATTATTTGTCATATTCACCGCTATTATAACAAAAGTAAAGTATCAGCCTATATACTGACCCACTGCAGGGCAAAGGCCTCCATCATAGAAATCAAGTCATCGCTACTATGATGGGATTAAGCTTAATCACCACGCTTGCCTAATGCGGATTGGTGATCACAAACCCGAGCTATGTTCGAAAAATTCGAAACACACTTCGCGCCCGGGAATCGAACCCAGGACCTCGAAATCACGACCCGGGCGTTTTATTATAAAATCGGTCACAAATGCTCAAAAATCTAAAAAAAAAATTGTGAAACTTTCCAAATTAACCCAGTATTATATCAATGCCAAAATTGAAGTAAAAGAAAAGATAAAAAAAAGTCGAAAATCCACGGAGAGATGCAATGAAATAAAAAAGATGGAGAATTCGGCGAAAAAAATAAAAACAAAATTTTTGAGTGAAACTCTATTAGTCTCTGGTTCAATAACCTTTAAATTACCTGCGTCCTTATTATGGAACGGACCCAATCATATCAGCATTTTTGTTTTTATATGATAGGTGGCAGACGAGCAGACGGATCACCTGATGGTAAGCGATTGTCGCCGCCGCCCATGAACACCCGTGAAGCCAACAATTATTTGAACTTCAGAAGTGCATGCTTGGATTCGAACCACGTTCCCCGTATGGAAGGCGCATTCTTATCCACTGAACTCATCATCAGCAACCCCTACTCGTCCACTGCTGGACATAGGTTTCCCCTAATGCTCGCCACTGCTCCCGATTTTCGGCCACTCTCATCCAGCCCTCACCAGCCAGCCTTGGAATGTCATCATCCCATCTTGTCGCAGGGCGTCCTACACTACGCTTACCGAGTCGCGGTCTCCACTCAAGGACTTTGCGGCTCCAACGGCTGTCAGTTCTGCGGCTAATATGACCAGCCCACTGCCACTTCAGTTTGCTAATTCGGTTGGTTGTATATTATCCACTGAACTACCATCGCTCAACAGATTTTTTTATGTGATAGGTGACAGACGAGCAGATCCCCTGATGGTAAGCGATTGCTGCCGCCCATAGATACTCGCGATACCAGTGGAGTCATTAGTGCGCTGACAACCCCCCTTTCCTCGGATTCATGTCCAGGCCTCCGGTACCCTCACTCACGCAGCGAAACACAGTACAGTGCTGCTTCACGCCGGTTTTCTATGAGGCCGTGGTATCACTCCGGCCGGCCTATTCTTGCTGAAGCGTGGCTCTCCCAAGGTTAAACGGTGCTATTTTAAAATTTGACGACCCGTTTGGATCAGTGGTAGTGAACCCTGCCTGTGCTGCAAGGGTTGCGGGTTCGATTCCCGCACAGTACAAACATTTGTGTGCATGAACATGTCTGTTTGTATTGGTCTGGGTTTTTTTTATGTATTATATTATAAGTATGTATTTACAAAAAAAAAGTATTATATGTATATGTCACCAGAAAATAACAAGATCCGTAAGTTTATCAATTTACTAGGAAGTTTATAAACTTTCGTAGGATTCTAAACGGGAGATAAATTGTATTATTTTACGTCCACATTTTCGTACATTGATAAACTTACTGAACTCACTCGTAAAATAATAAGTAAGCAATATCCTAATGCTACGCGCGATCTGATTGGCATTGCCGCTATGAACATTGACCAATCAGAGAGCAGTGTGTTATTTTACGTATTTCAAAGATTCGTATATTTAAAAGAATTTCAGTGATTGGTCGAACCATATAAAAATTTACGAATAGATATCCGTTATTTTATAAATTTACCATGTGACGTTGGAAATTGATAAATTTACGAAAGTGTTGACGCAAAATAATACAATTTATCTCCCGTTCAGAATCCTACGAAAGTTTATAAACTTCTAAGTAAATTGATAAACTTACGGATCTTGTTATTTACCGGTGACATATATATATATATATATTTTGTAATTCCTCTGTCGGTGACATCCGTAATACAGGTGCTTGAGCTACCTATCTGGGAATCAGATCAATGTAAGTACAACCAGCGCCTGCGCCGTGTGAGTGAGGTTACCGGAGGCCCAATGGGGGGGAAGGAGAAAAGGTTGGCAGCGCACTTTTGACTCCACTGGTGGTGCGGGTGTCCATGGGCGGCGGAATTGCTTACCATCAGGTGATCCGTCTGCTCGTCTGCCGCCTCTCATATAAAAAAAATAAATAAGATGAAGTGTAAGTATGTTAAAATGTAATTACATAAATTAAATACAATATTATTGTTTTTTTTTATAATATAGGGGGCAGACGAGCAGACGTATCACCTGATGGTAAGCGACTACCGCCGCCCATGGACACCTGTCACGTTAAAAGAGTCACAGGTGCGCTGCCGGCCTTTTTAAAAGGGAGTACAACCCGTGCGGATAAATAATGTGATCAGAAATGGCGGCGCATCTATTCACTTCTCGCTCGCACACTATTTGCGTCTATACTCGCACTCGTGGGGTGCGAGTGTAGACGCAAATAGTGTGCGAGCCAGAAGTGAATAGATGCGCCGCCATTTCTGATCCCATTCTTTATCCGCTCAGGTAGTATGTGATGTTGTAACAACAATTATTTATTACACTTTTTATCGTAATATTTAAATGTTGCAATACATATTATCAGAATAAGGGCATTATCGAACCCCCTACGAGAGGCTGTTGCCAAATTAACATTATTCTCTTATGATGGATTTCACACCTGGTTCCTAAAGCTACATCCATACTGTTGCTACGTAAAATTATCGATTCTGCAAGGATGTGATCTTGAAGGAGGCAGCTGAGAGACTGCTTAGTCTCTCTTGCAGAAGCTTGAAGAAGGGAAAAGAGTAGGGGCTTATGAACTGATGCTCGTCTCCCTCTTGACCGTGGGAGAGGCAAACTAGTGCGCAGTCAAGAATAAAAACAAAATTAAAAATATCTTCATTTAATTGAAGTCCATACAGAACATTTATGAATGTCAAATATTATGTAATACCGCTGATTCGGAATGTCAATTTCTACCGAGAAGAATCAGCAATATAGTATTCTTTCAAATAGTATCAGCATTCTATACCGCATCTATGATGGGGAGTGCTCTGAGGAACTGTTTGATCTACTCCCTGCAGCTGAATTCTTACATCGAACCACTCGCAAGCGATTGTCATTCCATTCTCATCATCTCGATGGATGGCGGTCGAATACTGTGCGTTTTTCGCGGAACTTTCTACCACGTACCTCAGTTCTGTGGAACAGTTTACCTATGGGAGTATTTCCCGACGGCTACGACTTAAGGACCTTCAAGAGAAGAGTGTACTCCTTTTTGAAAAGCCGGCAACGCATTAGCGATCTCTCTGATTTCGCGGATGTTAATGGGCGGCGATGATTGCTTTTCATCAGGTGACTCGCTTGCTCGTTTGTCGCCTCTAGCATAAAAAAAACACTTTTAGCATAATGCTTATTATCTTTTAGATAAATCTTTATCTGTCCCATGTCCCCTAGGTGGGGCAAAGGGCGTCCACAGTGCTCCGCCATCGCGAACGGTCTTGAGCTTTGCGCTTTACTTCGCTCCAAGTTAGTACTAAGGTCTTCGCTTCTGCAGTGAAAGTCCGCCGCCAGGATCGTTTAGGGCGGCCACGTTTCCGCTTTCCTTGGGTTCCAGTCTAGGGCTAGCCTCGGTATGTGGTCCGGTTCCCTTCGGAGCGTGTGGTCAATGTAAAATTATGTATTGAAATTATAGGTTAGAGAACTGGCGAGGAGATCGACATGTACAGGAATCCTTATCATTAAAATAATCATCTACTTTATAGTAGCCTTTCTGCATTAGGCAGTTTTTTCCATGCAACTTAAACTTATGTACCGGTAAATCAATAATTTTTTGAAGTAAATTATTTAACATTCTAATGCTCAATCCTACAAATGAATTTCCAATTTTATGAAGTCTAAGATTCAGGACAGCAAGCCTATGTTTATTTCGTGTGTTAAAGCTATGAAAATATGATTTTTGCGAGAGAAGGTGCCAATTCTTGCGTACAAACATAATACAGTCAGACTGTAGATATTGAGATGGTCAAAATATGGTTAAGATACGCAGTACAGGAGTACCAGCGCTGGCTTTCCACAGACACCACCCTCTAGACCTGTCAAAAATGTATCTTTCTAAAGTTTGGATCATTTGAATCTGGAACAGTGAAGAGTCGTTTCAGTGATACGCTTCATTTGGAAGATTGACTCTCAGATAGATTCAGAATAGAGGGCGACTCGATTAGAATGACCCCTCATTAAATTTTTACCTCAGGCAGAGATACTCCCATACATCTTTTCTGTGGGAGAGCCACGCTTCGACCGGAGCGATACCACAGAAAACTGGCGTGAAGCGGCACTGTGCGTGATTGAGGGTACCGGAGATCCAATTTGAGGGAAAGGCAGGTTAAAAGGTTGACAGCGTACTTCTGACTCCACTGGTGTCGCGGATGTCCATGGGCGGCGGGAATCACTTACCATCCAGCGATCCGTCTACTTGTCTGTCACCTACCACATAAAACTTATCACACCTATCACAATGTAGGGCTGCTCAAATTGTCGGTGACTTGACTCTCTTTAGTCGATAGACTTGGCAAAAACGTATCTTTCAAAATTTTGGAACATTTGCATCTGGATCAGTGCAGAGATGCGTAATAGTGAAATACTTCATTTGGAACATCAACTCTCAGATGATTCATCCGCTCATTCGGATCATTCGACTCATTCGGATCATTCAGCTCATTTTGATCATTCGGTTCACCCGGACTCGAGATCTGTTTAAATCGATCTGTCGAATGCTACATTCGGAGCGAACATTAGAGATTCGGAACAGTTTATCATTTGGATGAGTCGGATCACTGAGTCATTTCAGTAAAGATTTACACTCGTCTACTAGTCGACTTGATCCCTAGCACTGCGGCGGGATATAGCTTCCCTCAGCATTCTAAACCGCATCTATAATGGGGAGTGCTCTGAGGAACTGTTTGATCTACTCCCTGCAGCCGAATTCTTACATCGAACCAATCGCAAGCGATTGTCATTCCATTCTCATCATCTCGATGGATGGCGGTCGAATACTGTGCGTTTTTTCGCGGAACTTTCTACCACGTACCTCAGTTCTGTGGAACAGTTTACCTATGGGAGTATTTCCGACGGCTACGACTTAAGGACCTTCAAGAGAAGAGTGTACTCCTTTTTGAAAGCCGGCAACGCATTAGCGATCTCTCTGATTTCGCGGATGTTATGGGCGGCGATGATTGCTTTTCATCAGGTGACTCGCTTGCTCGTTTGTCGCCTCTAGCATAAAAAAACACTTTTAGCATAATGCTTATTATCTTTTAGATAAATCTTTATCTGTCCCATGTCCCCTAGGTGGGGCAAAGGGCGTCCACAGTGCTCCGCCATCGCGAACGGTCTTGAGCTTTGCGCTTTACTTCGCTCCAAGTTAGTACTAAGGTCTTCGCTTCTGCAGTGAAAGTCCGCCGCCAGGATCGTTTAGGGCGGCCACGTTTCCGCTTTCCTTGGGTTCCAGTCTAGGGCTAGCCTCGGTATGTGGTCCGGTTCCCTTCGGAGCGTGTGGTCAATGTAAAATTATGTATTGAAATTATAGGTTAGAGAACTGGCGAGGAGATCGACATGTACAGGAATCCTTATCATTAAAATAATCATCTACTTTATAGTAGCCTTTCTGCATTAGGCAGTTTTTTCCATGCAACTTAAACTTATGTACCGGTAAATCAATAATTTTTTGAAGTAAATTATTTAACATTCTAATGCTCAATCCTACAAATGAATTTCCAATTTTATGAAGTCTAAGATTCAGGACAGCAAGCCTATGTTTATTTCGTGTGTTAAAGCTATGAAAATATGATTTTTGCGAGAGAAGGTGCCAATTCTTGCGTACAAACATAATACAGTCAGACTGTAGATATTGAGATGGTCAAAATATGGTTAAGATACGCAGTACAGGAGTACCAGCGCTGGCTTTCCACAGACACCACCCTCTAGACCTGTCAAAAATGTATCTTTCTAAAGTTTGGATCATTTGAATCTGGAACAGTGAAGAGTCGTTTCAGTGATACGCTTCATTTGGAAGATTGACTCTCAGATAGATTCAGAATAGAGGGCGACTCGATTAGAATGACCCCTCATTAAATTTTTACCTCAGGCAGAGATACTCCCATACATCTTTTTCTGTGGGAGAGCCACGCTTCGACCGGAGCGATACCACAGAAAACTGGCGTGAAGCGGCACTGTGCGTGATTGAGGGTACCGGAGATCCAATTTGAGGGAAAGGCAGGTTAAAAGGTTGACAGCGTACTTCTGACTCCACTGGTGTCGCGGATGTCCATGGGCGGCGGGAATCACTTACCATCCAGCGATCCGTCTACTTGTCTGTCACCTACCACATAAAACTTATCACACCTATCACAATGTAGGGCTGCTCAAATTGTCGGTGACTTGACTCTCTTTAGTCGATAGACTTGGCAAAAACGTATCTTTCAAAATTTTGGAACATTTGCATCTGGATCAGTGCAGAGATGCGTAATAGTGAAATACTTCATTTGGAACATCAACTCTCAGATGATTCATCCGCTCATTCGGATCATTCGACTCATTCGGATCATTCAGCTCATTTTGATCATTCGGTTCACCCGGACTCGAGATCTGTTTAAATCGATCTGTCGAATGATACATTCGGAGCGAACATTAGAGATTCGGAACAGTTTATCATTTGGATGAGTCGGATCACTGAGTCATTTCAGTAAAGATTTACACTCGTCTACTAGTCGACTTGATCCCTAGCACTGCGGCGGGATATAGCTTCCCTCAGCATTCTAAACCGCATCTATAATGGGGAGTGCTCTGAGGAACTGTTTGATCTACTCCCTGCAGCCGAATTCTTACATCGAACCAATCGCAAGCGATTGTCATTCCATCTCCCTCATATCGGTGGATGGCGGTCTAATACTGTGCGTTTCTTGCGGAACTTTCTACCACGTCCTCAGTTCTGTGGAACGGTTTGGCTGCGGGAGTATTTCCCGACGGCTACGACTTACGGACCTCCAAGAGAAGAGCGAATTCTTTTTAAAAAAGACCGATCTCTCTGATTTCACGCATGTTCATGGGCGGCGCTGATTACTTTCCATCAGGTGACTCGCTTGCTCGTTTGTCCGCCTCTATCATAAAAAAAATACTCCAGAATTTTCGGCAACTCTCCGCCACTGTGCGTGTGCGCACGTCCCACATCATCAATCATTACGTCACTTCCGATACATTGATATAATATAATTAGGCGAGCGAAAATAATGTAAAACCGTCCGCCCCCGATAAAATGAGAGACGCGACTCAAATTTTAATGATTTTTCATTGTGTAATTTTAATGAAAAATTTGTAATAAATGAGTGAATGAAACTCAATTCTTTAGTGATAGACAGATCATCTTCGGAAAGTACTTTTGAAATACGCTTGTATTAAGAAATAAATTAGAGATTCTTCTGAATTTGCCAAAACGAACTCAATAACCATAATAAATATATCTTCTCTATTATAACCTTATAGTAGTATATTTTATATAATTTGTGTAGGTTATATTGTATAATAGTTAGTTAACATTCGTATATATTAGTGTATGATAACGTGTTTATTTATTTATTTATTATCTAGATATATGTATTTATACTATAAATTTACTTAATCAATATTCAAAATCAAAAGGATTGCACCACCCTCCCCTCTTCTATCTAATGTCCTTTACCTGAAGGTTGTCTGGTAGAGATCGCTCCCAGAGATAAGACCGCCTAAATTGTACAGTGTATCTCTGTATTAAGTTTTGTATGTTGTGCAGTAAAGAGTATCTATCTATCTATCTATCTATCTATCTATCTATCTATCTATCTATCTATCTATCTAACCACATTCAACCTCGTACGACAAAACTGTGGAATGAACTAACGCCTGCGGTGTTTCTGGACCGATACCAATTGCAAACATTTAAGAAAAGAGCGTACAACCCGTGCGGATAAGGAATGGGATCAGAAATGGCGGCGCATCTGTTAACTTCTCGCTCGCACTATTTGCGTCTATACTCGGAGGCAATAGACAACAGACAAGGATGCTCATAGGAGCGTTAACAGGGCATTATGCAACGAACAAAATGCTGATGAAGATGAACATGACATCGAACAGCGACTGCAGAGCATGCAAGGAGGAGACGGAAACCATAGAACATCTTTTATGTGAATGCGACTCACTAGCCAGAGGCAGAATGTGTCTTCTAGGTAACGCTTATCCTAAACCAGGAGACTACAGGCACTTCAATCCGAAAGACATCGTGAAAACGAATCGAATCTTCGTGAGTAGGAGTGCAAAGGATCCCCCCCCCTACAAAAGATCCCTTAGGGTCGACGTGCCCCATGAAAATGGCCCCTAACAGATAAGATAAGATAACGTGGCAGGTGTCCATGGGCGGCGGTAGTCGCTTACCATCAGGTGATACGTCTGCTCGTCTGCCCCCTATATTATGAAAAAACAACTTAATAATATTGCATTTAGTTTATGTAATTACATTTTAACATACTTACACTTTATCTTTTTTTTTTATATGAGAAGTGGCAGACGAGCAGACGGATCACCTGATGGTAAGCAATTCCGCCACCCATGGACACCCGCAACACCAGTGGAGTAACACACTGTCAACCTTTTCCCCTTCCCCCTATAGGGCCTCCGGTAACCTCACTCACACGGCGCAGGCGCTGCTTCACGCCGGTCTTCTGTGAGGCAGTGGTATCACTCCGGTCGAGCCGGCCCATTCATGCCTAAGCGTGGCTCTGCCACATTTAATCTTATTATTATTTTTTCCTTATTTAATATTGCACCACCTACCCCAATAATATAATATCCTTCAACCGATTTCGGCGGCCAATCTCAACGATCAGCCAATTACGCAGGATATAATATAGTGCTCAAGATGTGCGCAAATACTAGGGCACTCTTTATTCCCTTGCCCTCATACACCGATGGGGAGATAGATAGATAAATAGATAGATATTCTTTATTGCACAAAAATAAAATACAAGCATGATACAACAGCAACAGACAGTACAATAAGGCGGTCTTATCGCTTGTAGCGATTTCTTCCAGACAACCTTTGGGTAGAGGAAAGGAATATCGTATTCGTAATAATAAGGGAAAGCAGTGCAAAGTAGTTTAACAAATGAAATTGAGAATGGCAGAAATATACATTATTTTATATATTAATATTATTACATAAATAATAATAAACAATACATACATACCCAATAATAATATATACATATATAATTGATAATTATAATAATAGGAGATGGGACACTAGTGTAACACGACCGAAGAAGCCGTTATTATTTGATAGAAATGGGGTGAGCCCTGCGTCTCATAGCCACTGCGACCAGTAGATGATCTATTGTGTATATCAACCTATTACAGCACCTCATGTAGCTCCAGTTCCAGGATAAACCCGAGAATGGAGCTGATGGGGGAGCTCTTGAACTCGTCAGCTGAGATCATGTGTGCTCCCAGGTGCCGGCTTCTGCAGCGGTGCAGCGCTATGCACTCGCCGAGGACGTGGATAATCGTTTCCTCGTTCTCGCTACAGAACCTGCAGATTTTGGTATCTGAAAGGCCCATGTTGTGCAAGAAGCCGTTGGTCCTGCGCCCGAAGGGATCGGGCGCAGGACCAACGGCTTAGCGTGCTTTCCGAGGCGCGGGGGTACAACACCGCCAACTTCCAGACTCTAGGCTGATTACTGTGAATTTTTTGACAGAAAAACTCAGGTACAATTTTGGCCCGACCCGCGGATCGAACCCGGGACCCCAAGCGCAGCCGTCGCTTCAAAGTGCGACGCAATACCCACTGCGCCAACGAGGCAGTCTCATCTACTATAAAATACCCGAACATTGACTGGTAGAAATGGCTTCCAGCGATTCGACCGCCGATATTGTACACAAATTTCTCTGATGCCTAGTAGATACTTGTGTATTTTTTGCAATAAAGTATTATCTATAACTTATATTTTCCTGGTGTGGGAGAGGCACGCTTCGGCATGAATCCGGCTCCACCGGGATGATACCAGGCAATTAACTCATCTTCCTCCTAGATTTAGCCTCCGGTTTGTACCCTCACTCACTCGGCGTTTTTTCACACCGGTTTTCTGTGAGGCCGTGGTATCACTCCGGTCGAGCCGGCCCATTCAAATATCAAATCATTTATTGCAAGTCACATTACATAATTTTACGTAAAAAGATGTTTAGTGTAAAGGGAGCAAACATGTGTCGCCCTGTAAAGGGCATGGCATTAATATTTAGGAACAATAAATAAATATTCATGCCGAAGCGAGTCTCTCCTGTAAAGGTAATTTAACGTAATTAGTGTAAGATATGTATTTTTTTTTTATGTGATAGGTGGCAGACGAGCATACGGATCACCTGGATGGTAAGCGATTGCCACCATCCATGGACACCCGCGACACCAGTGGAGTCACAGGTACGCTGCCAATTTTAAACCCCCCTTCCCCCCAAATTGGGCCTCCGGTACCCTCACTCACGAAGCGAAACACAGCACAGTACTGCTTTACGTGCTGTATCATTCCGGTCAAGCCGGCCCATTCATGCCGAAAAAACTTATGAAAACAGAGCAACATTTTTTTTTTATATGAGAGGTGGCAGATGAGCAGACGGATCCCCTGATGGTAAGCGATTGCTGCCGCACATAGACACTCGCGATACCAGAGTGGAGTCACTAGTGCGCTGACAACCCCCCTTTCCTCGGATTCATGTCCAGGCCTCCGGTACCCTCACTCACGCAGCGAAACACAGTACAGTGCTACTTCACGCCGGTTTTCTATGAGGCCGTGGTATCACTCCGACCGAGCCGACCGAGCCAACGTTAAACGGTACTATTTTAAAATTTGACGACCCATTTGGATCAGTGGTAGTGAACGCTGCCTCTGGTGCAAGGGTTGCGGGTTCGATTCCCGCACAGTACAAATATTTGTGTGCATCAATATATCTGTTTGTATTGGTCTGGTTGAGACAAGAGGGCTGCTAACCTTTTCCCCTTCCCCCCATTGGGCCTCCGGCATTTTGATTATATTTTGATTTTGGTAAAAAACTTATCGAGCTAATGTCGAGCCTATGGTCCCACGTTCTTTGCTCGGCACTTCAATACTAGTGATGTGTATGTCGACATCGTAATAGCAAACTATCGATAACAGAAATGGAACTCCTTACCGGCGCATGTGTATTTCCTCCTTCCGACAATATGGATTCCTTCAAACGAAGCGTGAAGAAGCCAGTATAGCGGTCCCAACGGAGGTGATGTGTTTGGGCTCTTCTCTTGCCTATCATCAGGCTGAGGAGAGCCTATATACTGTGTCACTATAATCCAAACTCAATTAATTAAAAAGAACCAGATTATTACTCAACCAATTTTCTAAGGAAGGTGTCTCTTTAATCACTTGACATTGGCAGAGTTGTCTCGTAAGAGCAACAGCAAGCTATAAAATAAATAGGTCTCCTTTCGTTTGTTTTATAACCCTGTATTGTGCAATAGAATTATCATCGTCTTAGCTTGTTAGTTTTAGTCTCAAAACCGTCGCCTTGAAGCCTGGGGTACGGTTTAACCATGATCGAGAAATTGGAGGTCTATGAAGCGACTGCCGTCTCACCTTCGCAACCCATTAAGGTGACGGGTAGGGCACACTAGCGGCGCCAATTGATTTTAGTTTTTAGCTACTAAACCGGATATATTTTAAACAATTTCGGGTTTACAACCTCTCGACAAGCACTTATACTATTTATTAAATAACCATGCTCAAATGTTGAGTCCATTTTTGCACACGAAAAATCGATTCACGCTAAAAGTGGCCGCTTTTGGCGTGAATCAATTTTTCGCGCACGCGTTCGACCCAACATTTTTGCGTGATTATTTAATTAATAGTATAAGTGCTTGTCGAGAGGTTGTATTCCCGAGATTGTTTAAAATAGATCGGGGGGGGGGGGGGGGGGGGGATAATACATAATAAGTTATAGAAATAAGTAATTATACTATAGGTAATGTTCAACGAGCTCGTTGATCCGGGACCGGTCGCTGTTAATGGAGTACCTCTCGAAGTTGTTCAGGAATATGTCTATCTAGGACAAACGCTCCAATAAGGCAGAAACAACTTCGAGAGAGAAGCCAATAGAAGAATTCTACTAGGCTGGGCAGCATTTGGTAAACTTCGTCAAGTCTTCTCGTCACTCCTCAAAGTCTTAAGTCGAAAGTCTTTGACCAGTACGTCCTTCCGGTCATGATTTACGGTGCCGAGACGTGGACACTCACGGCTGGACTAGTCCACCGGTTCAAAGTCGCTCAAAGAGCTATGGAAAGGGCTATGCTCGGAGTATCTCTGAAGGACCGCACCAGAAATGATGTAATCCGACAGAGAGCCAGAGTCACCGACATAGCCCACCGAATTAGCAAACTGAAGTGGCAGTGGGCTGGTCACATTAGCCGCAGATCTGACAGCCGTTGGAGCCGTAAAGTCCTTGAGTGGAGATCGCGACTCGGTAAGTGTAGTGTAGGACGCCCTGAGACAAGATGGGATGATGACATTCGAATGAGAGTGGCCGAAAATCCGGAGCAGTGGCGTGCATTAGGGGAGACCTATGTCCAGCAGTGGACGAGTGTGGGTTGCTGATGATGATGATGAGGACTATAAGTAATTAAACTATTATTAATTTTATATTGTAAACATTCATATTTAGCTCTGTCAGCATTTTTTCCATAGAATAAAGGATAGAGTGCTAAATACCATAATCCGCTCACAAACCGGCATTATGGACGTAGGTCAGAAGACCGCAAAACTAAAATGGAACTGGGCTGGCCATATTGTGAGAATGCACCCGGAGACATATTATGGGCCCATGTTGTCACCAAATGGTAGCCTGTAGAAGCCGTCGCCCAAGAGGCAGGCCGAAAAAGAGATCACGTGATGACCTGGACCAGTACTCCCATAACTGGAAACGCTGGTAATGAATAGGGAGCAGTGAAGGCTATTAGGGGAGGCCTTTGCCCAGCAGTGGGACCATTTTTTTATTTTTTTTTATGAGAAAGGGAGGGAAACGAGCAAGCGAGCTGATGGTAAGTGATCGCCATCAAGGTGGTAATAGTTATTTACAAGACTTCAGTCATGTACGGCCGGTTGCAACGAAATGTAAGCAATTTAGTACTGTACCTTATTTATATTAATAGAAAAACTCAGATAAAATTTCTGTTAAAAAAGAAGTATGCCCAAAGTCTGGAAGTTGGTGTTGTACTTTCGTTAAGCCGTTGGTCCTGCACCCGACCGCGCTCAGGGAAATTGCCTATATTCTGATGTTCAATTCATTTCATTTATTGCACATGTTGGTGTACATTGGTCTTATAATTCATTTCATTTATTGCACATGTTGGTATACATTGGTCTTATAATTCATTTCATTTATTGCACATGTTGGTATACATTGGTCTTATAATTCATTTCATTTATTGCACATGTTGGTATACATAGGTCTTATTAATATCAGAGTTCCATAACATGACCCTGGTTGGGCGTTAGCACGTTTCACTTAATATTTAGCGTGTTTCGCTGCGTGAGTGAAGGTGCCAGAGGCCCAATGAAAACGGGGAAAGGGGGGTTTAAAGGTTGCAATTGTGACCTCAGTTGCAGTGGTGTTGCGGGTGTCCATGGGCGGCGGCAATCGCTTGCCATGGAGTGATGCGTATGCTCGTCTGCCACCTATCACATAAAAAAACATTTTGTGGTTATTTTTATTGGCAAACCAAATTTCAAAGTAAGTATACAAAATAACAACCGTACAATACCTCCTATTATTATTTATTAAATGTATTCAGGTGTTGCTGGACTGGGACATCCATAGGCAGCGGCAATCGCTTACCATCAGTTGATCCGTTTGTTCGTCTGTCACCCAAAAACAATAATAAATCAGTACGTTTATTAGTATTTAACCGTGGGAGAGACACGCTTCGGCATGAATGGGCCGGCTCGGCCGGGGTGACACCACGGTCTCACAGATAACCAGCGTGAATCAGCTCTGTGTTGTGTTTCGCTGCGTGAGTGAGGTCGGCGGTCGCTTACCATCAGTTGATCCGTTTGCTCGTCTGCCACCAAAAACAAAAATAAATCAGTATATCGATAGAGGCATCAAGTTCTTCGCCCCTCACTATTGAAATAGCGTAAAATAACACTCTATGCCTGACCAAGAATGCTCTCCTAAACCAACACTACAAAGACTCAACTCACCAAGTTTCTAAGAAAACAGCTGTTGGTCCACACGATGCCTTGTACCGGTCAATCTGTCTATAAAATACCAGACAATTATCATAATCTCAAAAAGTTGCAACTCTACAAGTTTCTAAGAGAATAGACACGATGTCTTGTACCGGTCAATATATAATCGACTGACCGGATGGCGCAATTGGTAGTGACCCTGCCTCTTACGCCAAAGGTCGTGGGTTCGATCCCCACCCTGGACAAACATTCGTGCGATGAACACTTGTGTTTGTTCGGTGTCTGGGTGTAATATATGTATTTAAGTATATATTTGTGTTCCTCTGTTGTCTGATATCTGTAACACAAGTGCTTAAGCTACTTAGTACGGAATCAGGTCAACGTATGAGATGTTGTGAGAATTATTATTATTATATAAAATACCAGACAATCCATTTTAAAAGCTTATGTTATTACGTGCTGCGTTAGAAGTACAAATACAATAAAGCGACTGCCGTCTGACCTTCGCAACCCTTGGACAGGGGATCCAGACTAAATAGATCTGGGTTATACGTCAACAGTGGGAGAGCCACGCTTCGGCATGAATGAGCCGGCTCGACCGGAGTAATACCACGTCCTCACAGAAAACCGGCGTGAAGCAGTGCACGCGCTGTGTTTCGCTGGGTGAGTGAGGGTACCGGCCCAATCCAGGGGAAGGCGCGTTAAAAGGTAAGCAGCGCACTTGTGACTACACTGGTGTTGCAAATAATCGCTTACCATCTGGTGATCCGTCCGCTAGTCTGGTACCTATATCATAAAAAAAAAGAATCATCATATCAGATATTGTAGGGATCTACAATTTTGAGAAACTATCCGAGAGAGGTTTCCTCACCGCCGAGCTAATGGTAGAAAAATGCACATAGATTTGAAAAATCTAGAGGTGCATGTTCGGATTAGAACCATGACTCTATTTGGATGGCGCGTCCTTATCCACTGAACTACCATCTCTCTATGACCTCATCATCATCATCATCATCAGCCCATTTAAGTCCCCACTGCTGGGGCACGGGCCTCCCTCAATCACATGAGGGGTAATTGCCATACTCACCACGCTTGGCAGACGGGTTGGCGAGGGTTTTGATATAAATGCAGAGTTTTCCTTCTCTGGGTGCTGATGATCATGCCAGCAGCTTTACCTTAGTCGCCTTTTACGACACCTCGGTAAGAGTGAGGGTGGCCTATTCTACTCTGCCGGGGACCACACGGCCTCTGTCTATGACCTACATACATACAAATCTAATACTTTAT
Organism: Marasmia exigua; assembly: GCA_019059595.1. Lineage (NCBI taxonomy): Eukaryota > Metazoa > Arthropoda > Insecta > Lepidoptera > Crambidae > Marasmia > Marasmia exigua. The sequence continues at coordinate 2,047,439 of CM032492.1, forward strand.
TAAGGGTTTATAAACTACTAGCTGTTTCACGCGGTTTCACCCGCGTCCCGAGGGAACTACTTCCCGTACCGGGATAAAATATAGCCTATGTTACTTCTGAATAATGCAGCTTTCTAATGGTGTAAAAATTATTGCAATCGGTCCAGTAGTTTTTGAGTTTATTCATTACAAACATGCAAAAATACAAATATTTCCTCTTTATAATATTAGTGTAGAAGTGTAGATGTTAAACAAAAGCAGAAAACCATAAAACCCAATTGGTCAAAGATGTCATTAACCAATTTCAAAAACCCATGTTTACTTAACCAATCAACTTCAAAAAACCATAGACAAAAAATCAAATACCATAATTCGTAAACGGTTCATATCAATGATTCACGAACAGGAGGCATAACTCACCCGACTTACTATAACGATCTATAGATCATTCTATAGATCATGTAGATCCCTTGTGGATCGTTCAACGAAATCGGAAAAAAGTCCACTTCGACAATGTACCATAATGCATGCCATTATACCTGTCCCGCTCTAACTGCTTCTACGCGTGAAGTTGGAAAGAGAGAAGTAAACTTCTTATTCAATAGTATTGGGAATCATCCGACCAGTCTCGCACAGTGTGTCGTGTGGAGAACACGCGTCGACATAAAAAAAATATCGTAAAAAAATTGACTTTAATTTTTACGTGTTTGTGTTAAAACTATTTTTAATTGGATTATTCACGCCAGTGCCGAAGGAGTTGGAAAACATTTTTTTTTCTGTGAAAAGTGGATGTGTTCTGTGGATTATCAACGGCTGATATGATAAAGTGATTGGAATTTTATTAAAGGTTTGTAGTTTGTACACTTTTTTATTTCGCCCTGTGTCATACTGGGACTTTATAGTAATTTCTTTCGATTTTTATGGTTATGATAATAATTTTTTGTGCGGTTTTGAGGCGTATTGAATAAATTTTGTATTTTTATTGACAACTGCCACTAGATGCTAATAAAAAGTGGAGAACGTTAATTGAACTTAATTTTCTTTATTTTGGACAATGACTTAAAAACTAGGTCAATATTTAAAAGGAAAAAAAAAGTGAGTAAGTTTTATTTTCAATAATTATACAAAAATATAAACATTTAAGGATATGCCTACCTACCTATATAAATCGTAAATGTTTAATAAAAGTGATACCTAATAAAAAAAAGGAGAAAAAAAATTGAAAATTAAAATCTTTTTTTTTCTTCATAAATAGTCTTAATTTTTTGATATAAAGGGCCAAGATAAATCTAAGAAATTAAAAGCCATAACATTAAATTGGTCTAGCTAGAGTTATACTAAAGTTGTGTAACTAACGCTAGATTAAATACTTTGTTTTTTTAAACATACATTGGTCTCAGTTTTTTAACTTTAAACTATAGTTAAAAAAACATTTACAGCAGGAATAAATTATAAATATTGATGATTTTTACAAAAACCAAACTTTTAAAGAGCTTTTTTGATGATCTATATTTTTGACCTAATCATCAACTTACCCCTGACGCCCTGTTGATCTAATGGTTTAAGTCTCGGGCCATGATCTTAGGGTCCTGGGTTCGAGCAAAACTTATGTTTCGAGTTCTTCGAACATAACTAGGGTTTGTGATCACCAATTCGCATTAGGCAAGTGTGGTGATTAAGCCTAGTGCCATCATAGTAGCGATGACCTAATTTTTATGATGGGACAGTGGGACAGTTAATAGGTTGATACTTTCCATCGATTGACGACATTGTCACCATAATAGGCTTCTGCCCTGCGACAGCATAAGCTGAGTCGTGACCCTTTGCTCAACCTATTTGTTGATTTGTATGTTCTATGTGTTTGGTTTGTCTTGCTTCATTATTTATAGGAAAAAAAATATTGTAAATGCTATTATTTTTTTATTCGTCATCGTCAGCCCATTTAAGTCCCCACTGGGGCACGGGCCTCCCTCAATCACATGAGGGGTAGTTGCCATACTCACCACGCTTGGCAGACGGGTTGGCGAGGGTTTTGATATAAATGCAGAGTTTTCCTTCTCTGGGTGCTGATGATCATGTCAGCAGCTTTACCTTAGTCGCCTTTTACGACACCTCGGTAAGAGTGAGGGTGGCCTATTCTACTCTGCCGGGGACCACACGGCCTATTTATTATTATTATTTTTATTTTATTTATTTATTTATGATTATTTTTTACTATGATGGAATTAGGCTACATCCCATCACAATTATGTAGTCCATACCATTATGAACAAATTAACTGACATGTACCATCTGCCGCAAGTCTTTGCGTTTAGTATAACCTATACATCTTTATAAAGTACATTCTTAATACTACCGTAAAACTTTAATGATCTTAATAAATTATTCTAACTTAACATATGTTCGAACCTTTTTAAGTTCGCTCCAATATTTTTTACACAAACAGCTGCTTTTATATTTCGTCTACCTGAAGATCGTCTGGAAGAGATTACAAGCGATAAGGTTGCTGCAAATTTTGTGGAAGAAAGACTCTACATTGTATTTATGGTTTTTAAAGACATGGCTAAGGCTAAGAAAACGTTATATTGTGTTTAAAAATGTTTAGCTCTAACATGGACTACCAAATTAGGCAATGACACTAGGAGTGGTTAGATGGACTTTGGCTGTGTATTTCATTTAGTCCATACAATCCATGACGTTTTGTCCATACGGTATGGACAAAATGGATTTATCTTTAACTTCACTTAATAGTAAATATTTTTGGAATTGTAGATTTTTGTGACAAAACCTATATGATTTCTTATAACCAATTAATATAAGCAAAGTTGTAAGGAAAAAAAATGTTCCTATTATGAATAATATTAAAGTTATCGATGATAAATAAAACACCATGTCATTTTGGACGTACTTCTCCTACATGGCAGACGAGCAGACGGATCGCCTGATGGTAAGCGATTGCCGCCGCCTATAGACACCCGCGACACCAGTGGAGTCACAAATGCGCTGCCAACCTTTAAACCTCCCCCCTATCCCCCGGATTGGGCCTCCGTTACCCTCACTCACGCAGCGAAACACAGCACAGTGCTGCTTCACGCCGGTTTTCTTTGAGGCCGTGGTATCACTCCGGCCCATACATGCCGCAGTTTGTCTCTCCCACTGTAAAAACAGAGATTGGACCTCAGGTACCCTCATGCAACGAAACAAAGCATAGAATCTTCTTCACGCTTGTTTTCTGTAAGGCCGAGGTATCACGGTCGAGCTAGCCCATTCATGCTAAAGACTGACTCCCACGGTCATATGCAAAGCCCTATGCGAAAGCTCGACTCGCATTTGAACGTTTTTTTTGTATTTTTATGAGGCATATTGAAATAAGTTATGGAATGTAATTTCAAGGTCAAAACGCAACTTTTTTATTTCGCTGCACTGTGGGTCAAACATAGCCCGGAGTTTACAAAAAGACCTCAATGTTGGTACACGGTAGGGCGTCACATTGTCATACAAAACCTTTATCAAGAGAACCGGCCCCATGCTGGTTTTGTCATATAGATCCTTATGATAAACGGTGCGGTCTTTATTGGTTTTTATTTTAGATTTTTTGTGGGAAAAAAATGCAAATTATCCTCTTTTTTTTAGTTAAATGTCAAATTGTTTTATTAAGAAGGTTTGAAGAGGTTTTTCTGGCATTTTTTTTAAATTATTTTTAATTTAATATGGACAGTATCTAACCTCTTTTATAGAAGTAAATAATACAAAAAGGTCATACGGCAGTCGCTAAATATTTTATCAAAATATAGGTCAATATGTGCCAATAGCAAAAATTCTCAATTAAAAATATAATGTCTAGCCGGTTTTAAGGTCATTCAAAGATTCATAGGCAAGTCCATTTTAAAAGTATGAAATTATTAAAAAATAATTATACCATTGAAGAACCCATACAATTTGCACCAATTATTATAATAGAACCATTGACATAAACGAAACATTTGATATAGCTACCATACAAAATTCAAATGAAATGCATACAAAATACTTAAGTGTGACGTGACATCTAAGTAGCCATTTGTATGGAGCGTTTTGGGTTTGCCCAAAATAATGTGATTTTAAAGTTGTGATATCTCAGGTAGTTTAAATGAGAATCAAGTGATTCTTTCAACGATGTTTCTACCATTGAGAGGTCTATTGATTGCGAAAATAAAAAAAAAAATTCGTATACCGTATTACCAGACTCCTTAAATCTGAATAATGATCCAAGCGTACCCCGGGCACCAGAGCGACAGTTTTGGACGCAACCGGGAATTACACGCTAAAATGAGTTAGATTTATCATTTTCTTAATTAATTGTGTAATTAAAAGATAAGGACGTACATGTTACATGGATATCATAATTAACCATAATATGGCCACAATCATTTGATTTTATCTTGCTATAATTATCATCTTCTGACCACAAGTTTATATAAACACCATAATTAAATTTAATTTGTAAAACGATTCTTAACAATGAATGTTTTAGTTTATTAAGTACTTAAATTAATTTATTTTTATGATAACCGCCACTTAAATACCTCGATGGCGTAGTAGCTAAGGTTGCGTCCAAGAGAGTTAGTCCGGGCTTGATTCCCTGAAGTAAGTATGAAATTAAATGTTTGAAAACTTACTTACTCTCAGGAATGTAGTAGAGTATCAGCCTATATACTGTCCCACTGCAGGGCAAAGGCCTCCATCATAGAAATCAAGTCATCGCTACTATGATGGGATCAGGCTTAATCACCACGCTTGCCAAATGCGGATTGGTGATCACAAACCCGAGCTATGTTCGAAAAATTCAAAACATACTTTTCGCTCGACCCGGGAATCGAACCCAGGACCCCGAGATCACGACCCGATACTTAAACCACTAGACCAACAAGGCGACCTCAGGAATGTACTTTAATAATAATATCATCCAACCGATTACGGCTACAGCGGCCAATCTCAACGATCAGCCACGTACGCAGGATATATTATAGTGCTCAAGTGTGTGCGCAAACACAACTCATAATCCAATGGGACACCAGCATGATACGACCGGAGAGAGATCGGTCGCAGGATCAATGGCTTAACGTGCTTTCTGTGGCACGGGGGTACAAGACCGTCAACTTCCAGACTCCGGGCTGACACTGAGAATTTTTTAACAGAAAAACTCAGGTACAAATTTTGGCCCGACCCGGGACCCCAAGCGCAGGCGTCGCTTTAAATTAGACGTGTGTAACTCTTTACTGAAATGACTCAGTGATCCGACTCAGCCAAATGATACACTGTTCCGAATCCCTAATGTTCGCTCCGAATGTATCATTCGACTCAAATGAATCTCGAGTTCGAGTGAACCGAATGATCCAAATGAGCTGAATGATCCGATGAGCCGAAGAGTCCATAACATGTAAAATCTTGTTGTACATTATGGTTTTGCAATAAACGATTGAGTATTAAATGATCCGAATGAGCTGAATGATCCGAGTGAGCCGAATGAACTGAATAAATCCGAGTGAGCCGAATGAGCGGAATGAATCAAGGATCTATCTGAGAGTCGATGTTCCAAATGAAGCTTTCACTGTTCCGCTTCTCTGCACTGATCCAGATGCAATCTTTTGAAAGAAACGTTTTTACCGGGTCTACTTTAAACCCATTTTTTTTAATTTTAAATTTTATTATGTTTAACAAAGCATGAAATTATTAAAAAATAATTATACCATTGAATAACACATACAATTTGCACCAACTATTATAATAGAACCATTGACATAAACGAAACATTTGATATAGCTACCATACAAATTTCAAATGAAATGCAAACACCAGTTTGTGACGTCACATCTCAGTAGCCATTTGTATGGAGCGTTTTGGGTTTGCCCAAAATAATTTGATTTTAAAGTTGTGATATCTCAGGTAGTTTGAATGAGAATCAAGTGATTCTTTCAACGATGTTTCTATCATTGAAAGGTCTTTTGTTTACGAAAATAAAAAAAACATAGTCAAGTACCGTATTACTTATACAAACCTATTAAAACCCTAAACACACAACTCCTGCGCAGCAGAAGCTTAGGTACTGCACTTCAATTTCGAAAGAAACAGACAATTTATCATTTAGTTATGACTAAGACTCACAGAATGCCGCCTCACAGGGTTGCCACCATCTGAAACAAGGTTAATATTAAGTGAGTCATGCTTCGGCATGAATGGGCCCCGGCTCGATCTTAATGAAATCACAATTTTAATGGCTCACAGAAATCTGGCGTGAAGTAACGTTATGAACAGATTTTTCATATTTTTTTTATGTAATAGGTGGCAGACGAGCAGACGGATCACCTGATGGTTAGCAATTGCCATCGCCCTTGTGTCTATACACTTGCGACACCAGTGGAGTCACAAGTGCGCTGCCAACCTTTAAGCCCCCCTTTCCCAAGGATTGGGCCTCCGGTACCCTCACTCACACAGCGAAACACAGCACATGCTTCAGGCATGCATGGATTGGCTCGATAGATACTTTATTGAACGAAGTACACAACTTAAAAAACTAGGCGTTACAGAAACTTACGGTGACGGGTAGGGAACACTAGCGACGCCAATCGATTTTAATTTTTAGCTACTAAACCGGATCTATTTTAAACAATTATGGGTTACACCTCTCGACAAACACCTATACTATTTATTAAATACTTATAGTTAACTGTTAGGTCTGCTTTTGCACTCGAATTTTGGATTACCGCCAAAAGTGGCAGTTTCTGGCGTGAATCAATTTTTCTCGTACTAAAACGGACCTAATATTTGTGCAAAGTTATTTAATAAATAGTATCAGTGTTTGCCAAGAGGTTGTAACCCCGAAATTGTTTAAAATAGATCCGGTTTAGTAGCTAAAAAATAAAATCGATTGGCGTCGCTAGTGTGCCCTACCCGTCACCTTAAATGTACAATTTGGGCGGTCTTATCGTTGGAAGCTGTTTCGTCCAGACAACCTTCTATCGACGATCTAAATGATATCTTTTTTATATTATGGCTCTATCAGAAGATATCTTGCCAATGTCAAGTGGATAGTCAAATAGTGGGTCTTGTACCCCCGTGCCTCGGAAAGCACGTTAAGCCGTTGGTCCTGCGCGCAATCCCTCTCCGGTCATATCACGCTGGTGTCCCATCGGAATATGAGGGTAAGGGAATAGGTATTGCACTCCTCCTATTGTCCTATTAATTTGTCATGCCGAATGGTGACGTCATAGGATGATTTTACATTTTAATTTTTTTCTCCTTAAATATCTGTAAAAAAAATTGAAATTATTTTTTAAAAATTCTATGAGTCTAATCTAGAAATAGTAGTTTTCATTTCGGAAAGTTTTTTTTTTGTCGTATTGTCCATTCCGGAGACAGCCCTACACCCTAAGACCGCCCGCTACTCGTAGATCTTAAAGTTTAGATAACAATTCAGTTTCGAATACCTTCACCCGTCGGTTTATAATATTATTAACTCTTAAGTCAACAAAACAACCTACATTTTAAGGGTTCCGTAAGTTAAGAACTGAAGTCTGTGCTATTTATTTAAAATTAATGTTATCTATCTCATTATTATTTGATAGTTTTTTCTTTTAGATATATTTAGACACAAATATAAGTATTATATACCCACATTACACACATACACGTTAGGTACACAAAATACACAAGACAAGCGTCCGTGGCACTCACTCAGCTGGTCTCACTGAAAACCAACGTCATGGCCTTTGTCTGGGCCTGTGACTGAAGCTGAGTGAGGGACATTTATACTAGACGTCATAACAGTATTCATTTGGCACTGGATGGATATGATTGAATATATTTTTAGTTTTTATTTATACATATTTTTAATTGTTATCTGTTTTATTTTTGTTTGTACCAAATTGTGTTTACAACTGATGTATACCCTGTATTGTGACGTCTATAGTAATATATGTCTTTTTTCTTTCTTCATTTTGTACAAAAGGTCATTCGCACCTCCTATCAAAGCACTACAAAAACATAGCGATACGAATAAATTGTATGGATTATATCGTTAGGTGGAATAAAGCGGCATTTCGTGTTAAGAGGTGTCCACAAATATACACAACTATAGTCCGTAAAATACCTACCTATAGCTTGATTAAAATACAGCTATTGATGTCACAGAAAAATGAGCTTTATGGCTAAAAATTTTAAAAAGTAACCCTTAAACCTAATTAAACCTTATAATAATTGAAATAAAAGTCAAATGACGTTGTTCTTATTAAGTTATATTTTATGGTTGGTAGTGTGCCGCCCTCACTTTCGGAACTTCAATTTTTACAGAGCGACATAAAGTGTCAAAATATTTTTTTTCTTCTTTTTGGAATATGGCGTCTAGGATGTAATTTATTTATTTAATTACACAGGTCCTTAAACCTAATTACGTAATTAAAGACTGTAACAAAATAAATAATGTCAAAATAGGTTTAGTACTTAATAAATTGTACAGATCACACTTAACCATTTTCGAAACACACAAAAAATCGTGGGAAAAAACAAAATGGCCTCCCAAAAAGGAAATGAATACAAAATATAGAATCCGGTCGTGACGTTTGACCTTTAAGCTTGAAATTGGTCGTCTCCATGACGATTTTGGACACAAAGCCGGGTCGCCATCTTGGCCATAGAGAAGATTTTTTTGACGTAACCATTGACAAGTTTTTATTTTTTAATTTAACCCTTGACATGGTCGTGATGATTTTTGTGGTAACAATGAATTGGTGAGACAAATTAGCTATTTCAATCATCGGGGAAGATTTTGGAATTTTACTTTAAAAAAGGATTTGGATCTCTCATACAGTCACATTTTGTTCTCGTGTCTCGAAAAGCACGTTAAGCCATTGGTCCTTCGCCTGATCCCTCTGCGGTCGTATCACACGGGTAAAGGGAATAGAGAGTGCGCTTGTGTTTGCGCACACACTTGTGCACTATAATATATCCTGCGTACCTTGAGATTGGCATTAGTAGCCAAATATAAGCTGGAGGATATTTATTATTAAAGCCACATTTTTACTATTTTAAAATAAAATGAAGATGGTTTATTCAATCGATTTGTTACACAAGAAGAAAAAGGACCTGAAGTGATGTGTTAGGGTACCAGAGGCCCAATACGCGGGGCACGAGAAGTTTAAAGATTGAAAACGCACGTGACTCCACTGATCTTGCGGGTATACACGTGCGGCTGACATACATTTTTTTGTGTATACCAGTATGTTTGTGTAAGGACGTCCACACACTAATAAACAAATGTGGTTTTTTAATCGATTTTCACCTTTATGTAAAACAATGGTCCAATATTAATGTAAGTTGAGAGATTGTTGTAACTTGACTTGTGTATGTCTGTCATCATCATCATCATCATCATCTTCGCGTTTTGTCCCGGTTGCGTCCCAAGCTGTCGCTTCAAAACCCGGGGCCCACTTTCCAACTTCGAATCCTCCACTTCGCGCGGTCTTGCGCATCCCTAGTGGTCAGTTTATTAGCACGCATGCCATCCCTTACGATGTCAAGCCACACCTTTTTAGATCTACCCCTTCTGCCGGGACAGGTGGTGCCATGGCCAGACATTTGTTTCCCACGTAGCTGTCCGGTTTTCGCAGGACATGACCGTATCAACGTAGACGACTCTCCAGCTTTGTCTGCTGCTGACGTGTGGATGTCTGTACTTACCATGGAACTAGAAAACGCGCGTTTTGAACGGAATGTGCCATTTTCGGAGAAAACGTCGCAGGGTGTGAAAGAGATCCAACCGGCCCTGACGCATATTCTAGACGGGTGCGATAGAGAAAGAACGTCGACCAGGACGTCAACCCAGTACGGCTTCGCGCGATTTTTCAAATATGGCTTTCTATGAAAAGGCTCAGTCTGTTTAGGGTGCACATCTATGGTACCAATAATGGTGACTGCCTCGGTGGCGCAGTGGGTCGCACTTTAAAGCGACTGCGCAAGAGGTCCCGGGTTCAACCGCTGGGTCGGGCCAGAAATTTGTACCAAAGTTTTCGGTAAGAAGTTCTTAGTGGTAGCACGGAGTCTGGATTTTGGCGGTCTTGGACCTCCGTGCCTCGGAATGCGCGTTAAGCTGTTGGTCCTGCGCTCGATCTCTCTCTAGCCGTGTCACAGTACAGTAAGTGCACTTGTGTTTGTGCACACACTTGAGCACCTTGATATATCCTGCGTACGTGGCTGATCGTTGAGATTGGTCGCCGTAGCCGTAATCGGTTGGAGGATTATTATGGTGCCTACTTTTATTGTCTAAGGTGCCTACAGACAATTTATCTGCAGTCATTTAAGGTGACGGGTAGGGCACACTAGCGACACCAATCGATTTTAATTTTTAGCTACTAAAACGGATCTAATTAAAACAATATCGGCAAACACTTATACTATTTAATAAATAACCATGCACAAATGTTGACTCCAACGCGTACGCGAAAAATTGATTCACGCCATAAGCGGCCATTCACACTAAACGTGAATCAATTTTTCGCGTTCAAAAACGGACTCAACATTTGTGCATGGTTATTTAATAAATAGTATAAGTGTGTGCCGAGAGGTTGTAACCCCGAAATGATTTAAAATAGATCCGGTTTCATCATCATTATCATTAGCCCTTTGTAGTCCCCACTGCTGGGGCACGGGCCTCCCTCAATCACATGAGGGGTAATTGCCATACTCATCACGCTTGGCAGACGGGTTGGCGAGGGTTTAGATATAAATGCAGAGTTTTCCTTCTCTGGGTGCTGATGATCATGCCAGCAGATTTACCTTAGTCGCCTTTTACGACACCTCGGTAAGAGTGAGGGTGGCCTATTCTACTCTGCCGGGCTGATCGGCTTCTACTGATCCGGTTTAGTAGCTAGAAAATAAAATCGATCCGCGTCGCTAGTGTGCCCTACCCGTCACCTTAAGACAACTTAATGCAAAAAAGTTTACAATAATATTGGACTATGGTTAATTAATCTTTCAAATCATTATGTTACAAAAATGATTAATGATTGTAGGCAGTTCATTGTTTAATAATATTTGTATAGTATTTTAATGACTTATGAGACAAGATCGGGACACTAATGCAATCAAAAAATGTAATAGTAATCATCTGTATTGTTTTTTAGTGATAGGTCTTCATTATCAATTCAGGCAATAGACGTCCACTGCTGGACACAGGCCTCCCACAATCTTCTCCACACAGATCGGTCCAGATCGTCGATCCACCTTGTGTGTGGCGCCACGGCTGCGACTTCCTGTACGCGGCCTCCACTCGAGGACCTTTCCGCCCCAACGGCTGTCTGTTCTCCTCGCTATGTGCTCTGCCCATTGCACTTGAGACATGCAATCCTTTGGGCTATGTCTGTGACCTTAGTTCTCCAGCGGATCTCATCATTTCTGATACGATCACGCAGGGAGACTCCGAGCATAGCCCTCTCCATTGCTCTCTGGGTGACTTGAGCCTCCTCAATCGGCACATTGTAAGCGGGCACGTTTCGACTCCGTATGTCATCACTGGCAACACACACGCATTGAAGACTTTCGTCTTGAGACACTGCGGTAGATGGGCCGAAAATGTGCTGCGTAGCTTCCCGAACGCTGCCCAGCCGAGTTGGATTCGTCGATCGACCTCTTTCTGGAAGTTGGATTTACCAAGCTGGACTTTTTGCCCGAGGTAGGTTATAAACTATAGGCCAACGCTTGACGACAATCTCGCTTGATGGAAAGTGACGAGGTCTAGGATGTAACGAATTCGCCTAGAAGATGCCTGTTCACTCTTGCCTTTAAGATAGATATTTGCACATCCCGCCACTAGAAACGAGTTGCGCAACTCTTTCGTCTATAAATCGGATACACAATACGAGGCACAAAATTTGTCCGCCGTTTCCTTTGCTCGCCCATAAATCAGAGAGTTTGTCTATGGATCGAGGTGAAAAAACTGGCAAGTGTGAATTCAATTTCTTTTCGACCATAAAGTGGGCTCATAAATATACCGGGCTGTGGCTTAGGCCTATTTGGAACTTGTTTTTGGGTTTGGTAGTCAGTTTTGGAAGATTTTTATGATGTCTGCAAGCTTACAAATGTTGAGTCCCCATTTGTGCATGGTTGTTTAATAAATAGGATAAGTGTGTGCCGAGAGGTTGTAACCCCGAAATTGTTTAAAATGGATCAGGTTTAGTAGCTAAAAATTAATTTCGATTGGCATCGCTAGTGTGCCCTAACCTTCACCTTTATTGGTTTCAACAACCAAGTCTACAGGTGACCCGCTTGCTCGTTTGCCGCCTAGCATAAAAAGTAAGGTCTCGCTCTTGAAACTACACAAGTAGGTACAGTTAGCGTCTTCGTCAATTTGTCTTATAACAGGTTTGCCATCGAATTTTTCGTTATCTCTTCTTTTATTTATTAGTCTAATAGTTTTACAAGCGAACCAATTAGGTGCGTTAACATAAATAAATTTACACTTACTTAATTTTAAAAGTTATAAAATTCTTAAGGTGACACTAGCGACGCCAATCGATTTTAACTTTTGGCTACTAAACCGGCATCTATTTTAAACAATTTCTTTCAATTTCAATATTAAATAACCATGCACAAATGTTGGGTCCGTTTTTGTACGTGGAAAATTGATTCACGCCAAAAGTGGCCGCTTTTGGCGTGAATCAATATTTCGCGTACGCGTTGGACACAACATTTATGCATGGTTATTTATTGAATAGAATAAGTATTTGCCGAGAGGTTGTAACCCCAAAATTGTTTAAAATAGATCCGGTTTAGTAGCTAAAAATTAAAATCGATGGCGTCACCAGTGTGCCCTACCCGTCATCTTAATGATAAATGTACTGTCGGGAAATCTAGCGCTAAACCACCTGAAGAGCAAAATTAGATTATAATTAATATGACTGCGTCGTTGGCGCACTAGGTAATGTGTCGCGCTTTAAGGCGACGGCTGCGCAAGAGGTCCCGGGTTCGATCCCCGGGTCGAACAATTAACCTAAGTTTTCGGTAAGAAATTCTGAGTGCCAACCGGAGTACCACGGCCTCACAGAAAACTGGTGTAAAACAGCACTGCGCTGTGTGAATGAGGATATCGCAGGCCCTAATTTAAAGGTTGGCAGTGCACTTGTGACTCCACTGGTGTCGCGGGTGTCTATGGGCGGCGGCAATCGCTTACCATCAGGCGATCCGTCTGCCACCTATCAAATAAACTTATTTTTAATAGTTACGAAATCGAACCTGCGTCCTCACGTTTAGCTGTCACGTATCAAGCACTGAGCTAACCGCGTCTTATCGTTCAAATCTTTACATATAAAAACAGTTCGCCGTTCAAGGGTATACATTAGCATTATAATCGCCATTTTGCATCGAGTTTCGGTTCGGTTGTTACTGAGAAAAAACAGAAAGGCTCAAAATTAACTGTAGGTTACATGTACGCTGACGTAAGAAAAAAAAACAAAATATTTTTTTTATGATATAGGGGGCAGACGAGCAGACGTATCACCTGATGGTAAGCGATTACCTTCGCCCATGGACACCTGCTTCGTCAAAGGAGTCACAGGTGCGCTGCCTTCCCTTTTAAAAGGTTTAAGTTTTTTTAATGTTGATGGGTCTTTCTTTCTTCTTCTTTTTTTTTATAATTTACACTTTTTTTTTGTATAATTTTGTTTGGGTTTCGTCTTTGATTATTTACATAATCAAAGGGTTTTGTATAATCTGCCTGCCCCCATATTGCGCATCTGTTCAATTATTTATTTCTTCTTTGCTATCTCAATCTCAATTTTATGCATGCGACTGTTGCATAGATATGGAACAGATGCGCAATAATGTTATGGTAGTCGCTGAAAACCAGCGTCGGGGTTGGTCTCTTGGATCAGCACCGACTGATGCTGAGCGGCCGCCTGTTTGGCACATACAGGGATAATGTTGTCCTACTTTTTGTTAATGATTTATGTCTAGGTTATGTTTCTAATTAAGTTTCCTTGTTTTGTATTGTGCCAAATAAAGTTTTCATTCATTCATTCATTCAAGGTTTTAAAAGGAAACGATATAACGATAGCGATAGTTCATTCCACAGTTTTGTCGTGTTTTCTTTTTATCTGGTGGCAGATATGATGGTAAGAGATTGCCATCACCCGCAAAACCATTAGGACTGGACTGCGCCGCCGGTACCCTTACTCACTCAGCGCAGACGCCGCTTCCGAGGTACGTTTGGACCATAGTCACAATAATGCGACTGCCCTCTGACTGTTGCAACTTAGAGAAAACCAGATCATCTGGGTCAAGGAAGATAAACTGGATCATTGAACATAATCTGGATCATGAAAATAAATTGGATCAAAAACTAGCTGGATCATCTAAAACCAAATGGTTCATGATATACCAAATGGATCATAAAAATTAACTGGATCATTAAAGCGCACCTGGATCATTGTTCTTTTCACATAAACAAAAGCGTGAAGCAAGCCTTACCAGTGTAACACTTGCCGACATTTTAAAACCTCAGACTTCACAGCGCATTAATATTTATCTCTTCATTTAAGCAATTGTATTACAATTGGATTAAATGTTTATTTCAATTGAGTTGGCTTAAATTAAAAGTGGCTCAATTTTAATAATAATAACAATTATTGTTTATTTCTGGCATCTGAATCGTCTTTATTTATTTCTTTAGGGTACCGAAGGCCCAATAGGGGAAAGGGGGTTTAAAGGTTGGCAGCTCACTTATGACTCTACTGGTGTCGCGGGGTGTCCATGGTCGGCGTCAATCGCTTACGTATCATCCGTTTGCTCGTCTGCCACCTATCACATAAAAAAACAGGCTCTCCGTACAGATATAGTAGATATAGTTTTGACTGACCGGATGGCGCAATTGGTAGTGACCCTGCCTCTTACGCCAAAGGTCATGGGTTCGATCCCCACCCTGGACAAACATTCGTGCGATGAACACTTGTGTTTGTTCGGTGTCTGGGTGTAATATATGTATTTAAGTATATATTTGTGTTCCTCTGTTGTCTGATATCTGTAACACAAGTGCTTAAGCTACTTAGTACGGAATCAGGTCAACGTATGAGATGTTGTGAGAATTATTATTATTATTATATTATTATAGTAATTTAGACGTGTTTCGGCATGAGACAAAGACAGATACAGAGCGTTTACGGGATAAACACGATAGCCTAGCTCGAAGGTTAACGAACCATTCCATATCAGTGTTAGCTGAATGCCAACCTTTTGTGCCTATTTATTTTCTGCTCAAAGTTACGACGTCCGTCCATAAAAACCATACTAGAGTCCCCGCCACGAAATTAGTCCCATGGCAAAATACGGAACTTAACTTTCAGATTACTTGTGGCTTTGGATATAAAGCTTAAATTCGAATGTTGATGGAGACTGAAGCGCTTTAAAGACTTCTTTGGTGGCGCGGAGTCTCCTCGTAAATTCCGAAAACGATAGACAATGGCCAAGTTCGGTAAAATTGTGGAATTGCATTCTTTACTGTCGACCTGTTTTGACCCTCAGTCGTATAAGAGTTTTAGAAGGGAGTTTAACGTGGCTTTAATACGACGTTACTAGCACTGCTATACGGGGGATTGATAGATTGTCTTTATGTTTTATGGTTTTTAACCATACTCAAGAGCGATGGTAGCTCAGTGGATAAGAATGTAGACCTGTTTCAGGGGATATATTGTGTCTATACCTACAAGTCACAATATATAAATAATGAATATCGACTGCCTACATCGAGTGCTTAAGCTATGCATACATAAATGTGTGCGTAACTCGGTGTGGTTCGACATGAGACAGAGACAAACTACGGAACATATGAGGGAAAAACACAATATACTATTAAATAAATAAATAAATATTTCACAACATCACATACATTGATCTGACTCTGAGATAGGTAGCTCAAGCACCTGTGTTACGGATATCAGAATCAACAGTGGGATTACAATTATATACATATAATACTTTTCTTTTGTAAATACATACTTATAATACATAGATAACACCCAAACCAATACAAACAGATATGTTCATGCACACAAATGTTTGCACTATGCGGGGATCGAACCCGTAACCCTTGCACCAGAGGCAGCGCTCACTACCACTGTTCCAAACGGGTCGTCACTATTATATTATACTGGACCGTTGGAGAGCCACGCTTCGGTTGGCCGGCTCGACCGGAGTGATACCACGGTCTCACAAAAAAGTGGTGTGAAACAGCGTTTCGCTGCATGAGTGAGGGTACTGGAGGCCCAATCCGGAAGAAAGGGGGATTTAATGATTGGCAGCGAACTTGTGACTCCACTGTTGTCGCGGGTGTCCATGGGTGGCGGCAATCGCTTACCATCAGGTGATCAAAATCAAATAATTCTTTATTTGCATAGGCTTGTTCACAGCACTTAAAAATCGTCATACATTTGCATGATTTATAGGTACTCATGTATAATTTACATGTTGATACATAAAATATACTAGAAAAAGTAAATAATGAGTAATTTAAACTTTACCATGGTGTTTCAAAATTTTAAGTATATACCTAACCAGTATTATATTGTTTTATCTTTAGTTTTAGCGAATTAGGTGTCTGTCTTACCAGAATTGTATTGTGTACAACTTAACTTTGGAAACTGTGAAGGCTAATGTAATATCTATTACAACTTAGTTTAATAATGAAATATATGAAAAGCTGTATGTTTCCTTAAATAAAATAAATAAATAAACATAATGCGATTCTACCACCGGCTCGGAAAGCTGCTTCTGGTTGAGAAGATCCGCCAAGAAACTCGCCAGTTACTCTTTTTAATCGCCAACTTTTTATACAATGGTTTATTATCCTCATACCAAGTCATACTTACAGTCTAATGCAACACAAAAGAGAATGAAGCAAATTAACAGCTAACTATGAGGTAAACCGAAGCGGACCAGTCCCCAAAGGTGGCAATTGTTCACAAGTATGACGTATGTGTTAGTCATCATTTCACTCAACCATATTAGAGGGAATGTTAACCTTGGGAATAAAAGGGAATGGAATGATGATCCTTGTATACGTCTGCCACCTATCACATAAAAAATACGGCTTAACGCGTCAACGACCTTATCTATGTCACTGTCCGCTAGAGCCGACCTCCTATGTATATAATATATTGTGAACAAGTGTTACCTACCTATATTATATTTCACATTAACACCTTATGGCTTATAACAGACTTATAAAGTGTTTATAAGCTCTTCAATGTTAAAGGGGTTTTATGGAAACCTGAAAAGGGATTCGAGAAGTGTTAACATACCGTTAAATCGTGTGCTTTCAATGCGGAAGGCTATGTGTTCGATTCCCGATAATGTCTGTTTAAGATTTTTTTTTAAATTGTCATTTCTTGTCAAATCGACATTCCGAACCAGCGGCTCGAGTGGTGAAGACATGGTTCTGTGGCGCTATGGTTAGTGGGGTCACACTTCAAAGCGACGGCTGCGCAAGAGGTCCCGGGTTCGATCCCAATGTGTTCGTAAAATGTGTACGTAAGTTTTGGGTAAAAAATTCTTCGTGTCAGCCCGGAGTCTGGAAGTTGGCGGTCTTGTACCCCCGTGCCTCGGAAAGCACTTTAAGCCGTTGGTCCTGCGTCCAATCCCTCTCCGGTCGTGTCACGCTGGTCTCCCATCGGAATATGAGTGTAAGGGAATAGAGAGTGCACTTGTGTTTGCGTACACACTTGAGCACTATAATATATACTGTGTACGTGGCTGATAGTCGAGGCAGTCGAAACTGGCACACTGACTATATTTATGCACTAGTGGCCCACTCTGACTTCGTTTCAGGACATTAGTTCCACTTTATACCAATAGATGGCGCTAGGTGTAAATTACATTGCGCAAGCGTTTCTTGTTTTCAGATAACCTATAAGCGTTTTCGCTGTCCAAATTTACCTCTTTATAAATTGTATAGATTACGAAAGAATCAGCTACGTTCAATGTATACCAATCTGAGAGTCGATCGAAGGTGAGCCTTAAAGTCAAAGACGTTAAGTTCAAAATCAATCGCGCAAAGATAGGTTGTAGTAGGTACATAATCTGATGGCTGTCTGTACATTGCGTATCTCATATTCCTACAACCAAGTGGTTTTTAATTACATCACAATTAAAGTAATCGAAAAAAAAACATTGAAGCTTCGCAGCAAAATCTCTAATTGTACCCTACGCTTGCTTTCTCAGAATAAATGTTGTGAGGGACAAAAGCATTCCAAAGTCATTAAGTGGAAGATTCGTTTTTGTGGTCAAGGAGAACGGATCGGCATTTGGATGGCGAAGGAGACAGTTGCAATCATACTGCTAGACGTTTTCGTCGGCTAGATTCGAGCGACGCTGGCCGAATGGATAGGTCATTTCACGTCGTACTTTTTTCGTTAATATGGGAAAAATAGTTCAGCGGTTTCCGTTAGATGGGGCTTGTAAAGTGCAGCAAGGAGAACGGACCGACATTTCCCTGGCGAAGGAGACAGTTGCAATCATACTGCTAGACCTTTTCGTCGGCTAGATTCGAGCGACGCTGGCCGAATGGATAGGTTTGCGGTAATGATGGTCATTTCACGTCGTACTTTTTTCCTTAATATGGGAAAAATAGTTCAGCGGTTTCCGTTAGATGGGGCTTGTAAAAAGCAGCAAGGAGAACGGACCGGCATTTTCCTGGCGAAGGAGACAGTTGCAATCATACTGCTAGAAGTTTTCGTCGGCTAGATTCGAGCGACGCTGGCCGAATGGATACGTTTGCGGTAATCTCGCAAGAATTCTAGGTTTGGTCCTCACGCAAAATCTAAACTAATTATGAATTTATTTTGAAAATTAATAACCTATCCCGTAACGAAATGATTATGAACGTGTAACCATGATTCAGTTGGTCTGGTTCCCCTGTCTAATCTATTTATTTATTTATAATAAGGCATACACTACAGTTGACAATCATAATATGTTAGTATATAAAAGTTTTAAGGTTAGGATGATAAATAGATTGACAATTATAAACAGATTGGGGTCCTGGGTCGAGCAACAATTGTGTTTCGAATTTTTCGAACATAGCTCGGGTTTGTGATCACCAATCCGCATTTGGCAAGCGTGGTAATTTAGCCTAAGCCCATCATAGTAGCGATGACTTAATTCCTATGATGGAGGCCTTTGCCCTGCAGTGGGACAGTTATAGACTGATACTTTACTCTACATACAAATCAACATTACCTAC
The DNA here is from genome assembly GCA_019059595.1 of Marasmia exigua. Classification (NCBI taxonomy): domain Eukaryota; kingdom Metazoa; phylum Arthropoda; class Insecta; order Lepidoptera; family Crambidae; genus Marasmia; species Marasmia exigua. Next base: position 2,066,679 of record CM032492.1, read on the forward strand.
CTTTACATTAACCTTGATCTCTATAATAATCCCAATATATTATCTTGCTTAACGTTATACCTATTGTTTGTTAACCAAATAATTTAATTAATTTATTCATAATTTATAGAGATGTGATTTTGTACAATTTAATTTTAATTTTAACTAATTAGGTACTTTAGAGGGTGTTATTTTATTTATTTATTTAAGTTACTCATTGTACCATGTACCTTAGGGGCACTCGTTGGCAAACTCGACCCCGGCGGATGTGTCCATTGAATTTCGGTCATGGTTCGCACGTAGTGCCTCCAACCACAGGTGCATGCTGATCATCTGCCACTACCCTCAGGATGCTGTTGTCGGCTTCCCCGCACTCGATTTACCAGTGGACGGCCCAATTTCTTTCTCACAAGAGCGTGAAAACCATCGATTCCTTCTGCTTGCGAAAACATTCCGGATGCACTGCAAAAGCGAGGAAGTCCCAACATCACCCTAAAGATGTTATTATATTGGATACGAATGTACTGTCTCCATCGTATGGGGGGGGGGGTATGGACCATATCCCACCACCACCAGATGGTGTGAAGATTTCAATACGTATGTCCAAGAATGGCAAGTAAAGGCACTGGATAGGAAGGAATGGAGAGACTTGGGGGTGGTCTTTGCCCAGCAGTGGGATTCTGCAGACTAAATTAAAAAAAAATGATTCTTCTGACCGCACGATAAAGTGTACAAGTGTTTGCGCGCACACTTGTGCACTTATATCATGTTTTCACAGCCACCGCCCCCTCCCCCAAATCTCAGCGTGTATTTCCCAGTTGCATATAAAGCTATCGCTTTTTAGCCCGGAGTACGCTTAGTCCTATGATTCAGGATCCTGACCGTAGGAGAGCCACGTTTCGGCATGAATAGGCCAGCTCGACCGTAGTGATGCCACGGCCTTCCAGAAAACCGGAGTGAAGCAGCACTGTGCTGCGTGAGTGAGGGTACCGGAGGCCCAATCCGGGGGAAAGGGGGTTTAAAAGTTGACAGCGCACATGTGACTCCTTCCACAGATGTCCCGCGTGTCTATGGGCGGCGGCAATCGCTTACCATCAGGCGATCCGTCTGCTCGTTTGCCATCAATCACATAAAAAAAGTCTGGTAATTACAATGAAGCGACCTTCACGACTCTAACAGGGGAACCAGACTAACTGAATCATGGTTACGCGTTTATGTAGATAGTTGGACATTATTATTATGTCATCAAGAGGTCTAAAACCATGTTTCCATGTTTTAACAAATAATGTTGTGTTTAAAACCACATAACAAACTTGATAGAGACGTCTAGCTGGGACCGGTCGGCTCGGGAATCGAACCGTTTCGGAGCGATAGCATCGCGCCGCCGGTATTCCAAAAATGCATGTTGAGATAGGGTGTACGGTCAGAAAAAACGGTGATAAAAAAATAAAAATAAAGTTTAAAAACTAAAACCTGACTACCAAAAAAACACGATCTAAAAAGTACAAAACAAGAAAATTGTCTGTGCTGAAATTATAATGCCATATCGCCGTGGTCGTATGCCACATTGATTTTATTATATATATAGTCGGGTTTTAGTTTTTAAACTTTATTTTTATCCCACTTAAAACAATTGAGGAATATTTTTGTGTGACACGACCGCCTGTCAGATTCGCCAATTGCGACTGCGTGCAATTAGGCGACAGGGACCTAATTTGAGCGGTCCACGCGGTTGAGACGAGTCAACTATCTTCCGCTATTTTGATTTCATTAGACTTGGTATGAGGATAATAAACCATTGTATAAAAAATTGGCGATTAAAAAGAGTAACTGGCGAGTTTCTTGCTGATCTTCTCGACCAGAAACCACTTTCCGAGCCGGTGGTACAATCGCATTATGTTTATTTACTTTTTTTAGTATATTTTATGTATCAACATATAAATGTATTAACATGTAAATTATTACATAAGCAGGTACTTATAAATTATCTAAAATCATTCAAATGTATGACGATTTGTAAGTGCTGTGTACAAGCCTATGCAAATAAAGAATTATTTGATTGTGATTTTAATTTTGATTTAATCTAAGCAATATTTTGAAGAAATCTAATTTATAAAAAAAAAGTAGTCACCATTATTTTAAATGATGGCTTTGCTGACCATACAAGCGTGGCGTATCATTCATACATATATACAAAAATGTACCTGTGTTGGATTTATTTTTTCACCCCGCGAGAGAAGTCGGGCATCAAAGTATAAGTGTCACAGCTGACTGTTAAAATTAGATGTTTAGAATTTTGGCTGGATCAAGAAATGGAACTCGTCGCCGGTGTATGTATTTCCCCCTTTTCTACAATATGCATTTTAAGTTTAAAGGTTGGCAGCGCACATTTTACCACATTTGGTAGCGTCTTTTGCGCAAAGTAATAAGTTTAGAAAAAATATATTAGAAACCTCAACATCATTTTTAAAGCCTATCCATAGATACCCCACACGTAATGGGTTTGATGAAAAAATAAAATTGATTTTCATTTCTAAGTATAGGGCTATAAAAAAAGTAAATAACACACTTAAAAATTTCATCTCGTGTTCAGGCAGGACTCGAACCCACAGCTTCCACAATCCGGGTAAATGTTCTATCAATTAGACCACTGAACGCGTTACTAACCCGACGAAATTTGTAAGTGCTTGATTCGACATGAGCTGTCGATTAAGTGTGTTATTTACTTAAGAATAAATTGAATAAGATTGGTATAAAAATATCAACTATAAAAAAAGTGGCTGTGACATACGGACAGACAGACAGACATGACGAATCTATAAGGGTTCCGTTTTTTGCCATTTGGCTACCGTTTCGGAACCGTAAAAACGACACTTTCATACTTTATAATATAATTTGGGTATTTTTTATATTTTCTAAATTCAGGTGAATCGAAAATGCTATGTTTCTCTTTACCTGTAACATGTTTAAGCTTACGTTCGCCAGTAACTTATCGAATGAGGGATCGGTGGCATTTTTACCGATTTGGGGTTCCTTAGGAGCTGTAGAGTGACCTTAATTATAATTAATATAATTCTCACAACATCTCATAGGTTGACCTGATTCCGTACTAAGTAGCTTAAGCACTTGTGTTACAGAATATCAGACAACAGAGGAACACAAATATATACTTAAATACATATATTACACCCAGACACTGAACAAACACAAGTGTTCATCGCACGAATGTTTGTCCAGGGTGGGGATCGAACCCACGACCTTTGGCGTAAGAGGCAGGGTCACTTGAAAAGAATTGAAAAGAAGGAAACTTTTTATTGACCATCACAATACATAATTTAATATCAGAAGGATTGCACCACCCTCCTCTCTCCTATCTAATGTCCTTTACCTGAAGGTTGTCTGGTAGAGATCGCTCCCAGCGATAAGACGGCCTAAATTGTACATTATATCTCTGTATACCTAGCTTTTAAGTTTTGTATATTGTGCATATATATGTATTAACATGTAAATTATACATAAGTACTTATAAATAGTTTTAAGTCATTCATATGTAAAACGATTTGTAAGTGCTGTGTACGAGCCTATGCAAATAAAGAATTATTTGAATTAAATGGACAACATTTCAAATTTTTAACATGTCCATATTGTTTTTTTATATGAAAGTAGACATAAAATGAACAGACCCATATTTTTTCTTTTTTCAAAATTTGTCCATTTTCATGCATAAAATAATTATTGAAATTCTTTTTATTCTAAATAGACGTAAGCGCCAAATGACGTCATCGGACGGCTGAATACAGCGATATTCCTTTGCTTATCATTGTTTTAATAAAAAAAAGGCACTACTGTCAAAGGTAAATAATACTAGTGTCAACATTGTCAACGTCATTCATACATTCAACGTTGACAAGTTGTCTTTTTTTTGACAGTTACATGTCATGAGTTTGGCATTACGTAAATTTAAAACTATAATGTGCTAAGCCAAGAAATATTTTACATTCTGCCGTCCGATGACGTTATCTTACGTTTTTTAGTTTTTAATTTTTTTCTCAGTAAATAAGCAATATAAAAAAGCGGAAAAGTAAACAAAGAATTGGTATTCTTTGTTTCAGAGCTTAGCAATTTTGAAATGTTGTCCATTGAATTGAATAAAGAATCTATCTATAATTTAACAATTGACACTCATTTTATAGGCTGATACTCTCTACTCATTAGAAATATGTAACATTTACCTATTAAAACATTACAGACAAAGGTGAGTACGAAAATTGAAAATTAAAAAAACCCCCGACGGCGGCCATTTTGGATTTGAAATTTGTCACAGTAAAAATATTCTGCTACTCAAGCCCTTTTAAATGATACCCATATTGTGGGAGTTGTGTTAAAACATACAAACCATATCTTTGTGACGGCGGCCATCTTGGACCGATTTTTATCAAACATAGCTAAGAACACTCCCCCAAAACAAAATCAAAATCGGTTCATTTTTTCGGGAGCTTCGATGTGATAGACAGACACACACAAACACACAGACGTCTATGTGTCAAACTTATAACACCCCGTCGTTATTGTGTCGGGGGTTAAAAACAGACAATAATATCCTCCAAGATTACGGCTACGGCGGCCAAACTATTCAAACTATTAAATCAGCCTCGTACGCATGATAATTATAGTGCTCAAGTATGTGCGCAAACACAAGTGCACTCCATCGTCCATCGTCAGCCCATTTAAGTCCCCACTGCTGGGGCACGGGCCTCCCTCAATCACATGAGGGGTAATTGCCATACTCACCACGCTTGGCAAACGGGTTGGCGAGGGTTTTGATATAAATGCAGAGTTTTCCTTCTCTAGGTGCTGATGATCATGCCAGCAGCTTTACCTTAGTCGCCTTTTACGACACCTCGGTAAGATTGAGAGTGGTCTATTCTACTCTGCCGGGGACCACACGGCCTAAGAGTGTAAGTGTACTCTCTATTCATTTAACCTCGTATTCCGATGGGACACTTCTGTGACACGACCAGAGAGTTAGTTAGTTAGCGTGCTTTCCGAGGCACGGGGGCACAATACCGCCAACTTTCAGACTCCAGGCTGACACTAAGAATTTCTTAACAGAAAAACTCAGGTATGAGTAACAGACAGCCGTTGGGGAAAGATCCTCGAGTGGAGGCCACGTACAGGAAGTCGCAGCCGTGGTGTAGTTCGCGGGGATCCATTGGATGCGGGCAGCGCTGGATCATACTGTGTGGAGAATATTGGGGGAGGCCTATGTCTGGCAGTGGGCGTCTATTGGCTGAAATGTTCCACTGTCAGTGGAATAAAGACTTGTGATAGATCATACGGAACCCTGCTTAGAACCAGCGCTGTAACATGCAAGGCGTATTTTGAGGGCTTTTTTCAACGTTACCACACGAGGCTGCTATCGAATTATTAATTCCGATTCTCGGAAGACCACCATAATTATGTGCCTTTGATTTAGCGATATGTTTGAGAATTTTCTTTTGTCTCTTTTCAATTGGGGTTGTTAGGTGAGAGAAATAAGGTTTGATTTGGTTACGAAATTATTAAAATGAACCTATTTTGGTTTTTCAAAACTTAACAGAAGATACTCCACCAGGCAGACCCTCAATCGACACCGGTACATGGTAGAAATACCAAAAGTCCGCACAAAGAGGTTTGAATCCTGTTTCCTTATTCGTACTGCGAAAAAGTGGAATCAGCTGCCTGAGGAGGTGTTCCCTAGAGGCTACAATTTGGGGGTTTTCAAAGCGCGAGTGAATAGGTATCTTCTAGGTAATCGGTCTACATCTTAGAACATATTGTCACTTACCATCAGGTGAAATATGGTCAAACGCTTACCTATTTACAGTAAAACAAAAAAGAAAAAAAGATATGAACTAAATTTTTTTTTAACATGATCAGATTTGCAGCCACGCTTTGACATGAATTGGGCGACTCGTCCAGAGGGATACCACAGCCTCACAGACATTTGGTGTGTGTGCTTCGTCGAGTTAAGGCACCGGAAAATGTGGGCTTAAAAAGTTGACAGCACACTTGTGAAGCCATTGATGTGGCTTCATAGGGTATCTATGGCCAGCGGCAATCGCTTATCCTCAGGTGATCGGTCTGCTCGTTTGCCGTTTTTCGGAAGGTAAATGATCTCGCCCACTGAGCACAAACAATAGACGCAGAATATCGTCTCTAGCTGACATTATACTTCTATAATAATAATATTCTCCAACCGATTTCGGCTAAGGCGGCTCATCTCAACGATCAGCCACTTACGCAGGATATATTATAGTGCACAATTGTGTGCGCAAACACAAGTGCACTCTCTATCCCCTTACCCATATTCCGATGGGACATCAATGTGACACGACCGGATCGGGATCGGGCGCAGGACCAACAGCTTAACGTGCTTTCCTAGGCACGGGGGTAATTATACTTCTATAATAATAATATCCTCCAACCGATTTCGGCTAAGGCGGCTCATCTCAACGATCAGCCACTTACGCAGGATATATTATAGTGCACAAGTGTGTGCGCAAACACAAGTGCACTCTCTATCCCCTTGCCCATATTCCGATGGGACATCAATGTGACACGACCGGAGTGGGATCGGGCGCAGGACCAACAGCTTAACGTGCTTTCCTAGGCACGGGGGTACAAGACCGCAAACTTCCAGACTCCGGGCTGACACTGAGAATATTTTAACAGAAAAACTCAGGTACAAATGTTTTTCTAATTTAATTTATCTTGTATTATTAATATTAATGTGAAATATTCTGTGCTATATGTAATCATGTATGATGGCTTGTTGGTGTGTTGGAATTTTCGTATTCTGTTAACTGACATGTAATGATTAAATAAATAAAATATAAATAAATAAATCCCAGAGTCAGATCAATGTATGTGATGTCTTATCTTAGCTACCATTTGCAATGCAAATGTTAAAAAACTGAGACGCGTCCTAAAGCTTTTTCGATTTTCGCCACAGGCCACAAGAGCCTTGTCACTGTTGTGGTAATTACCAATAAAATCTAAAAATGTCTACTATACAACCCAAGGTGAGATTTAACCCTCTTTAAAGTAACAAAACTTGTTTAGTTTAGTGTTGTCCTTTTATTGGTTCAAACACAGTCCTTTTATAGATTTGATTCGTTTCGTTCACTCATTTATTTATTTATTTACATGCTTTACTGAGGGCTTACAGTTTCAAACCAAGCGCCCTGCAGTAATAATTTAATTGTTACACTATTATAAAAAACATAGCCTTTAACAGGCCTTATTCTAAGTACATATATTACACAATTTGTGACCCATAAAAAAAAGAAAAGTACTTAAACATACATTTTAAATTAAAAACATCAACTTCTGCTCCACCTCACTTAAATGGAACGTGAAAAACAATACTGCCTCATCAGAAAAAAAAATTGATTGCCCTTGTATCAAAAAGTGTTCTCTAGATTGATCCCTGTATCAAAAACAGTTCTTTTCCACTCCTGAAGGCTCCTTAAATGACAACCCGTTTGGAACAGAGGTAGTGAATGCTGCCTATGGTCCAAGGGTTGCGGGTTCGATCTCAGCATACCTAGTACAAATATTTGTGTGCATGAACATGTCTGTTTGTATTGGTCTGGGTGTTTCCTATGTATTAGGTATAAGTAATACAAAAGAAAAGTATTATATGTATATATTTGTAATCCCACTGTTGATTCTGATTTCCGAAACACAGGTGCTTGAGCTACCTATCTCGGAGTCAGATCAATGTATGTGACGTTGTGAAATATTTATTTATTTATTTTATTTATTTGTACAAACAGTGACATGTTAATTTATATAAATTCTTCAATCGACTCTCACATTTAAGTCAAACACATTTGGGTCGATTATAATAACTGAGGCAATTTTAATAATCTGATGATTGGCTGTCTGACTGAATGGTACTGAAAAATCCGCATAAACTCAATTTTTCTTTTCCTTTAATTATCATCGCCTCACAGCGATGACTGACTTAAGTTACAAAAAGTCTTCGAGTAACACCCAGCAGAGGGCGTTCACAGGGCTCCGCCATTTCGAACGGTCTTTACTTCGCTCCAAGTTTGTCCTAGGGTCTTCGCTTCTGCAGTGATAGTCCGCCAGGTTTGTTTAGGGCGGCCACGTTTCCGTTTTCCTCGGGAATTCCAGTCTAAGGGCTTGCCTCGGTATGTGGTCCGGTTCCCTTCGGAGCGTGTGGCAGATCCAGTTCCATTCGCCTATCTGCACAGTACAGTTTAAATAAAACCGCTCTTTTCACTCAAGTGAACTATTTTTCCCATGCCTATTAGTCAGGTACAAGCAACAATACTTGTAACTTGATCGGCGAGACTCCGCGGTTTCGAATTACCGGCAAATAGCAAGAGGGTTAATTCTTAACTAGAAAATAGTGTAGGTACAGATGTCGTTAAAGTACTTCGTCGGCTATTTTAGGAGAGGTTGACTTCTGCCAATGTAAATTGACGACCAATAAATGTTTTTGGTGTGACAAACCTGTTTTGGCATGTTTCTGAAGATAGTTAAACGCTTAAAAATCTAAGATTTCTGTAGCAAGGATTTCATTTACAGGGGTTAAAGGTTGGCAGCGTACTTGTGACTCAACTAGCGTGTAATCTTAACATCACGATAATCCACGTCCTCGGCGAGTGTATAGCGCTGCACCTCTGCAGAAGCCGGCACCTGGGAAGCACACATGATCTCGGCAGGACGAGATCAAAAGCTCCCCCATCAGCTCCATTCCCGGGTTTATCCTGGAACTGGAGCTACAGGAGGTGCTGTAATAGGTTACGGGGCTGCCACAATAGATCATCTACTGGTCGCAGTGGCTATGAGACGCAAGGCTCACCCCATTTCTATTTCTAACAAATAATAATAATGACATCAGGTGATCCGTCTGTTTGAATTCTGTCAGTAGAACTCAATCCCAATGTGTCCGCTGATGCCATTAAACCATTTTTTTATGTGATAGGAGGCAGACGAGCAGACGGATCACCTGATGGTAAGCGATTGCTGCGTCCCATGGACACAAGTGCGCTGCCAAACTTTAAGCCCCCCTTTCCCCGAGAATGGGCCTTCCGGATCTATTTTAAACAATTTCGGGGTTACAATCTCCCGGCAATTACCTATACTATTTATTTAATACTTATAGTTAACTGTTTGGTTTTGCACTCGAATTTTGAATTACCGCCAAAAGTGGCTGCTTTTGGCGTGAATCCATTTTTCGCGTACAAAAACGAACCTAACATTTGTGCATGATTATTTAATAAATAGTATAAGCGTTTTCCGAAAGGTTGTAACCTCAAAATTGTATAAAATAGATCCGGTTTAGTTCCTAAAAGTTGAAATCGATTGGCGTCGTTAGTGTGCCCTACCCGTCACCTTAATAGTAGAAATGTGTACATACATCGATTTGGAAAAATCCAGGACCCCAATTCCGGGGATTTTGATATGAAAAAAATATGGCGGATATCACCTGAAAACTATACAAAAAAACTATGTTTTGTTGATATATATCGTATGATGACAAAATATCACGTCCCCAGAATTGGGCTCCTGAGGCCTTACCATGAGTTTGAAATTCTATCCTCGCTGTACAAAACTATTGCTCTGTCTCTTTCACATGCACCACAATGAAAGGGACAAAGCGATAGTTTTCGATAGCGAGAACAGTTTTTCAAACTCATGGTAAGGGTACTGAAGTGTACCTAGGTTCGAATTCGAATCACGACTCCCTGTATGGATGGATTCAAACATTGGGGTAGAAAACTTGGTTTCACCACGAAACAAAGCTAATTTCGATATTTTTTCTCACATCCTTTAGCTAACCGAAAAAGTAATGTTATAACATGTTTTCTGACATGTCTCATATCTGAGCACAGGAATCTCGAAGTAAATCGGTCGGAAAGCCGAAGAAAAAAAAAACGAAAAAGACCACCACAAATCAATCTGAAAACAACTTTATCACCTGTGAGATAGATTTGAAAATTGGAGCGCAAGTGGCGATGGGAAAATGAGAAGGCTATATCTCACTGTTGAAGTATACAAATTTGTACGCTACAGGTAATGGAATTAGGTTGTATTTCGTATCGATTTGGTTTTGGGATCAAATTCAGAATTGTCAAGTGTGATCGATTGAGCGTGCGCTCGAGTTGACTTTTTACTTTTTTTTATTGCAAAATTTAATTTGCTTTCGAATAAAGTACATACTAATATTTAATAAGGATTCTTAATATGCGGTGCATATTCTTACAATCTAGGAACGACCTGGGGAGAGCCACGCTTCGGTATGAATGGGTCGGCTTGACCGGAGTGAGAGCAGAGGCCCAATCAGGGGAAACGGGTTTAAAATGAGTTTTGATTCCACTGGTGTTGTTGCCATCAGGTGATCCGTCATCTCGTTTGCCATCAACGAATTACCGTGGGAGAGTTGCGCTTCGGTATGAATTGACTAGCATGACCGGAGTCATAATATATCACGGCAATCTCAAAATGTTTCACCAAGTGAGTGAGGCTACCGGAGACCCAATCTCGGGGTAAGGGTAGATTAAAAGCTGGCAGCGCACTTTATGACTATACTGGTGTAGTAGGTCCATAGGCGGCTGCAATCGTTTACCAATCAGGTGATCCGTATGCTCGCCTGCCAATAATCACATAAAAAAATGCTCTAACACAGAGAAACTAACATTTCCAATGCTCAAAAGTTTCTTAAAAAGTAAGTTCCAATGCTTGAAAAAAAACTTTTTAAATCTCAAATTCCGAATGTCACCGTGACGTGGCGCCGCGTTCCTAATTCAAATGATTAATGATACCGGCTCTATGATCGGTCATAGACTAGGCTTCGACTTTTTAAGTGACAGGACCACAGATTATTAATTGGTTCCAATTTGACGTTTGCTTTTCTTAATGTGTTGATAAAATATTGAATTTATTTAGTAATTTTTTTTTTTTAATGTGATAGGTGGCAGAAGAGCAGACGGATCACCTGATGGTAAACGATTGCCGCCGCCCATGGACACCTGCAATACCAGTGGAGTCACAAGTGCGCTGCCAACCTCTAAACCCCCCTTTTCCCCGGATTGGGCCTCCGGTACCCTCACTCATGCAGAACCGCAGCACAGTGTTGCCTAACAAAACATCACGGCCTTATAAAACCGGCGTGAAAACGACTGTGAGAGACCGGCGGCCCAATTTGGGATTAAGAGGAAAAGGTTGGCAGCGCACTCGTGGTCTCCACTAGTGTTATCATAATCGCTCATTGTTTAAGTATAGATAAATATTGCAACTACAATAAATTACAATGGATATCAAAGTATGCGAATGATTTTAATCAAAGGACAGGAAGAGATGGGGAGAGGAAGTCTGGTCTCAAAGGTTAAGAAAATGTAATTTAATTTGGGCTTTAAATATGGGTAGTTGGATAAAAAAATATACAGGGTGTATCTGTCAACATTTACATCCTTCCAACCACGAATCTAGGCTTGCCAGACCGCCGGGAATCCGGGATTGTCCCGGAATCTTGCCTCTTGTCCCGTGTCCAGTAAATAGCGCTTATTGTCCCGGATTCCGAAAAGTTATTATTTTATAAACAAAATATACAGACCGCTGTCTGACTCTTTCATGTTTAAAATTTTTGATAAAAGCGTCTTATTATTACTCTTTCTTTTTCTTCAGTTTATTATTATTTAATTTGTTATTTAGTTTCCATTGTCTACGAAAGTTTAAATTTCCTAATTTAAGCGAAGTACTCAAATCTATAATAGTTTAACGTGTGATTTACTACCACAGTGCTTCATCTTAGAATTATAACTGGCGTTAAGTACCTTCTAATTACATAACTTCTTTTAATAAAAGTAGGTATTTGAAAATAAATTACTTTTAAATGAATCCTTTGGAAAAAAAATATATTTGCGATTGTAGCCACGACCCGACATTTTTCTATTGTTTTTCTAGAACTGTCCCGGATTTGATAAGTGACTATCTGGCAACCCTAATACTATCACACCCCTTAGAGCCCCATTAAGGAAGACTGTTTTCGGCTCCAACTCTCCGATTGCTAGGTTTTGTAGGCTTCTCAAAGAACATAGTGATATAGTTGATATTCACCTTGACTCACCTACCAAGCTCTGCAGACCAATTAAAAACTCATGGAAGGATCCATGAGTATAATGTGTTACAGAAATAAGTATTTTTTTTTTCTTCCACTGTATAATTATTAATTTTAGTGCATGCTGTTTGCCTATAACGTTGGTGAGCCATATTAAATAAATAAAACAACATTTATTTTACGACTTTTGGAAATTCGCATAAAAAAAATTCAACTTTTCATACAATGTCGGTCACGCGACTTGGTCATTTTGTATGGGAAACCGAAAAAATTTTCGACGAATTACGAAAAGTCACAGAACAAATGTTGTCGAATTCGAACCTACAACCTTCTATTAAGAAAGGACACGCTATCCACGAAGTTAACAAAGATCTTTACAAATCAATATCGTTCGATAGACGTGACTCCAATATCGAATGATCCATAGATCTTTGGATCTAGATTGCACGATCTATAGGGGGCGTAGATCGAAGGTCCGTCGTTCAGGTTAAGTAGACTATTGTCTTTGGTTGAGAAATGCTCTAACCATAGACTCGTTTTACGTGATGGGTTCACTTACTGGTCTATTCGTGATAGGTTTTTTAGGGTTACGTAGCCGAATAGCAAAAGACGGAACCCTTATAGATTCATCATGTCTGTCCGTCCGGCCGTATGTCACAGCCACTTTTGTCCGAAGCTATAAGAACTATATATTGAAACATTTATATTGAAATCTGGTAAATAGATGTATTTTGTTCACCGCATTATGATTTTTGTACAAAATTAGGAAAAAAAGCACTGTGGGGTTTAAATGTTGGCAGCGCACTTGTGACTCCACTGGTGTTGCGGGTGTCCAAGGGCGGCGGCAATTGCTTACCATCAGGTGACCCGTCTGCTCGATTGCCACCTATCACAAGAAAAAGCAGCGTCTGCGTTGTGTTTTGCCGAGCGAGAGAGGGTACTGGGGGTCCAATCGGGGGATAGGGAGTTATAAGGTTGGAATCGTAACTGTGACTTTACTGGTGTTGCCATCAGACGATTCGCAGACTATTCATCCAACAGTCAACGCCTAATTCCAATGGTAAATGGTTAGACTGCCAATTTTGACAGGTTTAGTAATATCCTAGGTAAATTCAAAATGGCGTTCTTATTGTCACAGCTGTTCTTGACTTTTGACATTACCTGTATAACCCGACTTCACAAAAATATCCCGGTGGCATATCATGAATCGCAAAACAATGCATATTGTTTTTTGCCGATTTATAATGTCATTCGTTCATTCACTCGTTAAGGTGACGGGTAGGGCACCAATTGATTTAAATTGCTGCTACAGCCTCTCGGAAACACTTATACTGTTTATTTAATACATATACTTAACTTTTGCAAAAACAGATCAAAAGTAGTGCTAAATAATTAAATAAATAGTATAAATGTTTGATTAGGGAGTCTCTAAGATTAGGGAGCTTCGACTTAATAAAATAAATAATAATAATAATTCTCACAACGTATGAGATGACGTTGACCTGATTCCGTACTAAGTAGCTTAAGCACTTGTGTTACAGATATCATACAACAGAGGAACACAAATATATACTTAAATACATATATTACACCCAGACACCGAACAAACACAAGAGCTCATCGCACGAATGTTTGTCCAGGGTGGGGATCGAACCCACGACCTGCGGCGTAAGAGGTAGGGTCACTACCAATCGCGCCATCCGGTCAGTCTAGTAAAATAATAATAAAATTATATATGTAATGAAATTATTAATATTAAATAAAATATAAATAATGAATGCTTGATATATACTATAATTTGATGATTGTATTCCTGTTATGTGGTAGAATAAAGGCTAAAAAAAGAAACTGCCAAGTTGGTCGAATCGGAGTTAGGTAATTTTAGGCTAAATTTTAGGCAGCCTATAGTCTGAGACTAAATTTACGCTGTGTCTGGAAAGTGGTAATAGTGGGAAAGCATTACCTGATACGCCAGTATTTATGATAAGAGTGGGAGGACGTGGACAATGGGCGCACGGTAGTGCATTTGCCGAGTTATAGAGATTTTCATACAATAAATAAAATAATAATATCCTTCAACCGATTTCGGCTAAGGCGGCCAATCTCAACGATCAGCCACTTACACAGGATATATGTGCTCGAGTGTGTGCGCAAACACAAGTGCACTTGCTCTCATAATCCGATGGGACACCAGAGTGACACTACTGGAGAGGGATCGGGCGCAGGACCAACGGCTTAACGTGCTTTCCGAGGCACAGGGGTACAAGACCGCCAACTTTCAGACTCCGGGCTGTCACTGAGAATTTCTTAACAGCAAAACTTATGTAGGGTTAGCAGCGCACTTGTGATTCCACAGGTGGCACGGGTGTTAGTGGGCGGCGGCAATCACTCACCATCATGATGGTCATCCGTCTGCTCGTCTGCCACCTATGACATAAAAATTGTGTAATCCAACGAACTATTCTAATAGCTTAGGTTATTACCGTACTAAATCTCTTTCTATCCCGTTCCAAAACGCAATGTTATAATGTTAAAATGACAGTTATAATGTTCAGAATCGTCAGCCTAGAGTAAAATAGAAGTACCTAACTGTTATAATACTCGAGCCACAGACTCGTGGCAGTCGTCATATTTCATTCATAAATTAATTAATGATATATTCTACGGTCTGCCGAGAGTCTTTAGTTTATTACACACACACATACACACTATTAATTCTTTAAAAAATATTATAACAACATTATTATCCATGGTTTACTTTTGTTATAATAATTGTTTGGGATGCTATCTCGGTTTTTTTTTTAACGTTTGTAGATGAGAACACCACAAATGTACCTCCAAAGATATAACTTTCAATAGTAAATTAAGATTTTATAAAATCTTCTTAAATAACACTTCGGTGCTTAAAACTGCGTTAATATCTCCTATTTATTGTACAAGACAGAAAGACATCTATAAAATACAACAATTCAATGAACATGACATTCGATCTTGGCTATAACTTTACCGTGCATTGTTGCACCTATTGAATGGACGTATTTTAGTAATTCTGTTAGTCTTAGCTAAATTATCGTCTGCAACCTTTGGGATGCAAGTTTCGCACGTTGGGGGGCAGACAAGTTATGCCAATAAAGACACAATGCAATCATATACAGTAAGAAAGTTGGCACAATACTGCCAAGGTTTTCCCGGCCTGTCGTAAGAGGCGACTAAACGGGCTTTCGGAGTGCGTGAGCGTATCCACTGCTGGGGAGTGGCTTGCTCAGCATACAACTCCGCGGGGGACGACATTACTGGGTGTCCTGGTAGGTCGTACAGCCATGAAGGGCTGTATTGCGCCAGATAGGGGTGAAGCGGCGAGCGCGATTGCGCGGAGATGGACACTCCAGGGGTTTTAGTTAGGGTTTGAGTCCCACACACCACCTTGTTCCCTACATGTAGCAAGGTGACGGCCATGATGGTTTCCCCTGGGAAAAAAAACTGGCGGAAAGCGAGCGTTTTCAAAGCGAAGCGGCGACGCAGCAAACACGTCGCGGATGCGCGACGGATTCGCCGCGGAGATAAGTCTGCACGCCATTATTTTTTGTGGCGGCCACGCAGAAACACGCCGGCGAATCCGTTGCGCATCCACGGGCGTTACGTAGACAGTTTTGAAACCTTCGATTTCTTTAAAACTGATCTCGGAAGAATCCGCAGGTCAGTTAAATGCCAGTTTGAGCGTTTATTGACCTACGGACGGAGTGATTGTGACTTTGACTGTCCGACAGGCAGACTTTATCAAAATATATCATTTACGAAGTCATGCTCATAAAGAGTTGAGCATTTTAGGGTAGAATCAATTGCATCTCGCAAATGTTTAGTCTTCTCGATTTACCTATAGTAAGCTTTCTAGTTGTCTATTAATATTAAATTTAAATTAAATAAAAATATTTCAACCACAGGTCATATACTGACTGACCGGATGGCGCAAATGGTAGTGGCCCTGCCTCGTACGCCAAAGATCGTGGGTTCGATCCCCACCCTGTACAAACATTCGTGCGATGAACACTTGTGTTTGTGCGGTGTCTGGGTGTAATATATGTATTTAAGTATATATTTGTGTTCCTCCGTTGTCTGATATCTGTAACACAAGTGCTTGCTACTTAGTACGGAATCAGGTCATCGTATGAGATGTTGTGAGAATCATTATTATTCTTATTATTATACAAAACAGAATAGCAATACAGTATTTGACATTCATACATTGTAATAAATAAATAATATGTCAAGTTAAATTAAATTAATAGGGGATTATAAATGTCAAGTTAAATAGAAATTCAGTTAATAATAATTACATTTCAAGTATAATCTTCATCTTCATCTTCAGTCATAATCACATTACGCCGTGTGGTCCCGGCAGAGTAGAATAGGCCACCCTCACTCTTACCGAGGTGTCGTAAAAGGCGACTAAGGTAAAGCTGCTGGCATGATCATCAGCACCCAGAGAAGGAAAACTCTGCATTTACATCAAAACCCTCGCCAACCCGTCTGCCAAGCGTGGTGAGTATGGCAATTACCCCTCATGTGATTGAGGGAGGCCCGTGCCCCAGCAGTGGGGACTTAAATGGGCTGATGATGATGACATTTCAAGTTACAATATCTTTCCATCTATATAATATAGGTGTTCATACCACCTACACATCAATGCACAAGTACCTTCCTAAATATGCCGTCATCAAATGAAAGCACTTCACTGTGCTGTCTTTTACTATGACGGCGCTTAAATTCAATATTTAGTATTGCAGACGAAATATCATTACAATCACAATAGCCTCATACCTCTTAATATAACTTACAATTTTCAATAGAATTCGAGTGGATGCATCTGACTATTGATAAGTAAAATTGAATAAAGGAAGACAAAGTCCATAATAAAATCAATAGATGTCTACGAAAACAGTCGGATCTGTCGATTTTACAGTTTTATTGCGGAACCCCAACGAATTCTATCGTTAGTAATAATAATAATAATAGTTCTCACAACATCTTTTTTTTTTTTTTAATTTATTTAATTAAAGTAAATTTACAAATAACAATTTTCATATCTGCCAAACTGTGGAGCAGTTTGTCGGCAGTAGTATCTCATAGGTTGACCTGATTCCGTACTAAGTAGCTTAAGCACTTGTGTTACAGATATCAGACAACAGAGGAACACAAATATATACTTAAATACATATATTACACCCAGACACCGAACAAACACAAGTGTCCATCGCACGAATGTTTGTCCAGGGTGGGGATCAAACCCACGACCTTACCAACCAACATTTGTGCATGGTTATTTAATAAATAGTACAAGTGTGTGCCTAAAGGTTGTAACCCCAAAATTGTTTAAAATAGATCCGGTTTAGTAGCTAAAATTAAAATCGATTGGCGTCGCTAGTGTGCTCTACCTTAAAGAAAAAAAAATGTTGTCATTTTCTCACGCAAACGAAAAGTAAATATAGCAATTATATTGTTGTATTTCTAAAAAAATAACTTTCAAATGTGTTTGAGAAATGTCGATTCATGCTGTTTAATAACCAGTGAAAGTTGTCAAAACACAAAATATAAATGTCTGAATTGACACGGTGAATGACATTGACATAATTTTTTGAAGAATGTGCTTCTGTGTTGCATAAGCTCATTCTACAATCCACCACCTATATTAAAAAAAAAAATTAATAGTTTTTTATTTTTTATAAATAAATAAATATTTCACAACATCACATAAATTGATCTGATTCCGAGATAGGTAGCTCAAGCACCTGTGTTACGGATATCAGAATCAACAGTGGGATTACAAATATATACATATAATACTTCTCTTTTGTAAATACATACTTGTGATTACATTAAGACTAATGTAGGTACCTATCACTTAAAATTGTGCCAATAAATATATTTCATTTAATTTTATTTCATGTCATTTAATTTCATTTAATTGCATTTCAATTTTTATAAGAATACATTTTGAATAAAATTATGGTACCTATCATTTAAAATTGTGCCAATAAATTTACTTCATGTCATTTAATTGCATTTTATTTTTTTATATGAATACATTTTGAATAAAATTATTGATGTCCTATGTATAACACACCAGGGGTAACGAGGTTAGAACAAATATGCCTTGAACAGTATATCACGAATAATAAACATAGATAAAATGCTTTTTACATGCACTACACAGAAGAGATACAAGTAAGGAATATAATGTAGTTACATACAAATTTGATAATACAATTAAGTTGAGTAATTACATATAAGCAGAGTAATTACATATAAGAAGAGTAATTACATATAAGAAGAGTGCAGATACAAAATGAATTTAAGCCATTTATTTGTGACAAATACAACAATTTGTAAAAAAATACCCATCATGCTTGACAAGCTTAAACTACCACACATTCTGTAGTAGAGACATATCGAAAAAAGGCCAAAAAAGCCAAGAGATTTTGTTTAACGTTATACTTACAAGGTACACTCTAAAAAACGTCGGAGCGAGGAAAAGGGACAAAAAATATCGAGGACTCGGTCTTGGACACAAAAAGGCTTGTTAGTTGTTAGAGATACGATATAGAGTTGATAACACCAGTGTGTTTGAACTTTTTGTACATTTTCTTACTTGGTAATCGACCTCAATTTAATAATAAGAATGAGAATTAAATAATTTATTCAGCACCAAACATACACAAAATAAAATATTTAACAAATTTTAAGTTTTTTTTTTGTTAAATTACTTATTTTTACAAATAATATTACTGACCAGAAATGGTAAGTAGGTACTGCACTGAATAAAAAAGAAAATCAATATTATTTCATTTAATTTTTATTTACATTTTCTTTAATTTTTAAGACTTTTTGTGAATTCATAATTAAATAGGGTTCTCTTTTGGAGTATTTTTAATTTTGAAGAAGAAAGATTACACTGGTTCTGGATATGCCTTCTAAAAAAGCTATAGTTGCGACTCACAAATATTTATTCCTTTTAATTGTTTTTAATAAATTACTATTAAACCATTTTTATTATATTTTTTTTTATTTTATATATTTATATTACCTTTTATAGTTAATAATAATCATTATTAAATGGCAGCACTACTTTTTATAGTTTTTTTTTAAATATACTATTTTTACCTTTGCATTTAACCAAAGTTTGGTTTTTTGTACAATAAAGTGTATTTATTCATTCATTTATTTATTCGTCTATATTATATACATAAAACCATGACCACCATCATGACTGTAAATAGTTAATAAAAAAACGAAAACAGTTAAGTTTTTCTTTTATCAAAAGAGTAAGAAAATGTTGCGGTTACATCAACTCCGTACAATCCAGCACGCGTCAAGCTACCCAGCCACCCGTACAAAAACAATAATGCCAAGCGATAATTGAATTATTAGTGAACTGTGGGCCGTCGCATTAGCCGTAACGTATAATTTTCCCCGCCTTTTTTGAACCAACTCCGCCTTTTTTGAACTAACTCTGCCTTTTTTTGAGGAAGAGATAATTTGTGTTTGTTTGCGTTCGCCGTTTGAAATTGGAACGTGTGATTAGCCAATGAGTGTAATTTGTTGGTTTATTTTTGAGCCTTTAAATTGAGGGTGTCTTTTTTAATAAAAGAGAAGATTTGTATGCATGTAAAATGATTTATTTTTATTTAAAAATAAAATACATTTATTAGGCATTACTCCAAACATCACAACGCAGTTGACACATTGTTAAATTTTCTGAACTTCTTCAAAAATGAGTTTATGGGTATGACTACTTAAAAAGATAATAATAATATCCTCCACCCGATTGCGGCTATGGCAGCCAATCTCAACGATCAGCCACGTACGCAGGATATATTACAGTGCTCAACTGTGTGCGCAAACACCAGTGCTCTCTCTATTCCCTTACCCTCATATTGCGACAGGACACTACGGTGACACGACCGGAGAGGGATCAGGCGCATGACCAACGGCTTAACGTGCTTTCCGATTCACGGGGGTACAAGTCCGCCAATTTCCAGACTCCGGGCTGCCACTAAGAAATTCTTACCGAAAACTTAGGTAAATTTTTTATGGCCGACCCGGGATCGAACCCGGGACCTCTTGCGCAGCCGTCGCTTTAAAATGCGACCCACTAACCACTGCGCCATGGAGGCAGTCATCATTAAAAGAAATATCCATCAATTTAATATGTCTTTTATTGAGATACCCAGCTCAAATCACCGGTTTATTTTTACCCGACTACGGCGAAGCAAAAAGGAGGGTTATGATTTTGACCTGTATGTATGTATGGTTGTTCCTCTGTTCCCTCATAACTTCTAAACTAGTTTTCATATTTGAACAAATGAGGTGTCGTTAGAAGAGTCTTGATTGTCTTATGGTTACAGGCGGCATGACGTCACGTTAAATTGACTACAGCGTCCTCTAGATCCAGTTTAGTAGCTAAAAATTAAAATCGATTGGCGTCGCTAGTGTGCCTTACCCTTCACCCTAAACGTATCCAAAACACGCTACGAGTAAAATCGGTAAAAAAAATTAGATAAGGTATTAGTTTCGAAAATTGCCACGCGCCAAAATACCTTCCCGCTATACAGGGTATATCTGTGAACATCCCTATAACCACGTAGTTCTACAAACCATTCTGAACATCATTTGTTCAATAACTTTTTGAAAAACGCATATAATAAATTCAACTTTTCATACAAAGTCGGTCACGTGACTTGGTCATTTTGTATGGGGAGTCGAAAAATTTTTCGACAAATTTCGAAAAATCCCAGAAGAAATGTTGTTCAGAACGGCCGTGTGGTCCCCGGCAGAGTAGAATAGGCCACCCGCACTCTTACCGAGGTGTCGTAAAAGGCGACTAAGGTAAAGCTGCTGGCAGGATCATCCGCACCCAGAGAAGGAAAACTCTGGATTTATATCAAAACCCGCGCCAACCCGTCTGCCAAGCGTGGTGAGTATGGCAATTACCCCTCATGTGATCGAAGGAGGCCCGTGCCCCAGCAGTGGGGACTTAAATGGGCTGACGATGAAATGTTCACAGATTCACCCTGTATAGTAGGGAAGGCGCATTTGCAGAACAATTTACGTTGCAGTAATGTGCGGCATACGCCATTTGTACAAACGTCCGGCTCGGTACAAAGATTGATAGTAATTGCGTTTTGAGTTCGTCGTTTCCAAGTTTGTTGCAAAATTCAAATTCTTGCTAGGGATGGGCGATATTAAAAATATTATATTTATTTATTGGGAGAGCTACGCTTCGGCATAATTAGGCCAGCTCGATCGGAGTGATACCACGGCCTCACAGAAAACTGGAGGGAAGCGCTGTTTCGCCGTGTCGGTGTGGTTACCGGAGGCCTAGGCCTAGGCCCTTAATAGGGGGAAAAGGGAAGTTAAAAAATTGGCAGCGCACTTGAGACTCCACTGGTGTTGCAGGTGTTCATGGGCGACGGCAATCGCTTATCATCAGGTGATCCGTCTGTTCGTCTGCCACCTATGAAAAACGAAACCCCCACGACACACATTGTCAAATTTCGTCGACTCCCTCCCTCCCTCTTAACGTGTGATGTAATTTATAGTACAAGTATTTTTTTTAATGTGATTGGTGGCAGACCAGCAGACGGATGCTAATCGATTGCCGCCGCCCATAGACACCCGCGACACTAGCGGAGCCACAAATACGCTGCCAACCTTTAAAGCCCCCTTTCCTTTGGATTGGACCTCTACCCTCAATCACTTAGCGAAACACAGCACATTGCTGATTCACACCGGTTTTATGAGGCCGTTGTATCACTCGCTGCCGAAGCGTGGCTCTCTCACGGTCACCAAAAAGGGATCAGTTGCGCTTACGGAATTACTTCGGTATGTTGTATTTTGGTTATCGTTAGAGAGCTCCTTCACATCCCTATTCCTGCTTGAAACATAGGTACCTAATACAAATGATTATGAGTTTCAAGTGTAGTAAGGTTAACTGAATTTTAACGGTTAAGAAAGTGATTTTTCCAAGTCCTCATCAGAGTATTCGTTAAACTTCTCCTTACCTTAGCGTGTAATTTCGAGTTGCATCCAAAGCTGTCGAATCCGGAGCCCAGTGTTAAGCTGATTCACCACGATTCAGGATTTGGAGAGTAATAAATAAATATTTCACTATTCAATTCAATTCAATTTCAATTCAAATGTTTTATTTCATCACATGTGGTTGTCATAAGATATTACTAGTATTATTGTGTACAACACATGCGCCCTGTAAGGGCATAGCAACTTAAAATCTAATTTAAATAGGTATTTATACACTTCAACTACTATAGCACTTACATTTAAAATTTGAGAGCTATTTTATATAATACTATTAAAATCAACGACGTAGAGTGGCCTGTCTATCGGTTTTTTATAGGATGCATTTTGGAGAGTGTTCGAATGAGCTTCAAGACCTGATACCACCTTCTCCTTTCTACCACCGGACATTACGGAAGACGACAGGAATCCACCCTTACACTGTGCAAGTTCCACCAGCTCGTACTAAGCGTTTCGCTTCCTCTTTCTTGGTACGAACTGCTAAGGAATGGAACAACTTGCCGGCTTCTGTATTCCCAGAGAGCTACAATTTGGGTGTCTTTAAGTCGAGAGTGAATAGGCTTCTTCTGGGTAAGCACGCTACATCTTAGACCTTATTGTCACTTTCCATCAGGTGAAATGAGGTCAAGTGCAAACCCATTTAATATATAAAAAATATATATATATTCAACATTCATTATTATAAATACATAATATAATTTTATTATTATATACTTACGTATTATTATAATTATATTGTAATTCTATGTCATTTTAATGTAGTATTCATTTAGTTTATAGAAACATTTATCATTTAGAAAGTCAGTTAGAGTTATCACAACATCATATACATTGCTCTTACTCCGAGCACAGACTCCGAGATTACCTATCTATATAAACCTCGTGTTCCTTGGGTAAAAATATTTGTTCCCACTCTCGAGAAGTTTCTAATATGTTTAAAAAACAGGTTGTACCTATTTAGTCACATTGCATAGAATGTATCAATAGTTTTAAATACCTATTTACATTTTACTTATTCCAATTGTCGCCCCGTTGGTCTAGTGGTTTAAGTACCAGGCCGTGATCTCGGTGTCCTGGGTTCGAATCCCGGGTCGAGCAGACTTACTTGCCTTGAACTTTTTACCCAGAACGACTGCCTGTCAGAAAAATTGTTATTGCATGTGTGTCAAAGTTTATAACTAAATTCCAAACCATTTCAAGTGGGGACCTGCGGGTTTGATGACAAAAAATTACGGCAATGGCTGGTGGATAAAACGTTTTATAATTTAAATTAATTTTATAATTGTAACCATTTTGCATGTTAATATTATTAACTGAATAGAGATTCTTATTTCACATAATATACCATCATGTACTGTACCTATTCTATGCAAATAAATAAATGCTTTTGAATGCTTTGAGCAAAGGTACGTTTCGAATTTTTCGGACATAGCTCGGGATTGTGATCAACCCGCATTAAGCAAGCGTGGTGATAAAGCCTAATCCCATCATAGTAGCGATGACTTGATTTCTCTGATGGAGGCCTTTGCACTGCAGTGGGACAATATATAGGCTGATACTTTACTGTTCTAACTATATCTTAACAGAAAATGATAAATGGTTTTTCGATGTACATCATAACAATATGCAAGTATGTTACCCTGAGATTTAATCGCTAGTCTTCTTAGACATTACTAGACCATAACAGATACTTTAACTTGAAATACAATGTGTATAAACAAATATGTACCTAACTTAGTAATACAACATAATCTCCCATATGATTGACATCAGCTCCCACAATTTTTTATTGACGCACTAGTTAATCTGTTAATTACTCACTATCTATATTATCTTAATGCTTGTCCGTCCGTCTGTCAGGCCGGTAGCCGGGATTTCTGGTATGTCTTGAAGCGGAACAGAAAAACTTGGAGTAAAAAAATTAATAGCTAAAAATATCATGTCATTCGTTTTTGTACAACTTATCAAGCCACATCACTAAATCGACTTAATCAATTATTATAAAATACTTTATTTGCATAGCTCAATGTACAAAGCACTTACAAATCGTAAAACTTCAAAGGTAAATAAAATAACTATTTTCGGACCAATTGACCACACAGGTATTCTATACAATCATCATCATCATCATCGTCGTCAGCCCATTAAGTCCCCACTGCTGGGGCACGGACGGGCCTCCCTCAATCACATAAGGGGTAATTGCCAGACTCATCACGCTTGGCAGATGGGTTGGCGAGGGTTTTGATATAAATGCAGAGTTTTCCTTCTCTGGGTGCTGATGATCATGCCAGCAGCTTTACCTTAGTCGTCTTTTACGACACCTCGGTAAGAGTGAGGGTGGCCTATTCTACTCTGCGGGGGACCACACGGCGTCTATACAATGCCTAGACATTATATATATTACCTATGTATTGGTAATCATTTATTTCAAGTCAATTACTCATATTTTGTTAGTAACACCTTAATACTCAATATTAGTTATCTATTTCGCATGCAATGCGACATACTGCAGCAGGTAGCCACAGTCCACTCGATCTGCAATCATCTTCAAGAAGGAATTGGAGCTAGCCCTGACCCTGCGCACGAGGAACGCTTCCGCATCGTGGCAAAGAAACGTGGCATTCTATACATTGCCTAGGAATTGTATAGAATTATAAACATTACCGGTGGCAATATGATGTCTTAACTTAATCGGGTCAATAACGAGTCAACACCTTAATCCTGTATTCGTGTCCAATTGCAAAAAAAATCATTAACTTGTGACTAAAATTATTTTTTCTTTGTTACAGGAATCCAATATGACCGTCGAGTAGAAGACACTCACCATGGACAACATGACTTCTGGATCTGAAAGTCAACCTCAACCCAACAATGAAGATAGAATACCAACCTTACAAGAAATTAACACTACAGAAGTAAAAACTTTTAACAACAAAACCAAAATAGCTCTAGATATGAACCGGTTTTGTGTTAGTAAGAAACCGAAATATGTACTTTACGACAATTTTAGCTACAGAGAAGATTTATCAAGAAGAATGCTAAAGAAAGAAAGCACATATTACAATTACTGTTTTATAAGTGTTATCATTAGTTTTATATTTGGCCTTGTAATAGGCGTTATACTAGTTAGCTCACAAAGCAATCCCAATTTTATTCCTAGAAAATTAATGAAAATCAATAACACTAGAGAAATTACTACAAGAAATCTTAATTCTTTAAAAGACAAGACTGACAACCATATTGAAATAGATATCAAATTAAATGATGAAAAATTTGCATCTGTCTCTTTCACTGGAACTGAAATGCATAAATATAAGAAGGATGTGTATCCTAAAGGTTTGACAGAAGATATGAAGGACATTTTAAAAGATAACAAGAATTATCATCATCAACATTCAATTTCCAAAGTTTTGAATAAGACGAATCACATTCCTAATGAACTAACAGTTCTCTATAATAACGTATATTGGGGTCCTAAAGTTGAAGATTACATGCCACAAGGATATGGAGAGAATACAGCAGATGTATGGGAGAAGTATGTAGACCAAAGCTGAAGTGATCAAAATGGAGCCAGGGTGTGGTAGGATGCAGAACAGACTTGTAACCTTCCAAGATGGGATCCAAGCTTGTGTGAGATACAGACAGAAATACAGATCAAATTCAAGGAGAAATCTTCAGTTTCTACGTCGGGAAGTTGCTAAATTTAACGAATTTAGCGCCTTCTGTTGTTAAAGTAGTAGATTTAAAAGATAAGCTTTGGAAAAACGTTGTTAATGAAATAGCCACAGCTCAATGGAATACAAACAGAGCTGTAGTATTAACACAATACATTCCAAGTCTTGAATCTGCTACTATACCAGAAATTTTCAAACCTGCAAATCGGCATTTGAACAAGAAAGACGTGTTAGCAATGTCGATGAAAGAAAATAATACTGCTGATGTTTCAAAGCAACTACTAATTGAGAAATTGAAGGTGAAAAATGTTAAAGTGCCCAAAAAAGAAGAAAATTTTGATCGTATAGACATGGATTTGAATAAAAAGACGATCAAACTATTTGTGGAACTAGCTCAATGGTCAGACCTTATTATTTTTGACTATCTAACAGCTAATTTAGATAGAATAGTTAATAATTTGTTTAACTATCAGTGGAATGTAAACATAATGGATGGGCCTGCGCATAATTTGGCAAAGAAAATGGACAGTGGACTGCTATTATTTCTGGACAATGAATCAGGCTTGTTACATGGATATAGATTATTGAAAAAATATAATGTTTATCACAGTCTGATGTTGGATAACCTATGTGTGTTTAGAAAGAAAACGATAGATGCGCTTAGGAGTTTGTATGAACAATCTGTTGGCGCGAAGCTTAGTGATATGTTTCATACAAAAAATAACGCAGTGATAAGAGATATTTTGCCGCCCCTGCCAGAGAAAAATGCGAAAATATTACATGAACGGATAGCGAAAGTTCTAAGTCAAGTTGAAATATGTGAACAAACTTTCAGATAGTTGAAATAATTTGCAAGATGTATGGGTAAATGGTTACATATTTTTTCACTTCTATAGATGGAGAAGAGGTATTTTACTACGAAAAACTGCAATAAGTAAAAACTTTATTGTAAAATTGTGGTGGTATACAAAAGATACAGATCTTACAAATAGATTAGTTCGCACTACGGTATTTGACTATTTTTTTTAATTTTTGCCATCAAAAGACCTCTCAATGATAGAAACATCGTTGAAAGAATTACTCGATTCTAATTTAAATTGCCTGAGATATCACAACTTTAAAATCACATTATTTTGGGCAAACCCAAAACGCTCCATATAAATGGCTACTGAGATGTGACGTCACAAACGAGTATTTGCATTTCATTTGAATTTTGTATGGCAGCTATATCAAATGTTTCGTTTATGTCAATGGTTCTATTATAATAGTTGGTGCAAATTGTATGGGTTATTCAATGGTATAACTAATGAATATTTCATACTTTTATAAATAGATTTGCCCATGAATCTTTGAATGACCATAAAACCGGCTAGACGTTATAATTTTAATTGAGAATTTTTGCTATTGGCACATATTTACCTATATTTTGTAAGCTCGAGAGCTTAGTCAAATACCCTATTACTTATTAAGACATACAATAGTCGAACCTACAATCATTTATGAAACTGATTGTAATATAACTCATTGGACATAGATTTCAATACTAATTAAGTTAATAGTATAAGGAAATGGATTGTATTTGAATTGAAATAATTTACTTTCCAAATCACTGTTTGTTTCAAGCCTTTTTATTCGGTGGTTTTATTGATCTAAAGTGATTCGAACAGAGAATAAAGTAGTAGATTTAGGTCCATTTCAGATTATTGACATGTTCCATGTCCTATGTAAATCAAAACAATAGGAGTTTTTTTGTCATTTTGTGTGAGTAAGGCTACCGGAGGCCCAATCTGGGGAAAGAGGGGTTTAAAGGTTGGCAACGCACTTGTGACTCCACTGGTGTCGCGGGTGTCAATGGATGGCGGCAACCGATTACCATCAGGTGATCCGTCTGCTAGTCTGCCAACTATCACATAAAATAGTAAAAAAGTAATAAGGATGTAACCATTTATCTATACATTTTGTATTAGACATTTCGATATAAGACTTTTTAATAATCTCACTGTAACATCTCATAGTGATAATATTGTGAGCATTTTCGATACCAAATGTTTTTATTTATTGTAAAAAGATATTTAGATATTTAATATTGTGCCAGTGTATTATTTCGAAGTGATATTAAAATTGTTAATTTAATTAAGTAGTCATTTTGTAATTTGACTGTAAATATTTAATAACGCTTTCTGTATAAAACTTAGCGCTTTAGTCATTTAATATAATTATTTCGCTTTTAAATTATATATTTTTATTCATTTGAAAACGTATATTTTTGCAGTACCTATTGTTACAAAATCTATTAGTCTTTCTTTGATCGATTTAATGAAAAAATTAAATCGAAATAAATGTAAAATTAAATGAAATTTATCAAAATGTATTTTACATTTGAAACACTTACGAATGTTAAAATAGTCTTGTATTATTTGATTTAAAATATTTACACAATTCAATGAACATCATTATTACTCTTAAAGGATACTTAACTATACATTTTACTCTACCCAGCGCTAAGTAATGCCTCAAATATGTAAATAAATGTAAAAATATATGTAATTATAATAAATAAATGAATTTTCAAAGGACAACTGCATTGTCATTTTAAGTTAAGGCGAATGCAATTATAAGTCGATGTTAATAGATAGTTTCTATAAGACCTTATCGATCGGTTTAGCGATTTTACCATCGATCGATCCCCGCGATTGACGATCGATGGATTTGTCTGGAACTCTTATGAAATTGAACCATAGAAGTTATTATACTTAAATACAGGGTGTATCTGTGGACATTTACATCCCCTTAACCACGTGTTCTACCAACCATTCGAAATTCATTGAAAATTTTTTCGACTCTCCATACACAATGACCAAGTCACGTGACGGATTTGTATGAGAAGTTGTAAATTTTTTTATGCGAATTTCCAAAGTCATAGAACAAATGTCGGTCAGAATGGTTGATAGAACACGTGGTTAAAGGGATGTGAATGTTTATAGATACAACCTGTATAACATTTGAATACATAATATCATCTAGATACTGAAGAAACACAACTGACGGGTGTTACCCGAATATTTATTAAAAAAAAAAGAGGTTGCCATTTATGAAACGATTTAGATGATTCTTTTTTAGTTGGAAAGTAGATAGTCCCGGATTGGCACCATGATCAGGATATTTATTATTTATTCTTTATTGCACAAGAAAATAAAGTACAATTGGCGGACTTAATGCTATACAGCATTCTCTACCAGTCAACCATTAGGCGATGCAGAAATATGTATGACGGCTAAATAAATTTATATCCATAAACATACATGTGATTAATATATAATATGACTAAATATACAAACATCTCATTTAAGTCCCCACTGCTGGGGCATGGGCCTCCCTCAATCACATGAGGGGTAATTGCCATACTCACCACGCTTGGCAGACGGGTTTGCGAGGGTTTTGATATAAATGCAGAGTTTTCCTTTTCTGGGTGCTGATGATCATGCCATCAGCTTTACCTTAGTCGCCTATTACGACACCTCGGTAAGAGTGAGGGTGGCCTATTCTACTCTGCCGGGGACCACACGGCGAATATACATACATAACTATATAATACAATAAACCTACTTATACTACAATTAACTCATAAAAAATATCAGGATCTGATGATGGGATCCTGGAAAAATTGAGCGGAACTCTCAAATTTTATAGGGACACGTAGTGTTTTTGTATCTTTTTTCAAAACTGCACCAGTATTTACGCCTGACTGTATTAATTTTGTGGTTCTGCTGATAATGGAAGGTCAACTCCTCAATGGTAAGGAGTTAAAGGATACTGCCAAAAAATGAGACACTAAAAAGCTTGAAAAATTATTTCTGTAAAAAAAAACCGCCTTCTAAAACTACGAATTAAAAAGTGTAAAATAATATTTTTTGATCCTTTATACACTTTAAATAACATTTTATAACAGTACACTCGAGAAAAGGTTTTACCGAAGTCGGCGCCTAATCCCTGTTGATTAATTGAATGTTGTATTAAATTACAAGATAGTATTGGGCGCCGACTTCGGTAACACCTTTTCTCGAGTGTACTGTTATTTGAAGTGTATAAAGTGTCAAAAAATATTTTACACTTTTTAGTTCGTGGGTTTTGAAGGCGGTTTTTTTTTCACAGATTTTTTTTTTATAGTAACGCAGTAAATTGGCTCTCCTTAGTCAAATGGTAAGCAAGAGAAGAGCCCACCTTGCAATTACAACGGAAGCGATGTCAACGCCAACAACTCATTCAGAAAATGCTGCACCATGCTGAGGCCAGGACCTGATTGACCTCACACTTCAGACACGCCTATTTATTTAGAATCTCATTATGATTATATAACTGTGTAAATCACAATAAATAATTTAACAATGAACACTCATTAGAAAACATATGAATGAATGAATGAATGAATGAATGAATGATATTTATTTGCGTAAAACATGGTGAAAAAGTTGGAATGACAGGTATAAGAGGTATAGGTGACATTAACACATTAAAACTACAGACAAAGGTGAGTACGAGAACAGACGATAGGTACAACCTGTGCGGATAAAGAATGGAATCAGAAATGGCGGCGCATCTATTCACTTCACGCTCGAGTATAGACGCAAATAGTGTGCGAGCGAGAAGTGAATAGATGCGCCGCCATTTTTGATCTCTTTTTTTATCCGCACAGGTTGTACATATAATACTTTTCTTTTGTAAATAAATACTTATAGAGAAAACACCCAGACCAATACAAACAGACATGTTTATGCACACAATATTTGAGATAATGATTTTGAACGTGCAACCGTGTTCCAGTAGGTCTGGTTCCCCTGTCTGTGTTGCGAAGGTCAGACGTTCAGAAGATTCAGAGCGACAACTTTGGACGCAACAAAATACCGTAGGAGAGCTACGCTTCGGCATGAAGGCCGGCTCGACCGGAATGATACTACGGCCTCACAGAAAACCAGCGTCAAACAGAACTATGCAGTGTTTCGCTGCGTGAGTGAGGGTACCGGAGGCCCAATACGGGGCTAAGGGGGGTTAAAAGCTTGGTAGCGCATTTGTGACTTCACTGGTGTCGCAGGTGTCCATGGGCGGCAGCAATTGCTTACCATTAGGCGATCCGTCTGCTCGTCTGCCATCATCACATAAAAAAAGTCACCACAGCCTCACCGAAAACCAGCGTGAAACAGCACTATGCTGTGTTTCTCTGCGTGAGTAAGGGTATCGGATGCCCAATCCGGGGGAAAGGGAGGTTAAAAGGTTTGCAGCGTCCTTGTGACTCCACTGGTGTCGTGTGTGTCCATGGGCAGCGGCATTATAATAATGATAATTAATAATTCTCACAACATCTCATACATTGACCTGATTCCGTACTAAG
This sequence comes from Marasmia exigua, assembly GCA_019059595.1. Lineage (NCBI taxonomy): Eukaryota > Metazoa > Arthropoda > Insecta > Lepidoptera > Crambidae > Marasmia > Marasmia exigua. The sequence continues at coordinate 2,097,946 of CM032492.1, forward strand.
TAGCTTAAGCACTTGTGTTACAGATATCAGACAACAGAGGAACACAAATATATACTTAAATACATATATTACACCCAGACACCGAACAAACACAAGTGTTCATCGCACGAATGTTTGTCCAGGGTGGGGATCGAACCCACGACCATTGCTTACCATCAGGTGATCCGTCTGCTCGTCTGCCACCTATCACATAATATTAAATTAAATATCATTTATTTCAACCAAATTACAGGTCATATACAAAATAGAAAATAGAATAGTTAATAATAGCAATACAATATTTGACATTCATACATTGTAATAAATATATAAATGTCAAGTTAAATAGAAATAAAAAAAATGTCAGTTCCATTAAAGTTGGTTATACAATTAAAATTATCATAAAAATGTTAAGCTACTACATGCCAATTGAATACAAATTCAAAATTAAATTAAAATTAACGTATTATAAAATATATAATGTCAAATCTTGTCATTGCAGCACGCGACACCCTTTACCGCTTTTGCCCAGCATTCCAGGGACGGACCATCATAGCGTTCCGAGAGTATCTTCAGAATGATATTGGAACTGCCGAGTATACGATTGCTAATCGAAACCACCTTTGTGCGCATAACTGTGTGGAAACCATTGACACCTGCGTCAGCAAACATGCCCGATAGGCTACCAGTACCTCGGAAGTCCCGAAAATAAAAAAGATGAGATATTAACTTCAGAATAAATTGGAAAAAAATACTTTTTTTTTTGTATATATTAATTGGGTTTGCACTTGACCTCATTTCACCTGATGGAAAATGACAATAAGGTCTAAGATGTAGCGTGCTTACCCAGAAGAAGCCTGTTCACTCTCGACTTAAAGACACCCAAATTGTAGCTCTCTGGGAATACAGAAGCCGGCAAGTTGTTCCATTCCTTAGCAGTTCGTACCAAGAAAGAGGAAGCGAAACGCTTAGTACGAGCTGGTGGAACTTGCACAGTGTAAGGGTGGATTCCGGTCGTCTTCCGTAATGTCCGGTGGTAGAAAGGAGAAGGTGGTATCAGGTCGTGAAGCTCATTCGAACACTCTCCAAAATGCATCCTATAAAAAACCGATAGACAGGCCACTCTACGTCGGTGAGCGAGGCTTTGGGATTTACCATCCACTAATTCTGCGTCACCAACTAACTTCATGGCTCGACGCTCAATCGAGTCGAGGGCAGCCAGCTGATACTTGGCAGAGCCATCCCATAGGTGACTGCAATACTCCATGCACGACCGAACTTGAGCTTCAACAAAAAATAAAGAAAAACTAAAAACTAACTCTTACAACAATACACTTCCCCTTAACCGTGAAGCTAAAACATGAAGCCCACCTCTCCTCCGCCCCGCACCGCCCACCTGCGCTTGCGCATTGTTGCCTCTGCTTATGCTAATGTGATGATAATAATTAATTTTTACTAAACTATTTGTGTTGGGCGCCGACCGAGGGACGAGCGACAGCGATTCTTTTCAAGTCTGCGCCATTTAAACTTGCATCATCATCATCATCAGCCCATGTAAGTCCCCACTGCTGGGGCACGGGCCTCCCTCAATCACATGAGGGGTAATTGCCATACTCACCACGCTTGGCAGACGGGTTGGCGAGGGTTTTGATATGAATGCAGAGTTTTCCTTCTCTGGGTGCTGATGATCGTGCCAGCTTTACCTTAGTCGCCTTTTACGACATCTCGGTAAGAGTGAGAGTGGCCTATTCTACTCTGCCGGGGACCACACGGCTAAACTTGCATAAATGGTCATAATTTTCTGTTTTTATGTTAGATGCGACAAATAAACAAAATATTTAAATGTGGGAGAGCCACGCTTAGGCATGAATGGGCAGGCTCGACCGGAGTGATACCACTGCCTCACAGAAGACCGGCGTCGAGCAGCGCCTGCGCTGTGTTTCGCCGTGTGAGTGAGGTTACCGGAGGCCCAATGGGGGAAGGGGAAAGGGTTGGCAGCGCACTTATGACTCCACTGGTGTTGCGGGTGTCTATGGGCGGCGGAATTGCTTACCATCAGGTGATCCGTCTGCTCGTGTAAAAAAAAAAAACGAGATCATCGCCGCCCATGAACATCCGCGAAATCAGAAAGATCGCTAATGTGCTGCCGGCCTATTTAAAAAGAAGTACGCTCTTCTCCTGAAAGTCCCTAAGTCGTAGCGGTCGGGAAATACTCCCGCAGGCAAACCGTTCCACAGAACTGAGGTACATTTACCTCTTCTTTCGACTTGGCAATATGCAATCTATATTGCAAAGTCGAAAGAACTACTTTCTTATCCCTCATCACCGAGTTAATGATACGTGCTTGGATACGAACCCACAACCTTCCACAGCTACCACCTCTTATAACCAGATGTCGGAATAAGGTAATTTAAGGTGACGGGTAGGGCACACTAGCGACGCCAATCGATTTTAATTTTCAGCTACTAAACCGGATCTATTTTAAACAATTTCGGGGTTACAACTTCTCGGCAATCACTTATACTATTTATTAAATAACCATGCACAAATGTTGGGTCCAACGCGTACGCAAAAAATTGTTTCACGCCAAAAGCGGCCACTTTTGGAGTGAATCAATTTTTCGCGTACAAAAACGGACCCACCACTTGTGTATGGTTATTTAATAAATAGTATAAGTATTTGCCGTACTAACTATACCTAAATCCGAACTCTGCTTATCTTCATTAATACAATATATATTTTTTTTAAATCATTAAAATCAATAAGATTATTTACATCGCTATATCCTTTAACTTGGACCACACGATGATCTTCAAACAAAATCCAACCTTACTCCCCAATATTAAAATTCAAAATCCCACTTCTCACCCCCCTTTTCTAAGCCACCAGTAATTAAGTCATTTTCCTTACTATCTCTGGTTTAACATAATAAAGGGATTCTTGCTTATTGTCTCAGTTTGTCTATGGTATTGTTATGCACCATAAATAATAGCTGAACGGAATGTGCAGGTTAAGCAACTATACCTGAAATTATGGATGGGTGACCGTTAAGCTAAGACTCTTTTAAGGTCTCAGGAAATTCATCAAATTTAAGAAACGTTTATTAACGGAAAAATTACTCTTCGGCATGAATACCAGAGTGATACCACGGCCTCACTAAATCTGTCGTGAATCAACGTTAGCGCTGTGTCTTGTGTCAGCGAGTGAGTGAGGGTACTGGAAGCCCCATTTGGGGGAAGGAGAAAAGGCAAACCTTGTTAATTCAGGCACTGCATTTTATGCAATAGGTGGCAGACAAGCAGACGGATCACCTGATGGTAAGATATTGCCGCTCCACATAAACACCAGCAACACCAGTGGAGTCACAAGTGCCCTGCCAACCTTTATACTACCCATTTCCCCAGATTGTGCCTCCGTTATCCTCACTCAAAACAGCACAGATGTTGCTTCACGCCGGTTTCTGTGAAGCCGTGGTATCACTTAGCCGGCCCATTCATGCCGAAGCGTGGCTGTCCCACGGTTGTCAAACGTGACAGTGGGCGGCGGCCATCAGCGTTTGCTGGTCATCAATCAATGCTGGTCAATCATTGGTTTGCTCATCTACCACCTTTCATATAAAAACATCTTTTGAGTGGTCTTATAACTTTCATATAGTTATCATTCATCATCAGCCCATTTAAGTCCCCACTGCTGGGGCACGGGCCTCCCTCAATCACATAAGGGGTAATTGCCATACTCACCACGCTTGGCAGACGGGTTGGCGAGGGTTTAGATATAAATGCAGAGTTTTCCTTCTCTGGGTGCTGATGATCATGCCAGCAGCTTTACCTTAGTCGCCTTTTACGACACCTCGGTAAGAGTGAGGGTGGCCTATTCTACTTTGCCGGGGACCACACGGAAAAAGATCTAATCTCAATAAAAGGAAAGCAAAGCCGGGCCTGTTTCTTGTAATATAAATAATTCAGATAGCGGAAAATGATAATATTTACGCATTGGATCCGACATTTCGCATATTATATTGGTATAGTGCGACAATCGACAGTAGATCAACTTTGCTTTAGATTTTGTCAAAATAAATTCGTCCAACCGATTTCGGCTAAGGCGGCCAATCTCTATCAGCCACTTGTTTTGTTTTTTCTCCATCATTGTGTACATATTGTGGCACAGATAATAATGCGCGCAGTTAATTGATGGCGCCACTGTCGTTTATTATGACAATATTGGTTTGACACCCGCGAAAGCCATTTTTTTGTTGTTTCTTTTTTTTTTTTGTGTTTTTTTTAAATATAATTTTAATGTTTTTAAATTGATTATGTATGTATCTCTGTGTTATTGAATGAATGAATGAATGAATGATTATGTAATTTTTCATTTTATTTTTACTTGTCAATATTTTATAATATTTTTTTTCAATGAAAAGGCGTCACCCAAGGTCCAGCCTGAAAATCAGCGCTGCAGCTGCTGTGTGTGGCAGTTGCAGCATATGCTGAGGCTGAGCCTTGTTGGCCGCAACTCTTTGTCTCTGTACCTTGTTTTCTCTGTTTTGTTCTATGTGTAATGTGTTGTGGTCAATAAATTGTTTCTTATCTTGTCTTATCTTACTTACGCACTGGAACAGGAACGAGATAGGACCAGTATACCATCAAGAGATGGTCAACTCTGCAGAAGGTTTTCGACGGTTGCGTGCGTTTGCACACAAAAGGCTTAACATTAGGAAGGAGATTGATTGATGTGGAACTGCCCGAGCGCGAGTCGCTTGTGTTGTGGTGTTTTACGCCCCATTTGGGGAGAAGTGACATTGAGATGGGACACAGACACAGACTTTGTAGGGAGTGAAGAAACGCACCGGGGAAAGAGCCCTTAGCGAGTACCTGGTGATCGTCTCCCAAGATTCGGTCCGTATGCCGTGATGGTAGGACAGACCATGGGCTGGTGGAGGGAAGCCGCTTACGCAGTTTATATTATAGTGCTCAAGTGTGTGCGCAAACACAAGTGCACTGTCTTTTCCCTTGCCCTAATAATCTGATGGGACACCAGTGTGACACGACCGGAGAGCGATTGGGCGCAGGACTAACATCTTTAACATGCTTTCCGAGGCACGGAGGTACAAGACCGCCAACTTTCAGGACTCCGGGCTGCCATTAAGAATTTCTTACCGAAATCTTAGGTACACATGTTTGGCCTGACAAAACATGAACATTTGCACGTGCGTACCACAAGCAAACACTGTTCGTCAAACATATTTAGTATGTTGTTCTCATTTGTAAATTAAGTAAGTAGGTATATCATACTAAAAAACGAAAACCCGACTACGAAAAAAACACGCTCTAAAAAGTACGAAACAAGAAAATTGTCTCTTGCCGTGGTGGTATGCCACATCGATTTTATTTTGGTAGTCGGGTTTTCGTTTTTAAACTTTATTTTATTAAAATATTTTTAGTTATGTAAATAAAATAACATATTTGAAATGTGCTAAAAAGCTCTTTCATTTGATACCCCATACGGTACCGGCAAGCAAATTTTTTTTTAGTTTCTTATTCTAAGTCCCCTAGAGGGCGCTGTAGTGAATTTAACGTGACGTCATGTCACCTATAACCAGAAGACAACCAAGACGCTTCTAACGACACCTCATTTGTTTAAATATGATAACTAGTTTAGAAGTTACGTGGAAACAGATGAACATACATACATACATACTTATATAGCCTGTTAAAATCATAACCCTCCTTTTTCTTTGCCGTAGTCGGGTAATTAAAGTAATATAAAACGAACGCCCTGTTGGATACCTCATTTGTTCAAATATGATAACCAGTTTAAAGTTATGAGGGAACAGATGAAGAACCATATATACATACAGGTCAAATCATAACCCTCCATTTTGCTTCACCGTAGTCGGGTAAACGAACCCGGGACCCAAAGCGAAGAGAAGTATTCACGGAAGACCATACCTAATCTATTCTAATGTCCAAATCGTTCTATTTTTATTTTGTGTATGTTTAGAGCTGAATAAATTATTTAATTAACAGTACAAACATTTATGTGCATGAACATGTTTGTTTGTATTGGTCTGGGTGTTTGCTATGTATTATAAGTATTTATTTACAAAAGAAAAGTATTATATGTATATATTTGTAATCCCATTGTTGATTCTGATATCCGTAACACAGGTGCTTGAGCTACCTATCTCGGAGTCAGATCAATGTATGTGATGTTGTGAAATATTTATTTATTTATTTATTCTTATTCTATACTGCATCTGTCTATACTGTAACACTGATCGGTTTTGGCTATAGATACAACGATTTAAATACAAATTGTAGGTAATTTTAAAATTCCTTTCAAGTTATTAAGAGACTCAATTTTATTAGTGATAAAACATACAAGAATATACAAGCTTATAGACCTAGTCTGCAAGATGTGATTCACTTTAAAATATTTTTTGTGTGTGACTAAGTGTTTTCTGTGGTTTTACCCATGCTTTTTATAGCAAACTAGCTGTTTCACGCGGTTTCACCCGCGTCCCGAGGGAACTACTTCCCGTACCGGGATAAAATATAGCCTATGTTACTTCTGAATAATGCAGCTTTCTAATGGTGTAAAAAATATTGCAATCGGTCCAGTAGTTTTTGAGTTTATTCATTACAAACATACAAAAATACAAATATTTCCTCTTTATAATATTAGTGTAGATTGCTTTGCATAGCAAAACATTCCAAGCAAATTTTAAAATTAATATTTTGAGCATACAGAAGGATACATGATGCATACGGCAGCACCATTTATTTATACTTAAGTTAAACATATAATATAGATATATAATATGGTTGTTTTTATATATTTTGTTACAGTATCTAATTATTGTTCATATCCATATTTAATGGGAATTATTTTTGTTTTTTTTTTTATATGAGTGTATATATGTGTATATATTTATTTATTTGCTTATTTCGGTTATGTGCAGATAATGTGTTTTAATTAATGTTTTTCTTGTTTTTTTAGTGTGTATTGTTGTTGTGTTGGTGTGTTTTTTATTTTTTATTTTACATTAAAAAAGGCACCCGCAGAAGATCAGCGCTGAGGTTGTCGGCCACAGCACATGCTGAGCGGGGACCTATATTTTTGTACATTCTTTTAAAAATAATGTTCAATGATATGAAGATGAGCAGACGGATCACCTGATGATAAGCTATTGCCGCCGCCCATGGACACCAGTGGACTCAAAAGTGCATTGCCAACCTTTAACCTTTTGTCCCCCTTTCCCCCGGAATGGGCTTCCGGTACCCTCACTCACGTCGGTTTTCTGTGAGGCCGTGGTATCACTCTGGTCGAGTCGGCCCATTCATGCCGAAGCGTGGCTGTCCCACGGTCAAATAAATAAATAAATATTTTACAACATCACATACATTGATCTGACTCCGAGATAAGTAGCTCAAGCACCTGTGTTACGGATATCTGAATCAACAGTGGGATTACAAATATACACTATATGTGTATACTTTTCTGTTATAAATACTTACTTATAATACTTAGAAAACACCCAGACCAATATAAATAGATGTTCATGCACACAAACGTTTGTACTGTGCGGGGATCGAACCCGCAACCCTTGGACCAAAGGCAGCGTTCACTACCACTGTTCCAATCGGGTCTTTCATTTCCGTGTCACCTCATTTCTTCCTCAACACCCTCCCACCCCTCCCCTCCACACCCACTTCGCTACACTAATGCATGATATAGACCTTCGATCATATGATCGAAGTTACAGACAGACAAGTAGATGTAGTGTAGTATTATATTATCTTGTTAACTAAATTGAGCGAACATCGAGAGCGGCCCACCGCGACGCCATCACGAATGCGCGACTGCGAAAAAATGGCTTAGTGCGCATGGGACGGCTGTATGCAATAAATAAATAAATAAAATAAATACAATATTATAAAGTATCAATACGGGGATTAACACGATATCTATTATGTGAAACAACATTGTGTTCTCACATATTTGGCTCGACGTTTCGGCTACGTTACAGCAGCCGTGGTCACGAGCGGACTGGCGGTGCACGGCGTCGTCTGCTGGGGCCGGGCTGTGAATCTTCGGCGGTAGTTCTTATATTGGGCAAACGAAGCTTATATTGGACAAAAGAACGTGTCAAGGAACATATCGCAGCTGTTAAAAATCGACAAGTGAATAAATCGGCAATAGCAGAACATCTACTGGAAATGGGAGTTGATCATTGGATGGAACTACATGACCCGAAAATCCTCTCCAACGATTGTCATTATCATACCAGGATAGTACGTAAAGCGATTGAGATCAAAAAGTATACGACTTTCAATCGGGAGGATGGATTTAAAATATCATCGACATGGAATCCAGTAATTAACTAGTGCAAACCCCGTGCTAGGCCGTTACTAACGCAAACAAACACCGATACTATTAGTGTAGTGTGTCGGAGCAGCTTCACTGACAATTCATCTAGTGGCGAATTAATATCAAAAAATGTGAGGGTGTCCGAAGATTCACAACCCGGCCCCAGCAGACGACGCCGTGCTCCGCCAGTCCGCTCGTGACCACGGCTGCTGTAACGTAGCCGAAACGTCGAGCCAAATATGTGAGTACACAATGTTGTTTCACATAATAAATATCGTGTTAATCCCCGTATTGATACATTATAGTTGTAAAGCAACGCGAAAATCTAGAAAACTAAATACAGCATTGACCTGATTCCGAAATAAGTAAATAGAAGTTAGATCTTCTTCTTAAAATGCCTCTCTGACTAGTGAAGGTTGGCCGTCAATCCAGCATATCCTTCTCGGTCTCTAACCAGGCGAAACAGCTCGGCGGCGCTCGCGATCCCCGTCCTATCCCGGATGTTACGCAGCCATAATTTTTTCCTCCAGGCCCAAACGACCTGTTGATCTAATGGCTTAAGTACCGGGCCGTGACCTCGGGGTCCTGAGTTCGATTCCCGTGTCGAGTTATTTAATAAATAGCATGAGTGTTTGCCGAAAGTTTGTAACCCTGAAATTGTTAAAATAGATCCGGTTTATTGGTCAAAATTAAAATCGATTGGCGTCGCTAGTGTGCCCTTCCCGTCACCTTAAGAATTAATTAATGAAATTTCGCGTGTACAAAGTTCATTAGTGGACATGCTTGAACCTACCTTCGCCCAGGAATTGGGCAGAAATTTGATGCCTTTAAAAAGAAATACCAGGTTTACCAGACCTGTTAAAGCACCAATAAAAAGGTATGCCGTGTTATTTGAACCTGGTAATGCACTAGTTAAATATAATAATAGGGATGGGACCATCAATCATATCGACAAAGTGTGTCCTTGCTCAGGGTTGGATGAGGTTCGAGGTAAGAATTTAAGCTCGCAAGTTAAAATTGTATTGATACAATGAGGCCGCTTCGGGCCGCGCCCTACGCGGCGCTCCACTTTTTAGGGTTCCGTAGCCAAAATGGCAAAAACGGAACCCTTATAGTTTCGTCATGTCCGTCTGTCCGTCTGTCCGTCTGTCACAGCCGATTTACTCGGAAACTATAAGTACTACAGTGATGAAATTTGATGGGAATATGTGTTGTATGAACCGCTACAAAAATATGACACTAAATAGTAAAAAAAAGAATTGGGGGTGGGGCCCCCCATACATGTAACTGAGGGATGAATTTTTTTTTTTCGATGTACATACCCGTGTGGGGTATCAATGGAAAGGTCTTTTAAAATGATATAAAGTTTTTTAAAAAACATTTTTCTTAAAGTGAACGGTTTTTGAGATATCAGCTCTCAAAGTCGTAAAAAGTATGTCCCCCCGCCTCTATTTTTATAACTACGGGGTATAAAATTCTAAAAAAAATAGAGGTGATGCATGCTAATTAACTCTTTCAACGATTTTTGGTTTGATCAAAGTATCTCTTATAGTTTTTGAGATAGGTTGATTTAACTGTAATTTTGGACTTTGCTGCTACGGAACCCTTTGTGCGCGAGCCCGACTCGCACTTGGCCGGTTTTTTTGGTAGTGTTACTTGATGAAAAGGTACAAATTTTTGGCCCGACCCGGGATTCGAACCCGGGACCTCTTGCCCAGTCGCTTTAAAGTGCGACCCATTAACCACTGCGCCACGGAGGCAGTCGAATGAATTATATGAAGCCATCAACAAGCATTTGTACGGGATGATGTTTGAGTCGTATTAATTGCTTGAAGTCATCAACAAGCATTGGTATGAGATTTCATCTCGAGTTCAGGCGGGAATCGAACCGACATCTTTCACAGTCCGGGTGGCACCAGATTTTCGTCGGCTTAGTAACGCGTTCAGTGGGACCGACCGTGGGAGAGCATGAATGGGTCGGCTCGACCGGAGCGATACCACGGACTCACAGGAAACCGGCTTGAAGCAGCGCTCTTCTGTGTTTTGCTGCATAGGTAAGTCAGGGTACGGGAGGCCCAATCCGGGGGAAAGGGAGGTTTAATGGTTGGCAGCGCACTTGTGACTCCACTGGTGGCAGGTGTCCATGAGCAACGGCAATCGCTTACCATCAGTTGATCCGTCTGCTCGTCTGCTACCAATCACATAAAATATGGTCTAAAGTATAAGGTATAATTCGATTCTCGCCTTGGCCGTGTGGTCCCTGGCAGAGTAGAATAGGCCACCCTCACTCTTACCGAGGTGTCGTAAAAGGCGACTAAGGTAAAGCTGCTGGCATGATCATCAGCACCCAGAGAAGGAAAACTCTGCATTTATATCAAAACCCTCGCCAACCCGTCTGCCAAGCGTGGTGAGTATGGCAATTACCCCTCATGTGATTGAGGGAGGCCCGTGCCCCAGCAGTGGGGACTTAAATGGGCTGATGATGATGATGATGATGATGATGATTCTCGCCTGAACACGAGATGGAATTTTTAAGATTGTTATAAAAAAATATCAGATATTTGTATGAGTTGCATGAAGCCATCCAGCCAAAACACACGGACCATAGGCCGGTTCATTGATTTCAGCAATAAATAATACTAATTTAAATAATTCCGCAGTTATACTACACACTTAGGTAAAATAACCAACACGAGGAGTAGAAAATAGAAAACGGATGCGGTATCAACACCACAACTTGTCATTGAGGTCTTTAGTCGTTTCGCACCGCAAGCGATTCGAACCGCGGTGCGAATCGCCCAAGAGCCTCTTTTAAATGGGTCTTTTCGCACCACGTTGCGAATAGCCCAAGATAATAATAATTCTCAACATCTCATAGGTTGACCTGATTCCGTACTAAGTAGCTTAAGCACTTGTGTTACATATATCAGACAACAGAGGAACACCAATATATACTTAAATACATATATTACACCCAGACACTGAACAAACACAAGTGTTCATCGCACGAATGTTTGTCCAGGGTGGGGATCGAACCCACGACCTTTGGCGTAAGAGGCAGGGTCACTACCAATTGCTCCATCCGGTCAGTCAAGATCATTTGGCTCTTGGGCGATTTGCACCTCTTGCGGTGCGATTCGCCTAAAGACCCTATGTACTATCCACCTAATTACCGCACAAATAAAACACTCTTATTTATCAATGAACTGTATTAAAAACTCAAATGAACAAACAAACATTATCCGCTTAAGGGTAAACAAAAAACGAAATGCTTGCGCGATTGAATTGTGCACAACGCCATCTATTGGCGGTCGTTGCACTTCACGCCGCTCACGCCTAATTCCCATCGCCAACCCGATCATTGTCGGCAACTCTGAAGGAAAAAGATCACGAGGCCGATCACCAGCACGATGGTCTGACCAAATGGAAGGAGCTACATCCCCACCAAAGTTCTACGACGTGGTGAAGGCTACTTCCGATCGGAAACAATGGAGAATGTTTGCTTGGTTGATGAGTTCCAGTGACTAAGATCCTCAGTAATGAGGGAACGACTAGAAGAGAGAGTTCAACACCGAGGCTCGACCGGAATGATACCACTGCCTCAAAACCGGCGTGAAGCAGCAGTGTGATGTGTTTCGCTGCTTGCGTGAGGGTACCGGAGGTCCAATCTGAGGGAAAGGGGGGTTCAAAGTTTGGCAGCGCACTTATGACTCTACTGGTATCGCGGGTGTCTATGGCCGGCGGCAATCAGGTGATCCATCTGCTCGTCTGCCCCCTGACACATAAAAAATACGAAAATATATTTTTCCAAAATGACTTAAGATATACCTATTATTAAAAAAAAAACAATAAACAAAGCATATCAGTATTTAATTTTGAAATATTGACCAAAAAGTATTTATCGATGCTGCTTTCGAACTGGATTGAATTGGGCACGAAGCATTGCCTTGTCCATTTTATTAGTTTTTCATACATCGGATCTCTTCCGCCATTTGTCAACATGTCTCAAACCGCCATCTTGGATAAATAATGTTCTAAGGCATCACATTTGACCATTTCAATCGATTACATTATTTTTAACGCCTCGAAACCTATCAAACAAACTTCAACTCTATCTCAAAGCAATAAGGACTATGAAATTTTAGACTTAGTGAGGCATAGAAATAAATCACATTGTTCCTACATTTTTTTTTCTAAAATAAATCTTGATTCCTAATTCTGAACTAGTATAGATAAGAATTTATTCCATGTTTACTTTACAAATTAATAAAAATTCGACATAAAAATTCCATTACCAAAAATGACTTACAATTTCGAATATAAATTATGTCTTTAACTGTCAATTTTCACACCTACAGTTGAGCCAAAATAATAAGCCACATTTGACATTTCTCTCATAGAGAGGTGACCTACTAAAAAACTTCGATTAAGACTTTCAATCGGGAGAATGGATTTAAAATATCATCGACATGGAATCCAATAATTAACAAGTGCAAACCCCGTGCTAGGCCGTTACTAACGCAAACAAACACCGATACTGTTATCAAAAATCAAAATCAAAAATGTCTACAACATTTGTGTGTATGAATATGTCTGTTTGTATTGGTGTGGGTGTTTGTATGTATTATAAGTATGTATTTACAAAAGAAAAGTATTATATGTAGGTATATATTTGTAATTCCGCTGTTGATTCTGATATCCGTAACACAGGTGCTTGAGCTACCTATCTCGGAGTCAGATCAATGTATGTGATGTTGTGAAATATTTATTTATTTATTATTTAATCTCTTTATTCAATTTAAGTCCATACAGAACATTTATGAATGTCAAATATTATGTAATCGACCGCTGATTCGGAACGTCAATTTCTACCGAGAAGAATCAGCAAGAAACTCAGTAATTACTCTTTTCAAATAATATGGTAATTATAATGTTCATTCTTATACAAATTATGATTACAGTGACAGTATGATATACAATGCTTATAATCAATATCGTTTAGATAAATCGTCAAAGAAAAATTATGAAATGAATTATACATTAGAGGACAGGCGAACAGATCAACATGTCCAAGAATCCTTATCATTCAAATAATCATCTACTTTATAGTAGCCTTTCTGCATTAGGCAGTTTTTAACATGCAACTTAAACTTATATACAGGAAAATCAATGATATTTTGAGGTAACTTATTAAACATTCTAATGCTCAATCCTACAAATGAATTTCCAGTTTTATGAAGTCTTAGATTTTGGACAGCAAACCTATGTTTATTTCGCGTGTTAAAGCTATGTAGTTAGTGTAGTGTGTCGGAGTAGCTTCACTGACAATTCATCTAGTGGCGAATTAATATCAAAAAATGTGAGGGGCTTACACAATGCAAAATAAATATCTCGTAGTTAGGCCGTTACATGACCATCCTACACTAAATAATTGGTACAACTTGTGCGGATAAAGAATGGGATCAGAAATGGCGGCGCATCTATTAACTTTTCGCTCGCACACTATTTGCGTCTATACTCGCACTCGTGGGTGTGCTAACGAGAAGTGAATAGATGCGCCGCCATTTCCGATCCCATTCTTTATCCGCACAGGTTGTATTGTACCTAAATATTTTTGCCATGCCCATACAGGGCCTACTCCCGTAGCCTACCTCCCGGGAGTAGGAGTATCATCATCATCATCATCGTCAGCCCATTAAGTCCCCACTGCTGGGGCACGGGCCTCCCTCAATCACATGAGGGGTAATTGCCATACTCACCACGCTTGGCAGACGGGTTGGCGAGGGTTTTGGTATAAATGCAGAGTTTTCCTTCTCTGGGTGCTGATGATCATGCCAGCAGCTTTACCTTAGTCGCCTTTTACGACACCTCGGTAAGAGTGAGGGTGGCCTATTCTACTCTGCCGGGGACCACACGGCTATCAGTAGAGTAGGGGTATACTCCCTTTATACTAAAACATATTTTATTATTATATTAAATTATTTCATTTGAAATAGAAAGCGCACCTATGTTAGCGCACACTCTTGTACCTATAACAATATCCGACATATTTACGTGACTTATTGCTAAAATCGGCCGCAGCCGAATATCGTACGGAGTAAATTTAAGGCCTGTGGTCACCATTGGCTCTTAATAGGCTGTTGCTCAAATTATGCACTCAGGTTGTCTTGAGTGTCTGGCCGTGCATCAAACTGAAGACCTCCCAGCAAATATGAACTCTGGCAAAGAGTACACGGACGCAGTAGGACAGGTCGCTATAATGGTTCCTTGATTAAAAAATGAATACTAGAGGCTTTAGTCATAAACGTGCAATAAACCTTTGTCAGCTGAAACGGTGTTATATAGCAGTTTTGACGTATGTAACAAAAAAAAATAGTACACTGAGCTTAATTATACTCTAAACAAACAGCCAATAATGGATTTACTTTTTACTAATAAAACCCTTAAAATTATAATTGACCGTGGGAGAGCTACGCTTTGGCATGAATGGGCTTCGGCATCAGTGATACCACGGCCTCACAGAAAACCGGCGTGAAGCAGCATTGTGCTGTGTTTCAATGCGTGATTGAGGGTATCGGAGGCCCAATCCAGTTGCGGGTGTCTTAGACCTTAATTCAGGAATTGGGGAGTCGGGCAATTAGAATGAAGCGACTGCCGTCTGACCTTCGCGGCCCTTCAACAGGTTAACAAACTTAATCATGGTTACTTTTCAGTAACTATCCGAAGCGTGCAGGTTTCCTCACGATTTTTCTCTCACCGCCGAGCTGGTAGTAAAAATATGCACATAAATTTGTGAATTCCAAAGGTGCATGCTCGGATTCGAACCACTAAGCCACCATCGCTCAGAGCAGACGGAAAACTTACAACTCCATTGGAATCACAAGCGCGCTTCCAACCTTTAAAGTCCCTTTTTCCCTGAATTTGACCTCCGGTAGTCACTCGGTACAAGGTGGACCGACGATCTGGTGAACGTCGCCGGAATCCTTTGGATACGGGTGGCACAGGACCGATCTGTGTGGAGATCATTGGGGGAGGCCTATGTACAGCAGTGGTCGTCTATTGGCTGAAATAACGATGATGATGATGATTATGACTCACTCGGTAAAACATAGCATTCGCTGCTTTACTCCGGTTTCCTTTGAGGTTATCCAGCCCATTCACACCAAAGCGTGGATCTCCCATGGTCAAAACAGTACAACCAAATACTAATTAAAAATCATCATCATTTCAACCAATAGACGTCCACTGCTGGACATAGGCCTCCTCCAATGTCACAGATCGGTTCTGTGCTGTTTACTAGATCGTCGGTCCACCTTGTGGGGGGGGAGCTACAGCTGCGACTTACTGTACGCGGCCTCCACCCGAGGATCTTTCCGCCCCAACGGCCGTCTATTCTCCTCGCTATGCACCCTGCCCATTGCCACTTGAGGCATGCAATCCTTTGGGCTATGTCTGTCTGTCTGGACCTTAGTTCTCCTGCGGATCTCATCATACTTTAAATAAAAGTAATAGAACATAACATACAGTGGAAAGCGAAAAAGGAATGGATATCGGCATCTGTACATTCCCTTCTGAACTCACGTATTCTTTGCCTCGAAATACTCCACTTATCTAAGGGTTTAAGCAGCCGATAGCGGCTATGATTCATGCCGTGCCTTTTTACTCCCGCTGTCTTGTCTGCCACTAAGTGTCCTATTTCGAGTGACAACAGCTTTGGGGATCCTTGAGTAAATATAAAAACTTTTAAATAAAATTATTGGGAATAATCCTTTTTTAAACGGTTTTATTTAGCTCACCCCGTTTGTTTTATTATTATTTATTCTTGTTCCTGTTAACCGATTAATCTGAAATTTCGTATACACTTTGGACTTTGATGACAATACAATTATGTTTATTCATTATCATTATAAATTCAAGATGGCCGCCGCTACAAAATGGCGGATAATTTATGTTTTATTAATCCCATCAATATTGGTATCAAATGAAAGGGCTCAACAAGCAGAATACAATATACTATAAAAATTGAAATCCAAGATGGACGTGGTTACAAAATGGCGTATTAGGTGAGGGCATGAGTAGTCGTGTCCAGAACAGTTATGTCCAAGATTGTGTGACGTTAAACGGACAGATCAAGTCTCTGGAAGGGCTGTGTATTGAGGATTTAGATTGTAATAAATTATCAGGTAAAAAAACATGTAATAATGATGCACTAAAGGAATTAATTAGAATGAGGAATATGCGGTAGGCATTTCCGTTAAATACTAAAAACTATAAAATAAAAATCGGTAAAAAAACTTTTAAGTTAAACGGTTTCATCTCATGTGCACTGAAAACTAGAAAATAATAATAACAATTAGGTATTTTGATCTTCTAGTTCAGAAATATTTTAATACCAAGCAGAATAGCTTTTAGGCATATTAGACTAAAATAAAAACGTGGGGCCCCTCTGAAATCCTACCTATGGCAAAGCATATCTTTATACTTTGTAGATCATGAGCTCGGCGTTCGCTGGTGAAACCGCCACGGCTGGTTATTGATTGTTAAAATCTTCAGTTACGATTATAGTAAATCGATGCAATCTACACTTAGTATAGAAGAAAGTATTACAGAAATATTTAATGGGCCCCACGTTTTTATTTTAGTCTAATATGCCTAAAAGCTATTCTGCTTGGTACTAAAATATTTCTGAACTATAAGTTCAAAATACCTAATTGTTATTATTATTTTCTAGTTTTCAGTGCACATGAGATGAAACCGTTTAACTTAAAAGTTTTTTTTCCGATTTTTTTCTGTTCTATTCATTCCATTTCATTCTACTCTATTCCATTCCATTCTGCTATTATACATTCCATTCCAGTCCATTCCATTCAACTCCACTCCATTCCATCCCATTCCACTCTACTCCACTCCATTCCATCCCACTCTACTCCACTCCATTTCATTCCACTCGACTCCACTCTAATAATTCTATTAAACAACTAGACTCTAATATTCTATACCATTCAATTCCATTAAGGCGACGGATAGTCCTCACTGGCGACACCAATCGATTAAAATTGTTAGCTACTAAACCGGATCTATTTTAAACAATTTCGGGGTTACAACCTCTCGGCAAACACTTATACTATTTATTAAATAACCATGCACAAATGTTGGGTCCGTTTTTTTACGCGAAAAATTGATTCACGCCAAAAGTGGCCGCTTTTTGCGTGTTTCTATTTTTCGCGTACGCGTTGGACCCAACATTTGTGCATAGCTATTTAATATATAGCATAAGTGTTTGCCAAGAGGTTGTAACCCCGAAATTGTTTAAAATAGATCCGGTTTAGTAGCTAAAAATTAAAATCGATTGGCTAGAGATAAGCTTGTCCCAACGTTCTCCACACATATCAGTTCCGTGTCGCCCTCATCCAAGGAATTCCCGTAATCCTCACCAGGTCGACAGTCCACCTTGTGAGCGGTTTGCCACGGCTGCAATTTCCCATTTAATATTAGTATCGCCGTGTGGTCCCCGGCAGAGTAGAATAGGCCACCCTCACTCTTACCGAGGTGTCGTATAAGGCGACTAAGGAAAAGCTGCTGGCATGATCATCAGCACCCAGAGAAGGAAAACTCTGCATTTATATCTAAACCCTCGCCAACCCGTCTGCCAAGCGTGGTGAGTATGGCAATTATGTGATTGAGGGAGGCCCGTGCCCCTGCAGTGGGGACTTAAATGGGCTGATGATGATGATGATGATGATTAGTATTGTCCTCCTCACCTTTGCGTCGTTTGTCCTCATTGCTGAGGGTCATGGTCTCGAGGAGTAATTTTCTCCCGGACTATCTTCCGCCAGCTCACTCTATCCTCGGCCACGTGGATAGCATCACAGACTAGTGTTTAAGGTTGAGCTGATTAGATCGGACCAGCACATGGGGCTTCTGCCTCTACGCCTTCTTTCGCTCACCTTTCCCGTCAGTAGCTTCTCCAAGCTGTCATCTCTCTTTCTTGCTCAAACTCAAAGCTCCACGCTTCGGCATGAATGAGCCAACTCAACCGTTGGTGAGGTGGTGGCGCTATGTGGCGGGTCATTACATTCCCTCTAATATGGTTGAGTGAAATGATGGCTGACACATACGTCATACTTGTGAACAGGTGCCACCTTTGGGGCCTGGTCTGCTTCGGTTTACCTCATAATATTTATTTTATTATTATTTCCTTTATTTTATTTTGTGTTACAATTAAACTGTATGGCTTGGTATGATGATGACACAACATTGTATGAAAGTTTGGCGATTAAAAAGAGTAACTGGCGAGTTTCTTGCCGGATCTTCTCGACCAGAAACAACTTTCCGAGCCGGTGGTAAAATCGCATTATGTTTATTTATTTCTTTAGTATGTTTTATGTATCAACATATATATGTATTAACATGTACATTATACATAAGTACTTATAAATAGTTTTAAGTCATTCAAATGTATGACGATTTGTAAGTGATCGAAGCCTATGAAAACAAAGAATTATTTGAGTTTGAGTATGAACCGGAGTGATACTAGGGCCGCACCGAAAACCGGCGTGCAGCATTTGTGTGGTACGGAACCTAACTTCTAAATGCGGTTCTCGCCCCCCCATATCTCTAATCGGTTGAAGTCTAACCAGAACTAAAGGGTGGTAGGGCCCACGCCACCAAAGAAGTCCCATGAATAGCGCGCTTGAGTCGCCATCAACATTCAAATTTAAGCTTTATATTTATAAACATAAGGAATCTCAAATTTTAGTTCCGTGGTAGTCCGCGGGACTCACTTCGTGGCGCGAACCCTACATTTTATTATTTCGTCCTCCGTCCTTATCGCACATTCAACTTGTTTTAACGCTTAAGAAAAAGAAAAAACATTTTGTTTGGCAAAAAGTTGAAACGCTTTAAAGATGTTTTTAATTTGTTCTAACCTTAATTTGTCTTTGGCGGATCTTGCGTTCTTGTACAGACGGCCACACGTCTTACTATAATCTTCCCTCAATTGATATTAAAAACCAAATGGGTAATGTCAACATTAAGGACGAGCGATGGCCGTGTGGTCCCCGGCAGAGTAGAATAGGCCACCCTCACTCTTACCGAGGTGTCGTAAAAGGCGACTAAGGTAAAGCTGCTGGCATGATCATCAGCACCCAGAGAAGGAAAACTCTGTATTTATATCAAAACCCTCGCCAACCCGTCTGCCAAGCGTGGTGAGTATGGCAATTACCCCTCATGTGATTAAGGGAGGCCCGTGCCCCAGCAGTGGGGACTTAAATGGGCTGATGATGATGATGATGATGGTAGCTGGTTCGAATCCGAGCATGCATCGGAGTGAAGCGGCACTACTGTGTTCCGCAGCGTGACTCCACTGGTGTCGCGGGAGTCTATGGGCGGCGGCAATCTCTTACCATCAGGCGATCCGTCTGCTAGTCTGCCACCTAACACATAAAAAAAATGCACCTCGGGAGTTTTCAAATCTTTTTTACATTATGGCAGACAAACGAGCAGACGGCTCACCTGATGGTAAGTGAATTACCGCCGCCCATAGACATCCGCGACACACGGGGCATCACAGATGCGTTGCCGGCTCTTAAGGGAGGAATAAGCTCTTTTCTTGAAGATTACCAGGTCGTATCTGTTCGGAAACACCATCGTTGGTAGCTGATTCCATAGTTTTACTACGCGCGGTAGGAAGTGGCGAGAAATGCGCATTGTGGTGGAGTAAAATCCATCCAAGTGATGTAAGTGAAATTTGGAATTCTGGCGTGATGTACGATGGGGAAAATTTGCAGCTGGAATAAGGCCGAACAGCTCCTTGGAACACTCCCCATTGTAGATGCCATAGAAGACACATAGCGATGCTACATCTCTACGCAATGACAAAGGATCAAGCGTGTCGGAAAGAGCCTGGTCGTCGATACTGCCCTTCGCTGGATACGGTCCAGAGGAAGCTGATACTTGGGAGCTGCAGCCTAGAGGTGAGAGCAATATTCCATATGAGGACGCACCTGCGCCTTATAAAGTTGCAAGAGATGCCTCGGCGTGAAATACACCCTCGACCTATTAAGCACGCCAAGTTTTTTCGAAGCCAATTTCACTTTTCCCTCTAGATGACCGCGGAACTCAACGCTGTCAGATATTTCGACCCCATGGATCCCGACTCTGTCAGAGAGATATAGGGGAGTTGTATCGAAGTGAGGCGATACGACGAATGGTGACTTTTTGGCGGTAAACGCTTGTGTCTTCGAGGGGTTAAATTCCACTAGATTTGGTCGCCCCCAGTCGGAGACTTTTCCTAGTATAGTCTCGATTTTAGACACAAGCTTGTTCCGGTACTCATCGACATTTACTCGGGAAACATTTGCAGAGTCGTTGTTTAATGGCATCGCCCGTGTTGTCATCTGCGTAGCAATGGATGCCACCATTATGGAGCATATCATTTATGTGTAGCAGAAACAGCGTGGGCGATAGGACACAGCCCTGGGGAACACCAGCGTTAACGGATTTAACGTTGGAGCATGCACCGTCGACCACAACTTTAATACTACGATCCATTAAAAAACTGGTGACCCAACTGCACAGTTTCTCCGAGAGCCCGTAGGATGGAAGTTTCGACAAAAGCCCTTTGTGCCATACTCGATCAAAGGCCTTCGCTACGTCCAAGCTGACCGCCAACGCCTCTCCTTTGCTCTCAATTTCACTAGCCCATCTGTGAGTTAAGTACACTAGAAGGTCACCAGCCGAGCGACCCCGACGAAAGCCGTATTGTCGATCACTGATAAGCTCGTGGTCTTCCAGGTAATTTAACAGCTGGCAGTTTATAATTTATTCCATTATTTTGGAGAGAAGGGAAGTGATGGCTATCGGTCTGTAATTGGACGGATTTGAGCTGTCTCCTTTTTTTGGGATCAGGTGCACCAAAGCAGTCTTCCATTTTTTCGGGACAATGCCTTCGGTGTAAGAGTACCGAAACAGACGCGTTAGTACCGGTGCCAACTCTGGAGCACATATCTTTAGGACGATGGGTGGTATTCCGTCAGGCCCGCTCGACATATGGATATCAACATCAGAGAAAAAAGCGAAGGGATCAAGAGAGGAAAGCGCTATCCGCACAGGCCTTTTGTGTGAAAAGGATATCTGGCATTGCGCCTTCAAACCATGGTATGGTAGATGGTTCACAGCCTCGTGCATCCAAAGTCGAGTTTGATGCAAAAAGAGACCCCAGAAGATCAGCTTTTTCTTTTGCGTCATGGGCCAGCGAGTCGTCCCCCTTGTTCAATGACGGCAGGGAAAGTTGGCAAATTTTTTTTATTATTCTACCTTTTGCTAGGCGGTGAGGGAAAACATTGCGAGGAAACCTGGAGAAATCAGTTTCTGAAAATTGTGAATACCTACAATATTCGAGACTCTGAACGTGTAACCGTGATCCTGTTGGTCTGGTTCCCCTGTCTAAGGGTTGCGAAGCTCCGACGGCATTGTAATTACCTAACTCCCCAAATCCTAAATCATGGTCCTAGCGTTCGCCATACTCCAGGGCGACATAGCTTAGGATGCAACCGGGAGTGCCCTGAGTCTAGGGGCGAGGATACTGACAAGGTATTCCCGGCCTGTAAGAAGCGACTAATAGGCCCTTCGGAGTACGCAAGCATAACCACTATTGGGGAGTGGCTTGCTCAGTACAAGACTGCGCAGGGGACGACGTTACTGGATGTCCTGGTACGTCATACATCAGAGAAGGGCTAGTCCCGGCTGTGGAATTTTCGACCGTGATTGCGCTGAGATGGACACCCCAGGGGTTTTGGTTAGGGTTAGAGTCCCATACCTTCCGTCTTACCGAGGTGACGTAAAAGGCGACTAAGGTAAAGCTGCTGGCATGATCATCAGCACCCAGAGAAGGAAAACTCTGCATTTATATCAAAACCCTCGCCAACCCGTCTGCCAAGCGTGGTGAGTATGGCAATTACCCCTCATGTGATTGAGAGAGGCCCGTGCCCCAGCAGTGGGGACTTTGATGGGCTGACGATGATGAGAGTCCCATACGCCATCTTGTTCTCTACATGTGACATGGTGAAGAACATGATGGTTTCCCCTAGGAAAAAAGGCCTTCCCTCTAAAAACACCTAACCAAGAAATATCTAAAGTTATTTTCTACAAAATAATGTCGCCTCAACCAGTTTCTAGCTCCGTAAATCAATATTTATTAGCCTTTGCTTGTCGACGGCTGGCTCGTAAAACCGTATAAGTATGCTTTGATGAAAAGTGAAATTGGATATTTGCGCGTATGTTTTTGATATTTACTAACCCATGCTTGTAACTTGGTTTATAGACTTCCATTTTGTTATAACCTAGTGATTCTTAAAAAACACAAGTGGCTGTGGAGAATTTTGGAACATGGGAGAGTCATGCTTCGGCATAAATGGGCTGGCTCAGCTAGAGTGAAGCCTAATTCGTGCTTCGCCGAATGAATGAGGTAAAAAAAAACCAATCCAGGGGGAAGGGAAAAAGGTTGGCAGCGCACTTGTAACTCCACTGGTGTTACATTTATCTAAGGGCGTGGACTTTGGGAGAGCCACGATTCGGCATTAAAGAGCCGGCTCGACCGAAGTTATACCACGGCCTCACAGAAAACCAGCGTGAAGCAGCATTGTCCTATGTTTGGCTGCGTGAGTGAAGGGACCGGAGGCCCAATCCGGGGGAGAGGGGGGTCCAAAGGTTGGAAGAACCCTTGTGACTCCAATAGTGTTGCAGGTGTCATTGGGCGGTAGCAACCACTTACCAGCAGCATTGTTCTGTGTTTCACTGCGTGAGTGAAGGGACCGGAGGCCCAATCAATTTGACGACTCGTTTGGAACAGTGGTAGTGAACGCTGCCTTTGATCCAAGGGTTGCGGGTTCGATACCGCAGAGTACAAACATTTGTGTGCATGAACATGTTTGTTTGTATTGGTCCGGGTGTTTTCTTTGTATTACAAGTATGTATGTAGGTAAATATATTGTATATATTTGTAATCCCACTGTTGATTCTGATATCCGTAACACAGGTGCTTGAGCTACCTATCTAGGAGTCAGATCAATGTATGTGATGTTGTAAATTATTTATTTATTTAATCCAGGGGAAAGGGGGGTTTAAAGGTTAGCGGCGCTCTTGTGACTCCATTGGTGTCGCTAACCATCAGGTGATCCGTCAGCTCGTATGCCATCTACCACGTAAAAAAAAATTTAACAAAATAACTTTTTTGTACTTACGGGCTTTGTTAGTTTCATCGTAAAAATCCCAAATGTATAAAAATTTGCATTAATTTGTGTATGACGGTGTTTTCACAGTTTTTTTTTTCTATATTATGACATTGTATGATGTAGCTTCTGACATACACACAATTTTTGATGATAATTTAGACTCTAAAAACAGGTTACCAATCATCAGCCCATTTAAATCCCCACTGCTGGGGCACGGGCCTCCCTCAATCACATGAGGGATAATTGCCATACTCACCACGCTTGGCAGACGGGTTGGCGAGGGTTTTTATATAAATGCAGAGTTTTCTTTCTCTGGGTGCTGATGATCATGCCAGCAACTTTACCTTAGTCGCCTTTTACGACACCTCGGTAAGAGTGAGGGTGGCCTATTCTACTCGGCAGAGTAGGTTACCAATAACTAACAATAATATATCCTCCAACCGATTGCGGCTCGGCGGCCAATCACAACGCCACGTACAGAATATAGTATAGTGCTCAAATGTGTGCGCAAACACAAGTGCACTTTCTATTCCCTTGCCCTCTTATGTCGATGGGACACCGGTGTGACACGACCGGAGAGGAATCGGGCGCAGGACCAACGGCTTAACGAGCTTTCCGAGGCATGAGACTACAAGACCACTAACTACCAGATGACACTTAAGGTGACGGGTAGGGCACACTAGCGACGCCAATTGATTTTAATTTTTAGCTACTAAACCGGATCTATTTTAAACAATTTCGGGGTTACAACCTCTCGGCAAACACTTATACTATTTATTAAATAACTATGCACACATGTTGGGTGCAACGCGTACGCGAAAAATTTATTCTCGCCAAAAGCGGCCACTTTTGAATCAATTTTTCGCGTACAAAAACGGACAGAGACAGAGGACACATAGTAGTAGCGCGAAGGAACGCATAGTAATATTTGAATGTGGGAGAGCCACGCTTAGGCATGAATGGGCCGGCTCGACCGGAATCCGGGGGAAATGGGGGTTTAAGGGTTGGCAGCGCACTTGTGACTCCACTGGTGTTGCAGGTGTTCATGGGTGACGGTAATCGCTTACCATCTGGTGATCCGTCTGCTCGTCTGCCACCTATATCATAAAAAAATGTTAGGTCAACAAAATGAGCGGAAAGCTTTTCCATGCATTATTGGCGGGTGAATAGTCTATTTTGCATGGAACACCTAATTTTTTTGTTTTGATTTGTTAGCCGTAATAATTTTATATTTGAACTGTTGATACCCACACTCCTATTTATTCATTATAATAATTTAATAGTATGTATCTCATTATTATTCGATATTTTCTTCTTAGTAGATATATATACCCACATTACACATACACGTTAGGTTCACAAAATACACTAGACAACCGTCCGTGGCACTCATTCAGCTGGTCTCACTGAAAACCAGCGTCATGGCCTTTGTCTGGTCTGTGACATAAGCTGAGTGAGAGCCATTTATACTAGACGTCATAACACTACATAATATTCATTTGGCACTGTCTGGACATGATTGAATATAGTTTTGTTTTTTTTTTCCCTTTTGTTTTATTTTTATGTATTTTTAATTGTTTTATGTTTTGTTTTCTGTTTGTGCCAAATTGTGTTCTGTTTATAATTGCTGTGTGTTCTGTGTTGTGATGTCTATAATAATAAATATTTTCTTTCTTTCTTTCTTCTTTCTTTCTTTCTTTTTTTTCGCTAATTTTGTTGATCTAACACGCTAAATGGACTTTATTCACGATACCTATTATGGAGGTTTTCGAGATGTAAACGATAAAAAATAACAGTGTATAAACAGACAAACGTATTGACTATTGTGAGTAAGTATAATAATTATGTATTGGGACATCTATTTGTGTTCGATAGTCATCCAAATGTGATGGTAGAAAGAATGACGGGAGGTAAGTGGGTTCCCAATTTTAGCGTATTGGTTCCATATGTCAAAAGTTGGTATCAGGCCAGGTTTTTTTTTATATGGTAGGTGGCAGACGAGCAGACGGATCACCTGATGGTAAGCAATTCGCCGCCCATGGACACCCGCAACACCAGTGGTATCACAAGTGCGCTGCCAACCTTTTTTGCGCCCAACACGGCGAAACACAGCGCAGGCGCTGCTTCACACCGGTCTTCTGAGAGGCAGTGGTATCACTCCGGTTTTAACCTTACGACCAGTTTTTGGCTGAGAGTACCGAAGGCCCAATATGGGGGCAAAAAGAAGAGTTAAAGTAATCATCATCATCACCATCATCATTTCAGCCAATAGACGTCCACTGCTGGACATAGGCCTCCCCCAATGTTCTCCACACAGATCGGTCCTGTGCCGCCCGCATCCAATGGATTGCTGCGATCTTCACCAGATCGTCGGTCCACCTTGTGGGGGGCCTGCCACGGCTGCGACTTCCTGTACGTGGCCTCCACTCTAGGACATTTCCGCCCCAACGGCCGTCTGTTCTCCTCGCTATGTGTCCTGCCCATTGCCACTTGAGGCATGCAATCCTTTGGGCTATGTCTGTGACCTTAGTTCTCCTGCGGATCTCATAATTTCTGATACGATCACGCAAAGAGACTATATAGCCCCCTTCATTGCTCTCTGGGTGACTCTGAGCCTCCTTAATCGGCACTTTGTAATCATACCATGTTTCGGCCATGCCATTCGTATGTCATCACTGGCATACGAAGAAGTTGTTCAGGAATATGTCTATCTAGGACAAACGCTCCAATTAGGCAGAAACAACTTCGGGAGAGAAGCCAATAGAAAATTTCAGATAGGCTGGGCAGCTTTTGGTAAACTTCGTCAAGTCTTCTCGTCACCCATCCCTCAAAGTCTTAAGTCGAAAGTCTTCGACCAGTGCGTCCTTCCGGTCATGACTTACGGTGCTGAGACGTAGACACACACGGCTGGACTAATCCACCGGGTTAAAGTCGCTCAAAGAGCTATGGAAAGGGCTATGCTCGGAGTATCTCTAAAGGACCGCATCAGGACTGATGTAATCCGACAGAGAACCAGAGTCACCGACATAGCCCACTGAAATAGCAAACTGAAGTGGCAGTGGGACTGGTCACATTAGCCGCAGAACTGACAGCCGTTGGAGCCGTCTCCTTGAGTGGAGACCGCGACTCGGTAGGCGTAGTGTTGGACGCCCTGCGACAAGATGGGATGATGACATTCGAAGGCTGGCTGGTGTGGGCTGGATGAGAGTGGCCAAAAATCGGGGAAATCTATGTCCAGCCGTGGACGAGTGTGGGTTGCTGATGATGATGACGTAAGTGTATGGTTTATCAATATTTCAACGGATCCATAAAACGCTCTACAACACAAAGCAGTCCGTGGTCCCCGACCGATCGATGTTAATCCACAAACTGACTCTAATTAATCATAATAAATAATCACCGATGGTAGAGACGACTCTACGCCGAAATACTAGTTTTGATAGTGGCATTGATCAGGTTAATGTGAGAATTTTGTACATTTGTGTGTGATACCACGGCCTCACATAAAACCGGCGTGGAGCAGCACTGTGTTTTGTTTCGATGCGTGGCCAGGAATCTTTTTGAAAACAAGAAGATCATCGTTACCTACTTCAAATTTATTTTATCATAAATCATTAGTGAATATGATTTTAAACCTTATGATATTTGACATTATATTTTTTTCATTAGAATAGAACTTTCAGGTCAATTATCATAAGGTTTAAAATCATATTTATTTTACTTTAGGTACTTATTTATCCTATAGTTTTATTATCTTCAAAAAAATATTTTGTACCTACAATTTACGATATGTTAGTTACGTAAGAAGTTAAGTAATAAGAAGGCTCCAAAAATATATATTTATTTTATTTGATAGGTAGCAGACGAGCAGACGGATCACCTGAGTGTGATCCGTGTGGCCTCCGGTACCCTCACTCACGCACCGAAACACAGCGCAGTGCTGCTTCACCCCAGTTTTCTGTGAGGCCGTGGTATCACTAATATTTTTATAACCTAAATCACTAATAACTAATTAAAAATCGTAAACCAAACAACGCATACGTTTCCACGCCAATATTTCATACAAAAATGATCAAGACAATAAATAATCAATCAATCACTATTTTTACAAACAAAGCATATGACGTCAGTTCCCAGAGGCATCGAATGCCAAAAAACGTCAAAAACGAAATGTTCAAGTATCAAGATCGTTCGGGCGTCTGTCCATCAGCTTAGTCAAGCATGGTGGATCATACATACAGACGAGAGACGCCGGGCGTGGAAGTAGTCTAACAGTGGAGTGAGAGACAGCGAGTAAAGTCCGTTCTATTTTTTTATTACCCTGATTTTGTAAGGATATTTTTTTTAAGATAGATAGATACTTTTTATCGCACAACATATACAAGTTAAAAGCTAGGTATACATAGATACAATGTATGTAAGGCTATACTCAGTAGTGGGTGGATGTGGGCTGATATGATGATGATGATCCAAACAAAAGCGCCAAAAGTGGCCGCCTTTGGCCGCCTTTATATGGAAAACGCCGTGTGGTCCCCGGCAGAGTAGAATAGGCCACCCTCACTCTTACCGAGGTGTCGTAAAAGGCGACTAAGGTAAAGCTGCTGGCATGATCATCAGCACCCAGAGAAGGAAAACTCTGCATTTATATCAAAACCCTCGCCAACTCGTCTACCAAGCGTGGTGAGTATGGCAATTACCCCTCATGTGATTGAGGGAGGCCCGTGCCCCAGCAGTGGGGACTTAAATGGGCTGATGATGATGATGACTTTTTGCTTATTATAGGTGTTATACATCTTATTGTGACAATATTTCATACCCCTATTATTTTTTATACTGTGCCACAGTATTTGTTTATGGATATTTAGGCTATTAATTTAATTTCCATACATTTTTTTCGACCTTAAAAGAGTCTCATGATCATCATAAGACTCTTTTAAGGTCGACATAAAGAATTTGCGTGAAAGTCACGTCTAATATGTATTAGACTAAATAACGCACTTAAGAATAAATTACAAAAATTGCTATACAAAATATCAACTATTGAATTAGCAGCTTCTCTCCGCTTTTGGCGGTAAACCAAATTTCGAGTGCAAAAACAGACCAAAAAATTAAGTATTGGCACAGATATTATAGTTTTGGCGTCGCTAGTGTGCCCTATCCGTCGCCTTAAGGCAACGGGTAGGGCACACTAGCGACGCCAATACTATATACCTAACCTAACCTAACCTAACTAGCGACACCAATCGATATAAATTGTTAGCTACTAAGCCGGATCTATTTTAAACAATTTCGGGGTACCAACCTCTCGGCAAACACTTTAAATAACCATGCACAAATGTTGGATCCAACGCGTACGTAAATTGATTACCGCCAAAAGCGGCCACTTTTAGCGTGAATCAATTTTTCGCGTACAGAAACGGACCCAACATTTGTGCATGGTTATTTAATAAATAGTATATGTGTTTGCCGAGAGGTTGTAATCCAGAAATTGTTTAAAATAGATCCGGTTTAGTAGCTAACAATTAAAATCGATTGGCGTGTGCCCTATCCGTCACCTTAACGCGACGGGTAGCCCTAACTAGAGCCACCAATCGATTGAAATTGTTAGTTACTAAACCGGATCTATTTTAAACAATTTCGGAGCGGGAGACTCTAAGCAAACATCTGTTCGATCTGTTTTTGCAATCGAAATTAAGATTAACGCCATAAGTGGCCGTTTTAAGCGGTAATACAAATTTCGAATACAAAACCAGACCAAAAAGTTAAGTATGAGTATTAAATAAATAGTAATAAGAACTTTACGAGTGGCTGTAGCTTCAAAATTGTTAAAAGTATCGTGAATAAATTCCATTTAGCATGTTAGATCAACAAAATAAGCGAAAAAAAAAATCAGCTGTTCCATACATTATTTCCGGGTGAATATTCTATTTTGTATGGAACAGCGGATTTTTTTTGCTTATATTGTTGATCTAACATGCTAAATAGACTTTATTCACCTTGATTATTTAGTCGGACAAACGAGCAAGCGAGTCACCAGATGGAAAGTAACCAACGCCGCGCATGAACATCCGCGAAATCAGAGAGATCGCTAGTGTGTTGCGGGCCTTTTTAAAAAAAAGTAGGTACGCTCTTTTCTTAAATGTCCCTAGGGTAATTGTTAACTAAACCTGACCTATTTTCAACAATTTTATACTATTTATTTAATACTTATACTTAACTTTATGGTCTGTTTTTGCACTCGAAATTTGCTTAGGTATTTTGTTGATCTAACATGCTAAATGAACTTCATTCATAATACCTTTTTATGAGGTTTTCGGGATGTTGGTAAACGATGAAAAATAACGATGTAAAAATTTTGTATGAATTCTCGATCCTGAATGATTTGAAATATCGTTAAAAGACATACTTACTTAATTATGTTTTTCGTCATTTTTTGCTTCAACCAATTGGCAGACGAAAAACCGAATTCATTCAAATTCATTCATTCATTGGGAAATAAGGTTATTCGAGTCAATTTAAATATTCCAATACACTTGAAATCGGTTTAGATGGTTATTTCTTTGAATTTAAATACGTGCGTAACCGACCACTGTAAGAAGACCTTCGACTCTTCTCTTCAGACTTATAATGAGGACAAATGAGGAGATTTTCTTTAATATCCAAGGGGTCTACATATTTTGGACGACACGAGTGAGTAGCTTAAATATGAAGACCCTTCATTTTGGACGAGTCTCTTCAAATTTAAACGATTTTAGAAGAACTTTTTACGTTGCGCAGTTCTCATTTAATTGGTTATCGATTCGAAATGTGATTTTGAGTAGTGTTGTGACGTAGTTTCGATAATTGACTTCCCAAATTAGTCATTGGTATCGATTGGTGGCATCGAAAAGTATCGACATTAGTGTAACATAGTGAAAATCGGGCTCTATAGTATTAATTAAATTTTTTTCGATAGCATATTTTGTCCGTGGAACCACGCTTCGGAATGAATCGGCCGGCTCGACCGGTGTAATACGACGGGCCTTCGCTTAATTAACGTAGTTTTTTACGTGAATAGGTAGGTGGCAGACGAGTAGACGGATCACCTATTGGCAGGTGATTACCGCAGTGGAACCCATTGACACCAGTAGTCAATAATACGCACTACCATGACCGTGGGAGAGCCACGCTTGGCATGAATGGGCCGGCTCGACCGAAGTGATACCACGGTCTCACAGAAAACCGGCGTGAAGCGGCACTGTGCTGTGTCTTCGCTGCGTGAGTGAGGGTACCGGAGGCCCATTCCTGGGGAAAAGGGGGCTTAAAGGTTGGCAGCGCATTTGTGACTCCACTGGCGTCGCGGGTGTACATGGGCGGCAGCAATCGCGTACCATCAGGTCATCTGTCTGCTCATCTGCCACCTATGACATAAAAAAACCTTTAAACTCCCATTCTCAGTCCGCAGATTGGGCATCCGGCTGACTCATACTGAATCAAATTTACATGATTCAGAAACTATTTTACGATGTTTGACTCACCGCCGAGCGAATGCGAGAAATACGGTATACACTCTTTACTGCACGAGAATATTGACTGATTTTAGGTTATCGAGAAAATCGTGATACTATCGATGAAGATACCGCTATCGGAACAACACTAACACGGAGTTCTTTCAAATGACTTTTTTTTTCTTCCATTCTAGTTTTGACAAAGGCATTGAAATCGGTTAGTTAGAGCCAGTCACACGAATTCAAAAAGGCTTCTTTTTTTTTGTTTTTTCCTTCGTTGGTAGTCAATAAGGGTTGGTTTGAAAAAAGTTTTGATTGAGGTCTGAATAAAGGGTGATAGGCTTATTTGTACTGCTTGTTTAAGTTTGCGAGGCTCGTTTAGAGATCCGTATGCAAACGGAATATAGGTAATAATATTATCCTCCAACCGATTTCGGCTAAGGCAGCCAATCTCAACGATCAGCCACTTACGCAGGATATTTATAGTGCTCAATTGTGTGCGCAACATGTATTCTCTATTCCCTTGCCCCTTGTCACCAGAGTGACTCGACCGGAGAGGCATCTGGCGTAGGACCAACGGCTTAACGTGCTTTCCGAGGCACGGGGGTTCTAGACCGCAAACTACCAGACTAAGGGCTGACACTGCGAATTAAGGTGACGGGTAGGGCACACTAGCGACGCCAATCGTTTAAATTTTTAGTCACTAAACCGGATCTATTTTAAACAATTTCGGGAATACAACCTCTCGGCAAACACTTAAACTATTTATTAAATAACCAAGCACAAATGTTGGGTCCGTTTATGTACGCGAAAAGTGGCCGCTTTTGGCGTGAGTCAATTTTTCGCGTACGCGTTGGTCCCGAAATATTTGCATGGTTATTTAATAATTAGTATAAGTGTTTAAAATAGATTCGGTTTAGTAGCTAAAATTAAAATCGATTGGCGTCGTTAGTGTGCCCTACCCGTCACCTTAACAGAAAAACTCAGGCACAAATTTTGGCCCGACACGGGGATCGAACCCGGGACCCCGACAGTCGCTTTAAAGCACTACCCTCTACACCAACGAGGTACTAACTAGTCACTGACTAGTTACTATCTGGGGGCACGGTAGTGCCCCCGCCAAGTCGAGCAAAAAAAGCGGCACGGCCGTACCATCCTTTTCTCTAAGCAATTCAGGCCATTTTCGACCCCCCTATAATTTCGTTGTGGATAAAACAAGAAGCCTGAACTTTCAGTAACTAATCAGGCATTGTATAAACACGGTATATTTAAAATTTTAGTCAATTTGAACCAGTAGTTTAAGAATGACAACTTGTTAAAATTTCTGAATTTTGGCACTCACTCACTGCCTGACTCACTGACTCACCGATCATCATAAGTCCAAGGTACTTCTAGCAGACATAGAAGTTTCAAATTTGAATACAAATAGAATTTAATAATAATCATGTGAAAACATAATTTGTTTGTAATTTCGGTCAACTTCTCTAAATACATAAATAACTTTGTAATCTCATATAAATGTATACGATTACAAAGTTACGTTTGCAGTTGAAGGTTGTACCGGAAAGTAAAAAAGTAGGTGGACTACAAAAAGAAATGATATCCCATAAAAAACTAAACTTGTCAAAAAATCCAAGTCTCGCACTCAGTTGTTCTACCGTGAAAAGTTGTGAGATCTATGTTACCAAGTCGGTTGTTAACTTGGCAATCGGTTATCGAATATTTGACTTGGCCATTGCATGAACACACAACCGATTGCCAAGTTAATGACCGACTTGGTAACATATATTTTTTTCGATAGCATATTTGTTTTTTATGGGATCTAACTAATTACTGACTACGCTGACGCAGCCACCTCTCGCCAGTAATCCGCCAGAAGTCCACGCAAATCCTTTTCAACCATAAGGTTGAAATAATAGAACCTATAAAGGTTCTATTATTTTCTAATTAAGTGATAATAACAAAAAAATGCATATTCTCTATTATACTATCTTCAATGAGATTCCTAAATCAATAATTATGGCCATATACCAATGATAGGTTCTGCATTAATGTTTCTTCGCGATAATATTTAATATTAAACAGTATTAATAGTTCGTTATGTTGGATTGCTTGTCATGTCTGAAATATATATCTTTCGGTTTTACAGCCTCGTAAAATAATAGGGCTGCCAAGGCTGCCGCTAAGTTAAAGATAAAGATAAAAATATCTTTATTCAATTTAGGTCCACACAGAACACTTATGAATGTCAAAATAGTACATATTATCTACCACTCTGGTTCGGAATGTCGATTTCTACTGAAAAGACACCAGCAAGAAACTCAGTAGTTACTCTTTTCAAATATTGATGATGTTACAAAGTTTCAATTGAAAAGAGAAAAAAAAATACAATTATGAAAGTTAATAGACTACTATGAATAACAACTTAAAAGATTAATCAATTATCATGACCAAGAATCCTTATCATTTCAATAGTCTTGTACACTATAGTAGCCTTTTTTCATTAGGCAGGTTTTAATATGAGACTTAAACTTATCCAGTGATAGGTTAATGACATTTTGTGGTAGCTTATTAAAGAACTTAAGCATTAGGTACTTATTAATTTACCATACCTAAATGTTTTGTTAATGGCAAAGTGAGGGGGAATGAAAAATTAGTTAGGGAGAATGGTAAAGTGAGGGGAAATGGAAAAGTGAGGAGTAACGGCAAAGTGCGGGGGAATAGCAAAGTGAGGAAAAATAGTGAAGTGAGGGAAGTGATAAAGTGAAGGGGCCGTTCCCCTTCGTGAAGCGGAACGTTAAAGTGAGGGAGAATGGCGATATGAGGGAGAATGGCAAAGTAAGGAGGAATGGCGAAGTGAGGGGGAATGGCAAAGTCATGGGGAATGGTAAAATGGGCGAGAGTGGTGGAGTGAGGAGGGCAAAGTGAGGCAAAGTGAGGGGAATGATGAAGTGAAGGGGAATAAAAAAGTGAGGGGGAATGGTAAAGTGAGGAGAAGTGAAGGGGAATAAAAAAGTGAGGGGGAATGGTAAAGTGAGGAGAAATGGCAAAATGAGGGAAATGGCAAAGTGAGGGGAATGATGAAGTGAAGGGGAATAAAAAAGTGAGGGGGAATGGTAAAGTGAGGAGAAATGGCAAAATGAGGGAAAATGGCAAAGTGAGGCGGAAAAGCGAAGTGAGGGAGAGTGGCAAAGTCAAGGGAATGGCAAAATTAGGAAGAATGGCAAAGTGAGGGGAATGGAAAAGTAGAGAGTAATGGTGAAGTGAGGTGGAACGGCAAAGGGAGAGGTAATGGTGATATGAGGGCGATGGAAAAGTGAGGGGGAATAGCAAATTAAGCAGAAATGGCGAAGTGAGGGGAAAAGGCATAACAAATTGATGTGCGTTAATGTTCGTATTTTAAAGAATCAACATGCGAGTCCGCCTATGAGCCGTGTGGTCCCCGGCAGAGTAGAATAGGCCACCCTCACTCTTACCGAGGTGTCGTAAAAGGCGACTAAGGTTAAGCTGCTGGCATGATCATCAGCACCCGTGCCCCAGCAGTGGGAACTTAAATGGGCTGATGATGATGATGATGCGAGTCCGCCTAGATGCGAACATATTGCCAGCCCTAAACTAAACTCCCCCGTGGCAAAACTTGCATTTCGCCATATTTACAGCCAATTAACCTAACATACAGTTGTTGTATTATCTATATGCACATCTAATTTGAAAACACTGTTATTTGTATCATAGTCCAATTATCTAAATCTTAATAAGGTGAGAATCTCAGATTTTGGCATACCCATTACCATTAATAATATCCTCCAACAGATTACGGCTACGGCGGCCAATCTCAACGATAAGCCACGTACGCAGGATATATTACCTATAGTGTGCAAGTGTGTGCGCAAACAGAAGTGCACTCTCTATTCCCTTATACTTATATAATGGGACACTACTGTGACACGATCGGAAGAGGGATCGGACGCAGGACCAACGGCTTAACGTGCTTTCCGAGGCACGAGGGTACAAGACCGCTAATTTCCAGACCCCGGGCTACCACTAAGAATTTCTAACCGAAAACTTTTGATGAAATTCTTATTATAATAAGTGTAAATTGAAATAAATTCACCTATTGAACAATTACAGAATCACACCTTTCGTACAAAAACTTGCGGTCGCAATTTAATATCTAACAAAATGGTTCGTAGAAAAAGATTAAAATTTAAAATCTGAGCGCATTTGGCCAAAACGCGAAATCTGCAAACAATAAAATACTGCCAGAATAACATAAAAAAATCCTATTCATTTTGGATTAACGCGGAATTCTTTTACAGATCTTTATTTTTAAAAATACAAACCAATTTATACTTTATTCTGTTATAATAAAGACTACAATGACTGCATTAAAATTCAAATAAGTTTGCAGAAACATTCGAACACAGATTCTATAGATTGCTTCTCGACAAAAGAGGACCCGTCAAAAATCCTCCTTTGTCGAACTTTACAAACTTAAATTTTGCGTGCGGTGAAATTCCGAACTAATATTAACTCATACGTAATTTTAACATTAATAGGGAACCTAGCGCCACAGGGGATGGTAAAAACCAATTTGTCAATAGGATTTAGAAATACGAGACTAATCTGTGTTCCATTTTTGAATTTGAGTCAGGAAAGGTGTTGTTGACAGATGTTTTTGGCGCGTTTTTGTAATTCTATTTTGGGTTAGAAATTCGATTCACGTTTCATCAAATTCCGAGGAATTTATCCAACTTTGAAATAAATTACTTACCTTGATCACACACAAAAATATCGTGCCTTAATCCCTGTTATTCCAAAACGTGGTTTAAAATAAGTAGTGGGATTAATACTGGGAATAAATGAAGAACTAGGATAAACAGTATTACAAAACTAAGTTTAACAGTTACTTAGTAGGTATAGTCAACTATAATGGTACTTACTCAAGTTTTTTTCGTTTATGTGATAGGTATGTGGCAGACGAGCAGACGGATCACCTAATGGTAAGTGATTGCTGCCGCCCATGTAGGTTCAGCCGCGACACCAGTGAAGTCACAAGCGTGCTGCCAACCTCTAAACCCCTTCTTTCCCCCGGATTGGGCCTCCTGTACCCTCACTCACGCAGCGAAACACAGCACAGTGCTGCTTCACGCCGGTTTTCTGCGAGCAGGCCCAGTGGCTCTCCCATGGAGTATTCGGGTGTTCTGCATAATTTGCTCCCCCAATACCTACATAGGTACATACTTACATATTTAATAAGTATGTGCATAGCCATACACTCTCTTTACCCTTATTTACGAGTATTTTATATGAAGGCACTCCGATGGGATAGGGAATGGTCGGACATTACATATTTTTTAAAATCCAGATTTTGAAAAAACATAAGTGGTCTGCCCACTGTGGGAAATGAACCCACGGCCTGTGGAGCATAAAGAAAGCTGCCGTCAAATGTGCCATCGTGGCATAATCAGAAAAAAAACCGCCTTCAAAACCTACGAACTAAAAAGTGTAAAATAATATTTTTATCACTTCAAATAACATTTTATAACAGTACACTTAAGAAAAGATGTTACCGAAGTCGGCGCCCAATACTAACTATCTAGATAGGTACAAATCTTATAATGGGCACATACAATGAGGCGTTTCCAAAAAAAAAAAATGTTCCGAAACACTTACAAGATGGCGTGATAGCCACAAAAATTTAACTGTCAAATCAATGAGTGTAGTC
Source organism: Marasmia exigua (assembly GCA_019059595.1). Classification (NCBI taxonomy): domain Eukaryota; kingdom Metazoa; phylum Arthropoda; class Insecta; order Lepidoptera; family Crambidae; genus Marasmia; species Marasmia exigua. The sequence goes on from CM032492.1 coordinate 2,134,743, forward strand.
AAGAGTAACTTAGTACAGTTTGTTTTTACCGAAACCAGTTGAAGTAAAATCGCAAAAATGAAAAAAACACATGAATTAATAATGAACGATGCTTGTATTTTGACCAAGAGCAAATAATGACAGCAGCAGATCAGATTTTTTTTTTGGAAAAAGGATAACGTGGTCAAATGGAATTGACATTGACAGAACTATTTTCGCCTGCTAAGCGCCATCTATTGAGTTATTATTTTACTAACTTTTTTTTAAGAATACGCCTCATTATTCAACAGGGATTAGGCGCCGTCTTCAGTTACACCTTTTTTCGAGTGTACCTACTGTTGTAAAATGTTATCAGAAGTGTATGAAGTGTTAGCTTAGAAATAATATTTTAGACTTTTGCCCGTCCACGGGCACGGTGAGTCGCATTCACATAACAGATGTTCTATGATTTCCGTCTCCTCCCTGCATGCTCTGCAGTCGCTGTTCGATGTTATGTTCATCTTCATCAGCATTTTGTTCGTTGCATAATGCCCTGTTAACGCTCCTATGAGCATCCTTGTCTATTGTCTATTGCCTCCGAGAAGATGTTTTTTCCATATCTTTGTATTGTCTACTATGAAGGCCAAATATTTAAAGAAATTAATATTTTAACCGTGGCTTCCCAATTTATCCTCGACTGCATTATGTATGTACGTAAGAAAAAAGTCCGATAGTCATAGTCTTAACACTAGAAATAAACATAGGCTTGTCGTCCCGGTTCTCAGACTTCATAAAATCGGTAATTCATTTGTTGGCTTAAGTATTAAGATATTTAATAAGATACCACAAAATGTCATTAACCTATCACTGGATAAGTTTAAGTCTCATATCAAAACCTGCCTAATGAAGAAAGCTTACTATAGTGTACAAGACTATTTAAATGATAAGGATTCTTGGTCATGTTAATTGATTAATCTTTTGAGTTGTTATTCATAGTAGTCTATTAACCTTCATAATTGTATTTTTTTCTCTTCTCAATTGAAACTCTGTAACATCATCAATATTTGAAAAGAGTAACTACTGAGTTTCTTGCTGGTGTCTTCTCAGTAGAAATTGACATTCCGAACCAGCGGTAGATATTATGTACCTATTTTGACATTCATAAGTGTTCTGTGTGGACCTAAATTGAATAAAGAATTTTTATGTTATCTTATCTTAACTTATCTCATTCCTAGTTTTTTCTTCCATTCCTTAGCTTACTCTTCGTATACATATTGCCGGAAGGCCATATTGATGATGCAGCTCGGCAGTCCAACAAAAGGTTCCGGTCCAATGTATTTTGCTTTAGAGCCCTTTCTTGCTAGCTCATCTGCCTTACAAGGAGTAAAGTTAGAGAATTAAATTTATTGGCGTCGGATGTGGCCTGAAGAACTCGTGGCAGAACCAAACATCAGCTAAATATCAGCTTGACCCATTTGACGCCTTGCAGAGACGAGCTGTCCGGATTGTCGGGGATCCCGATCTCACGGACAAATTGGAGTCGTTGGAGTCGCGAAGAGATTTTGGCTCTCTATGCCTCTTCTATAGGCTCTTCCATGGAGAGTGCTCTTTGGAGCTGTTTAATATCATACCAGGGTCACCATTCTACAATCGCACGACTAGACGCCGCGGCAAACTTCACCAATACTACCTGGAACCAATCCCTTCCAGAACTCTTCGTTTCCAGCGCTCCTTTTTTCCGCGCTCGTGCAAACTCTGGAATGACGCGTGTTCCCTGATCGCTATGACATGTCCTTTTTTAAACGAGGTTTGAAAAGAGTTCTTCTCTCACGGTAGGCAGCGGCATGACTGTGCTCCGGCATTGTTGATGTCTATGAGCGGCGGTTACCGTTTACCATCAGATGGGCCGCAAGCTCGTCTTCCTACTATAAGCAATAATAAAAAAAAAACATTTAGGCGAGGTATTCCCTATGGTAATGTATATTTCTGTCCCATGGGTAGTCGAAGTGTGAGTTGGACCTTCAAGTTGTGTTTTACTTTCGTGTTAGAGCGCGCTGTTCGTCTGTTTGTCTGTTTGTCCACGAATGTCACACGTGTGTGTTTTGTTTGTACGCGGGTTGTACACAGGGTGTCCTGAAAATAGTTTTATTTATCACGTCCTAATCGATAAAAATGGAAAAATTATGGGCTTAATTATTTTTTTTATGTGATAGATGGCAGACGAGCAGACGGATTACCTGATAGTAAGCGATTGCCGCCGCCCATGAACACTCGCGACACCAATGGAGTCACAAGTGTTTTTCCCCGCATTGGGAATACGGTACCTTCACTCACGCAGCGAAACACAGCACAATGCTGCTTCACGCCGGTTTTCTGTGGGGCCGTGGTATCACTCCGGTGAAGCCGGCCCATTCATGCCGAAGCGTGGCTCTCACATGGTATCTGTTGATCACGCTTATTGTCCCTAGCTTAGAGTCCCTAAAGCACGCCAATTAAATGAAACCACTTATTTTTCACACACACAATATATTAGACAATAACTCGCTAAAGCAACTGTTTTAAAAGACAATAGATGATAGTATCAAAAGTAAAAGAGATATAAAAGACATAGACAATATAAAAAAGGATGGTTGTGGCTGTCGCCAACATGGTCCCCCCGGTGTGGTAACACCAGAAAGTAGGCGGCGGCGGACACAACCTGTCAGTAGACCTAGGACGGAAGCAAAACGTTCCCTGGCAGGGACGGCGTGGTCCGGGTGGTAGAGGTTACCACTAGGGCCGGAACTCTACGCCGTCCTGTCAGAAAACTAGTTTTGCTTCCGTCCTAGGTCTACTGACAGGTTGTGTCCGCCGCCGCCTACTTTCTGGTGTTGCCACACCGGGGGGACCATGTTGGCGACGGCCACAACCAACCTTTTTACCTATTTTGTTTAAAACGTTTACTTTTTTATATTTTGTTATGTCTTTTTGACGTTTTATTGTAAAAAACCAAGAAATACATTGGGTGTGACGAAATATATGTTTTCTCTCGGACTTCAGCCGTCCGTTTTATTGGTGTCAGAGAAAAAAGGAAACAACGCCCCGTGATCGTCGCGCGCCGCGCATGGACAACGCGCTAGTGCGAGCGTTCGTGCGCCGCCCCTCCAGGAGCGCGCTAGTGCCGTCGTGTCGCGCCGCAGCAGGCGCTATTGGCACGACGCTGCACACCGCGAGCGTTCGTGCGCCTCCCCTCCAGGAGCGCGCTAGTGCCGTCGTGTCGCGCCACAGCAGGCGCTATTGGCACGGCGCTGCACACTGCGAGCGTTCGTGCGCCGCCCCTCCAGGAGCGCGCTAGTGCCGTCGTGTCGCGCCACAGCAGGCGCTATTGGCACGGCGCTGCACACTGCGAGCGTTCGTGCGCCGCCCCTCCAGGAGCGCGCTAGTGCCGTCGTGTCGCGCCACAGCAGGCGCTATTGGCACGGCGCTGCACACTGCGAGCGTTCGTGCGCCTCCCCTCCAGGAGCGCGCTAGTGCCGTCGTGTCGCGCCACAGCAGGCGCTATTGGCACGGCGCTGCACACTGCGAGCGTTCGTGCGCCGCCCCTCCAGGAGCGCGCTAGTGCCGTCGTGTCGCGCCACAGCAGGCGCTATTGGCACGGCGCTGCACACCACGATCCGCCGCTCCAGCAGAGAACAATTCACACCCGTGCCTTCCCGACTGGTTGTGACCGTCGCCGCCTACATTCTGGTGCTGCCACACCGGGGGGACCATGTTGGCGACGGCCACAACCAACCTTTTTACCTATTTTGTTTAAAACGTTTACTTTTTTATATTTTGTTATGTCTTTTTGACGTTTATTGTAAAAACCGAGGAATAAAAAGGATGGTTGTGGCTGTCGCCAACATGGTCCCCCCGGTGTGGTAACACCAGAAAGTAGGCGGCCAATGTTGATCACGCTTATTGTCCCTAGCTTAGAGTCCCTAAAGCACGCCAATTAAATGAAACCACTTATTTTTCACACACACAATATATTAGACAATAACTCGCTAAAGCAACTGTTTTAAAAGACAATAGATGATAGTATCAAAAGTAAAAGAGATATAAAAGACATAGACAATATAAAAAAGGATGGTTGTGGCTGTCGCCAACATGTTGATCACGCTTATTGTCCCTAGCTTAGAGTCCCTAAAGCACGCCAATTAAATGAAACCACTTATTTTTCACACACACAATATATTAGACAATAACTCGCTAAAGCAACTGTTTTAAAAGACAATAGATGATAGTATCAAAAGTAAAAGAGATATAAAAGACATAGACAATATAAAAAAGGATGGTTGTGGCCGTCGCCAACATGGTCCCCCCGGTGTGGTAACACCAGAAAGTAGGCGGCGGCGGACACAACCTGTCAGTAGACCTAGGACGGAAGCAAAACTAGTTTTCTGACAGGACGGCGTAGAGTTCCGGCCCTAGTGGTAACCTCTACCACCCGGACCACGCCGTCCCTGCCAGGGAACGTTTTCGTGACGCGCCCACGTGGCCAGACCCCACGTGGGAGGTTTCCGTCCACAACCAATACGTGGTCGTCGACCTCAAAGCCCCTGGTAGGAGCGGAGATGCCACGCGGAGTCAACGTTGGCAGATATTCCCGCGTCCAGCGTGTCCAGAAATGATCTGCCAAGCGCATACCTCGCCTCCACTTCAAGCGCCGAATCATGTCAGCCTCGTCTACCTGAGCTAAAACGGAGTACGGAGAAGACGAGCCAAGCAGAAAATGGAACGGCGTAATCGATTCGCTCTCATTGGGTTCGACGCTGACATGGGTCAGTGGACGCGAGTTTACCAGGCTCTCCGCTTCCAACAGAAAGGTATTGAGGACCTCCTCCCTAGGATTACGCTGCGTCAGGGTCGCCGAGAGTGCGGTCTTGATACTGCGAACCAGGCGCTCCCAGCATCCTCCCATGAATGGCGCCGAGGGGGGAATGAACTTCCATCTAATCTTTTGGTTGGTTGCGAAATCGAGGATGGGCTGTGCGTATAGTAACTCCAACTCCCTGCTCGCTCCTACAAAGGCTGTCCCGTTGTCACTGAAGAGTGTCGCTGGCGTTCCACGTCGCGCAATAAATCTTCGGAGCGCCATTATTGCGGCATCAGTGCTCAGACTTCCTACTATTTCTAGGTGCACGGCGCGGACTGTTAGGCACGTAAACAACGCAACATATCTTTTCTCAGTGTGACGTCCCACCGTGACTGTGACGGGGCCAAAATAATCGACACCCACATGCGTAAACGGCCGTACATGGTGCGCGAGTCTCTCCGGGGGAAGATCTCCGATAGGGGGAATAGGCGCCGAAGCCTTGCGTATGCGACAGAGCAAGCATGAGCTCGCCACACCTTTCACGGCTGGCCTCAGACCGATGATGTGGAAACGCTGCCGAAGCTCGTTGACGACCAACTCGTTATTCGAATGCGCAGCGCGTTCGTGGTGGTACGCGATCATCATCCTGACCACTGGGTCCTTGCCGTTAAGGACTATTGGGTTCCTCTCAAAGGCAGGCAAGTCTCTAAGCGCCGCAATCCGGCCCGACAGGCGAAGAAGTCTATTGCCGCAATCCACCAACAACGTCAAATTACTAAGGCGGCCATGTCTGGCCGGGGGCTCGCCGCGCCGGGTCTGGTTGTAGTCCTCTCGAAGCGACGACAGTTGAGAGTGGAGTAGGAGGAGCTTTTCTGCGCGTGTCATGTCTTCCGCCGACGGTTCTCGGCACCCTGACGTGAAATTTTGTAATTTTGATGCAGGATCTAAAAGCGCCGCCTTGAAAATTCTGGCGCAGACGAGAACACGAGCAGTGGCTCGAAGCAGGCGAAGCCAACGGCTAAACCGGGTGGTGTCTGGAACCAATCAAAAACGTTCAATAAACCTTTGTTAGCTAAAACGGTGTTATAGAGCAGTTTGACGTTTGTAACAAAAAGTGTTCGTACAAAATTTTCGAAAAAAGATGAAAACTGGTTTATATGACCGTTTTAGTAAGCAAAGGTTTAACCATAGAGTAAGATAATAATACTAAGGATCTAAACCGATTACAAATTACTCTGTGGCAATATGCAGGACTTACGCCTAATTCAAAGGGAAGATTTTACTCTTAATAAAATCAGAGGCACTTTAGTTTAAGTGAATAAAAATAAAAGAAATTGTAATTTCAATTAAATACTTAAGTCGTCTTAAGATTTAACTAATAAATAAACTAACAGATTTATATTAAGAAAGCTGTACTCACCTATAATTGATACATGTATCAGAACTGTAGTGAGAATTGTAATATATATATATATATATATATAGCGAACAGATCATGCATGTATTGTTGGTGTGTCTTTAATAAATAAAAAAAAGGACCTCGAGCCTCATTTACCATCTCTGAGTAAAGTTCTAATTAGGGGTCCTTCAAGTATTACGTAAGCAGATTTATTACAGTTATTTACCCTCCACCCCCCTTGTCAGCAAAAGTAAGCAAAGCTCTTACCCCCTCTCCCCATGCTTACGTAAACATTTTTCGTTTTTTTTTGTCAGAGTTCGGCAACCCTACTAACCGTATGCATTTATTTGTAGGTAATTCCCCGAAAACGTTTTCAAGCAAACCGAATGTTAGGGTTGCCATTTGTGTTTAAAAGAAAATAATTATCGATGACGTAATCATCATCTAGACTCCCCTACCCCTTATGTACTTTTTTTTTTCTCTGATTTTCTTTTTGCTTGGAAGGTGACATCCATAAACAGCTGACGGCACCTCCACACGATCGGTCACATCCCGTTCGCGCTACACACTCGGCGCGCGGTCTGCCATTACCACGGCAGAAGGTTATCTTATCACTGTATCACTGTATTATATGTATAGAAAATTACTACTGCTTTTTGTATCCTCGTTCTTTTTGTCTTTTCTTTTTGTTATCTTTGATTATTTCTCGCATTCCCTGTTATCTGTCACATCCAAAATTGATTTCCCCAGTCACTCAAGGTCCAAACTGAAAACCAGCGCGGCAGCGGCGGCAAACCGCTGCAGAGCATGCTGAGCTTGGACCTTGTTGACCACTTCACTTTGTTCCTTTTCTTCTTCCTTGGTCACTGGTTTATACATTAACTTATTATTATTATTATTTTTTTGTTTAATATTTTTCCTATGTATTACTGTGCAATCTCCTTATGCTTATGTTATGTATCCTGTCTATGCAAATCTTTTATGTGGTCAATAAATGTTTACTTACTTACTTACTTATGTCATGCAAAATAAGCAAAGCAAAGATTCCCCCGCCCCCATAGTGCTTACCTAATACTTGAATGGCCCCTTAGTTACTTCCCGATTAACACTACTCAGTAACTAAAAGCAAGATGTAAATTTTCTCAATTTCATAAACGAAAATGAAGTTCCTATTAGCTATAATGCTTTAATCATTCATTCTTATTCTTTTGTTCACTCAATTCTGACAGCGAAGTTAAAATGGCGCTAGTTATTTACGTGTCGTGCTTAAAAAAAATGAGAACTCAAATTTTAAAAAGGTCTTTTTAGTGTCTTTTTTTATGCTAGACGCGGACAAACGAGCAAGCGAGTCACCTGATGGAAAGTAAAATCATCGCCGCCCATGAACATCCGCGAAATCATCCTTCAGGCATCCTTCTAGAAATCTTTAGTTTGCCTCATTGTAAAACCAACCTGGGTAGGTGTGCTCCTTTATACCGGTGTATGCGCTCATATAATGACATAAAGGATCATAACATAGATATTTTTCATGATTCCATCCATACATATAAGCGGAAATGTAATAAGCTGAAGGATTGTGAGTTGTAGATAAAAATTAATACTTAGTAGATAATTTACCTAATATAACTATATTTTAGTCGTAATTAAGTTCAATAATGCTGTATTTACCTATAATAGGCATATCTTTTAGTTAAGGCATCTTTGTACTGGTATTGTATGTGCAAACTGATATGTTGTTGGTAAATCTTTATAAATAAATGAATAAATAAATCAGAGAGATCGCTAATGGGTTGCTGGCCTTTTTATGAAAGAGTACGCTCTTCTCTTGAAGGTCCCTAAGTCGTAGCCGTCCGGAAATACTCCTGCAGCCAAACCGTTCCACAGAACAACAGAGATTTTAGTGTCTAATTTTTTTGCCAAAAAATAAGACACTAAAAAGTTTGAAAAAAAACTTCGGTAACACCTTTTCTCGCGTGTACTGTTATAAAATGTTTATTTGAAGTGTATAAAGTGATAAAAATATTATTTTACACATTTAAGCTTGTGGTTTTTGAAGGCTTATTTTCGCAGATTTTTTTTTCTTCGCGTATGTTTTTTTTTTTATATGAGAGGTGGCAGACGAGCAGACGGATCACCTGATGGTAAGCAATTCCGCCGCCCATGGACACCCGCACCACCAGTGGAGTCACAAGTGCGCTGCCAATCTTTTCCACTCCCCCCCCATTGGGCCTCCGGTAACCTAACTCACACGGCGAAACACAGCGCAGGCGCTGTTTCACGCCGGTCTTCTGTGAGGCAGTGGTGTGAGTGTGAGGTGTGTATGTTTATTATTGCAGGCATATTTTTGATGAAACTGCTTGATTTCTAAAATGCAATTAAAATTAATTGACATTAGTCGTCAAGTGACGGACGAGCAGACGGATCACCTGATGATAAGCGATTGCCGTCGCCGCAACAAAAGTGGAGCCACAACATTGCTGCCAGCCTTTTAACTCTCTCGGATTGGGCCATCAATACCTTCACTCACGCAGCGAAACACAGCACAGACGCCTGTTTTTAGTGATTCATGTGGTATTACTCCGATCAAACCAGCCCATCCATGCTGCAGCATGACTCTCTACAGTAGTTTGGCATGTCTTTTCTAGAATTTAAACGAATAAAAATAAACATCCTGTATTTTCGTGTCACATAACTTGTCGGTGGTCCTTTTTTTATTGCAACCATAATCTAGAGAGTAACTTTCAAAATTCCGCTTTACAACCGTGGCAAAGGAAAAAATGCTAACACTTCCCATTAGTCTATGGTAAATAGGAGTAATTAAAAAAATGTCGTCAAACACACTTTTGTTTATGCTCAACCATATTTGTTGAAGACACCTGTGTCAATTTTGACTCTATCTACCTGGTTATAAAGTCTAGAATGGTTTGATAGTAAACATGCACGGTAATTTTTTACACCTGATTGTTAGAAAAAGAACTTAGAATTAATTATATTTGTTTTTCTTTGATCCCTTTTTGATAATCCGTTTTTTAATATTTGGGAATTTGACTAAAGATAAGAGGTGAGACATTTTTTTTTAGTGATAGATGGCTGACGAGCAGACGGATCACCTGATGGTAAGCGATTGCCGCCGCCCATGGCCTCCCGCGACAGTAGTGGAGTCACAAGTACGCTGCCAACCGTTAAACCCCCCTTTCTCCCGCATTGGGCCTCCAGTACCCTCACTCACGCAGCAAAACACAGCACAGTGCTGATTGAAGCCGGTTTTCTGTGAGGCCGTGGTATCACTCCGTTCGAGTCGGCCCATTCATGCCGAAGCGTGACTCTCCCACGGTCAAGTTGCACTATTTATGTTATCCTTCTGCACATTATGGTTTGGCAATAAATTGTTGAGTTAAGGTGACGGGTAGGGCACACTAGCGACGCCAATTGATTTTAATTTTAAGCTACTAAACCGGATCTATTTTAAACAATTTCTATTTTAAACGATTACAATCTCCCGGGAAACACTTATACTATTTATTAAATAACCATGCACAAATGTTCCGTCCGTTTCCGCCAAAAGCGGCTACTTTTAGCGTGAATCAATTTTTCGCGTACAAGTGTTGGATACGCATTTGTGCATGCCTATTTAATAAATAGTATAAGTGTTTGCCGAGAGGTTGTAACCCCGAAATTGTTTAAAATAGATTCGGTTTAGTAGCTAAAACTTAAAATCGATTGGCGTCGCTAGTGTGCCCCACCCGTCATCTTAAATAATTTGAACACTCCTCACAAAAACAAAATTTAGTAGAGCATATTTTCAGCTAGCCCGTGACGTTATATCAATTTATCATAGTGTGCGTAAGCACTCATTGTTAATTTGTAAGCGATTACAAATTTGCAATTGATGAGGAATATTGGCTATCCAAGCCTCACCTTGTCACTTTGATCTCATTTCTCCACCCAATAAATATTTGCCAAAATACTCACCGCTGCCCGTCGTTTTCAATGCGATGCTGTGTAATGTGTACTATGAGACCCTACTGTGTATTTTATGAATATATACTATAAACTATGTAATTATACTTGCAAAGTGTGGTATTCCTGCGATCTCTCTGCGTTAACTATCACCAAGCACACTTTGATTTTTTCTGAATCACTCGCAAATAAAATACAGAAAAGTATTTTGTAATATCAAAAAATCCCAATGCGCCTTTTTTTTTTTTATTAAAGTTTCACGGCTTGGGTTTTCACCATACAGCCCCCAATACGCCGATCGTATCATGACAATAAACCTTCCATTTTTTTATGTAGTAAAAAATCATCAACTGTCAATCCAGTTTCCCGCGCTTTTCTTCTTTTTTAATGAAGGTGCGTTCCGTTACGCTAATATATTCTGAACAGCAATGTTAGTTACTCCTCTCTAGTATCTCTTCTAAGGGTCGGTTTTCGAGCCATACCAGTGAAGCGACGGCTGGGCGGCAACTACCCGGGGATGCATCAATTCCTGCATCTTTTAGCACTGAACGAATCCAGCCCCCAATGGACAACATTTCATATTTTTAACATGTCCATATTGTTTTTTATATGAAAAAAGACATAAAATGAACAGACCCATATTTTTTCTTTTTTCAAAATTTGTCCATTTTCATGCATAAAATAATTATTGAAATTCTTTATATTCTAAATAGACGTAAGCGCCAAATGACGTCATCGGACGGCTCAATACAGCGATATTACTTTGCTTATCATTGTTTTTATAAAAAAAAAGTACTACTGTCAAAGGTAAATAATACTAGTGTCAACATTGTCAACGTCATTCATTCATTCAACGTTGACAAGTTGTCTTTGTTTTGACAGCTGCGTGTCATTTCGTAAATTTAAAACTATAATGTGCTAAGCAAAGATTTTTTTTACATTCTGCCGTCCGATGACGTCACGTTTTTTAGTTTTTAATTTTTTTCTCAGTAAATAAGCAATATAAAAAATTAATAAATATATATTCGAGCAGCGGAAAAGTAAATAAAGAATTGGTATTTTTTGTTTCAGAGCTTAGCAATTTTGAAATGTTGTCCATTATTGACTTAGAAGCTGCCTTGATCTCTCCGCGTACCGTTATAAATAGATCATTGATGTTTAAACTCTCCTCTCTTCTACTGTTGCTCATTTGTATGTAACGACGAATCCATGTGACAGGACAAATGGCTTCGATCGAATGCTTTCTTAATTCCCATCCTGACTGTCGTCTTAAGCCTTTATCGCTTTTAGATTGAGAAAGGGTGGGACGCGTCTTCGTGGATTGACTACTTTTGCTGCATTGTCTATGCCAAATTTGACATTTAACCGCCATTTTGGTGCCCACAGATAATAATTACCGCGACGACACACATGTGCTCAATCACAGAATGCGACATATGTTAAGCGAGGCTAAATACATCCCGGTGGTATGTCGGCTGCGTCCTTTCTGTCAATTTAGACTTCTTGCTCTGTGGATTTTTTTAATTGGGCCGCTTTTAGTGATGGGCTGACGTCGCAGTTTGGGGGCATCAATATTTCAATACTATAGTCATATTTCTATACTATTGTAAAGAGTTAATCCTACAGACAACAAATGTTGGGTCCAACGCGTACGTGAAAAATTGATTGCCGCCAAAAGTGGCCACTTTTAGCGTGAATCAATTTTTCGCGTACAAAAACGGACCCAACATTTGTGCATGCTTATTTAATAAATAGTATAAGTGTTTGCCAAGAAGTTGGTATCCCGAAATTGTTTAAAATAGATCCGGTTTAGTAGCTAAAAATCGATTGGCGTCGCTTAAAGTAACGCTATTTAAAGCTTACTATCAAAATCTGTACTGTGTGGATGAATTGTACCAAAAAACCGCTGGGAGCGATACCGCGATCTCACTAGCGCCGCCTATCGATTTGTATTAATTGTGACGAATATAGGATATTGTTGCAAATATGGGCAATGAGATTCTAATAAAGAGTACTTGTGATTTTCAAGATTTATCTGGCACAATTTATCCCTCTACAAGTAGTTTAATTTTTGATTTCCGCCTAAAGTGGCCACTTATAGCAATTCTCAAAAATTTGGTTACTTCTAAAGAGATATTAATCACATTTTTTTTTTGAATCTCACTGGCCTATTTTTTCAACAATGTCCTAAATTCGTCACAATTAATACAAATCGATTGGTGTCGCCTTATGTTCTTCGTATCCAATATATTAATATTTTTAGGATGATGTTGGGACTTACTCGCTTTTGCAGTGCGTCTGGAATCTTTGCGCAAGCTAGAATAGAAGGCTTTCAAACTAAGTAGAGAAATAATTCGAGTGCGATGAAATGACAACAGCATTCTGAAGGTAATGGTAGATGATCCGCATGCATCTAGACACAGTCCCTCCACCAGCCCATGGTCCTTCCTACCGTCTCGGCATACGGACCGAATCTTGGGAGACGCTCACCAGGTACTTGCTAAGGGCTCTTTCCCCGGTGTGTTTCTTCACTCCCTACAAAGTCTGTATCTGTGTCCCATCTCAATGTCACTTCTCCCCAAATGGGGCGTGAAACACCACAACACAAGCGACTCGCGCTCGGGCAGTTCCACATCAATCAATCTCCTTCCTAATGTTAAGCCTTTAGTGTGCAAACGCACGCAACAGTCGAAAACCTTCTGCAGAGTTGACCATCTCTTGATGGTATACTGGTCTTATCTCGTTCCTGTTCCAGTCATTCAGCATCTGTTGCCGCTCTTCTTCATACAGCTGACATTCCCATAGATCCGCATGCATCTATGGTAAGGCACTTCGTGCGAAGGATGACCGAAAACACTTTAGTACCATGTCAAAGTAACCGTACTGCCTATTACAGACAGTTTCTAAAGGGTATGTACAAAATGTTACTTCGACATGGTACTAATGTGTTGAGTTACTTTTGAAGCTGACCGTACATGATAGAATAAGAATATAAAAGTACTTTTTTTTTTACTAACACTACTCATAAGTTTTCTTTTAAATCCTTGAATCGTAATATCCCATACATTTTTCAGGAGTAACAACATAAAAATCCAATTTTCATATTTTTACTCTACATAATATCTCACATTGTCCCATCCCTACCTGGACAACAATTTTGACATTCCACCCACCCCCTTCCACGCCAAAACACGTTATATTACTCCGCTATAAAGCTTAAATTCAAATAACATCTCCCGCAAATGTCGCCACAAAGTATTATGACTGGTCCGCCATTTTTTTCGGCGGCCATTTTGAAAAATCCGCGGCGTCTTTTCATTTTCCAGAACAATTATCTATTCTTAGTATCGATTAGTGAGTATTTTTGGTGAAATAATTTTTGGGACTGCTAATTTATTAAAGAACAAATTATGTACTTAATGGTTAACAATTAGACGAAATTTAAATTGGATAAGTTTGTACAAACAAGATGGCCGCTTTAATTGATCAGTTTAATTTAAGTAAGACTATTATTTAACGACCCGTTTAGCGAGGTTAAGACGCAAGGATCGAGGGTTCGATTCCCGCAACAACACAAATGTTTGTTGATGAAACAGATATTTGTGTTGGGTCTGGGTGTTTGTGGTGCCTTCGTTGTTCCTGGTTTCCATCATCATCATCATTTCAGCTAACATAAACGTCCACAGCTGGACATAGGCCTCCCCCAATGTTCTCCACACAGATCGGTCCTGTGCCGCCCGGATCCAATGGATTCCCGTGACCTTCACCAGATCGTCGGACCACTTTGTATGGGGCTCCACGGCTGTGGCTTCCTGTACGTGGCCTCCACTCAAGGACCTTCTGCGCCCCAACGGCCGATCCCCTGGTCAGGCCAAAAATTTGTACCTAAGTTTTCGGTAAGAAATTCTTAGTGTCAGCCCGGAGTCTGGAAGTTAGTGGTCTTGTACCCCCGTGCCTTGGCACGTTACGCCGTTGGTCCTGCGCCCGATCCCTCTCCGGTCGTGTCACGCTGGTATCCCATCGGAATATGACGGAAAGGGAATAGAGAGCGCACTTGTGTTTGCGCACACACTTGCGCTTTATAATATATCCTGCGTAAGTGACTGATCGTTGAGATTGGCCGCCGTAGCCGTAATCGGGTTGGAGGATTTTGACAGCGCAATAACTTTTTGCCTGTGGTAGGTTGTCCCTCAGCCGTGTGGTCCCGGCAAAGTAGAATTGGCCACCCTCACTCGTACCGAGGTGTCGTAAAAGGCGACTAAGGTAAAGCTGCTGGCATGATCATCAGCACCCAGAGAAGGAAAACTCTGCATTTATATCAAAACCCTCGCCAACCCGTCTGCCAAGCGTGGTGAGTATGGCAATTACCCCTCATGTGATTGAGGGAGGTCCGTGCCTCAGCAGTGGGGACTTAAATGGGCTGACGATGAGGTTGTCCCTAAGTCTATTAAAACCCTAGGGTTTCTTAGGAACCCTATCTAGTGTGAAGTGTTAGTTCTCGCCTGTTAGGCCCGGCCCAGTGGCCCCCGCCCCCGCGGTAGCCGCGTGACACACAATATCACAATTACTGTCCTGAACAAACACGGAGGCGGTTACTGGCGGGTGGGACGGACGGATGGGAAAATATTTCCCACTTTGTTACTTTTCGGCATAAATGGGCCATTCGATTGAAGTAATACCACAGCATCACAAAATACCGCAGCAGCTCCTGCGCTGTGTTTCGCGGAGTGAGTCAGTGTTTTTTTTTATGATATAAGTGGCAGACGGGCAGACGTACCACCTGATGGTAAGCGATTACTGCCGCCCATGGACGCCTGCAACACCAGTGGTGTCACAAGTGCGCTGCTTACCTTTTAACCCCCTTCTTCTGGATTGGGCCTCCGGTACACTCACTCACGCAGCGAAACACAGCGCATGCACTGCTTCACGCCGGTTTTCTGTGAGGACGTGGTATTACTCCGGTCGAGCCGGCCCATTCATGCCGAAGCGGGGCTCTCCCACTGTTGACGCACTGAGTGTAATGACCAATCTGGAGAAAGGAGGATAAGTTGGCAGTGTACTTGTGACTTCACAGGTATTTATGGGCGATGGGATCGCTTAACATTAGGTTATCCATTTGCTTGTCTGCCACCTATCACATTAAAATTCCTAAAACATAGAAATCTTTATTGCCCTACAAATAATATTTCCGACGGGAGAGTTACTCTTTGGCTTGACTGGAGCGATACCATTTCTTCTTCTTTAGCCATTTTCAACCTCTTTGCCTCTAGGCCTCCTACGGTTTATGTCATTTTTGTCGGCCTTGGACGGTTTCTGTCCACTTTGTTCCTGGTAGCCTTTTGATGTCGTCAAACCAACGCATTCGAGGTCTTCCTCTTGGGCGTTTCTCGCCCCACGTTCTCCACTCCACCACTGCCTTGCACCACCCGTAGTGCAACAACACGTGGTGAACTGGCAGAAAAGATACAAAGTGGATAGAAACCTCACTTCAACTTCAAGACCCTTTTCGCAACGTCAACGTAATATATACTTATATATATATACTTTACGTGATAGGTTGCAAACGAGCAGACGGATCATCTGATGGTAAGCGATTGCCGCCACCCATGGACACTCGCGACACCAGTGGAGTCACAAGTGCGCTGCCAACATTCAAACCTCCCTTTCCGCTGGATTGGGCCTCCGGTACCCTCACTCACGCAGCAAAACACAGCACAGTGCTTCTTCACGCCGGTTTCCTGTGAGGCCGTGATATTCGAAGTTTGTATCTCTATGACACGTTTTGTCCGTTTCACCCGCGTGTCGCACGTTGATCCGCTCCTGCGCAACAATGCACGCAAATGAGCCGCCATTTTGGAAAACAAATAAAAAACCGTCAAGTGCGAGAGAAGCTTCATCTTTGAGGAGTCTGATGCTTTACATTCAACGTACATGTGCGTATTTGTATATCGTTGCATGATTTAAATTAAGGTGACGGGTAGGGCACACTAGCGACGCCAATCGATTTTAATTTTAGCTGCTAAACCGGATCTATTTTAAATAATATCGGTGTGGAAAGTGGAACGTATGTGGAAGTGGATCGTGCGGATAAGGGGCAATTCTACCACATAAGGATGAAAGCCCTCGCCCTGTCGTCCGCTGATGGAATGGGCTGGGGGATCAAATGGACAACATTTCATATTTTTAACATGTCCATATTGTTTTTTTATATGAAAATAGACATGAAATGAACAGACCCATATTTTTTCTTTTTTCAAAATTTGTCCATTTTCATGCATAAAATAATTATTGAAATTCTTTTTATTCTAAATAGACATAAGCGCCAAATGACGTCATCGGACGGCTGAATACAGCGATATTCCTTTGCTTATCATTGTTTTAATAAAAAAAAGGTACTACTGTCAAAGGTAAATAATACTAGTGTCAACATTGTCAACGTCATTCATACATTCAACGTTGACAAGTTGTCTTTTTTTTTGACAGTTACATGTCATGGGTTTGGCATTTCGTAAATTTAAAACTATAATGTTCTAAGCAAATAAATATTTTACATTCTGCCGTCCGATGACGTCATCTTACGTTTTTTAATTTTTATTTTTTTTCTCAGTAAATAAGCAATATAAAAATTGAATAAATATATATTCGAGCAGCGGAAAAGTAAACAAAGAATTGGTATTTTTTGTTTCAGAGCTTAGCAATTTTGAAATGTTGTCCATTATGTAGAACTTCCCCACACTCCATGAATTAAATCCAGTAGAAGACCGAGAGGTATGTTACACGTCTACGATGGTCCAGGACATGGGATGTAACGTTGTCTGGTATATTTATTAAGCCTACGGACCCCTAAAATATGCTGGCGTCATCAGCCCGCATTCCCTGGAAGTGTTATTTTAATTATCTATGCAAACAGTGGCAGGATTGACACAAGTAAATATGAATATAACCGCCGTGTCTGGTTATATACATGACATCTGTTTTTATACACGGAGCAATGGTAGCTCAGTGGTTCAGAACGCACCTTTTAAACGGAGGTCGAGGTTCGAATCCGAGCATGCACTGCTGAATTTTTCAAATTTATGTGCATATTTTTTTTGCAGACGAGCAGACGGATCACCTGATGGTAAGTGATTGCCGCCGCAGATGGACACGCCCAACACCAGTGGAGACACAAGTGCGCTGCCTTCGCCCCGGTTTGGGCCTCCGGTAGCCTCTCTCACGCAGCGAAATACAGCACAGTGCTGTTTTACGCCGGATTTCTGTGAGGCCATTAAGACGCTTCTAACGACACCTCATTTGTTCAAACATGAAAACTAGTTTAGAAGTTATGAGGGAACAGATGAACAACCATACATACAGGTCAAAATCATAACCCCCTTTTTGCTTCGCCGTAGTGACGCCATGTTTCTCTACTCAAAGGTAAATGACCATAAACCATAAACCAATGTGCCAAGCCAGTGAACGGTGAATGCAACAAATAGTAAAATTAATAAAATTGTGAATGGTGTCCAAGTCCTTTCAACATTATGACAATTAACACCTTTGTCAAATCTCAACCAAAACCGATCTCAATAAACGAACTCACGGATAGTGTTGTTGCGAGGGTGACAGTTTCGATAAAATTATCGATATAATATGTATTGACTAGCTTTTGCCCGCGACTTCGTCTGCGTTCACACAATATCTTTATAAATTATAGCCTATGTGTTATTCTGATCTATAAGCTACATTACTGTAAAGTTTCATTAAAATCCGTTTAGTAGTTTTTGCGTGAAAGAGGAACAAACATCCATCCATACATCCATCCAAACAAACTTTCGCCTTTATAATATTAGTAAGGATAGTATCGAACTATCGATAGTAGTTACCTATCGATGCACAATAATTAAATTTATTTATTCTTTATTGCACAAGAAAGTAAAGTACAATTGGCGGGCTTAATGCTATACTACATTCTCTACCAGTCAACCATTAGGCGATGCAGAAATATGTATGACGGCTAACTAAATTTATATCCATAAACATACATGTGAGTAATATATAATATGACTAAATATACATACATAACTGTACAATACAATAAACCTACTTATACTACAATTAACTCATAAAAAAAAAACAAAAAAAAACAGAAACGACGAATACCGGCTAACCTGCATTGAAAGCATTAAAGGGTTGAAACAGACACAATACATCTTACCACAGCAGTCATAAAAACAAGGAAAAAAAAAAGTTAAATTTCTAGTGAGCCATTTTCTCCGCTCACTAGAAATTTAACTTTTTTTTTCTGATCACGAACTGAAGTAAATTCGTTTATTCTTGTTATGTTTCTTTTGTTATTTTATTTTGTACCTATTTGTTGCTTGTTGTCTCCGTTCTTATCTATAAAATGAGGTGTGTCGTATTTTCAGCGAATAATTCTGTGCGTCCTGTGAAAAGTGGTAAAAGTCGACTTGTATCGCATTTTATTTTCTCCTTGCTATTTCATCACAAAAAGAAACTATTTATCTGTCTGATCAGACAGACAGCATTTAGGGGGCACTACCACGGGGACCTACTTTGTTTTAACATTCCTTTATATTTACTTTTAGATTATTTTTATTTCTCAGTTATTGTCTTAACCACAGTCCACGCAGAAAACCGGCGTGAAGCAGGGCATGCGCTGTGTTTCGCTGCGTGAGTGAGGGTACCGGAGGCCAATCCAGGGGAAGGGGGGTTCAAAGGTAAGCAGCGTACTTGTGACACCACTGGTGTTGCAGGCGTCCATGGGCGGCGGTAATCGCTTACCATCAGGTGATCCGTCTGCTCGTCTTCCACCTATATCATAAAAAAAATATATTATCTTTTGTTCAATAAATGTACCCCAGTAAATATCACACTTAAAAATTTCATCTCGTGTTCAGGCGGGACTCGAACCCACACCTTCCACAATCCGGGTGAATGGTCTACCAATTATACCACTGAACGCGTTACTGAGCCGCCGACATTTGTAAGTTCTTGATTTGACATAAGCTGTCGATAGTCTCATCAATATTGTAGGTATATTTACAATATCCAGTATAAATATTGTTAAAAATATTTGACCACCAGTTAAAATAAGATAACGCGTACAGTTTTCTAATTTGTAGAACATTCACCCGGATTGTGGAAGGTGTGGGTTCGAGTCCCGCCTGGACACGAGATGAAATTTTTAAGTGTGTTATTTGCTTAATAATAAATTGCAAAAGATTGCTATAAAAAATGACAACTATACATAAAGCTTTTCGGTAAATAATACTCTAAAGCAGAGTTTAGGTACTTACACGCGAACAGCATGTCCAAATAATCAGGATGCAAATCACAGTAGTCAAATGCCAACGAAAATGGACAGTCAAATAAATATGACGATATAGATAACGTTTTATCGATACTGTCATAAGCGGCACTTAAGGTGACGGATAGGGCACACTAGCGATTTTAATTTTTACCTACTGTCGAACACTGGGGGTTCGACATCGGAACAACACTACTTACATATTTGTAAATCCCTTCCCAAACCGATTTCAATGAAGAATTACTCACAGGACTCACAAAGAAACATGCTATTTTATTATTCGGTAACTAATAACAAAAATGTTTTGTCAATGCGTCCGTAAAGACGGCCGCATCCGGGTCGCGGAGCTAGTGCAATAAATCTCCGTATTAGTCACGTGTTAAGCTGTCGGTTCAGTGTAAGAGTGATGCTATAAATTTGGCTAGTTTAATGGATACCAGGAGTAATGTTTTTATAGATATTTAAGATACTTAAAGATTTCAAATTTCTAATTAATGTACACGGGACTATACGCGTTTATTATTATATGTAAGTACATACTCGTAGGAGCATATACTCACAGCTTGATGTTTCGACCGCGTTACAACGGCCGTGGTCACAAGCGGACTGGAGTCCGAAGATTCACCAGCCGGGCGTAGCAGACGACGCCGCATCAGTCGGGCTAACATGCCATCGCGAGATATGTCACGGAAGAGATACGACAAATTTGTCGATATCGACTAATATGTCTATTTTTCTAACATGCGCATCGCGATCGACAAATTTCTTTACTCGTGTAGACAAACCAGTGTTGCCCTTTGAAATATACATTTGTTTTCTTATATAGCTACACTGGTTTCGTTCATTCAATTAACCACGAGATACGGGGTAGACAAAATTATGTCGCGGTGCGCATGTTAGGCCAACAGGTGATCCGTCTGCTCGTCTGCCACCTATCACATAAAAAAAAATGTATTTAACAGCTGATATTTTGTCGGTCTTTTTGTAGATCTAACATGTAAAAGGAACTTCATTCATGATACCTATTATCAGGTTTTCGGGATGTACCTAAACGAAAAAAAAAATTACGGTGTTTATTTTTAGAACTATCGCATCGTATATCGCGCCGTGTGGTCCCCGGCAGAGTAGAATACCACCACCTTACCGAGGTGTCGTAAAAGGGCCACCCTCACTCTTACCGAGGTGTCGTAAAAGGCGACTAAGGTAAAGCTGCTGGCATGATCATCAGCACCCAGAGAAGGAAACCTCTGCATTTATATCTAAACCCTCGCCAACCCGTCTGCCAAGCGTGGTGAGTATGGCAATTACCCCTCATGTGATTGAGGGAGGCCCGTGCCCCAGCAGTTGGGACTTAAATGGGCTGACGATGACAATGATGATTGTATAGCTTGCAGTGTACCAAAGCATTACCGAACTAATGTGAAATTAACAAAATGGCATTTTTACCTACGGATCCATTTGCATTGTCCCACCAGGAAGCACCCCGCCGTTACAGATTGTCACAATGATAAGTTTTTGCTAAGTTTAGTGGAATAGTGAGTCAGTACGTTTTTGTGTGAGGTTTAGAAGCCGAAATAATTTACGTTACCGTGCGGGAAGAGCCACGCTTCGGCATGAATAGGCCGACCGGAGTGATATTCAGGCCTCATAGAAAACCGGCTATCCGCTAAATAACAGATCCCAATCCTTCACCGTGCAGTCTATCCGACTGTGGAATGCTCTACCTCTGACAATCAGGCAATCCAATTCCCTACCCATCTTAAAAGCCCAAATTAAATAACACTTCCTGAACCTTTGAGACCACTGTTCCCACTTCCTCTCACCCATCTCTTCCTGTCCTCTGAGAATCATTCGTCTGCTTTGGGATCCATTGTTATTATTTTAGTTGCTATATTTATCTATTTATTATTCATATATATGGTATGTATTAGTATATTCATATTTTATTTATGTATTTGCATTTAAACTTTTCTGTGTAAGTATATAAATATTTAAGATTACACCGCCCTACACCGTCATCAAGTGTCCTTTATCTAAAGGTTTCCTGGAAGAGATCGCTCATAGTGATATGGCCGCCTTCGTTGTACACATCCTGTAATATCTAGTTTTTAAGTTTTCATACTTTATCTTGAGTGCAATAAAAGTATATTCATTCATTCATTCATTAGTATTAAAGTTGATATGCTAAATATAGCATATCAACTTTAATACTTAAGTTAAACCACCCGGACCCCTAGTTTAAAATGAAGACTAAAATAATAACCTCAAAATATCAATTCAGTAACCATGACAACCTATCCCTCTGACAGTTCATTCCGTTTTATATTAAAGTTATTTATGAGAAAGTAGATGATTTATTTTTTGGATTTGATCCCAAAGATATAAGCAATTCCTATGCATATTACTTAGAAACCTTACTTAGGTCAATATTTTAATTTAATGTTGCTTAAAAACAATTCTAAAATATTTTTACTTCAGACAACGAAATAAGGTTATGTTTTTTTTTAATGTAATAGGTAGGCAGACGAACAGACGGATCACCTGATGACCTGTAAAATGAAATGTAACTGAACGAATAATTGAATGATTCGATCAATTTTGACACTATCCGGCGGTACTAAGTAGTCTATGGTTAGTCGAGCATTTGTAATAAAAATTTAAGAACTAACATTCATCATCATCATCATCAGCCTATTTAAGTCCTCACTGCTGGGGCACGGGCTTCCCTCAATCACATGAGGGGTAATTGCCATACTCGCCACGCTTGGCAGACGGGTTTTGATATAAATGCAGAGTTTTCCTTCTCTGGGTGCTGATGATCATGCCAGTAGCTTTTTACCTGATCACCTTAGTCGCCTTTTACGACACCTCGGTAAGAGTGAGGGTGGCCTATTCTACCGGTAAAACCGGTATCAGAGTAGTTTTTTGTAATAAGAGGGTTGAAGTCAATGTCTTATCTAATGGTATCCAAGTAAATATGAATAGGAATTAATCACATTTTTGGGGTTAAGTCCAAAAATATAAGTTGACTATTTTTTCGCAAATAATTTTAGCGTACCCTTAGATTAAATTTGAATTAATCTATTTTTTGGTCCTAAACCCGCGCGCGATGACGGCCGCACGTGTGATTCCGCCAATGTCAAGTGTTTAGAGAGACACGTTATATATTAATATTGACCGGTTGAATTTTAAGGGTTCCGGTCTATTTTGAGGTCTTCTCTATTGTTAGGGCCAGCATCTAATTTGATTTAATCTAAGAGCGTAACACGAAATGAACTGTCACAGGCGTAAACTGTCATTGTCATTGAATCGATAATTTGAGGTTATTATTTTAGTACCCATTTTAAACTTGGGATCCGGGTGGTTTAATTATAGTATATAATGATATTAACTGCCCCGATGGCGCAGTGGGTAGTGGGTCGCACTTCAAAGCGACGGCTGCGCTTGGGACCCAGGCTTAGATCCCTGGGTCGGGCCAATATTTGTACTTGTCTGTTAAGAAATTCTCAGTGTCAGCCCGGAGTTTGGAAGTTGGTGGTGTTGTACCCCCTTGCCTCAGAAAGCACATTAAGTGGTTGGATCTGCGCCTGATCCCCCTCCGGACGGGTCACATTTGTATCCCATCGGAATATGAGAGCAAGGGAATAGAGAGTGCACTCGTGTTTGTGCACACACTTGAGCAGTATATCATGCGTGCTGATAGATATGAGATTATCCGCCTTAGCTTAAATCGGTTGCAGGATATTATTGTAATAATCATCATCATCCACTGCTGGGGCACGGGCCTACCTCAATCACATGAGGGGTAATTGCCATACTCACCACGCTTGGCAGACGGGTTGGCGAGGGTTTTGATGTAAATGCAGAGTTTTCCTTCTCTGGGTGCTGATGATCATGCCAGCAGCTTTACCTTAGTCGCCTTTTACGACACCTCGGTAAGAGTGAGGGTGGCCTATTCTACTCTGCCGGGACCACACGACAATTGTAATAATAGTGATACACTAACTAACATTGAACTTAGTTCTTTAATACTGTTTATTCTCGTTCTTTAGTTATTCCTAGTATTAATCCCAGTTCTTATTTTAAACCACGTTTTGGGATAAGAGGGTTATAGTTTAGAGATCAGTCAGTCCGTCAGATTTTCTTTTTGTAAATTGCATTTTTACTTGACATTGGCAAATTCTCACACTTAAGTCCATAATAGCAAAAAAAAAGTCATTTTCAAAGAATCAACCACTATACGTTATGACGTAAAACACACATGTCTGTAAAGCAATCGGTCGCAATTTCTTTCCTTGAATGTTTTATTGCGGGGCACAATGCTTAAGCTCTTGGGCTGTGCTAGTTAGTCATGGGGTCTAGTGTTGGGGTGGGTATCGATAGATTAGATATCGATAAAATTACCTTATAGCACAAATTAACCATGCATTTCGTATGTGGGTGAGGCAAGCTTTAGCATGAATGGGCCGGCTCAAACGGAGTGATACCGTAAAACTAGGCAACTTTACCGAAACTTTGGCAAAAATACCACGACAGTTACTGGCAAAACTTGTTCATAAAGAAGCTTTATTTTATTGGTAGGATTTATTAAACTGATTTTGGCAACATTTCGGAATAATTATCAACTGGCATCATTCAAAGTTACGCCAATATGGCCGTCCAAATACAACAGGTGTGAGGACGTGAGTTGATGTTTTTGGAGAAATTGTGGTTGCAGCGCTGTCCCAACTCATCACAAGTAAGCGATTTTATCATATTATATGTCAAAAATACTCAGGATTACAGTTATAATATCATTAACTTCTAATGTCTTATTTTATTCAAAATATTTCCTTAAATATTATTACTTAGATTAGGTAAAGTTACCACTGACTACTTGGTGGTAACATTACCTGTAGTTAGGGTTGCCATCAAGTCAAACTAAGAAAATTAAGTAGATTCCTATCAATCTTCATCTCGTTTGAGTGCAGATAAGTATAGATACCTATCTTTATATTTTGAGAGAACTTTATCTTTTTGTTTGAACTTTAACTTTCTTTGATATATTAAATATATAATACTACAAACTGTCTTTTCTTTTTGTGACAGCCCTAAGCCAAATAAATATTAAGTATGAAAATTACTAAAATCCCTTGGCAACTTTACCTACACTCGATATTGCCTTCTCTAAAAATGGTTTTCTACTGCTACTGTTCTTATTTTTATAATAGCTCTCATAATCTACGCTAACTTTACCGAAATTTCCATTACAGTGCAGTCTAACATTAAATAAATCGCGTAGGTAAAGTTGCCAAGTTTGGGTCATGTTTACCTATGACCTTTATCACTCTCTAGGATTGTAATTATAATGTTTTATTGAATAATAAATGAATAAAATGATAGCCAAATGTCAAATAAAGCATTTAGAAAAAACACAGTTCGGTATATTTCAAAATAAAAAGTTATTTGAGTTTTGCCGAAAAATATGGTAAAGTTGCCTAGTTTTACGGTACCACGACCTCAGCGATGGATACTCCTTTGAGACTGGTTTTAATGTAGGGACACTCAGTACACAAGCCTTTTCAAGAACAAAATGAGACATTTAATTTTATTACCAAATAAGACTTCCAAATTGTAAGTGTATTTAGTAGTAACTTATGAGTATAATGAATTCATAAATTCTCTAGAAACGTCTAAATTCTGCAATGGCAGAACAACAATTCGGCACGAATAAACAATTTTGACTGGAGTGATGAAACGGTCTCACAAAATACGAGCGAGTACAGTACACTCGCTCGTTTTGCTGAATGAGTGAGGATACTGAAGACCCAATCCGAGGGCAAGAGGAAAAGGTTGGTAGCGTACTCGTGACTTCACTGGTATTGCAGGTGTTTATAGGCGGCGGCAATCACCGACCTGTCTGAAGCGACCCGTTCATTTGTCTGCCATAAAAACTCTTAAGCGATTAATCGATAAAAACATTCAATCCATAATACTTTCCACCATCAAAACTAAAAGAATATCGATACAATTCCATCGACATCTCCACATCACTGGCCAGTTTTAATGTCCCCCATTTAATTCCCAAGGCTCGGCGTGTGACCAATATTTCCTCGAAAATAACCACCATTTTGTGCACAAACATTTTATTTGAGTGTTATCGATACCTTAAGCTTTTAGTAAGAAACTGAAGCACAACATTAAGCTATTTGACTGACCGTATGGCGCAATTGGTAGTGACCCTGCCTCTTGCGCCAAAGGTCGTGGGTTCGATCCCCACCCTGGACAAACATTCGTGCGATGAACATTTGTGTTTATTCGGTGTCTGGGTGTAATATAAGTATTTAAGTATACATTTGTGTTCCTCTGTTGTTTGATATCTGTAACACAAGTGCTTAAGCTACTTAGTACGGAATCAGGTCAACGTATGAGATGTTGTGAGAATTATTAATTATTATTATTATTAGTTCTTGCAAATCCGTCGAGCTAGATGCTTGTTATATTTTGAAAAGCAAACTCTGTAATGGGCTATGGGAAGAAATTTTTAAGTATGGTTTTGATATTTTTTTCTAATGCTTTTTACTATTTTAAGTAACTAATTTAAATATTTTTGTAAAATAGTAGGTAGTTATTTTTTAATTAATTTTCAAGCATTTTGAATTCGAAGCGTATTTGTGACGTCATAAATACGCTTAGTGTGTTCCCATATGTCATTTTCCCCAATTTACTTTTTTTAAATTATTTTTTTAGTTTTGGTGTCACTCTGCAAAGAACGTCAAACTAGCGCCATCTGTTACTTGGTGCGCGTGAATAAGTCACTGAGACATTGTTGTCACCACGAAGTTATACTAAATGTAATCTTCTGAATACAACACAACTAGCGCCATCTGTTACTTGGTGCGCGTGAATAAGTCACTGAGACATTGTTGTCACCACGAAGTTTACACTAAATGTAATCTTCTGAATACAACACAACTAGCGCCATCTGTTACTTGGTGCGGGTGAATAAGTCACTGAGACAATGTTGTCACTATCAATCTTCATCTCGTTTGAGTGCAGATAAGTATAGATACCTATCTTTATATTTTGAGAGAACTTTATCTTTTTGTTTGAACTTTAACTTTCTTTGATATATTAAATATATAATACTACAAACTGTCTTTTCTTTTTGTGACAGCCCTAAGCCAAATAAATATTAAGTATGAAAATTACTAAAATCCCTTGGCAACTTTACCTACACTCGATATTGCCTTCTCTAAAAATGGTTTTCTACTGCTACTGTTCTTATTTTTATAATAGCTCTCATAATCTACGCTAACTTTACCGAAATTTCCATTACAGTGCAGTCTAACATTAAATAAATCGCGTAGGTAAAGTTGCCAAGTTTGGGTCATGTTTACCTATGACCTTTATCACTCTCTAGGATTGTAATTATAATGTTTTATTGAATAATAAATGAATAAAATGATAGCCAAATGTCAAATAAAGCATTTAGAAAAAACACAGTTCGGTATATTTCAAAATAAAAAGTTATTTGAGTTTTGCCGAAAAATATGGTAAAGTTGCCTAGTTTTACGGTACCACGACCTCAGCGATGGATACTCCTTTGAGACTGGTTTAATGTAGGGACACTCAGTACACAAGCCTTTTCAAGAACAAAATGAGACATTTAATTTTATTACCAAATAAGACTTCCAAATTGTAAGTGTATTTAGTAGTAACTTATGAGTATAATGAATTCATAAATTCTCTAGAAACGTCTAAATTCTGCAATGGCAGAACAACAATTCGGCACGAATAAACAATTTTGACTGGAGTGATGAAACGGTCTCACAAAATACGAGCGAGTACAGTACACTCGCTCGTTTTGCTGAATGAGTGAGGATACTGAAGACCCAATCCGAGGGCAAGAGGAAAAGGTTGGTAGCGTACTCGTGACTTCACTGGTATTGCAGGTGTTTATAGGCGGCGGCAATCACCGACCTGTCTGAAGCGACCCGTTCATTTGTCTGCCATAAAAACTCTTAAGCGATTAATCGATAAAAACATTCAATCCATAATACTTTCCACCATCAAAACTAAAAGAATATCGATACAATTCCATCGACATCTCCACATCACTGGCCAGTTTTAATGTCCCCCATTTAATTCCCAAGGCTCGGCGTGTGACCAATATTTCCTCGAAAATAACCACCATTTTGTGCACAAACATTTTATTTGAGTGTTATCGATACCTTAAGCTTTTAGTAAGAAACTGAAGCACAACATTAAGCTATTTGACTGACCGTATGGCGCAATTGGTAGTGACCCTGCCTCTTGCGCCAAAGGTCGTGGGTTCGATCCCCACCCTGGACAAACATTCGTGCGATGAACATTTGTGTTTATTCGGTGTCTGGGTGTAATATAAGTATTTAAGTATACATTTGTGTTCCTCTGTTGTTTGATATCTGTAACACAAGTGCTTAAGCTACTTAGTACGGAATCAGGTCAACGTATGAGATGTTGTGAGAATTATTAATTATTATTATTATTAGTTCTTGCAAATCCGTCGAGCTAGATGCTTGTTATATTTTGAAAAGCAAACTCTGTAATGGGCTATGGGAAGAAATTTTTAAGTATGGTTTTGATATTTTTTTCCAATGCTTTTTACTATTTTAAGTAACTAATTTAAATATTTTTGTAAAATAGTAGGTAGTTATTTTGTAATAAATTTTCAAGCATTTTGAATTCGAAGCGTATGTGTGACGTCATAAATACGCTAAGTGTGTTCCCATATGTCATTTTCCCCAATTTACTTTTTTTAAATAATTTTTTTAGTTTTGGTGTCACTCTGCAAAGAACGTCAAACTAGCGCCATCTGTTACTTGGTGCGCGTGAATAAGTCACTGAGACATTGTTGTCACCACGAAGTTATACTAAATGTAATCTTCTGAATACAACACAACTAGCGCCATCTGTTACTTGGTGCGCGTGAATAAGTCACTGAGACATTGTTGTCACCACGAAGTTACACTAAATGTAATCTTCTGAATACAACACAACTAGCGCCATCTGTTACTTGGTGCGGGTGAATAAGTCACTGAGACAATGTTGTCACCACGAAGTTACACTAAATGTAATCATCTGAATACAACACAACTAGCGCCATCTGTTACTTGGTGCGGGTGAATAAGTCACTGAGACAATGTTGTCACCACGAAGTTACACTAAATGTAATCTTCTGAATACAACACAACTAGCGCCATCTGTTACTTGGTGCGGGTGAATAAGTCACTGAGACAATGTTGTCACCACGAAGTTACACTAAATGTAATCTTCTGAATACAACACAACTAGCGCCATCTGTTACTTGGTGCGGGTGAATAAGTCACTGAGACAATGTTGTCACCACGAAGTTAGCACTAAATGTAATCTTCTGAATACAACACAACTAGCGCCATCTGTTACTTGGTGCGGGTGAATAAGTCACTGAGACAATGTTGTCACCTTTCTGAATACAACCTGTCTGAATAGCTAGCGTATCTAAGGACAACGCTGTTTTATTGAAAATATCCTTGATCTAGTAGTTTTAAGTTTAAAAAATATTAAAATATGTTATAAAATACAAATGCCTCGAAACGGTTCTCGAATTGGAACCTGTTTAATATTTTTTCCAATACCCCATGAGTTAAATACGCATTTATTTATATTAAGGTGACGGGTAGACTTATGATGATCGGTGAGTCAGTGAGTCAGTCAGTCAGTGAGTGCCAAAATTCAGAAACTTTAACAAGTTGACATTCTTAAACTACTGGTTCAAATTGACTGAAATTTTAAATATACCGTGTTTATACAATGGCTGATTAGTTACTGAAAGTTCAGGCTTCTTGTTTTACCCACAAAAAAAAATTATAGGGGGGTCGAAAATGGTCTGAATTGCTTTGAGAAAAGTATGGCACGGCCGTGCCGCTTTTTTTGCTCGACTTGGCGGAGGCACTGCCGTGCCCCCAGATAATATCGCACCCGTGCGCCGCCGGGGCAGGTCGCTAGTCTATAATAAATAATTGTAACCACTAGCTCGACGGTAGAGAAACATCGAGAGAAAACCTGCAGCGAATCAATTGAAGTTTGACAGAATTGTATACACTGACATGTGGCTGTCCGTACAAACATCATCACCATCATCATCAGCCCATTTAAGTCCCCACTGCTGGGGCACGGGCCTCCCTCAATCACATGAGGGGCAATTGCCATACTCACCACGCTTGGCAGACGGGTTGGCGAGGGTTTTGATATAAATGCAGAGTTTTCCTTCTCTGGGTGCTGATGATCATGCCAGCAGCTTTACCTTAGTCGCCTTTTACGACACCTCGGTAAGAGTGAGGGTGGCCTATTCTACTCTGCCGGGGACCACACGGCCAGTCCGTACAAACGCGGAAGGACAACGGCAAGCCCAATACGGGTGGCGTGGCAACCACTTGCCACCACCTCGTTCCCATGCGCTGCCAAAGGCGGCGAAAATATTTTAAATTAAATTTATTTACTTAATTCTTTTCCACGAAGTGCGCTTGCGCACAAAAAGCACGCATGCGCGGTGGGGACCAATCATGAAGCGGCATTCGCAAAAAGAGAATAATTAAAAATTCGCGTATGTCAAAATGGCTGATGGATGGGTTGTTACTGGCGAGTGAAGTGGACGTTTGTACTTTTTTTTACCACGTCGGTAGCAAACAAGCGTGTGGCTCGCCTGATGGTAAGCGATTGCCGCCGCCCATAGACACCCGCGACACCAGTGGAATCACAAGTACGCCGCCAACATTTAAAATTTCACAAGGCACAGTACTGGTTCACGCCGGTTTTCTGTGAGGCCGGTTTAGTAGCTAAAAATTAAAATTGATTGGCGTCGCTAGTGTACCCTACCCGTCACCTTAAGAAAAAATATTGACACTTATTGTGATACGCATAATGACTACCGATACTAAAGTTAATGAACATAAGCTTAAATGACGTCTCTGAGTGCGGCCGTTAGAGTCTGTATAAGTTGTGAGAGTCACATCCTCAGTCTTGTAAGGAACTGCTTTTATAGACTCAAAGTTCTTTATAAGATTCGCAATTTTCTGACAGAAAAAGCACGCATAACCCTTTACGAGTCTCTCATCTTGTCCAGGCTCAATTACGGTGACCTTGTTTATGGACCCCGCCTCTTGTTTAAGACTAAATGCCTAATTCAACGGGTACAAAATACCTGCTGCCGCTTTTGTTTCAATGTTCCTAAACGGGGTCACACCTTTTTTGCATAAGGCTTCGATATTGAATATGGACTCGAGAAGACATTTGCATCTTGCCGTCCTCATGTTCGACCTCATGAAATTCAAGAATCCCGAGTACCTCTTCGCTAAACTTCAGTTTTCAACTTTCCACAATAAATATGGGCCAGGAGTTCCTAGGTCATCACGATTGCCATTAGCAGCTCATATTCACAGAATTGTGGCATTCACAGGTAGCGTCCGCCATCAAGCAATGAATTTATATATAATTAAATGCTGGAACAACTTGCCTCCTCCCATAAGGGAAGCTCGTTCCAAACCTATTTTAAAGAAAAATCTAAAATTAATCTTCTTGGAACGACAAAAACTAGGCACAGCGATTGGTTGCTTGCATGGCTTCAATTCCACTGTGCATCGTGAGAAACTTTACACACACATCTTATCTATTTACTTTTAATACAGCTATAATCCGTGTTTGTTTACTTCTATTTATTATCGTATATTAGTAATACTTGTTTAACGTCTACTTATTTGTCTACTCTCATTTGGTTAGTTTCAGTTGTTACTGCGGTGCCGTCACGTGCATCCCTCAATACTGGCAATGGCTGAAAATCAGTGGTTCGCTCGTCGAGTAAACAATGGACAACATTTCAAAATTGCTAAGCTCTGAAACAAAAAAATACCAATTCTTTGTTTACTTTTCCGCTGCTCGAATATATATTTATTCATTTTTTATATTGCTTATTTACTGAGAAAAAAATTAAAAACTAAAAAACGTAAGATGACGTCATCGGACGGCAGAATGTAAAATATTTCTTTGCTTAGCACATTATAGTTTTAAATTTACGTAATGCCAAACTCATGACATGTAACTGTCAAAAAAAAAGATAACTTGTCAACGTTGAATGTATGAATGACGTTGACAATGTTGACACTAGTATTATTTACCTTTGACAGTAGTACCTTTTTTTTATTAAAACAATGGTAAGCAAAGGAATATCGCTGTATTCAGCCGTCCGATGACGTCATTTGGCGCTTACGACTATTTAGAATAAAAAGAATTTCAATAATTATTTTATGCATGAAAATGGACAAATTTTGAAAAAAGAAAAAATATGGGTCTGTTCATTTTATGTCTACTTTCATATAAAAAAACAATATGGACATGTTAAAAATATGAAATGTTGTCCATTCACTGAGCCATTGCCATTTCGCACCACTACTGCACACATGCCTCACTATAACACCTTCTAGGGATTTTTACTGTACAACCTGTGCGGATAAAGAATGGGATCAGAAATGGCGGCGCATCTATTCACTTCTCGCTCGCACACTATTTGCGTCTATACTCGCACTCGTGGGGTCGCGCCGCCATTTCTGATCCCATTCTTTATCCGCACGGGTAGTACTTACTTTTATACTGCTCTGAATGCTTGCTTTTTGATGCGCATAAACGTTTTATCTATCTATCATCTATCTATGAAATTAATTAAGTCATTTAAAAATATAGATAATCATAAGTGTCATGTACGCCGTTATTTTGGATAGATAGATAGATAGATAAATTATTTATTTGCATCATGAAACACACATAATAACAGATTACAAAATTAAAAAATAAAACAAAAAAAAGCGAAAAATAAGAAAAAAATTAAAACTACTTAATACATAACATATTTAAAAATAACAAAACATAGGTAGTTGCCATGTGCGAGTGAAAAAGTTAGCGTTTTGTGTGTCGCTGTGATGCAAAATGGCGATAGCTCAGCAATTTGGTTCACCGAATGGCAAAACAATTTTGGGAACCGTTCACGGGGTCCCCGGCCGGCAAATAAAAGGCGGTTCACTTTCGTCACGATGTATTGAGATACAATGCAAACACTACGCAGGACAATTCCCGCAGTTACACCACACAGTAGTATTATTAGAACAATTAGTTATTTAGGAGATTTTACGAACATTTTATACAGAGAGAAAAACCGCGAACCTGTCTGTCATGATCACCTTATTCTCACGTTTCACTGTCTGACACTGACAGATGGCACTCGCGTTCTATTTTAACGTATTATGGTGATACGCGACTCGGATGTAAATCGCCACACCATTTTGGTGCATCTCAGAACTGTAACTTATTACTATGTAGTCTGCGATTTTATTAATATGTATCATGTGGCTGTACTAAATAAATAGTTATTATTAGACCTGATTTCTATGATTAAGGTTTTTGCCCTGCAGTGGGATCATAACTATAGGGTGATATTTTACAGGTAGACACACACACACACACACACACACACACACGTATAAATACATTATTACGTGCAAGGTACGTACAGCCACACATCGAGGTATGCGGAACAGTTAGATTCTCTTCATTCGATTCTCACTTTTATGTCAAACACTTTCGACTCAATATCAATTGAAGAATTTTGACGGACTATAGTGGCCTGATGTGTGGCTGTCTGTACACAACTGTCAAATTGTATTGGTTGTTTTCTTTTTTTTCCCCGTTTTTTGCTGCCCCTTGGCTGTTGTATTTATATAAGTTTGTCAATGTATTTAAAATCTGTTATTGGCTGTAAGTAGTATAATATAAATTTTAAATAGTATAATTTAAGAGCTGTAGATTTTGAAAAACAATAAATAAATAATAAATAAATAAATAGATGTCCGGTTAGCGCGTGTGTCTGCGCATTTCCTTTCGCGCACGTTGCACCAGTTCGAGGACTACGCTGGCATCCCAAACTTATGGTCTAGCGGTTCGATTCCCAGGATTATCATAATATAATATTATTTTCAAAAAATGAAAAATACCTATTTATGCTATAGGTGGCAGACGAGCAGTAGGATCGCCTGGTGGTAAGCGATTGCCGCCGCCTATAGACACCTGCGACACCAGTGGAGTCGCAAGTACGCTGCCAACCTTTAATTAACCTATTTCCCCGGATCATTTAATTTAATTTATTTATTATTTAACAATATAAATTGTGTCAGAAAAACATCATCATCATCATCATCAGCCCATTTAAGTCCCCACTGCTGGGGCACGGGCCTCCCTCAATCACATGAGGGGTAATTGCCATACTCACCACGCTTGGCAGACGGGTTGGCGAGGGTTTTGATATAAATACAGAGTTTTCCTTCTCTGGGTGCTGATGATCATGCTAGCAGCTTTACCTTAGTCGCCTTTTACGACACCTCGGTAAGAGCGAGGGTGGCCTATTCTACTCTGCCGGGGACCACTCGCCGTGTTATATGAATTTAAATAAATAAATAAAAAAATACTTACTGATTTTAATTTTGAAAATTCGTCAATAGAGTAAGGACTACTAGGAAGGTTGGCAGTTCATTTATAGGAATGAGCATAAAAATGTTTAATAAGTTACCTCAGATTATTATTGACTTGCCCACACATAAGTTTAAATAGACGATTTTTTGAATGACAATAATTTAGGGACATATTGAGGTTTGAATCCTGTTTTCTTATTCGTACTGCGAAACAGTGGAATCAGTTGCCTGAGGAGGTGTTCCCTAGTGGCTACAATTTGGGGGTTTTCAAAGCGCGAGTGAATAGGTATCTTCTAGGTAATCGTGCTACATCTTAGACCATATTATCACTTACCATCAGGTGAAATATGGTCAAACGCTTACCTATCTACAGTAAAAAAAAAAAAAAAATATTAGTAACACAAAAATTGTACTATATTTTTAAGTTAATGGTGACATTTTGTCAAACATTTTTTTTTAAAGAGTAACTGCTGAGTTTCTTGCTGGTGTCTTCTTGGCAGAAAACTACATTCCGAACCAGTGGTAAACATGTTGACATTCATAAGTGTTCTGTATGGACCTTGTTAGATTGTAGGGAACGGGGAACGAGTGAAACGCAAGCTTGCTGATAGCACACTGATTTATTTAAAGGTCTGGTCGATGCGGGTGGACGCAGCCATCTACCTACATTAGATAATAATTATTCCACCCTCATACATAACAACTCCTCCCCTTATTTCATAATTAACAGTGACTACAGAAATTGTTTATAATCAACTCTTGGTACATTACGTAACAATCTGGTTGAGTTGCGGGAAGTGAGATCACAGTCTCCTGATGGCCTTTGTGTGTCAACAACTGACGACCGTGTCACCAACTCCTCACTTGACACTTCTTCCCCCTCTGCTGTGACTGCAGGCACGTGGGTCACTGGAAGAAGTTGCGAAGTTTCTATGTCACTCCTCATATTACGCCTAAGTTGTACCATTCTACCATCTCCTTTATATAAAACTATTTGATTTTTATGCTTCTTAACCTCTAGACATGTATCATTATCTCTAAGAATGTACACCACTTTCCCTAACCTTTTTAATATAGTCCCCATGCACCAAATAAATGTATTTTTATTACAATACTTTTTGTATAGAACTTTATCACCAGGTGAATAGCATTGTTTGTTTTTACCGCCATAATGACTACTCTGCAAACACTGTTTATCATATACGTTAGCTTCTAATGATGTGGGTGAGATCGATGACTTTATGGGACTGAATAGGTCAAGTCGCGATCTTAATTTTTTCCCGAACACTAACTCGGCCGGGGAAACGCCCGTGACAGAATGAACGGAATTCCTATAGTCAAATAAAAATTTCAATAATTTTAATTTTGCATCTTTTAGATTATTAGCAGATAATAGACTTGATTTTATTCCTTTTTTTATAATTTTGACATAACTCTCAGCCTGACCGTTACTGGCTGGATGATACGCCGGTGACGTCATGTGTGTGATGCCATTCATTAGACAAAAATTCTTAAAATCGTTTGAAGTGAATGCCGTGCCATTATCACTGACTATCGTATGTGGTAAGCCAAACCGGGACATAAAATCAAATAACTTGTCCTCCACTGCTGCCGTAGTTGTGACATTACCCATGTCGTATACTTCACACCATTTCGTATGTGCATCTACGATAACAAAATACATATGCTCCCTGATAGGACCTAAAAAATCAATATGTAACCTATAGAACGGGATTGCTGGATACTTCCAGAGCGCGAGAGGCGCGCGGGGCGGAGAAGGTCGTAATTGTAAACAAACTGTACAAGAATTTATCATTTTTTCTAAAGCAGCATCTACTCCGGGAAACCAAAACCGGGACCTAGCTTCTGCTTTCGTTTTAACTATCCCCAGGTGTGATTGATGTAGCTCCTTAATGACTAATCCTTGTAACTTTTCTGGTATGACCACCTTATGTCCCCTCATCAAACAACCATTCTCATAAGATAGCTGTGTTTTACATAGATGGTATGGCTTTAATTTAGGATCTTTAATCTTCCTAGGCCATCCATTTAACACATATTTTATAACTATTGATAAGGTACTATCCTTTGCCGTTAGCTCGCGTAAAACATTGAATGTCACTGGCATACTCTTCTCGACTACAAAATTAATATATGACGCACGATCAGCTGTCGCGTCGCTCTTCGGCGCTGCCGCCGTCGGCAGGCTAGCGCGCGACAAATAATCGGCACAATTATCACCACTACGTACATATTCAATTACATAGTTATATGCGCTTAAAAGCATAGCATACCTTTGCAACCGATTCGCGGATACCTCGGGTATACCTTTGTATGGGCCGAATATTGAAATCAATGGCTTATGATCAGTACGTAAAACAAAAGGATGCGACCTGCCATATAAATACTGATGGTACCTACGAACTCCAAAAACAATTGCAGTTGCCTCTTTTTGAATTTGTGAATATCGTTTTTCAGCTGAATTAAGTGTTCGCGAGGCAAAAGAAATTGGGCGTTCTAATCCGTCCGCACCAATCTGAGATAAAATAGCCCCTAGCCCCGAAGAAGAAGCGTCTACCGTGAGAATTAACTTTGCATTATGGTCAAAATGTGTTAACACTTGATCCGATGACAACACTTTTTTTATCGTTAAAAAGGCTGTATCGTGCTCTCTAGTCCAAACCCATTTGTTATCTTTTTTTAAAAGATCATACAGTGGACTCAGTATGCTTGAAGCACCCGCAACAAAGTTTCTGTAATAATTTACTAGCCCCAAAAAAGACTGTAATTCATTTACATTTACAGGTATCGGGGCATCAAGTATTGCTTTGATTTTTTCTTGTGATTTTTTAAGTCCGTCCTTATTAATAACGTAGCCTAAATAATTAATTTCATCCTTAAAAAATTCACATTTTTCCGTCTGCAAGGTTAATCCCGCATTTTGTAGCCTTTCCAAAACCGCATACAATCTTTCTAAATGACGTTTTTTGTTATCAGCCGTTATCAGGACATCATCTAACAGACAGAGCACTCCGTCCATACCACACAGAATGTTTTCCATCGCGCGCTGAAATATCGACGGGGCGCTAGCGAGTCCGAACACTAAGCGTGTATATTTGAACAAACCGCGGTGTGTGTTGATGCATGTTATGTTCTGAGACTCTTGATCCAGAGTAAACTGGTTATAGGCCATAGATAAATCTAACTTAGAAAACTGTTGGCCTCCATGTAGTTTAGAAAATAATTCATGGACTGTGGGTAAAGGGTATTTATCAATAATCAACTGCTTATTAATAGACACAGAATAATCGGCGCATAACCTGACTGATCCATCTCGTTTCAGTACGGGAACAATAGGCGATGCATATTCGGAATAGTCAACCGGTTTTAGCACTCCCAGATCAACCAATCGGTCTATTTCTTTACCTACTTTTTCTTGCAACGCAAAGGCGACGGGGCGCGCTTTGTAGAAAACTGGTTTTGCGTCATCCTTTAATCGTAGCTTAACTGGGTATTTATTACCCTCATACATAACAGACCTAAATTGAATAAACAATTTTCATTTCATTACTTTTTTCCAATAAGAAGGCCTTCAGTTTTTTCTTGAAGACATGTAGCTTGTAGACATCACGTTTGGGCCACGATTGGGCCTCCGGTACCCTCACTCACGCAGCGAAAGGTTAATTTATTAGTACACGTGTATACGTAAACATGGGGGAGAGCCACGTTTCGGCATGAAAGGACCGGCTCGGCTGGAGTGATAGAAAACCAGCATAAAACAGCGGCTGAGCTGTGTTTCACTGAGTGGGGGAACCTAAGGCCCAATCCAGGGGTGGGAGCGAAAAGATTGGCAGCGCTCTTGTGACTGAAGTGGCGTTGCAGGTGTTTGTGTGAAAATTGTCTACCATCAAGTGACCCGTTTGGTCGTCAGCCACCTATAAAGAAAGAAGAAAAGAAAGAAAGAAGAAATTTTTATTTGGAACCAATAATTACATAATCGTATCAACAATTTTTAGTTTTTTTTACAGAACAAAATATAAACTTATTAACTACGTAATTACATAAAAGGTACCAAAATGGTCTGCGCTCAGTATACGGTTGAGCGTGACACATATTATGCCACGCTAAACCACTGGTATTCTGCGGATGCCAAAAGAACGAGGCACGCGGCCTCAGCCGACGACAGCTATTTTTGAACATTGCAATAAATCAGTCACATAAAGATATCACTAAGTAAGTACTTACACATAGATGTGGAAAACTAAATTATTTAGGAAATAAATACATAGTAAAGTATAAAATTATGTAAGATGAACTGGTTACTATTTTATAATATTATATTATTTATAAATAAAGTTTCATTTATTTCAGTTCTAGTCACTTATATAAAACATTACATTGTAACTTGTCAGTTAAGATTATAGTTTTATAGATATTATTACATTACATATTCATATTCTTTATTACGTTATTAATTTAAATATATATCATTTATAAAAGGAAAGCGGTTGAAGAATAACCACCCCAATGCCTGTCTAGAAGTAACAAGCAGTTTTCAGTTAAAAGGAATTTGCTGTGAAGTTCTGGTCAGGAGTTGAATTTTACCAAAAGAATTGAAACAAACAAACAAACAATCATTTATTTGCAAATAAATACGTGTGATACAGATCAGATCTTATACAAAATGGTATCAAGTTTATGTATTCATATCAACTTAATAGAGTTGATAATATGATGATGTTAGCACATACAAAAGGAAGCTATGAATCAATTAAGTAATAGGTACTTATATTGTATATTACACAAATCGTAGAAACATTCATAATTCAAAAAATTCAAAATTCAAAAGTTCTTTATTTGCATAGGCTTATATACAGCTCTTACAAATCGTCATACATGAAAAAAATATAAATTATAGCTATGTATATTATACATGTAATTAAACATATATGTCGATACAAAAAATATACTAAGATATTAATAAATATAATGTGATTCTACCACCGGAATCGGAAAGTTGATTCTGACGAGAAGATCCGGCAAGAAACTCGCCAGTTACTCTTTTTAATCACCAAATTTTTTTAAGTACAGTATCATGGGTGTAGGCGAACAGTTTATCATTTCCACAAATTTTTGTCATTTAAGTAATCATTAACTGTATAATAGGCTTTTGCCATTAAATAATTTTTAACATGTGTTTTAAATTTAGGCATTGGTAAATCAACAAGCTTTTGTGGTAACTTATTAAATATTTTAATACTCATTCCTACGAATGAATTACCAATCTTATGAAGTCTGAGATGTGGAACAGCAAGCTTGTGTTTATTTCTAGTATTTAGGTTATGGTTGTCGGATTTTCGAGGGAAGGTTTCTAAATTTTTATAAACATACATAATACAGTCAAAGATGTACTGTGATGCTAATGTTAAAATGTTAATTTCTTTGAACAAGTTTCTAAGCGAGTCTCGTGGCCTAAGTCCGTATATGGCCCTGACAGCTCGTTTCTGTAGCACAAAAATAGCTTGAATATCAGCCGCAGAGCCCCATAACAGCAGACCATAAGACATAACGCTATGGAAATAACTGAAATACACAAGTCTGGCTGCTTCAATATCGGTCAGATGTCTTATTTTTTTGACTGCATATGCAGCCGAACTAAGTCTCCCTGCCAGGGCTGCAATATGAGAACCCCACTGTAATTTTGAGTCTAACGTGACGCCTAGAAAGACTGTAGAATTACATAGGTAAGTACACTAAATAGAAATTAACCTTTTAAAACCCGTTAATTGGATTTAATCTGAGTCATAAGCCGTGCAGTTCTCCTAGCGATGTTTTTTTCTGGATTAAGTGGCGAACGAGCAGACGGTTCACCTAACGGTAAGCGATTTCCTCCGCCCATGGTCGCTTGCCTCGAATTACCTCCGGTAGACTCACTCGCGGCGAAACACAACACAAGCCCTGCCTCACTTTCCGTGAGGTGGCCCATTGGTATCCGGTCGAGCTAGCCCATTCATGTAGAAGCATGGCTCTTGCGCTATCGATTTCTACATTTCCCTCACCATTACAGACCTGGGAGTAGATATAGTAAAGTATCAGCCTATAACTGTCCCACTGCAGGGCAAAGGTCTCCATCCTAGAAATCAAGTCATCGCTACTAAGGGTACCTGATACAAATAAGGCCTATGCTCTAATAAAGCCTGGAGCCCAATTCTCGTGCTTGTGACATTTTGAAAACATGGAGGATACACTCACTCGAAAACCATACAAAAAAACTATGTTTTAGTGATTTCTTACATCGAACCACTCGCAATCGATTGTCATTCCATTCTCATCATCTCGATGGATGGCGGTCTAATACTGTGCGTTTCTCCTGGAACTTTCTACCACGTACCTCAGTTCTGTGGAACGGTTTGGCTGCAGGAGTATATCCGGACGGCTACGACTTAGGGATCTTCAAGAAAAGAGCGTACTCTTTTTTAAAAAAAAGGCCGGCAACACATTAGCGATCTCTCTGATTTCGCAGATGTTCATGGGCGGCAATGATTACTTTCCATCAGGTGACTCGCTTGCTCGTTTGTCCGCCTCTGGCATAAAAAAAAGAAAAAAAATATATACCTATATGTCGTATGAAAATAAATGTCACGAGCACGAGAATCGGGCTCTTGTAGTCCAGAAAAGTCGGTTACAATATCTTAACATCAAAAATACTTCACACACGCATAGACGACAGCCCAACGGCAAGGCAAACAGTGCGCGAGAGGCCCGCTCGCGCTCACAGCGACAGAAGCATAGAGTAACTTAATAAGATAAGATAAGATAAGAAATCATTTATTCGACACTTAACATGGACATTTACAGAGGAAATATCTTAAAAGCTAAGTGCCGAAACGGTCCCTACTCAGCATTTAGCTACGGCCTGAGCCATAGCGCTGATTTTCAGTAAAGACCGAACCGCATACTCATTTTTACCAACTTATTTTATTGCGCTTCATGCATACATGCTTAAAATTAACATTAAAGGCTCATTACAGCATTAATAGTATTCTATTTATACGTGCGTATCGTGCAGAGTATGCCATGTTTATTTTTGTAAAATTGAACAGTTTGTGTGTCCTACCACATGTGAATACTTGTGAAAGAAAAGAGTGTGTGCATAATGCACTTACTTAATATACGTATATTACACATTATGTGGTATGTGTTTGTGTGTGTGTATGTGTCTGTGTATGTGTGTGTGTGTGTGTGTGTGTGTGTGTGTATTTTTTTGAAATTTGCTTTAAAAGTGTGAATTGACGATAACTTAATGGACAGAAGCGACCGGTCGTTTGTGACGGACGGCCGACCTACCTACCGAGTTGTTAATTTGTCGTATTTTCTATTGAGTTAATAACATTGTTATTTCAAGTTTTCTATCAAGTTGTCAATACGGATCAGAATATAACTCATCGAAAAGGCAACTATGACTTTAATTATTTTTTTTGAGTATATTAATTAAATACTGCTTTTAACACATATGAAGTATAATGTCTCTGAGGTGGTGGCGCTATGTGGCGGATCATTATATTCCCTCTAATATGGTTGAGTGAAATGATGGCTGACACATACGTCATACTTGTGAACAGGTCACCTTTGGGGACTGGCCTGCTTCGGTTTACCTCATAATATTTATTTTATTATTATTTCCTTTATTTTATTTTGTGTAACAATTGAACTGTACGGCTTGGTATGATGATGACACAACATTGTATGAAAGTTTGGCGATTAAAAAGAGTAACTGGCGAGTTTCTTGCCGGATCTTCTCGAACAGAAACAACTTTCCGAGCCATTGGTAGAATCGCATTATGTTTATTTATTTCTTTAGTATATTTTATGTATCAACATATATATGTATTAACATGTAAATTATACATACGTACTTATAAATAGTTTTAAGTCATTCAAATGTATGACGATTTGTAAGTGCTGTGTACAAGCCTATGCAAATAAAGAATTATTTGACTTTGACTTTGAATGAATTAAATAAGGCCTACTTTTAAATTAGGCCTTGTGTCTGACCCTAGGCCCTCTTTCCGATCGTAGACCTTTTTGGGAATTCTGTTAAATTTTAACTTTATTACATTATTATTTTATTAATTACAGATTGATTATCTCAGTATGTCTCCAAGATATAAACGAGCTACGTGGTCCGAAGAAAGAATAAGAGCGACAGTTAATGATGTGCGTTGTGGTCCCCGGCAGAGTAGAATATGCCACCCTCACTCTTACCGAGGTGTCGTAAAAGGCGACTAAGGTAAAGCTGCTGGCATGATCATCAGCACCCAGAGAAGGAAAACTCTGCATTTATATCAAAACCCTCGCCAACCCGTCTGCCAAGCGTGGTGAGTATGGCAATTACCCCTCATGTGATTGAGAGACGCCCGTGCCCCAGCAGTGGGGACTTAAATGGGCTGACGATGTTGTGGGCGATTGTCGACTTAAGACAAAGGTTCAGCGCAATATGGTGTTCCAAGAACTATTAGAAATCACCTAAAAAGTGGTAGGTACTTTACATAAGAGCTTAGGGAGAATCGCTATATTTACGAAAGAGCAAGAAAAAGATTTCGTCCGTGTACTTTTCGTATTTCACTATTATTATATCGGCTCACTGCTTACTTTATACACCGCACGCGCGTCCGTCCCGCTTCGTATCCTCTCCAGAATGAATGAGTGAACTCCTGATACGCCATACGTCAACGTGCGGCGCGTAGGCATGAGACGACAGAATGAATTACTTTACCTCATACACTACAGTCAGTCGTATAACCAAATTAAAGAAAAAAAAATTCAAAATTAAAAATTAAAAAAAAAAAAAAATTAAAAAAAAAAAAATTAAAATTAAAAAATTTAAAATAAAATAAATATTGTTAGTAGGTATATAAGCTACATACTCTATTATTTTGTTATTGATTCTCTTATTTTATTAGTTTTAAGTTTTATATTTAGTAGGTTTTTAACTCAAGTATAAGCAT
The DNA here is from genome assembly GCA_019059595.1 of Marasmia exigua. Lineage (NCBI taxonomy): Eukaryota > Metazoa > Arthropoda > Insecta > Lepidoptera > Crambidae > Marasmia > Marasmia exigua. The sequence continues at coordinate 2,177,728 of CM032492.1, forward strand.
ACTTAGATATTGCAATGCCTGTAAAAGGTGGTTAAGAAGTAAAGCAGCATTATTTATTGTAACACCCCATTGTAACACTTAACTGGCAATAAAACTATTTGAAATTTGAAATTTTCTGAAATAAGAATTCCTCTTAAGCCAAAAATGATTCGGATTCAAGCATTTGCTTTTTGTGACAAATTTAACATTGTCAATTATTTCAACAAAGAAACAGGACTTGCATTATAGAACAGGACTTTGAAGGCCTTATTTAGTTACCGTGTTTAATTAAGGCCTGTCAAAATAATATTATTTTTCAATATTTAATAATATTTTTGAGAAGATACGTTAATTTTCCAATTTTTGTTTGTTTAGATACGTTTTTTTTTAATATTATTCATTTATTCTTGTTATTAAGCGACTTGAAGTCTGACTTGCATTTTAAGCATATTTATTAGTAAAATAACTTAGAAAATTGTTCAAGAATCTCGTGAAAACTGCTTTAAAATATATATTTTTATATATTTCTTATGCGCACTACGCTGCGCACGCGCCCACTTCCAGGGCGCGGTAATAACTGTCACTCAGCTGTTAAAGAACAGTGCGAATACCGTTGTTTGAAAACTTGGTGAACTCGGCCCTAGTCTCCATTTTTTTAACAAAGCTAAAATACCATAGGCCAAGCAACCATGGTACTAGAGGTCAGCGGAATGTGCCATCTTGGGAAAAAACGTCACAGGGTGTGAAAGAGATCCAACCAGCCCTGACGCAGATTCTATACGGGTGCGGTAGAGAAAAAACGTCGCCCAGCACGTCCAGTACTAACAGCTTTGCGAGGTTTTCAAGTATGGCTTTCAATGAAAAGGCTCAGTCTGTATAGGGTACATGTCTATGCATACAACTCATTTATCACTCATACAAAAACTAAAATGCAAGTAATGCATCGCCGATCCATCAGGAGCAGATGTCATTGGTCATGTCACGGTCACCCATCACACCGGGTGGGCTGTATGCTTGTTTGCCACCTTTGTGGTAAAATCCCATCCTGAAGAGTAGCGACTACCTGGTTAACGGTGTATTTCAATTTAGCGGCCGATTAAAAAAGGGTTACTTACCTAGAGTTTTTTTTATCAAAATGACGTGGAATTTCTTTTTACACGACTACGGCAGAGCCAAAAAGGAAGGGTTAGGATTTAGGCAGTCTATGTATGTAAGTATGTAACGTATTTTTATGTTGCAGACGAGCAGACGGATCACCTGATGGTAAGCGGTTGCCGCCGCCCATGGACACACGCGGCACCAGTGGAGTACAAGTGCGCTGCCAACCTTTAAACCCCTCTTTCCCCCAGATCGGGCCTCCGGTACCCTCACTCACGCAGCGAAACACAGCACAGTGCTGCTTCACGCCGGTTTTATCTGAGGCCATGGTATCACTCCGATCGAGCCGGTCCATTCATGCCGAATCGTGGCTCTCCCACGGACCGGACGGACACATACGTTTGTGTGCTCTCACATTCCGCCTAAAATACCCAGCTGATAGTTGATATTTTTTATAGCAATCTTTTGCAATTTATTTATTGATGAGACTATCGACAGCTCATGTCTTATCAAGCACTTACAAATTTCGACGGCTTAGTAACGCGTTCAGTGGTCTAATTGGTAGAACATCCACCCGGATTGTGGAAGGTGTGGGTTCGAGTCCCGCCAGAACACTTGATGAAAATTTTAAGTGCGTTATTTGCCCAGCCGATTTTTATGAATGAGGTTTCAATCGATTTCTTATTCCTGTCCTGGTGACCTATGCTTATACGAGGGCGACACTGAAAGTTCTTAGAAAATCAAAAACTGAACAATTTAGCAAGTTGTTACTTTTATTATATCTTTTCAAAATAGTGTCCCTTCACATCAATACATCGCTGCATTCGATGAAACCACTGAGAAAAGCACTTGGCCCTCTCTTCTTTAGGGGTCTCTTCGACGGCCTTTTGCTATACGCAGCCACTGCTTTTTCGGCGTCCGTGAAACGTTTTCCTTTTAGTTTTTCTTTTATTTTTGGAAATAATAAAAATCGCAGGGTTCGAGGTGATCCGTCTGCTCGTCTGCCACCTATCACATAAAAAAAATATTAATCTAAAAGAAGTTTACAAAAACTAAGAAAAATGCAAGGAATGTTACATCGATTCTTAAGTAGCAGATGTCATTGTCGTGTCACGGTCACCCATCCCTAGGGATATGAAACTACCTGGTTAGCGGTTTTGTAGGAAACTGAGAATTTAGGGTTCCGTTAGTTAATTTGGAAAGAATCTGTGGTCTAATTGTCTTTTTTTTTTATGATATAGGTGGCAGACGAGCAGACGGATCACCTGATGGTAACCGATTACCGCCGCCCATGGACGCCTGCAACACCAGTGGTGTCACAAGTGCGCTGCTTACCTTTTAACCCCCCTTTCCCTGGATTGAGCCTCCGGTACCCTCACTCACGCAGCGAAACACAGCGCATGCACTGCTTCACGCCGGTTTTCTGTGAGGACGTGGTATTACTCCGGTCTAGCCGGCCCATTCATGCCGAAGCGTGGCTCTCCCACTGTTGAAATGTGTGTGTTTACTTTAATGGGAAAAGCATAAAAAAGCTGAAATTAAAATAACTCACAACATCACATACATTGATCTGACTCCGAGATAGGTAGCTCAAGCACCTGTGTTACGGATATCAGAACCAACAGCGAGATCACAAATATATACGAGTAGGTAGGAACATATAATACTTTTCTTTCGTAATTACGTACTTATAATACATAGAAAACAACCAGACCAATACAAACAGACAACATGTCTGTTTGTATTGGTCTGGTTGTTGAGATGTATGAATGAACACAAATGTTTGTACTGTGCGGACCCGCAACCCTTGCACCAGAGGCAACGTTCACTATCACTGATCCAAACGGGTTATCGAAAAGAAATAAATTATTAAAAATATCTAGAACAAACATATTTTATGTGATAGGCAAACGAGCAGACAGATCACCTGATGGTAAGCGATTGCCGCCGCCCATGGACACCAGTGGATTCACAAGTCACGACCTTGTCCTGTCAATTCACGCACTTTATGCATTTTTTTTATGCTAGAGGCGACAAACGAGCAAGCGAGTCACCTGATGGAAAGTAATAAATGCCGCCAATGAACATCCGCGAAATCAGAGAGATCGCTAATGTGTAGCCGGGCTTTTTAAAAAAGAGTACGGTCTTCTCTTGAAAGTCCCTAAGTCGTAGCCGTCGGGAAATACTCCCGCAGCCAAACCGTTCCGCAGAACTTGGTAGAAAGCCGTGGTATCATTCTATTTTTGGATGGTAGTACCTACTTATCAATTATTTATCCGCCTAAACAGCATTGTTTTAAACGACGGAACCACAAACTAAATACCCGTGCCACTCTTAACAAATTGAAAAGGTGTTACAAAATCCGAAATTTCTCTAACGATATCGATTTGTAAAAAACAGGCCGGTTGCGAGACGGACTCGCGCGAATGGTTCCGTACCATTCACTAGGTAAACAACATTAGGTACCTATACACATTACTATCTTTTAATTGCCACTACAAATTTTAATTACCAATACTCTTTTTTAAATAGTTTTTTAAGTAGCAACATTTGTGCGAGGTTATTCAATAAATGGTATAAGTGTTTGCCGAGAGATTGTAGCCCCGAAATTGTTTAAAATAGATCCAGTTTAGTAGCTAAAAATTAAAATTGATTGGCGTCGCTAGTGTGCCCAACCCCACCTTAAACCACTACACCAACATGGCGTTAATCATTTTCAGTTCGTGTATAATTGGAAAACCTGACGCTTTACAAGGGTTTACCTAAGAAATTTTTCGATACACTGCCACGATAATAAATGGCCGATGATTAAGTGGGGTAGGCTCCACTGAAAAAATCAAGCATGTATTTATTTTTGTTTTGTCTTTCAGACAGACAGCTCTCTTAGTAATAGGGTACCGTTTTTACCCTTCGGGTACGGAACCCAAAAAGGCATCAATCTTGTTAGAAACGCGTAGCGTGTAAAATCGATACGAATGTCCCATTCGAAACGGTGGCGAATGATGTTATCGGCAGTAGGTACTATATTCCGTACCAATTTGGTACCATAACGAATTGGTATTCAGGGAACCAACATGTGGTCTGCTGCCTCATTTACACATTTTTATATCAATCAAATAGCTACATCCTCTGAGATTTAATTAAAACGGGAATTAACACGATATTTATTATGTGATACAACATTGTTACTCACATATTTTACTCGACGTTTCGGCTACGTTACATTTGCCGTGGTCACGAGCGGACTGGCGGAGCACGGCGTCGTCTGCTGGGGCTGGGCTGTGAATCTACGGACACCCTCACATTTTCCGACATTAATTCGCCACTAAATGAACTGTCAGTGAAGCTACTCCGACACACCACACTAACAGTATCGGTTTTTGTTTGCGTTAGTAACAGCCTAGCACGGCGTTTGCACTTGTTAATTACTGGATTCCATGTTAATGATATTTAAATCCATCCTCCCGATTGAAAGTCTTGTACTTCTTGATTTCAATCGCTTCACGTACTATCCTGGTATGATAATGACGATCGGTGGAGAGGATTTTCGGGTCATGTAGTTCCATCCAATGATTTACTCCCATATCCAGTAGATGTTCTGCTATTGTCGATTTATTCGCTTGTCGATTTATAATAGCTGCGATATGTTGCTTGACACGTTCTGCAATTGACTGCTTCGTGTGTCCAATCGCAGCTACAATATAATAAATATCGTCTTAATTCCCGTTTTGGTTAATAAATAGTTATAATGCAACGCGAAAATTTTAAAAACTATCCTCTGAGAATTTATAAAACACATTAACTAATTTCAAATAGTGTGTAGTGAGAAAACTAAAACTGAATTTTCCTAAAACTATGGAGTAAAACTGTGGCGTCACGTAAGATTTTTCCCTCCCTCCGGCTCCTCGTTTCGTTCGGCGAGGCTTTCATTCATTATGATCATCATCATCATCAGCCCATTTAAGTCCCCACTGCTGGGGCACGGGCCTCCCTCAATCACATGAGGGGTAATTGCCATACTCACCACGCTTGGCAGACGGGTTGGCGAGGGTTTTGATATACATGCAGAGTTTTCCTTCTCTGGGTGCTGATGATCATGCTAGCAGCTTTACCTTAGTCGCCTTTTACGACACCTCGGTAAGAGTGAGGGTGGCCTATTCTACTCTGCCGGGGACGACACGGCCATATCATTCATTATGATATACTTGCATAAACTATTTGTATAATAAGTATATTTTGATAGTTTTATGAAAACTCAACTTTGAATAAAACAAACTGACGGTCTGTGTCTGTAGCATAACTTACCATGTTTCACGTTTTACTTTACAACCAAAATTACCTATTTAGGAATGGAAAACAAAAACTATCACTTTCCTAAGACAAAAATCCTACCTAAGAATGATACACAGAAGTACTAAAACATTGTGTAGCACGATAATATTGTGTGCGTTCCCATTGATGGTCCAAATTGGAGTTTTGAGCTTTTGAATGTGTGGTCACCTGGACCTTAGTATTTCATCACAGGAGTTAGATTTTTATTTGAAATAAAACGGTACATTTTTGATACTGTTCGGTAAAGTAAAAGTTAGTTAAAACAATTTACTAAATGATAGTCATTTTATAGCTGTGTGGATTTGTTATAAACGCATCTTAACAAAACAATTTGTTTCTTACAATTTGTTAAAAAATGTTCACCTAAATTGGTTCCCCGAGCACCTAGGTCCTATAAGCAATGAGTGTCAAGTAGGTACTGTTAAAAGTAAAAGGTAAGAACATTTTAATGTCGACTGTACGAAATAAAAACAAATAACTTATATAAACAATTTTATTCCTTGTTATTTTATAATAATACTCCACGCAATGCGGCAAGTATAACGCAACGCTCACAATTTTATATTTTACAGTTTTTCTATTTTTTTCTAATCATTTTCATTTTTACTACTACAAAAATCACTCGTCAATTTTCAAATATTACTTTCACTCGTGGCATTTACAAAGTTTTAAAAGAAACGTACATTTGTCAATAAATAAGGTTAAAAGAGATAAATTTAAAACTGTAACTTCACTAAACTTTCAGTGTTTTATAATTTTAAATTTCTCAAATTTTCTATAACTTCACCACGATTTATTTAACTATACAATCAACAAAGTGTCTAATTATTATTAAAAATAATAATCAGAAGGCTTTCCTCTAATCCCATCATAATGATCATAAACTGTCATACAACATTCCTGTTTTGTAAAACATTCCTATTTTGTAAACTATTGTCTAAAACTTTTTCTGAGGCTATAAGTGCATGAAAAAACGATTCAAATACAAAAATGATTCCTCAAGAACTATGTAATCTTACCTTTGTAAAAACTTATTGCTTTGCTCATTAACAAGGTGTTAAAAAAATCCGCGCACTCTAATACAATACCATGATCTAGGTCCTTGACGTGTAAAAGGGTTTCGAAGGTTAGGAAGAGTTACTTTGACAGGACTTGCCAAAACTCGGAACCTTGTCCAAGCGTTTCACCAAAATTCACTGCTAGAAGGAAATATACCTAATGCAATGCCAGTGTGAAAATAATACGTAATATAAATATAGTGGGTTCGTCCGTTCGTCTATTTCTCGTGCTTGTTCAACTTCCGCAGGGTAGTCACATCCATGCCGTAGATTGAGAAGCCGGCTGGCTCTTCGAAGTGTACCTGGTTGATATAATAATTTTGTTAGAGAATTTTACCAAACCAATGGAAATATTGTATTTCTGAGTAAACTTGTGGAATATGATCAAAGACAGTATTCGTTAGTTGGTGGTTAGTATGTTGAAGTTGCAGTACCATTTTTACTATAGGCTAACGTTTGACGACAGTCAGACCTGATGAAAAACGTTGATGAGGTCTAGAATGTGAATGTTACGCCTTTACATAGAAGATGGCTTTTTAATCTTGCCTTAAACATATAATTAAAACATTATAATATAAATGGCTGAGACCAACCTCCTTCTCCGTGTCAGATTTCGCGTCGGCTTCTGACTTCGTTTTATCTGCTATTATTGTCACCTGAAAATTAACAAAGATAATATGATTATGAAGGCTGTGGGATTCTGACTGTAGGGATCAAACACTCCGCGTGGACTGATGCAATTCAAAGGTTATAACTTAGTATCTAGTAGTTTTAGTGTACAAATGTGGTGTTTATTTGTGCAATGAAATGCCACGAAGTGATCCTGATAATATGATCAATGAAATATATCGTTTTTAACACTGCTCTTCTGTGTCGTATGAGTTTTCACGGACAATTTGCTTGGACCTAATAGAGTCTTAAAACCCGCGATTGTGTTTAGAGTGGTATCGGCAGAATCCGTATGTTGATAAAACGTAAAACACTGGCGTTTTATTGACTGACTCCGACTGTTGAGTACTAAATTATTCTCAAGTTATTTGACATTGGCAAGATATCTTCGGGTAGAGCCATAAATATAAAAAGAAATGATTATGGAGAGGAATGGCAGCTCGGCGAATATGAATGGTTGACGGACGTTCGTGCAACATTTTTATGCCTTTTCTTAGTAGCAGAAGGAATAAGTGAAAACTCTCACGTAATAAAAACAGTATATAACAAAGTCCCACCTTCTTGGCCTCATCTCCTTCTTTGATTTCTTCACCGTTCTTCACCGGCGGTATATTCGGGCCCAACTTCTCAGCCAACGTTTGTACCTGCGTCATTCAAAATTAATACATTTATTTTGGCCCGCCCTCACTTAGTTTCGGAACATTAGTTCCACTTAAACCAATAGATGGCGCTAGGAGTCGATTACATCACGCAAGTGTTTCGCGTTTTCGGATTACCTATTATAAACGTTGCCGTTGTCTGTAAGATTTACCCAGACCAAATTTACCTCTTTATAAATAGTACAGATGATCTAAGTTAGGTATCCCAAAAACCACAATATTTACTTCGTACCTAAGGCACTTTGGACAAGGGGCGTTCTCCATACGTGTATTATGTTAATCGGTGGGCTTCAGCGAAACTGAAACACAATTTCACTATGCAGTATACACCCAGCGCCATCTCTATTGGTATAGTTGGAACTAAAATCACACACATTGTCTGTGTTTGTTTGCAATAATCTCGGAAACTGCGGAACGGATTTGTATGATTTTTTTTTTGTTGTATATTAGTTGTTAGAGTAGAATTTTTAAGAGATAAAATCTTTTATTGGCAAATTGAATCTCAAGCGAGTGGAGCCGCGAGCGTCTACCTAACTATAACATAAAAAAAAAACTGACTGCTTCGGTTACGCAGTGGTTAGTGCATAGCTCTTTAATGTTTAATCAGGCAATGGATCATACGAGACCAACAGATTTTAAACTTTATCGTCATCATCGTCAGTCCATTCAAGTCCCCACTGCTGGGGCACGGGCCTCCCTAAATCACATGAGGGGTAATTGCCATACTCACCACGCTTGGCAGACGGGTTGGCGAGGGTTTTGATATAAATGCAGAGTTTTCCTTCTCTGGGTGCTGATGATCATGCCAGCAGCTTTACCTTAGTCGCCTTTTACGACACCTCGGTAAGAGTGAGGGTGGCCTATTCTACTCTGCCGGGGACCACACGGCAAACTTATATAATTGAGATTAATATTAAACTTGATATAATTGAGATAAGGTTGAAAACCAATGAAATAAATAATGTCTAGTTGCCTGGTAAAGGGTTAAAGCAATGGCTGCGCTTAAGGGTCCCGGGTTCGATCCCCGGGTCGGGTCAAATTCGTATCAGAATTTTTCTTTTAAGGTGACGAGTAGGGCACACTAGCGACGCCAATCGATTTTAGTTTATGGCTACTAAACTGGATCTTTTTTAAACAATTTCGGAGTTACAACCTCTCAGGAAACACTTATACTATTTATTAAATAATCATGCACAAATGTTGGGTCCGTTTTTGTACGCGAAAAATTGATTCACGCCAAGAGCGGCCACTTTTGGTTGTACCTAATCCAAAATTCGAGTGCAAAAGCAGACCAAACAGTTAACTATAAGTATTAAATAAATAGTATAGGAGAGGTTGTGATAAAAAGCTAAAATTTAAAATCGATTGGCGTCGCTAGTGTGCCGTACCCATCACCTTAAAAAATTCTCAGTGTCAGTCCGGAGTCTGGAAGTTGACGGTCTTGTACCCCCGTGCCTCGGAAAGCACGTTAATCCGTTGGTCCTGCGCCCGATCCCTCTCCGGTCGTGTCACATTGGTGTCCCATGGAAATATGAGGGTAAGGGAATAGAGAGTGCACTTGTGTCTGTGCAAACACTTGTGCACTATGTGTCCTGGGTCGATGGCTGATCGCTGAGATTGGCCGCCATGACCGAAATATCGGTTCGGAGGACATTATTATAGCATAAAACTTATTTCCTGCGTCGGTGGCTGATCGCCGAGATTGGCCACCATGACCGAAATATCGGTTCGGAGGACATTATTATAGCATAAAACTCATACTAACATTAGGATACTGAGAGAAGCAAGCCCGCGCTCTGCCGAAGCATGGAGGTGCGACGGCACGACCATACCTGTCTCTGTCTGCCGGGTCGAACATGTAGTACCCTGGGGGGAGAGGGGGGAGGTTGAGGGAAAAGGTAAGCTGAGGTAAAGGAAAACTAAAAAGAATTGGTTGATTTGGTTGGTTGAAACATTTGTGCTGTGTTTCGCCGAGTGAGCGAGGGAAGCGGGACGCCCAATCCGGGGGGGAAGGGGGGAAGGTTAGCAGCGCAATTGTGACTTCACTGCTTGCGTGTGTCCTTGAGCTGCACAATCGCATGAATGGGCCGGCTCGACCGGAGTGATACCACGTCCTCACAGAACACTGTGCTGTGTTTCGCTGCGTGAGTGAGGGTACCGGAGACCCAATCCGGGGGAAAGGTTGGCAGCGCACTTGTGACTCCACTAGTGTCGCAAGTGTCCATGGGCGGCGGTAATCGTTTACCGTGATCAGGTGATCCGTCTGCTCGTCTGCCACCTATCACGTAAAAAAAAACATTCTGCGACGGCAAGTCGCCATTACTTTTTTTTAAAAATGTTTTTAGATTAGTCCATTATCTACAGTCACTGTTCCATATTTCATACCTCTTGGAGTCCTGAAGAGGGCCACAGCAAAATCGCCTTTGCCGGCCACGAATATTCCAGACCTTTCTTCGCGGAAGAATTCGTTCAACTAAGACATAGGAAAAAAAATAATGTTTGTATTCAGTTTCTCAGTCACCCAGAGAACATTGGAGAGGGCTATGCTCGGAGTCTCATTGCGTTTCATCGTATCAGAAATGACGGCCATTGGGGCGGAAAAGATCCCAAGCCCCTACATATACCTTGCTCTCTATACCTTGTAATGAATGAACGAATGATATTATAAACCGGGAAAAAACAATGTATTGTTTTGTTGTTCATGATTCACGACACTGGGATATTTTTGTAAAAGTAGGGTTAAGTATACAGGTAATGTAATTTTGACGACCCGTTTGGAACAGTGGTAGTGAACGCTGACTCTGGTGCAGGGGTTGCGGGTTCGATCCCCGCACAGTGCAAACATTTGTGTGCATGAACATATCTGTTTGTATTGGTCTGGGTGTTATCTATGTATTATAAATATGTATTTACGAAAGAAAAGTATTATATGTATATAATTGTAATCCCACTGTTGATTCTGATATCCGTAACACAGGTGATTGAGCTACCTATCTTGGAGAAAGATCAATGTATGTGATGTTGTATTTATTTATTTATTTAATGTCAAACATCAAAAATTGCTGTGGAATAGGCGTTGACTGTTGGATGAATTAATAGAAAGGATTATTATTTAACACTGCCCTATACCATCACCTACAACCTGTGCGCGCACTCGTACCTCACGAGCGCGAGTATAGACGCAAATAGTGTGCGAGCGAGAAGTGAATAGATGCGCCGCCATTTCTGATCCCATTCTTTATCCTCACAGTTTGTACCACAGTTCACAATTTTATTACTAATTCAAACAGCTATCTTGCTGTTTTTAATCGCACGTATGGTTCGCGGCTGGCGCGACAGAGATAGCGAGATCTCCGAGGAAGATTAACCGTGGAACAAAGATTGGACGAATCGGGCCTAAATATTGAAACAAAAAATACAAAATAATTTATTTCAGTCACTTCATCAGCAACCCACACTCGTCCACTGCTGGACATAGGTCTCCCCTAATGCACGCCACTGCTCCCGATTTTCGGCCACTCTCATCCAGCCCACACCAGCCAGCCTTCGAATGTCATCATCCCATCTTGTCGCAGGGCGTCCTACACTACGCTTACCGAGTCGCGGTCTCCACTCAAGGACTTTACGGCTCCAACGGCTGTCAGTTCTGCGGCTAATATGACCAGCCCACTGCCACTTCAGTTTGCTAACTTGGTGGGCTATGTCGGTGACTCTGGTTCTCTGTCGGATTACATCATTTCTGATGCCGTCCTTCAGAGATACTCCGAGCATAGCCCTTTCCATAGCTCTTTGAGCGACTTTGAACCGGTGGACTAGTCCAGCCGTGAGTGTCCACGTCTCGGCACCGTAAGTCCTGACCGGAAGGACGCACTGGTCGAAGACTTTCGACTTAAGACTTTGAGGGATGGGTGACGAGAAGACTTGACGAAGACTTTCAGTCACTTAGGTATAAGTATTGTACAATGGGTTTGGACTCCTCTTTTAAGCAAATACTTGCTTGTGTTAGGAGAGACCGATCTTCTATATCGGTACAGTAAGTATACTTAAGTTAATAGATACATTTGACATATCTTAAACATAAATATAAATAGTTAAATAGTGAAACATCGTTAAAAGAATGACTTGATTGGCAAGAAAATGATGATCGTCATCTTACCTTATCCAACAGATCTACATCGACGATGCCCTGCTGCCTGGCCTGGTACACAACCACGCGGCAGACGCAGTTGCCCGGCGTGTAGAACTTGCGCAGAATCTGGTGGTAGAAATGAACACACATTTTACATTAAGTGACCATACCATAAAGAAATCAGCGATATAGGACAGGCGAACAAATCAGTGTCTAAGCTACCGGTGACATTCGCTAACTGTGAATAACTATCGGTGCCCACTATCAGTGACTGTCAGTAACTGTCGGCGACTTCGGTGACAATCAGTTATCGTCAATGAATATCAGTGACTATGAGTGACTAGAAGTCACTATGAGTGACTATCAGTGAGGATCAGTGACAATCAGTGAGTATCAGTGACTATCAGTGACTATCAGTGACTATCAGTGACTATCAGTGACCATCAATGGCTATCAGTGACTATCAGTGACTATCATTGACTATCAGTGATTTTCAGTGACTTTAAGTCATTTTAGTGACTGTCACTCAGCAACTGTCGGTGGCTCTCAGCAACTGTCGGTGACTGTCAGCAACTATCCATAGATGCCAGTTACTTCAATGACTTTCGGTGACTGTAAGTTACTGGATATTGAAATGCCACTCACCTGCTGCACGTTCAATATCCTGCCGCGCGGCCTGTAGTGCAAGTAGCTGTCCTGGTAGAGCTGGTCGCCGCTCTCCAGGATCTGGTCCAGGGTGGAAGAGCACCAGCGGCAGACGTCCTCCACTCGGGACATCGCCACAGCCATTATGGCACACGCCAGACGCCTGGAAGCATGATAAAATGTGTTTTAAAAACAGATATGGGTTAGATATAGGTTAGGTCTGCCGTGTGGTCCCGGCAGAGTAGAATAGGCCACCCTCACTCTTACCGAGGTGTCGTAAAAGGCGACTAAAGTAAAGCTGCTGGCGTGATCATCAGCACCCAGAGAAGGAAAACTCTGCATTTATATCAAAACCCTCGCCAACCCGTCTGCCAAGCGTGGTGAGTATGGCAATTACCCCTCATGTGATTGAGGGAGGCCCGTGCCCCAGCAGTGGGGACTTAAATGGGCTGATGATGATGATAGGTTAACGCTTCACCACAATCGCACCTGATGGAAAGCGACGACGTGAGGATTACGCGTTCATTTGCAAGATGCCTGTTCACTCTTGCTTTGCAGAAATTGCTGCTATTCTAGGGTGATAGACACGATAATGGTGTTCTGAACAGCAATAGTTCATCAGTCCAATATTCGCTATTTTGCTTGATGCTCGGACATCCATGTTCTTCTCTTGCTAGTCATGTTACTGACTGGCGTGAAGCTGGCGCTTCGCCGAGTATTTAAGAGCACCTGAGGCCTGATCCTGGAAAGAAGGCGCCTTTGTGAATCCGCTGGTATTGCAGGTGTCCACGGCGGAAACGGCTTACTATTAGATCATGTGTCTGCTCGTTTGTCACCTCCTATCACGTTAAAAAATTACATGCGTCGGACAACTCTGTCACCGCTTCACAGTGGAAAACATTTATTCACGGACTAAAAAAATTGGCAGTTGGTGGCACCATCAAGAAATGGAACTCGTTGCTTCGGCGCGTGTATTTTATCCTTTCTACAATAGGGATTCCTTCAAACGAAGCGTGAAGAAGCATCTCACGGGCCAGTATGGCAGTCCCAACGGAGGTGATGCCTTGACATCGCTTCCGTTGTCCTATATATACCTCACTCCTATAATACTCCATCTAGCCGATTTTTAACACGCGAAAACCCTCATTGCAACGTGGGGTCTTCTCTTGCTACCCATCAGGCTGAGGATAACCAATATACTGTGCCACTTAAAAATCTTTAGGTGAGTGGCGATCCTCTTGTTTCGAAAACCAATACACCTAGTTTTCTCGTCCCTCATGTCAACGGAATTAGTATTACCTGGTTCCCCCTGGAAGCGTATGGGAACTTCCTGCAAGCCATCGAGTGCTGCGCCGACAGGAACTGTGTCCCGTCGTTCAGCACCAGCCAGCCGCTCGTGTTGCGCTGACCTAATAACAACATCATCAACATAAACTTTAATAACTACCATTCATCAAATCATAAAATCATCTAAAGGTGACTTCTCAGTATGGTAAGAAATGTCAGGCCATCCAATAGACGTCGTAAGAGATGAAATTTCGTGCAAATACGTCGTCACAGTAAAGTGCTCCATCCATTTAATACGCACCCTTATAGTTGTCAAAAACTATGTTAAGGTGTAAGGTGTATCAATACAACGGACCCCAAACTGGGTAGGGATGGCTTGAATGCTGAAACTATTATTGCTGAAATACTATTTTGTAATGAAAATTGCCTCCATCATGAGTAGAAGACGCCACATCGGGTAATTACTTATAATTATTATTTGTGCATTTTAAACAATTATTTGACTAATGTCAAAGCAAACGATTAGCTGTCAAAAATTTGAATTATTTTCAAACAGTTTCCGAACCCTCATGTTGAAAAAATATAATTACGCTTTCGAGAAAAGTTTATTACCTATGCCGATGTTGAAAGGCACCCTTAAACTCCAGTCAGGTCTTCCTGTCGGGGCCTGAAGTTATTATTTATTATCCTAAGGGTGACGGTTGCTTGTCACCTGAGTTCCGTCTGACTTCTTGGTTTAATTTTGAAATACCAAATCTAGGCAGGCTACTTGAGGTCATGAGACACACAGCCACTCCAATTGATTTAATTCTTTAACATTGGATCTATTTAGAATAATTGCGGACCGTGTCGTGAACTCGGTAAACATGTATACTTTTAAAATTTATTCGCTTGCGCGATCTAAAAAGATTCAGTTACAATAACATCTATCGAAACAAAACCGAACCGCCCCTGCTTCATTCCAAGGACCCCGCTAAAGTTACTAGGGATAGGTATGTCGCTTCAGTTAGTTTGCTTGAATTTTTATAGTTATAGACTGAAGTGCCCTCAACATATGTCCCAATGGTGGTGGAATCCGTTCGAGATATTATCGATTTTGTTTTATACCTCGATCGATTTGACGTTTGTTTAACATAGCGAACTAAAAAATCTCGTTTGTATTAAATAAATAAAATACACTAAATCAATAAAACGTTACAGTCGCACATACACACACTAACTTTGGCCCCAGTTTTGCATTTAAAAGAAGAAAGAAGAACAAAGAAAGAAAAAAATATTATTTTGGACATCACAACACTACATACGAATACAACATTAGTTACAAAAGAACAAACAAACAAAAAAAAAATAGATACAGAAAAAAAAGAAAACAAAATAATGAGAACAAATAACCAGGCAGTGCAAATAATATATTGTGTGTTGTGACCTTCAACATAAATGGCCCCCACTCAGCCTATGTCATGACCCTGAAAAAGGTCATGACGCTGATTTTCAGTAGGGCCAGCTGAGTGAGTGCCACGGACGTCAGCCTTGTGTACCTAGTGTATATTTGCAGTACCCCAGAATTGGGTTCTTTTTCGTTTCTTCGTATTGCTTTCATTACAAAAGAGGTCAAGGATTAAGTAAGTAAGAAAGTAATCTTTATTGACATATTAAGTTACAATGAGCAGTATCATCAACTATTGCACTAGGCTCACAGGCCTGTATCGCATGAGTTGAGTTGAGTGAGCGTTAACAAATTATTAAAATTTAACGACAGCTTCGGTTTGGGTTCTTTAAACATACATATTTTATTTATCTAATTAAGGTAATTATAAAGAGTAAAAGTGATAGTGTAAACACAGATCTGCCTGTTGGTATAAACTCGATCGTATCTCGGGATCGAGTTCGGGAACCGTGATAGCACCCATAGGGACATTTGTTCAGGGCACTTCAGTCTATAACATATCAAAATTTCAAGCAAATTGACTGAAGCCACATTTCCGTAACAACTTTTGCCCTTTCCCACTTATTCCAAAACGTGGTTTAAAATAAGTTGTGTGATTAATACTGGGGATAACTGAAGAACTAGAATATACATTATTACAAAACTAAGTTTATTTAGTATAACAACTATAATAATAAAGTTAAACCACCCGGACCCCTAGTTTAAAATGAGAACTAAAATAATAAGCTCCAAATTTCGATTCAGTAACCATGACAACTTATCCCTGTGACAGTTCATACCGTTTTACGCTAAAGTTATTTGTAAGGAAGTAGTTTATTTATTTTTGGGATTTAATCCCAAAAATATAAGCAATTCCTATGCATATTACTTAGAAACCTTACTTAGGTCAATAATTACATTTATTGTTGCTTAAAAACCAATTTTTAGAATTTTTACTTCAGACAACAAAATAAGGTTAATGTAAAATGAAATGTTACTGAACGAATGATTGAATGATTCGATCAAGTTTGACACTATCCTGCGGTACTAAGTTGTCTATGGTTAGTAGCGGATATGTAATTTAAATTTAAGAACTAACATAATTCCACAATAATCATGAACTTGCTAGTTTAGGATTAAAAGCGGTATCAGAGCAGTTTTTTGTAATAAGAGGGTAAAAGTTCAAATCACCTTTGAGCTTGCTCTGCTCCTTGTCCAGCTTATCGGCAGCCCTCTGCGCGTCGAAGCACGTGGCGCTGCCCGGCGGGTGCTTGCGGTCACCCTCGGACGCCCGCCGTTTGCTACCGTCCACGCCAACCTGCGAAACGATATACACATTCACACAACATCTCATGCATTCACCTTATTCCGTACTAAGGCCCAATGAGGGTATTCGCGTGTGAAAAATCCGCTAGTTGTCGTACTGTTGGACTGAGGTCCAACATCAAACGCATTGGTTGTTTAGTGTAAAAATAACCAATCACATTGTATATGGACCTCACTCCTACAGTACTCCATCTACCGAATTGTTCACACGCGAAAACCCTCATTCGTCTAATCTTTATCCGTGGATAAATCTATGAGAGATGACAGCGCTATACCATAGAGATTCTCGGATTAAGATTGGTCCAGTCTGGCTTAAGTAGCTTCTTTAAGCACTTGTATTACGGATATCAGAAAAACAGAGGATAGATGAATAAAAGCTACAGAAGACGAGAAGACATGCTACTTTTAACATTGGCAGTCGGAGATTCCAAAAAATAAATACACACAGAAGTTCAGCTAGAACTGACACGACTGACGTCACCTGATGAATTTCTCTTCATGGACTTTGCCCAATCCGATTGGCATACCCTTATTGAAATATCCCGATGTCACTTCATGGATTTCTCTTAATGGACTTCGCCCAATCCGATTGGCGTACCCTTATTGAAGTAACCCAATTTTACCTGATGGATTTGAATGAATGAATGAATATATTTTTATTGCACTCAAAATAAAGTACGAAAACTTAAAAACTAGGTATTACAGGATGTGTACAGCGAAGGCGGCCTTATCACTATGAGCGATCTCTTCCAGGCCACCTTTGGATAAAGGATACTTGATGAAGGTGTAGGGCGGTGCAATCTTTATATTTATATACTTACATAGAAAGTTTGATGACATACGGAACCGAAACGTGGCCGCTTACAATGTGCCGATTAAGGAGGCTCAAAGTCACCCAGAGAGCAATGGAGAGGGCTATGCTCGGGGTCTCCCTGCGTGATCGTATCAGAAATGATGAGATCCGCAGGAGAACTAAGGTCACAGACGTAGCCCAAAGGATTGCATGCCTCAAGTGGCAATGGGCAGGGCACATAGCGAGGAGAACAGATGGCCGTTGGGGCGGAAAGGTCCTCGAGTGGAGGCCACGTACAGGAACTCGCAGCCGTGGCAGGCCTCCTACAAGGTGGACCGACGATCTGGTGAAGATCGCGGGAATCCATTGGATGCGGGAGGCACAGGACCGATCTGTGTGGAGAACATTGGGGGAGGCCTATGTCCAGCAGTGGACGTCCATTGGCTGAAATGATGATGATGATGATGATGATAGAAAGTTTCAATACAAATACTTATATTTAAAGATGAATACACTAATACATACATAATATATGATTGAATAAAGATAAATATAGCGACTAAAATAATAACAATGGATCTCAAAGCAGACGAATGATTTTAATCAGAGGACAGGAAGAGATGGGGGAGAGGAAGTGGGAACAGCGGTCTCATAGGTTCAGGAAATGTGATTTAATTTGGGCTTTAAAGATGGGTAGGGAATTGGATTGCCTGATTGTCAGAGGTAGAGCATTCCACAGTCGGATAGACTGCGCGGTGAAGGATTGGGAGTAGGATTGAGATGAATGACGAGTGAACTTAAGATGGAGAAGTTTAGAAGAACGCATATGACCTCGGGTGGGATTTCTCTCATAAGACGTCACCTCATCGACCACCCAGCTTCTTGATCGGTTGGACCACGACCAAAATGGCGTATAGTTGAAAGTCTTTTGATGTTGCTTAACCTTAAAGTCAATATAGCCAGATGAACATCACCTCATGGACGTCGCCTAAGGTACTTTGTCCTTTGTCAATGCGATGCCCTCGGGCACTCAATAAGCCGCACCCTGGGCAGCTACCACATCTGCCCGGCGAATGTTAGGGCTATCGCTCCCAAGGTCATTATACGGTTTATGCGGACCGTGGGCCTCGGAGACGATCTATAAGTGGGAGCGGAGGTCACAATAGATCCAATTTGGTCGCAGTGACCACTCGGCAACGAACGCTCCCCAGAACTTCGAATAATAATAATAAGGTACTTTGTCTAACGGCTGGACTAGTCCACCGGTTCAAAGTTGCTCAAAGAGCTATGGAAAGGGCTATTGATAGATATTTGGGGAATATAAGGACGCGGGCGCACGAGTAAAACGCTTGCTGGCTGTTAGCACACTACTTTTATTATTATCCCGTGATTGCATCGTGCGAAGCGGGGTGCGCGGGGCGCGGGGGCGGGACGCAGCCACGCCTTCATACCTAACACTCCTCCCTCTAGTTTATATTCTAAATAAGAACTACGATTAGCTAATATTAATAAAACCTCTTATAATCTACCCTTGGGCGATTCCGTAACAATCTACTAGAGCCCTGCTTTTCCACTCGCACGTCCCTCTGATGACTATTCAAATCGACTGCGTCCTGGAATTCATCATCTGGTTCTAAATCTCTCGCTGCAGCATCATCTACAATTATATCTCGAACGGCAGGTATGTCATTTCCAGGACCATCTCTAACGCTCTCTTCCAGTAATGGCGTTGCTGGGACATACGACTCAGTCCTCCTCCCTCTGGCTAAGCCAAGGCGTGGCTGCGTCCCGCCCCCGCGCCCCGCGCACCCCGCTTCGCACGATGCAATCACGGGATAATAATAAAAGTAGTGTGCTGTGCTAACAGCCAGCAAGCGTTTTACTCGTGCGCCCGCGTCCTTATATTCCCCAAATATCTATCAGTGGCGACGACCTAACCTACCCGCGTTGTGTACCTAATATAATATATTGAGTAAATATAATATATACATAAAATGTCTAACGCAAATTTCGGCGTTTTAAATAGCTTCGACCATAACGTCCAGTGTTGGAAGACATATCAAGGTCGGCTTAAGCAATATTTCATTGCTAATGACATCGGGGATAAAGCCGATCCTACGGGCGCAAAAAGAAAAGCAATACTGCTGAGCGCACTCACCGAGGGGACCTATGACCTCGTAACGAATCTAGCGTTGCCGAAGGATTTGGAGGTGGTCCCGTATGAAGACATATTGCAACTCCTAACCAATCACTTCACCCCGAAGCGGGTTGGTTTCGGTGAGCATCACAATTTTTATGCCGCCACACAACAACATAGTGAAACACACGCGCAGTGGGCTGCGAGGTTACGGGGATTAACCGCCCATTGCGAGTTTACGAACGTAGAAGAGATGCTGCGTGACAAATTCATCATGGGAATGTTGCCGGGACCAGAGAAGGAGAAGCTATATGCCCTTAAGCTGTCGGAGTTAATGCTGGTAAAGGCATTGGAGTACGCGCAGAGCCAGGAGTGCGCCCGCGCGGTGGCCGCGAGCAGCGCGGCGGCCGGCGCGGGGCCCGGCGGGGCTGCGCGCGCCACCGACTTGCAGCTTTTCAAGATTACTAAGGGCGAAAGTGTTAAAGTGCAGTGCGGGGTTTGTGGTTATTCGAACCACAAAGAGTCCGAATGTAAATTTAAAAACTATGAGTGCCGAAAGTGCCGCAATAAAGTCCACTTACGTAGAATGTGCACGAAAGTGAAGTACGTAGAAGTGGATGGCGGTGATAAGGGTGAGGATGACGATGACGGTAAGTTTTTTTACATACGATCAGTGCGCGGAGAACCTATGGTGGAATCGATTACTATAAATCAAAAAATGATTCAATTTGAAATTGATAGTGGCTCAGGGGTAACGGTTATTTCAGAGCAGTTTTACAAGTCTCATTTTAAGGATGTACCATTATCAACCGCGCGAAAACGGCTGGTAACGTATACAGGTAGGCATATCGAGTGCGAAGCGGGGTGCGCGGGGCGCGGGGGCGGGACGCAGCCACGCCTTCATACCTAACAGCTATGCTCGGAGTATCTCTGAAGGACCGCATCAGAAATAATGTAATCCGACAGAGAACCAGAGTCACCGACATAGCCCACCGAATTAGCAAACTGAAGTGGCAGTGGGTTGGGCATATTAGCCGCAGAACTGACTTGGAGCCGTAAAGTCCTTGAGTGGAGACCACGACTCGGTAAGCGTAGTGTAGGACGCCCTGCGACAAGATGGGATAGTGACATTCGACTGGTGTGGGCTGGATGAGAGTGGCCGAAAATCGGGAGCAGTGGCGTGCATTAGGGGAGACCTGTGTCTAGCAGTGGACGAGTGTGGGTTGCTGATGATGATGATGACTTTGTCTAAAGGATCTTTGGCTAATAATTTCTCTCACCTTGCTGGTGGCCGGCACCAGTCTGACTCCCGGCGGCGCTCGCACTAACGGCGGCTCCACACCGCCCAGCTTCTTGATCGGTTGCACCACGACCGACATGGCGTACAGCTGGAAGTCGTGCTTAGGCCGCTCTGCCACTGGTATGTTTTGGAGATACCTGTTTTTTGTATTCAGGGTTACCAAGATTCACACTGAAATCTAGCCCCCTTATTACAAATCGTGGACTAAGGATAGTCCCGGAACAAAACTCGTGCTAACCCGTTTTAAGGTGACGGGTAGGGCACAATAGCGACGCCAATTGATTTTAATTTTTAGCTACTAACTGGATCTATTTTAAACAATTTTGGGGTTACAATCTCTCGGCAAACACTTATACTATTTAGTAAATAACCATGGACGACTGTTGGGTCCGTTTTTGTACGCGAAAAATTGATTCACGCCAAAAGAGGGCCGCTTTTGGCGTGAATATTTTTGTCGCGTACGCGTTGGATCCAATGTTTTTGCATAGTTATTTAGTAAATAGTACAGTGTTTGCCGAGAGGTTGTAACGAAATTGTTTAAAATAGACTCGGTTTAGGAGCTAAAAATTTAAATCGATTTCATTTGTTAAACTGTTTTGCACTGCCTTCCCCTATTACGAATACGTTATTTCTTTCCTCTACCCAAAGGTTGTCTGGAAGAAATCGCTAGAAGCGATAAGACCGCATTGTACTGTCTGTTTTTGTTGTATCATATTTGTATTTTGTTTTTATCATCATCATCAGCCCATTTAAGTCCGCACTGCTGGGGTACGGGCCTCCCTCAATCACATGAGGGGTAATTGCCATACTCACCACGCTTGGCAGACGGGTTGGCGAGGGTTTTGATATAAGTGCAGAGTTTTCCTTCTCTGGGTGCTGATGATCATGCTAGCAGCTTTACCTTAGTCGCCTTTTACGACACCTCGGTAAGAGTGAGGGTGGCCTATTCTACTCTGCCGGGGACCACACAGCTAATTTTGTTTTTATGCAATAAAGAATATCTATCTATCTATCTATTGATTGGCGTCAATAGTGTGCTCTACCCGTCACCTTAACATGTTTTGCGTGTTGGAACAGAATGATATGAGTTTTAGTACGGTAATAACATTAGGTCGCGATTTGTACAAGGTGGTAGTAGTTTTTTATAATGTAAATATTAACAGTGAAAGTGACCACAATACTTCTTCATGTGAAAGGTGGCAGACGAGCAGACGGATAATTAAGTGTTGCCAACGCCCATGGACACCTGAGGTCAAACTTCCCCTCCTCACGGATTAGGCCTCCAGTATCCCCTCACTCACTCAGCGAAACAGCGCATGCGCTGCTTCACGCCGGTTTTTGTGAGGCCGTGGTATCACTCCGGTCGACCTGGCCAATTCATACCGAAGCGTGACTCGTAAGATGGAAATTGATCCAACATGGCCGCCGCCACAAAATGTCGGATTAATTTAATGTATGAAATGAAATGAAAATAGTTTATTCAATTTAGGTCCATACAGAACACTTATTTTTATAAGTAAGTGATCACCGCCGCCCACGGACATCAGCCACACCAGAAGGAGTGGAGATGCGTTGCCGGCCTTTTAGGAAGGTATAGGCTCGTTTCTCGAAGATCTCAATGTCGTACCGGTACGGAAATACCGCTGCGGGAAGTTGATTCCACAATGAGGAGGTGCGTGGCAAAAAATTACGTGTAAAGCTCACGGTGGTGGACCTCCACCCATCCGCTTGACTGACCGGATGGCGCAATTGGTGACCCTGCCTCTTACGCTTAGTCTTACGCCTCTTACGGTCGTGGGTTCGATCCCCACCCCGGACAAAGATTCGTGCGATGAACACTTGTGTTTGTTCAGGGTCTGGGTGTAATATATGTATTTAAGTAAATATTTGTGTTCCTCTGTTGTCTGATATCTGTAACACAAGTGCTTAAGCTACTTAGTACGGAATCGGGTCAACGTATGAGATGTTGTGAGAATTATTATTATATTATTAATTAGTACAATAAAGAATACTTTTTTGTATTAGGTACTTCTATAAAAGAGGTTAGATACTGTCCATACTAAATTAAAAATAATTTGGAAAAAATGCCAGAAAAACCTCTTCAAACCTGTAAATAAAACAATTTGACATTTAACTAAAAAAAGAGGTTAATTTGCATTTTTTCCCCACAAAAAATCTAAAATATAACCAATAAAGACCGCACCGTTTATAATAAGTATCTATATGACAAAACCAGCATGGGGCCGGTTCTCTTGATAAAGGTTTTGTATGACAATGTGCCGCCCTACCGTGTACCAACATTGAGGTCTTTTTGTAAACTCCGGGCTAATGGTACGTGTGGATTAATCGTGATATTTTAATTTCGGGGGCTCTTAAAGACGATGAAAAAAATTATAATGATGAGATGGTGATCAAGTGTTCATACTTACGCAAACGCCATAAGCTTGGGTGATGAGAACGTCAAAACGCAAGCTGCACCATCGTCCTGAAAGGATTAAAAAAATATTACAATGATGAATGAGGAAGACGACCCGTTTGGAACAGTATTTACTGATACCGATTACCGATTACCGATTTATTGCGATTGTTTGTGTCATTCCCTATGAGCAAAAATTCCGATTAGCGCATTATCCAATTAATATAATTAATCAATTTAAATAAATTAGGCTTAGCAGCATTTATTATTGTATACAAATTGATTATTATTGATTAATCAGATGCTAACCACCTACTATTGTACACCTCGTCCTACAGTTTATTAGTATTGGATTACTCTGTGACCTATGAGGGGAACCTAAGTAGTCATGCTCACTCAAAGGTCTCTGAGGTGGTGGCGTTATGTGGCGGGTAATTACATTCCCTCTAATATGGTTGAGTGAAATGATGGCTGACACATACGTCATACTTGTGAACAGGTGCCACCTTTGGGGACTGGTCCGCTTCGGTTTACCTCATATTTAGCTTTTAATTTGCTTCATTCTATTTTGTGTTGCATTAGACTGTATGACTTGGTATGAGGATAATAAACCATTGTATAAAAAGTTGGCGATTAAAAAGAGTAACTGGCGAGTTTCATGCCGGATCTTCTCGACCAGAAACAACTTTCCGAGCCGGTGGTAGAATCGCATTGTGTTTATTTACTTTTTTTTAGTATATTTTATGTATCAACATATATATGTATTAACATGTAAATTATTACATAAGTACTTATAAATAGTATTAAATCATTAAAATGTATGACGATTTGTAAGTGCTGTGTACAAGCCTATGCAACTAAGACAGTTTATAGGCTGATACTTTAAGATATTTTTTACAAAATTTATTAGTAATAATAACTTTAAGTTCTTATTCATATTAATTGAGAAAGATCAAAACTTATTATTTTGAAAGAAATAGAACACATAAAAGTTAATAATTTTTACAGCTTAATATTTTTATTTGTGGAAAGTTGGACGCGTGGTACGAAACGTTTTAACTGTCCTATTCACCTTCAAATACTGAATGGACTAAAGTGATTTTAAATTATTTGATTTCCAAAGGATGTAGGTAAACCCTTACCACATGTCACACACTCACCAAAAAAAAATATCTCACACAAGCACAATTACATACACATGCATATAATATATAGACTATACATACATACAATACACAAACATAGCCTCACCTTATGGGCCTATTAATTTCACACCAAAATAACACACATCAGGAACATTTTTAATTCAATTTTTCATTCTCAAATTACAATAATAATACTTAATATAATATTTTTTCCAAAATTTTTATAAATCATTTTGTCTACTTAAGTATAACAAATTCTTAGCAACGTATTCATTGTAAACATTTTTATCATAAATTAATTGTAGTATAGTTATTATACATTACTGACCGGTCTGACCAGATAAGAAACTACGTCTAGTTAATTGTCACCGGATTTCTGCGGCACAAGCAGTTTTTGCTTAGTGCAGAAGTCGCTGTATTTATAAGACCATGTACTTACTTCTGGCAATAAATGATATTTTATTTTATTATTATTTTAAACTGACCTGAGCATCAATCCTCAGGCCGGTAGGGCCGCAAGCGTGTGGTTCCATCATGTAGAATGACGGCGAGCCTGCAACTCTCCACACGGCCACCGCGTGTGGGACTGACCATAGGATCCCGTGCGTGTGTGCTTCAAAAAACCGTTCTAGGGCACATCTGGTGATCAAAAAGGTACAAGCATTTAGGGAAATATAATTCGTCGACTTATTAGATCTTCTAGGTCTTCGGTCAGACAAAGCTCCGAGTCCGAATCCTCTTCTGTTATATCTGGCCAGTAGTCCTATACGGATGTAAAGCATGGACATTAAAAGATTTTATTTTATTTTATTTTTATTTTATTTTAATTTTTTTTATTTTATTTTTAATTTATTTTAAATTATTTTATAAAACCATAAAGCGCTTAGGCGTTTGAGATGTGGTGCTACCGTCAAAAAGAGTAAGATTGAATACCTCTGCCACGTGTACAGACACGATATAGGCACAGTCTTCTTCAACTTATAATGATGGGCAAATTTGATGGGAAGAGGCGTCTTGGAAGTAGGAAAAAATCGTGATTGCGAAACATACGGGAGTGGACCGGGATTACCAGCGTAGCAGAACTTCTCCGTCTCGCAAAAGAATAAAGAGAAGTTCAAGAATGTGGCGGCCAACCTTTAAAACTGAAGAGGCTCCCGAAGAAGAAGGTCTTCGGTAGCAGGGTTGATTTATTCAAGAATAACTAAGGTGACTTAAGAAAATCTCAAGAGTGACTCAGCAACAGACATTTAAGACTGACACCAGAGAACTCTTAAGGGCGATTCAAGAGTGGCTCAAGAGCTATTTAAAACAAAACACAAACATTTTGGAAAATTCGTCATCTTATTTAGCCCAAGTGAGTTATTCAATAAAAAAGATGACAAGAGAAAGTCTAGAATGGCTCAAGAGAAATTCAAAAGTGAGATAAATTGACGGGTAATTCAAGAGTGCTTCAAAAGAAATTAATTTTTCTAGTCATCTTTGAATTTCTGATTCGCCTTTTTGAGACTAGAGAAATTCAAAGAGGAGTCAAAAAATAAAAGCTGGCTCAAGAAAAATTCATAAAGACTTAAAGAGTTATTTAAGGATCTCGCCCCCACGGCGACTTTTTGTAGCGATGCTGTCGCGCGTCCGCATAGATACAGCTGCAAAGCGGTCCCTATCTGTGTATCCTGGGCTGAGATTCAGACGCGATACAAACACGATACTGTCGCGCTTCTGTCTCGATGCAAACACGACTCAGTAATATAATATTGTTCTTTCTGATGATAATATTGTTCCTTCTAGCGTCGCTGAAGTGAGATCGCACATGCGATTGAACGAAAGTGAGCTAGAAGGAACAATATTATACTACTGGCACCCTCCCTCCGTTATTCCCCCGATGTCGTCCGACACAGTCGCGCGTTTGCATCGATACAAAAATTCGCCGTGGGCGAGGTCCCTTAGGGATTACAAGGGCGACTCAAAAGTAATTCTATCCTCAAGCCGGCACGATCACAAGCGTCAGGCTCCATCTTGTTACCACGCCACTCACCAACTTTTTAAAGTGAAACATAATTCTATTGGTGGTTCCTCTTACCGAACAGTGAGAGCTGTAGGCTCCTTCTGCTCCAACTTCCCGGAGTAGACAGCGTCCAGATCGTAACGTACGTAATTCACGCCTAGGATGAACCGCTTCAGTACCTGGCAAAAGGGAATAGAAAAAATAGCAATGAAAGAGTATAGGGAGAGAGAGGGGGAGAGAGAGGGGGGAGAGAGGGGGGAGAGAGAGGGGGAGAGAGAGGGGGAGAGAGAGGGGGAGAGAGAGGGGGAGAGAGGAGAGGGGGGAGAGGGGGGAGAGAGAGGGGGAGAGAGGGGGAGAGAGAGTTAAGAAGCAAATTCAAGGGTGTTAAAGGGGATCCAAAGGTAATGAAAGAGTAGTAGAGAGTAGTTTCAAAAGTAGATCCAAGGATATTAAAACCAATTCAAGGGCGATTCAAGAGTAATTAAAGAGCTAACTCCAGGGCGTTTTAATAGTAACTGAGGAGCCATTCACGAGCTTTGCACTCTTGCAAAGCTCGTGATCGATTCGTGAGAGATTCGATTCGAATCTTGATATAATCAAGGGCGTTTCAAGTGTAATAAAATCAAGGGCGTTTCAAGAGTAATAAAATCAAGGGCGTTTCAAGAGTAATCAAATCAAGGGCGTTTCAAGAGTAATAAAATCAAGGGGTTTCAAGAGTAATAAAATCATAGGCGTTTCAAGAGTAATCAAATCAAGGGCGTTTCAAGAGTAATCAAATCAAGGGCGTTCCAAGAGTAATCAAATCAAGGGCGTTCCAAGAGTAATCAAATTAAGGGCATTTCAAGAATAATTAAATCAAGGGCGTTTCAAGAGTATTAACATTATGGGCATTTTAAAAGAAATCAAACCAAAGGCGTTCCAAGAGTAATCAAATCAAGGGCACTTCAAGAATATTTAATTCAAGGGCGTTTGAAGTTTTTTTTTACATTATGGCAGACAAATGAGCAGACGTCTCACCTGATGGTAAGTGATTACCGCCACCCATGGACATCTGCGATACACGGGGCATCACAGATGCGTTTCCGACTCTTAAGAGTAATTCTGTAACGATGGTGTTTCCTCCACTCATTTCCTACACATTTACTATACGATAAAACCAGTTTCCGTGCTCCTACCATCGTAATTCAAAGGCATTTCAAGACTTAATCAAGGACGATAAAGCAAATACAAAGGCAATAGTGATTCAAAGACGATATGAGTGTAATTCAAATATCCATACCTGTAACGGTAATAACACATCCTCTCCCGGCCGGAACTCGTACCCCAGCGAGCCCAACGACGCAGAGAACAGCTGGCAGGCAACAGCCATGACCTCGTCAACCGTGTTCCGCGTCCACAGATGCGGGCGTCGGACGAACGACATGCAGGCGGCCACTATGGCCCCGCATGCGGACTGCAGGAGGGCGTCTCGGGTGAACCTGGAGGAAAAAAAAAGAGGAAACTATGAGTCTGTACAAATTTGAGTCTACCGTATTTGGTGTCTACTATCTGTACTATCTGTTTGCCTTCAGATTTTTTGGTCTCAACGGCCCAATTTAGAATCTTTCCAAGTATAATGTAGTTACTACACTAGCAGTATCACTCGTGACCACGGCTGCTGTAACGTAGCCGAAACGTCGAGCCAAATATGTGAGTACACAATGTTGTTTCACATAATAAATATCGTGTTAATCCCCGTATTGATACATTATAGTTATAATGCAACGCGAAAATCTAAAAAACTATTCAAATTTGGTTCTATCCGTTGAATCTGTCCATCTTTGAGTCTGTGTAAATTTAGTCTGTCCAACTGATCAGGAGGTCTACTACGCCATATAGATTTATTCGTAACGATACGACAATTGTTCGAAATATTCGCTAATACCCTACTATAAGAAATGTTCGTAATCTGTATCGATTATCGTAAGTATAGACAATTTACTTTCGTTTTATTCCAATGTTCGTGAACGAATGATTGTAAAATTTAAAAAACAATTGGCTGTTTGGCTTATTATTCTTCAGTGTGGACCATAAATGCCTGAAAAAAAAATAATGTCACAAATCTTATTTGTTTAAAAAATGTGTTTTTAAAAGTTTTATAAACACAGAGTACTTTTAATTAGTTACAAATACAAATAATAGTGTTCTGTGCTATCAATTTTATTTGGAAAATTAGTAACTGGGTGTTCTTTTCTGATCGATCATTGACAAACATGGTTTTAATGTTTTAGAATTATGTCGAGCTGCAGTACAAAACAACTTAATGCGCTCTTCGATTTTTTGGAAGACCATCCATACGTACCTGCCAAGAGGGATATGAACCTACCATAATATTTATAAGAAGAAATAAACTTTCCACTTCGAGGTAGTTACTTACCATTTAGTGGTTATATATTCTTTGATTTATGTAAATCAAATCCAATCGTCACCACAACCGAAATCTATTTAACAGTGCCAAAGGACGATACTAGTCCGGAGAAGAAAATGTGGGTCATTCAATTCAAAATCACAACGAAACGATACTCTTCACGATAACATCAGAGACGTCGTAGCAATGTTCGTCGATTTGACGTTGGTGAAGCTGTCAAATTCAATTATTCGTATCGTTACAAGCTTTGTTAGAGTAGGGTTTTTGTAAGAACTGTCAAAGTAATATCGTTCGTAGATTCGTATATACGACAGTCGATACGATGTTACTTATAGTAGGCCTCGACACGATTATTGGCACGATATATCGTTTATCGTTTGGCGTAGTAGACCACCTGACTATGTGTTTTTCCAACTTTGATTCTGTCCAACTTTACTATGATTTTATCCGACTTTGAGTCTGTCCAAATACTTTGGGTCTGTCCAACTTTGAGTCTGTCCAACTTTTAAAAAAGGCCTGCAACGCATTAGCGATCTCTCTGATATCGCGGATGTTAATTGGGCGGCGATGATTGCTTTCCATCAGTGACCCGCTTGCTCGTTTGTCGCCTCTAGCATAAAAAAAAACTTTGAGTCTATCCAACAATGAGTCTGTCCAACTATGATTCTGTCCGACTTTGAGTCTGTCCAATTATGAGTCTCGACAATGAGTCTGTCCGACTTTGAGTCTGTCCAATTATGAGTCTGTCCGACTGTGAGTCTGTCCAATTATGAGTCTGTCCAATTAAGAGTCTGTCCGACTAGGAGTCTGTCCGACTAGGAGTCTGTCCAATTATGAGTCTGACCGACTATGAGTCTATCTAATTATGAGTCTGTCCGACTATGAGTCTGTTAGTAAGTGAGTAAGTTCTTTATTGTGTATGGTAAACAAGATTACAGAAATGATGTTAAAATAGTTATTTGTTTTCTTCCGGATTGGACCTCCGGTACCCTCACGCAGCGAAACACAGCACAGTGCTGCTTCACGCCGGTTTTTTTGGCACGCTCCTATGAAGATGACCGCGCCCATACTCACTTGACCAGGTCGGGCGGCCGGGTGCCCCTCAGCACTGTCCGGCCCCTCGCCGTCTCCACGTACGCGGTGAGCACTTTCCACTCGTAGCCCTCGTCGGGCACGGCGCCCTGCGGCGTCACGCCGCTGGCAAGCTTGGATATCTCCCAGTACACCTTCACTGGGGTTATGCCGAATCTGTGGTGATAAACACAGACACATAGTACAAAAATGTTTAGTTAAATAAAATAGGCTATTTGACTTGTTTTGAAAAACCTTCTCATATTATTTATTACTACTCGGACCGGAACCAATAAGTATTTTGGGAAAAAATCTAAATGGCGGACACACGTAAGTAGTCGCTCAAAAGTACCAAACCCTCTCTTTGTCCTTTTTTGTTCAATGTCAATAATGGCATCAAGCACTTGATATTAACAGATACTTACTAAATCTGATATTGAGAAAATAGTTCCCACCTGATTTTAAACCTAGACAAGGTTTAAAATCAGGTGGGAACTATTTTCTATATATATATCACATAAGAGCGAAAACCAATGAAATTTTTCGTTGACTTATTATGGGTTAATATGCCAACATCGTAAATATGATTTGGGTACCGGGACACTGCAATATCAGAGGCAACGAAGTCGCTGACGTGATAGCAAAGGCCGGGGCAGAGAGTTCTTACTCGGACCGGAATCAATAAGTGGCGTTCCAGCCTGCATGGTCAGGTTCGAGTTAAAAGAGTGGGAGCATAAGCAAAGCACTGAATTCTGGAAAAGACTACCTCGACTAGAACAGTCTAAGGCGTTGATACAGGCGTTCGATCAGAGACGAGCTGTAGAAATAATAAAACTGAGTAGAGGACATGTTAGGGCACTCGCTCGGTCCCTCACAGGGCACTGTAAATTAAACAAGCACCTGCACAACATGGGCCTTTCAGATACCAAAATCTGCAGGTTCTGTCGCGAGGACGAGGAAACGATTATCCACGTCCTCGGCGAGTGCATAGCGCTGCACCGCTGCAGAAGCCGGCACCTGGGAGCACACATGATCTCAGCAGACGAGATCAAAAGCTCGCCCATCAGCTCCATTCTCGGGTTTATCCTGGAACTGGAGCTATATGAGGTGCTGTAATAGGTTACGGAGCTGCCACAATAGATCATCTATTGGTCTCAGTGGCTATAAGACGCAAGGCTCACCCCATTTCTATCAAATAATAATATTATTTATTGGTGTATATAAACCCTGAAAATAATATTTATTTTCATTTATTATGAATATTTCGTTTAGAAAATCATTATAAAATATAAGGATTATTTAATCTATCAAAAACGCTTCATTCAGCAACATGGCGCGCAATCATTCGAGTGAATATTGAAAAGCAAGTAGAATCGAGAGTCACCTTGTTTTGCTTACAAAAGGCTGACGTCACAGTAAAGAAAGCCAGTCAAAACCGTTTATGGCCACGTGGTTGCAAGCACAAAACAAATTAATTTTATTTTGTTATTTTTTGGAATAATATTCAATATTAAATATGCGTTTTATTGTTAATTCCTTTTTAACTATGCGGATGACTATAAAATGAATCTTTATTTTTAATACTGTCAAATAGCCTATTGTGGATATGGATTTTTGAAAAGCAATACCTATTGATGATGATAAAGATGCCAATCAGTATGTCTAGATAGTCACATGCGAAATATAGCATGCGATATATTTTAGTTATTTACTAATCGTATGCGACTCATCATTAGCGACAAATTTTAGCGACTAGTCGCATGCGAGACATTTAGGCGACTAATCACATGCGACACATTTTAGCGACACCTGTCTTAGCGAATCGCATGCGACACATGGTAGCGACTAGTGGCATACAACAAATATTTTTACCGGCTAATCGTATGCAACCCTTTTTGGCTACTAATCGAATACGACTTATTGTAGAGACTAATCGCATGTGTCATATGCGATGCATTGTAACGACTAAAATTACAATAATGTATGTGATGTTGTGAAATATTTATCATTTATTTATTATTATTTAATTGCATGCAAACTTAAGCGACTAATCGCATGTGACTCGTCTTTGGCTACTAATGCATCAAATTCAATAATTGCATGTGGCACATTTAACACATATTTTAGCAATTTGCCTACATACACATCCAGTAAAGCGACTTGTGGCCCGCGACATTTACGCGACTAATCGCATGCGACACATCATAGCGACTAATCGCAAGCGATATATCGCATTATAATGAATAGTCGCAGTCGCATGCGACACATATTTTAGAGACTAATCGCATGCAAGAAATATCACTTGCGACAAATTTTACTAGCTAACATAGATTCAAAGACTTACCCATTAGACCCAGAACGACCCAAGTCCTCAACATTCGATTTAAATGTCTCCGCCAGTTCGTCCAACTCCGAGAAGACCACGATACAGGCCGCGCCGCCGGGGGACGTCCTACCAGAAGGCCCGACAGGGTGCGGGTCCCACAGGCAGTAGGCTTTATCATCGGCCGCCTTCCATACTCCGACGCAGTAGTCCTTCGCGCAGAGGATGCCGTGCTTATACTGAAAGGGGGATAATGAAGCTCGTTCAGGTAACTAGTGTAGCCGAATAATCGACAGTCGATTAATCGATTATTTTCACCCTTGATAATGTAATAATCAATTGTACTATCGATGGTATCGATGCTATTGGTTATATGCGATTAATCTACAATTAATTTTAGATAAGATAAAAAAGCCCAAAAAAAGATGGTGTGACGATTTCAATACGTATGTCCAAGAATGGCAAGTAAAGGCATTAGATAGGGAGGAATGGAGAGACTTGGGGGAGGTCTTTGCCCAGCAGTGGGACTCTGCAGACAAAAAAAAAAAGATATAGTCGTAACTTATACGTTCAAGTCTTTTGTAATTGTCTTTTGTAATTGAACTGTCCTATTCCATTTAGTATCTGAAGGTGAATAGGACGGTTCTATTTTGACATCGAAAGTGAGACGCTCCTTTTAAACCAAACCGATATTATTAAGAATCGAGAATACTTTCTTTAAAAATCTAATTGACTTTTTATTGGTTTGATTTTTAATTTTTAATCAAAATTTTATCTCTGAATTTGAACTATCGAATACATAATGTAAATATTCTTAGTGGTACTTACACACGCAATAAATCCCAAAAAAAAATGCATCTTATTCATCAGAAAAAAAACAAAACTCGCTTGACGTGTCGGAACCACCTTCGTCACCAAAAGAAATTACTATTAGTTTATGGTC
This sequence comes from Marasmia exigua, assembly GCA_019059595.1. NCBI lineage: Eukaryota > Metazoa > Arthropoda > Insecta > Lepidoptera > Crambidae > Marasmia > Marasmia exigua. Next base: position 2,210,873 of record CM032492.1, read on the forward strand.
TCTAATGCAATCTATGCGGACATATTTTGCATGAGACAATAATCGTGATTCGATGGTAAGATGGTCGCCATACCGATTACTGATTTATTGCGATTGTTTGTGTCAATCCCTAAGAGCAATAAATCCGATTAGCGCATTATGCAATTAGAAAGAAAGAAAGAAAATATTTATAATTACAGACATTACAACACAGAACATATAGCAATTGTAAACAGAACACAATTTGGCACAAACAGAAAACAAAAGATAAAACAATTAAAAATACATAAAAATAAAACAAAAATTTAAAAAAATCTATATTCAATCATGTCCAGACAGTGCCAAATGAATATTATGATGTGTTATGACGTCTAGTATAAATGGCCCTCACTCAGCTTATGTCACAGAACAGACAACTCACAATTAATAGGATATTTTTTGCAATTTTTATTCGTAATAACTATTTAAACTTCTTGTTCAGATTAATTGATAAAGTTTAATACTTATTATTTTTGAAGAATAAGAACACAAAAAAGTTAATGATTTTTACAACTTATTATTTTTATTTGTAGAAAGATGGATGTTTGAACTGTCCCACTCACCTTTAGATACTGAATGGCCTATAGCAGAATTATTATATCCTGGATTATGGTCCCAGCGTACCCCGTGCTCCGAACGATGGAAATGACAAAATATACTCACAGTTTCAAAGAACCTGGCCAGCCCACGCTTGATGCTGAGGACTCCTCCAGTTTCACCAGCCTTGATGTCGCCCTGCACTGCATTCGGCTCCATCTCCAATTTCACCTGGCGGACGAACACATCATATTGACATAATATGACGAACCGATTAGAACAGTGGTAGTGAACACTGCCTTTGGTCCAAGGGTTGCGGGTTCGATCTCCGCACAGTACAAACATTTGTGTGCATGAACATGTCTGTTTGTATTGGTCTGGGTGTATTCGTATATATTTACAAAAAAAAGTATTATATGTATATATTTGTAATTCCACTGTTGATTGTAATATCCGTAACACAGGTGCTTGAGCTACCTATCTTGGAGTCAGATTGTGATATCATCGTGGTATCACTCCGGTTGATTCATAGCTTATATTAAGTAATGTCAGTTTCCATGGGCCAATGTCATTTTTCAATTAGCGAATATTGTTTTTAATTAGCGAAAGTCGTATTCAATTGACCAATATTGTTTTCCATTGGCGAATATCGTTTCCCATCAGCGAAAATCGTATTCAATTGGCGAATGTTGTTTACAATTGACGAATGTTGTTTTCCATTGGCGAATATCATTTTCCATTAGCGAATATCATTTTCTATTAGCGAATGTCATTTTCCATTGGCGAAAATCGTATTAAATTGACGAGTATTGTTTTCCATTGGCGAAAATCGTTTTGCTTTTCGCTTAAATCGTATTCCATTGGCAAATGTTGTTTTCCGTTGGCGAATGTTGTTTTCCATTGGTGAATATCGTTTTCCATTGGTGAATATCGTTTTCCATTAGCGAATATCGTTTTTCATTAGCGGATATCATTTTTCATCAGCGAATAGTCTTAAAACCTACGATTACGTTACGAGTTTTTTCAAACAGTCAATAAAGAACTTTTGAATATGAACTTGAATCCCATTGAAGCTGGTGACGTGGAACTGCGGCTCTAACTCGCTGGGCTGAAGCCTGGGCGACACACCCGCGTTGGGCAGCGACATGGTGTACAGGCGATCGCCGTACTACAGGATGGCATCGATCAGCTCCGGCTGCCAGAGCGGGTAACACTCCATGGCCCACGACTTGCATAACGACTACTTCCAGAAATCAATTCTTTTCATTGATTATTTGTAGCTTAAGTTTTTTTTTCAGTTTCCATTTTCCAATGTTTTTTTTCCATTGGAGAAAATTTTATTAAATTGACGTATGTCGTTTTCGATTAGCGAATATCGTTATCCATCGACGAAAATCGTATTAAATTGGAAAATATCGTTTTTACTGGCGAAAATCGTATTCAATTAGCGAATGTTGGCTTTCAATTGACGAATGTTGTTTTCCAATAGCGAATATCATTTTCCATTGACGAAAATCGTATTCAATTGACGAATGTTGTTTTCCATCGGCGAACACCGTAATTCATGGGCGAAAATCGTATTCAATTGGCGAATGTTATTTTCCATAGGCGAATGTTGTTTTCCATTAGCGAATGTTGTTTTCCATTGGCGAATATCGTTTTCCATTGGCGAATACAGTCATACAACCTTCGATTACGTTCAGTTAAGAGCTTTCTCGACAGTCAGTAAAGAACTTTTGAATTTGAACTGGACTCACATTAAAGCTAGTGACGTGGAACTGCGGCTCTATCTCGCTGGGTTGCAGCCTGGGCGGCACGCCCGCGTTGGGCAGCGACATGGTGTAGAGACGGTCGCCGTACTTCAGGATGGCGTCGATCAGCTCCGGCTTCCAAAGCGGGTACGGCTCTATGTGGTCCACCACTATTCCCATGGCTGCGTTGGCGGCGTCCTGAAAAAAATATGTATGGTTAGCGCTCCAGCCATTTTGTAACACCGCTAGTGACTTTATCATCATCAACATCGTCCTTGCATCATAGCAATCAGAGCTCACTTAATACCAGCGCCATGGCCTATAGGAAGGTGCCAACCCCGTCCTTAAGTCGTGGCTTTAGCTGAGTGAGCTCCTTTTTGTTGAGCACCGCTACACACTTGGACACAATGTAAACATATGTATATTGCCCGGCTGAATTATTTAAACTTGTAGGTACTTTTTTATTTATTTCTTTGTTTTATGTATTGTTTTTACTTTTGTTTACATTTCCCAAGTTTTTTTTAAATTTTTAATGTAGTGTGTCGAGTGTGTTGAACAAATAAATGTTTTTATCTTTATCAGATGATGATGATGAGAAGTCATAACACGCTGAGATCAACGTGTTATTACCGGTTACGTCCGAATCCCACTACCATATACAATAATAATAATAATATAACTCCAGCACTGGAGATGTTCCTACACATCTTCACCACAGAATCCGTGGATAAATATATGGTATGGTCTAACGTCAGATTTGTATTGAATGACAGCGCTACACAGCTGGACCAATTTGGCTGAAAATTGGGGGAGAAGTAACTTAGAATCAAGGGACGGTTATAGAATACGTTTTATCCCAATGAAATTAATTTGTTATGTAGCGCGCGGCGGTCGGAAGCTAGATACCTGGTTGTTCCGGTTAGGGAGGTCCATAAAGTACCCTTCATTCTGGGCCACGTTCCCGCGTAGTGAGGCCGTGCCTCGGGTCAGTCTCGTGAAGTGCTTGCCGAGGGCCGCTTCATCCAAAGGTTCGACCAGGACTTCTTGATCTGGCAATACAATAATGATCTGATATACAAAACAATTTGAGTCACGGTCGCCTTTAAAAGACAAACATTGCCATCTGACTGTCGACAATGGTGATCGACATTCACCAATGCGAAATAACTTTTACCAATGACATTCACTGATGGAAAACTACTTTCACTGATTGAAAACTACTTTTATCGATCAAAAATGACTTTCACTAAATGAATAGCCTCTTCGGCCTCATATTAAGAAACCTTTCCCTCTTCATCACCAGCGGCTTAATCACCTTCTCCCTTAGTCGGTGCGCCGTTCTTCTCTTTGATTACGGAGGTGAGTTCATTGATCACATCACCTTCAATGGGTACAACTTGTATATGGCATTGCCTCTTGTCCAGGGTTCAACAGATAATGACTGATGCCAATGGAGACCGATTCTCACACTTTCACTGATGGAAAATAATTTCCACTGATGGAAAACGACTTTAGCCGATTGAAAACACCTTTTTCTTAGGGAAAATATTTTCACTGATATAAAACTACTTTCACCAATTGAAAATCGACTGTCACAGATGGAAAAAGTTTTTCACTGATGGAAAACTACTTTCACTGATTGAAAACTACTTTCACCGATCCAAAATTACGTGCACTGAATGAAAAGTTCGGCCTCATATTAAGGAACTTTACCCTCTTCATCACCAGCGGCCTCATCACCCTCTCCCTTCGTCAGTGCGCCCTTCCTCTCCTTAAGGACGGTGGTGAGTTCATTGATCACTTTCACTGGATACAACTTGTATGGGGCCAGGCATTGTTTCTTGTCCAGTGGCCCTTGAAGAGCTGTGGGAGAAAGTTTGTGTGAAAATCTATTATTTGACAAAAAATGCATGCGGCCCCAGCAGACGACGCCGTGCTCCGCCAGTCCGCTCGTGACCACGGCTGCTGTAACGTAGCCGAAACGTCGAGTAAAATATGTGAGTACACAATGTTGTATCACATAATAAATATCGTGTTAAATCCCGTCTTAATTAATTATAGTTATTTCTACCATATTTATAATGCACATTGTTTTGAAAAATCCAGTGGTGCATGATCGGATTTGAACCACGACCCACCATATAGTAGGCGCGTTCTTATCAACTGAGCTATCAATGCTCTATACACCGTTATATCGATAAAAATGTATCGTTTACATCCCGAAAACCTCATAGTAGGTATCGTGAATGAAGTCCATTTAGCATGATAGATCAGCGAAATGCCGTGCCGAGCCGTGCCGAGCCGTGTGGTCCCGGCAGAGTAGAATAGGCCACCCTCACTCTTACCGAGGTGTCGTAAAAGGCGACTAAGGTAAAGCTGCTGGCATGATCATCAGCACCCAGAGAAGGAAAACTCTGCTTTATATCTAAACCCTCGCCAACCCGTCTGCCAAGCGTGGTGAGTATGGCAATTACCCCTCATGTGATTGAGGGAGGCCCGTGCCCCAGCAGTGGGGACTTAAATGGGCTGATGATGATGATGATGATCAACGAAATAAGCGAAAAAAAAATCAGCTGTTCCATACAAAATGCAACATCTACCCTGCAATAATATATGGAACAGGTGAAATAAATAAATAAAATAAGATAAAAATTGTATATTTCAGACCACAGTTTTTGATCCATAGATTGTTAGTAACAAAATATGACTTAAAATTATATTAGTAGGTACATATCGACAAAATAAAATGCGATAAAATAAAATTAAAAAAGAGAGAGGTTGCTAGGAGTTACCAAAGAAAATGGTTTCAGTGGTCACTCTTCGCACCAGGCACTTCCATAGCGGTGAGGTGTATCTATCCGCCAGAGTCAACAGGATTAAAAGAAATTGTTTTGAAAGGCCTCATTCCCTCATCTAACTTGCTGTGCCTAACAGGGCCCAAAATTGTGTCAATTTTATGAAATAGATGGCAGACGAGCAGGGGGATTACCTGATGGTAAATGACTGCCGCCACCCATGACACCCGCAACACTAGTGGAGTCACGAGTGCGCTGCCACCCTTTCAACTCCCTTTCCCCTCCGGTACCCTAACTCACGCAGCGAAACACAGTTGGTTTTCTGAGGCCGCTAAATAATGTTATTTAGAACCAATGTACGTACATTTTCAGATGACTGCCTCGGTGGCGCAGTGGTTAAAAGGTCGCACTTTAAAGCGACGGCTGCGCAAGAGGTCCCGGGTTCGATCCCCGGGTCGGGCCAAAAATTTGTAGATACCTAAGTTTTCAGTTAGAAATTCTGAGTGTCAGCCCGGAGTCTGGAAGTTGGTGGTTTTGTACCCCCGTGTCTCGGAAAACACATTAAACTGTTGGTCTTGCGCCCTATCCCTCTCCGGTTGTGTCACGCTGGTGTCCTATCGGAATAGATAGATAGATAGATAGATAGATAGATAGATAGATAGATAGATAGATAGAAACATTTATTCACTGAATAATACTACACACCACATTTTACAGATAATAACGCAACAAGTATAATCAAATCAAACACAAACCAATACAGCAAACACAACATTACAAATATAAAAGAAGACAGAGAAAAAAAAAAATTAAAGAGAAAAAAAAAAAACAAAGTAATAATATGGCTTCTCAAGCCGGGCACTAAGTATTTGCGTACAGGTGTGTGTGTGTGTGTGTAAGGTATGTCGCGATAGTCAGTGAAAAGTAGCTCACTCAGCTTCTGCCATGGCTTTAGGTAGGAGTACCTTCAGGCCATGGCGCTGGTTTTATGTGAGCCCTAATGTGACGCACGGACGATATAAGTGGTACATAAATAGTTTATATGTATGTGTACATAAATAGTTTATAAATAAATTAAAGATAATGTTCTGTCTAATAAAGGTGTACAAATAAATATACAATAAGATACAAATTAATATTATGGTGGGATATAAACAAGTATAGTGAAAGCGAGATGTGAGAATATGTGTTTGCGCACACACTTGAGCACTATAATATACCCTGCGTACGTGGCTGATCGTTGAGAATGGCCGCCGTAGCCGTAATCGGTTGGAGGATATTAATTAATTAAATTACATACTCAATTTGTCGATGAACTCAGCAGGGCTCGAGAACACCATCAGCGCCGGGCACGACTCCGGAGGCACGAACTCTGGCTCCGGCTCAGGTTTCTCTTCGCCCTCTGCGAAGACAAACAGTGATGAAAATAGAATGACATGCAAATTTTAAACAATTGTCGTATGAAAAGTTGAACATTAGCCTAGTGGCTATTCGTCGAACATTAAGCCATGTGTAAGTGGTTGGCCATTAGCCATGTAGCAAATAATAACAATTATCAAGTGGCAAATTATTGATCACTAGCAATGGCTAGTGATCAATAATCATGGAGCATGGAGTCAGGAGTATTGTTCACATGATAAATGATTGTCCATTAGCTATGTAGCAAAGACTAACCATTAGCCAAGTGGCAAATTATTAACCATTTCCTAATCGTCAAGCAAAGTGGTCAAAATTTGCCAAGTGTCAAATCGTTGAATAAAAGCCAAGTGTGAAATTGTTGGTTGCCTAGTCGAGTCATATCGAAATTAGCCAAGAGGCAAACGGTTTAACACTAGCCAAGCGCAGAACGGTTGACCATTAGCCAATTAGCAAACATTTAAACATTAGGCAAGTGGAAAACTGTTGAACATTAGCCAAGTGGCAAACTGTTGAACATTAGCCAAGTGGCAAACTGTTGAACATTAGCCAAGTGGCAAACTGTTGAACATTAGCCAAGTGGCAAACTGTTGAACATTAGCCAAGTGGCAAACTGTTGAACATTAGCCAAGTGGCACACGTTTGAAGACTAACCAAGTGTTAAATGGTTGCTGCACGTTAAACAGTTGCGTGTTGACGGTTGAACATTAGCCAAGCGCAGAGAATGCTTGACCATTAGCCAATTAGCAAAAATTTAAACATTAGACAAGTGGAAAACTGTTGAACTTTAGCCAAGTGGCACACGGTTGAACATTAGCCAAGTGTTAAAGGGTTGCTAAACTTTAATCAGTGGCGTGTTGACGTCATGTTATTTAGTCAAGGAGTCTGGAATAGAGAGTGCACTTGTGTTTGAGCACACACTTGAGCACTATAATATATCTTGCGTGCGTGGCTGATCGTTGAGATTGGCCGCCGTAACCGTAATGGGTTGGAGGATATTATTGAAACTGTGGCTGGGAAGCTGAGGTTGAGGTTGGCAGATGGTAAATGGTATATATAAAGAGAAACCTTGGCCTACTGCTGAATAAGCACTCGACATATGTATACTGATGATGATATCCAACATCATCATATTTTCAGCCAACAGACGCTTCTAGACACTGGCTGTTCACGAGATATTCCACAGATATTGGTCCTATACCACTTCATAATCATCATTTCAGCCAATAGACATCTACTGCTGGACATAGGCCTCCCCCAATATTCTCCACGCAGATCAGTCCTGTGCCTGTCCAATGGATTCCCGCGGTTAGAGGATATTATGTTATTTAGTTAACACTCACCGCCGCCAGCTTCCTCGTCCTCTTCTTCCTCACCAGCATCACCGCCTTCTCCAGTCATCTCGTCCTTGATGCGTTGCAGGCGTATCTCGTCGCCTACAATCAGAAAACACCTGAGATTTCTGATTCAGAAACATTTCTGAAAGGAATCGTAAATTGGGAAACAGTGCTGGACAAAAACACAATTTGACACAAACAGAAAACAATTAAAAATACATATAAATGAAACAAAAAAAATACTAAAATATATTCAACCATGTCCAGGCAGTGCCAAATGTATAGTGTGTTATGACGTCTAGTATAAATTGCCCTCACTCAGCTTATGTCACAGCCCAAACAAAGGCCACGACGCTGGTTTTGAGTGGCACCAGGTGAGTGAGTGCCACGGACGCTTGTCTAGTGTATTTTGTGTACCTAGCGTGTATGTGCGTAATGTGGGTATACAATACATATATTTGTGTCTACATTATATGACCTAAGAAAAAAATATCAAATAATAATCAGATATCAAATTAGAAATAGGAATATAAAACCAGCTGTCCGCCCTCAACTCGTTTCGAGACTTAGGTAGATATCCGCAACACAGGTGCTTGAGCTACCTATCTCGGAGTCAGATCAATGTATGTGATGTTGCAAAACAGATAGCTAGGTAGGTAGGTATCACAGAATGTAGCTCACCCTTAGTGATCCTCTGCCTCGTCAGCATCCCCTTGGGCATGGTGGGCGCGGCGTCGAAGGCCACCAGCTTGCCGCCCGGCGCCAGCCACACGCCGAGCTGGTGGTAGTCGCCCACCAGCAGCGCCACGTGGCTCGGCTTGCTATTGTCGTACCACATCTTGAATAGAGCTTCCTTCATCTCTGTTTGAAATTGATTATTTTTTAAATGCTTATTTATAACTTTTTGCAGTAAATTGAAATAATGAAACTATTTTTATATACATAATATAATTTGTTGATTCTAATACCTATAACCTACATTAGGCATAGCACCATTTAATATTCTTAGCTTTGCCGTAGTCGGGTTAAAAGGTTTTAAATTAAAAAAAAACTTCTAATCGTGTAGGTGGGTAGTATCTTGTCAAACATTTGAATTAATCTTAATGTCGTTAAACTTGGATACAATATTAAATGGTTAATATTTTTATAGCAATATTTTGCAATTTATTCCTAAGAAAATAACACACTTAAACATTTTTTTATCTCGTGTTCAGGCGGGACTCGAATCCACACACACATGAGATGAAAATTTTTTAAGTGTGTTATTTACGTAAATTGCAAAAGATTACTATAAAAATATCAACTATTCATTTAGCAGTGTCATCTTAACTGGTGGTCGAATATTTGTAATAATATTTCCACTGGATATTGTAAGTATACCTACAATATTGATGAGACTATCGACAGCTCATGTCGAATCAAGCACTTATAAATTTTGTCGGGTTAGTAACGCGTTCAGTGGTCTAATTGGTCCACCGGGATTGGGGAAGATGTGGGTTCAAGTCCCACCTGAACACGAGATGAAAAAAAAATTAAGTGTGTTATTTTCTTAGGAATAAATTGCAAAATATTGCTATAAAAATATCAACCATTTAATATTGTATCCAAGTTGAACGACATTAAGATTAATTAAAAATATTTGACAAGATACTACCCACCTACACGCTTAGAAGTTTTTTTTTTTATATAAAACCTTTTAACCCGACTACGGCAAAGCTAAAAAGGAAGGGTTTATGGGTATGTTGTTTGTGTAGAAGAAAAAGTGTTTGTCAAAAATGACAACTAAAAAAATAAGCTTAAAAAACTAAAACTATTTTTTACTACTTTTATGTTTTAATATATACTTATTATATAGCACATACATACCCGAAACTAACTAACACACATGTACGAATTCAGAACCACACACGCACTCACAATCATGCACGTACATACTCACAAACACACCAGATACACGCTATTCAAACTCACATAGATATAGACACACACATATACTTACACTCTAGTTACACACACTAAAGATACACACACACAGATACACATGCAACACACACCTTAGTTATAGATACGAACAAATGCACACACACACACACATTACTTTAGTATGATCCTTATCTTTGTAAATTTCAAGAAGGAGCGGGGTCTCTAAACACAGGTATTGCATACTTAAATAGAGACCCCAACCATTGTAATGTATAGATAGATAGATATTCTTTATTGCACAAAAATAAAATACAAGCATGATACAACAACAACAGACAGTACAATAAGGCGGTCTTATCGCTTGTAGCGATTTCTTCCAGACAACCTTTGGGTAGAGGAAAGAAATAACGTATTCGTAATAAGGGAAGGCAGTGCAAAGTAATTTAACAAATGAAATTGAGTATGGCAGAAATATACATTATTTTATATATTAATATTATTACATTACATAAATAATAATAAACAATACATACATACCCAATAATATATACATAGATAATTTATAACAAAAATTCCATAAAAATATTTCTTATATAGGTATAAATGACCAGAGAGCAGACCACATAAAAAAGGGAAGAAGAGACAAGGAAAAAACAGTGTACCTATTTATAGAGATAGGAAGTGAGTTTTGACGCGTAGTTTGACATGTGTATGTAATTTAAAAGATATTGAATAAACAAAAAAAAAAGCCCGACTACTAAACGGGGTGTTTTTCATCGGGGGTTGTAAAACACCTCGTTTGTAAACACCAAAAGTACGGAACATGGAAATAGTGTCCGCTAAAATTATTATTATGCCGTATCGCCGTATACGTATGCCACATTTATTTATTTATTTAATAGGAACACCAACAGCATACATTAAATGCATTGGCAACTTAGGTTTACAATCAAAAGTACAAGTCATATACATATGCCTCTTACAGGCGTTCACAACACATTGATTTATTCGTTGGAAGACCAGCAATATTTTGAAACACTCACGCTTCATGGGCTGTATCTTCTCCTCTTCCTCCACTTCTTCACCAGCGTCGTCACCACCAGCGCCGGCTTCTTCTTCTTCTCCTTCCTATAACACAGGATTCTTGTTTGACTTATTCATACTTAATACTTTAAACTTTAATTATTATCATACGTTCACAAGATACCTCTTATGTGCCCTCACTACACCTCCTTTACACCCTCAAGACACCTTTTTACACCCTCAAGACACCTTTTTACACCCTCAAGACACCTTTTTACACCCTCAAGACACCTTTTTACACCTTCAAGACACCTTTTTACACCCTTAAGACATATATTTTACACCCTCAAGACACCTCCTTTATACCTCCAAGACACCTCCTTTACACCCTCAAGACATATATTTTACACCCTCAAGACACCTCCTTTATACCTCCAAGACACCTCCTTTACACCCTCAAGACACCTTTATTCACCCTCAAGACACCTTTTTACACCCTCAAGACACCTTTTTACACCCTCAAGACACCTTTTTACACCCTCAAGACACCTTTTTACACCCTCAAGACATCTATTTTACACCCTCAAGACTCAAAGCACCTCCTTTACACTCTTAAGACACCTTTTTACACCCTCAAGACATCTTTTTACACCTTCAAGACACCTTTTTACACCCTCAAGACACCTCCTTTACACCTCCTTTACACCCTCAAGACACCCCTCACATACGCCTTAGACACCCCTTATACACCCTCAAAATTGATCTTCACTCTAAAACCCTCATCATACAACCCTAAAACACAAAACACACAACTGGCTGCATTGGAATCGGTCGAAAACCGGGCTAAAAGGATTGTTGGCGACGCTGAACTTTTTGACCGCAGTTGTTAAGCCTTGAACACAGGCGTAAGGTAACGTATCTTTCGGTCTTTTACAGGTTGCATTTCGGAGAGTGTGGAAGGGGGGGGGCCTTATGTGGTAGAAATACCGGCAACACGTACCAATCGGTTCAAATGTACATTCATGTTGCGTACAGCTAAGGAATGGAACTCTCTGCCGGAAGATGTGTTCCCTGAACGCTATGATCTGAACGTATTCAAGAAAAGAGTGAATAGGCTGTTACTAGACAGGCATGATCCATCCTCGGCCAAATCATCACTTACCATCAGGTGAGAATGTGGCCAAATGTCTGGCTATTCTAATAAAAAAAAACATTTTAGCCTCAAATAACTCACCGGCGCTGGTGCGTCGGGCAGTCGCAAGGGTAGCTTGATGGGTTCTCCCAGTTCTATGGAGAACGTGTTGGCCCCCATGGCGAACTTCTCCGTCAGGTCCTCCGGCAGGATCTCCTTCCTGCCAGTCTTTTTCACATGCTGGAGGTAGTAGTCCGCTCCAGCGTCTGAAATAGCGGCAATTGACATCTCGCAATAGACCAAAGGATTGCATGCCTCAAGTGGCAATGGACAGGGCCCATAGCGAGGAGAACAGACGGTCGTTGGGGCGGAAAGGTCCTCGAGTGGAGGCCGCGTACAGGGAGTCGCAGCCGTGGCGCCCCCCATAAGGTGGACCGACGATCTGATGAAGGTCGCGGGATTCCATTGTATGCAGGCGGCACAGGACCCGATCTGTGTGGAGAACATTTGGGGAAGCCTATGTCTGGCAGTGGACGTCTATTGGCGGGAATGATGATGAATATTTCGCAAATGATTTGGCAAGTGAGAATACCTCACAATTTTCATCATTATAAGTATTATCTGCACACATATATCCACTGCTGAGTATAGGCCTCTTCTTTATCACGCCACTCCCTTCGGTCTCCATGCCAGCCTCTAGCAATTCCTGTATGACTTGTGGTCCCCCTTCATTATTCCCCTGGGGGGACCCTGGGGGGTGGGGGCACCATTCGCAATCGCTCGTGGTTCTTCCAACTAGACGAGAGATGATGTAATATCCTTCGATTCGTACACTATTTGCCGACTTGTAGCAGTATCAGTATGGGGAAAAAAAGTAATCATTATATTACACAGTAACGGAAACGAGGAAACCTACCTAAATTTATTTAAAAAAAAGTCGTTCCTAGTCCGTTTTTGCTAATGAGTATTGATACTCATTCAAACGTTTCTAGCCTTGCTACTGAGTACTGACACTCATCCAAACGTCCCCAGTCTTGCTAATGAGTATTGATACTCATCCAAACGTTCCTAGTCTTGCTAATGAGTATTGATACTCATCCAAACGTTCCTAGTCTTGCTACTGAGTATTGATTCTCATCCAGACGTTCCTGGTCTTACTGAGTGTTGATACTCATCCAAACTTTCCTAGTCTTGCTAATGAGTATTGACACTCATCCAAACGTTCCTAGTCTTGCTACTGAGTAGATACTCATCCAAACATTCCTAGTCTTGCTATTGAGTGTTGATACTCATCCAAGTATTGATAATATCCACTCACCCAAGAAGTTATACATGTGATCCTGGTGCATATGAGGCGGTGGCACGGCGTCGGTCGCAGCTGTGAACGCGGCCGCTGCTGGAAGGGCGAACGTACGGCCCGCCATGTCGTCATCCTGTGCAAAAGACCAGTTTGAATCAGCATCTTAGATGATCATTCCTTGTTGTTCGCCTTCGCGTCGTAGCACGCTTAGACTTTCCAGGATTTGATAAGTCTGGAAATTACGATCAACTAGATCACGGTTAAACGTAACACGTCGGACAATAAATCCACGTTCAGATCCATGCCATACTATGCTGGGTCATCATCATCATCATCAGCCCATTTAAGTCCCCACTGCTGGGTCACGGGCCTCCCTCAATCACATGGGGGGTAATTGCCATACTCACCACGCTTGGCAGACGGGTTGGCGAGGGTTTTGATATAAATGCAGAGTTTTCCTTCTCTGGGTGCTGATGATCATGCTAGCTGCTTTACCTTAGTCGCCTTTTACGACACCTCGGTAAGAGTGAGGGTGGCCTATTCTACTCTGCCGGAGACCACACGGCTAATATACTGGGTAGGCCGCACTAATTGTCGACTTTCGCTTGACGCATTGCGTGATTAATTTTGCTTTTTTGTCTCCCAGGAGGAAGTGTCGTCAAAAGGAAGGACGTCGCCGTAGGAAAACAGACAATTGTGTGGGTTTCTCCGACGCCCTCTCCTAGATCTCTTACGTTCACAGTCAGCCATACTCATAAAAACCTTCAGTACTTGTCTACCAAAGCCCTACGTGTGGGAAAAGACTTTGTGATACAGCTCGAAGCCTCCGTCCTCGACTCTCCCCAGGGCCGAGGCTTGGCAGCACGTCTCCTCCAATCTCCGGCCAAAAATAGGCCAAACATCGAATGCGAGCTGAGCCAAATGTATGGTCAGGTATGATCATCATCATCCCCCTGCCCTGCTCCCAGGTTATCTGGGGTCAGTTTAGTATGTCTTCCTCTTCCATACGTCTCTGTCTATGGATGTCATGATTACTTAAATGACAAGAATCTGTGGAAATGATAAACTGTTCGCCTACACCCATGATACTGTACTTTTAAAAATTTTAGCGATTAAAAAGAGTAACTTCTTGCCGGTTCTTCTCGTCAGAATCAACTTTCCGATTCCTGTGGTAGAATCACATTATATCTATTCATTTCTTAGTATATTATTCGTATCGACATATATGTTTACAACCTGTACGGATAAAGAATGGGATCAGAAATTGCGGCGCATCTATTCATTTCTCGATCGCAACCCACGAGTGCGAGTATAGACGCAAATAGTGTGCGAGCGAGAAGTGAATAGATGCGCCGCCATTTCTGATCCCATTCTTTATCCGCACAGTTTGTAATTACATGTATAATATATATAATGGATGATTCGACGACGGATGACTAAATTCAAAAGTACTATATTTGCATAGGCTTATATACAGCTCTTACAAATCGTCATACATGAAAAATATAAATTATAACTACACATATATATATATATATATATATATATATATATATATATATATATATATATATATATATATATATATATATATATGTATACACAATCCATCCATCTCTTTTTCAGCCGTCGTCCTCTGTTCCTCCACCCACTTACATTCATACTCATCACTCTTTTGGTTACATGCTCTTCCGCTGTTCTCATTACATGGCCATATCAGGAAAGACGAATCATAGTGTGAAACCAGTCTGACTGACCTTGATACCAATTTTCTCGGCGGCCTTGCCTATGGCTGTGTTCTCACCGCGAGGCCCCATCAACACGGCTGCGGTTCCCTTGCTGATCCACTCGAACTGGGGACTCTGGAATTTAATGGCTGGAATCATCAACGGAATCTCGGTAAGCGTAGTGTAGGACGCCCTGCGACAAGATGGGATGATGACATTCAAAGGTTGGCTGGTGTGGGCTGGATGAGAGTGGCCGAAAATCGGGAGCAGTGGCGTGCATTAGGGTAGACCTATGTCCAGCAGTGGACGAGTGTGGGTTGCTGATGATGATGATGTATCACCAACACAAACTCGCAAGCGATTGTCATTCCATTCTCATCATCTCGATGGATGGCGGTCTAATACTGTGCGTTTCTCCCGGAACTTTCTACCACGTACCTCAGTTCTGTGGAACGGTTTGGCTGCAGGAGTATTTCCGGACGGCTACGACTTAGGGATCTTCAAGAGAAGAGCGTACTCTTTTTAAAAAAAAAGGCCGGCAACACATTAGCGATATCTCTGATTTCGCACATGTTCATGGGCGGCGATGATTACTTTCCATCAGGTGACTCGCTTGCTCGTTTGTCCGCCTCTAGCATTAAAAAAAAAAAAATGACCTAACCTAATCAGTCAAGAGTCTGTCCACTACATTTTGTCAGACATGCAAAGGGATCTCCTGATGATCAGCAATTGACGCAACAACAATGGAGTCACGAGTGCGCTGCTAATCTTTCAACTCCCCTTTTCCCTAGTTTGGGCCTCCGATACCCTCACTCACTCGGCGAAACAAAGCGATTGTTGATGCTGTTGATTACGATTGCAAACGCTCTGTTGAAATACAGTCTTTATTGCGTTAAGAAAGTTTTCTATGCTTTTTTCACCTGATGGTAAGCAATTGCCGCCCGCCGCATGGACATCGGCAACACCAGTGGAGCCACAAGTGCGCTGCCGACCTTTAAATCTCATTGTCGTGCAATAAAGAGTACCTATCTATCTATCTATCTCACTCATAACCGCACTCGCGCCGAATATGGCGGTCACGCATCAACGAATAAGACATTGCCATATTTGGCACGCATAATTTGTGATTTATTTATTTTTTTCTGCAGTTTCCGCAAATGACGACCCATTATAAAATTCAAAAAAAAAATGTTTATTTCATGAAAGCACTTACAATTATCGAGTTACATTAGTTATTGCACTAGGCTCGCAGACCTGTATCGCAATAAGTCATTCATATTATGATTCATATTATGATCAGTGTTAGTGAACCCTGCCTCTGGTGCAACGTTTGCGGGTTCGATCCCCGCATAGTACCTACAAATAATTACAAAAGAAAAGTATTAAATGTATATATTTGTAATCCCACTGTTGATTCTGATATCCGTAACACAAGTGCTTGAGCTACCTATCTCGGAGTCAGATCAATGTATGTGATGTTGTGAAATATTTATTTATTTAATTTATGACACTTCTGCTCAGATAAAACTAGTCACCCAGATTTCAAACTGTTACATAAAATTGACACTGAGTTGATATTAATATGAAATGGACAACATTTCAAAATTGCTAAGCTCTGAAACAAAAAATACCAATTCTTTGTTTACCTTTCCGCTGCTCGAATATATATTTATTAATTTTTTATATTGCTTAATTACTGAGAAAAAAATTAAAAACTAAAAAACGTAAGATGACGTCATCGGACGGCAGAATGTTAAATATTTCTTTGCTTAGCACATTATAGTTTTAAATTTACGAAATGCCAAACCCATGACATGTAACTGTCAATAAAAAGACAACTTGTCAACGTTGAATGTATGAATGACGTTGACAATGTTGACACTAGTATTATTTACTTTTGACAGTAGTACCTTTTTTTTTTATTAAAACAATGATAAGCAAAGGAATAGCGCTATATTCAGCCGTCCGATGACGTCATTTGGCGCTTACGTCTATTTAGAATAAAAAGAATTTCAATAATTATTTTATGCATGAAAATTGACAAATTTTGAAAAAAGAAAAAATATGGGTCTGTTCATGTTATGTCTATTTTCATATAAAAAAACAATATGGACAAGTTAAAAATATGAAATGTTGCCTAGAGAGGATCACACAGATTTTGCATTTCTGCACATTCTTTTTCCTACCTCTAATTTGGTCTCCGGAGCTCCCAGCTCAGGCACAAGCTTGCTGGTCGAGACGCAAACCGGTGAGATGTTGAAGCTATCGTCAGCTCCCGGCGACAAGTTTCCGAGTATCACCTTCGCCAAGTCCTCGACGCTCCCCTTGATTCGGATGAGGGCGGCTGCTGCTCTGGGTTCTTCCGATGGGGCACCTGGATTGAAAATTTTTAAGTTTGTGATTTGAACAAATAGCTTAAGGATATTCATTTGACGACCCGCTTGGAACAGTGGTAGTGAACGCTGCCTTTGGTCCTAGGGTTGCGGGTTCGATTCCCGCACTGTACAAACATTTGTGTGCATGAACATGTCTGTTTGTATTGGCCTGGGTGTTTCCTTTGTATTATAAGTATGTATTTACAAAAGAAAAGTATGTTTTATATGTATACTAGCTTTTGCCCGCGACTTCGTCTGCGTTCACACAATATCTTTATAAATTATAGCCTATGTGTTATTCTGATCTATAAGCTACATTACTGTAAAGTTTCATTAAAATCCGTTTAGTAGTTTTTGCGTGAAAGAGGAACAAACATCCATACATCCATCCAAACAAACTTTCGCCTTTATAATATTAGTAAGGATATTTGTAATCCCACTGTTGATTCTGATATCCGTAACACAGGTGCTTGAGCTACCTATCTAGGAGTCAGATCAATGTATGTGATGTTGTGAAATATTTATTTATTTTATTTATTCATTCATTTTATTTTGTCATCGTCAGTATTATTGTTTCTTGTCACAGGTATTTTGTTTAGATTCATTACTCTACAAAAAATGCTGTACAAAAAATCATAACCAGTTGGCAAAGTGGCGGCAGCAGCAGATTTGTGTATTAATAAGTATGTGTTTATGTTTTAGATTTGTATTTCAGTTCTTCGATAGCCATAAGCCCACGTCACATCGACAGCCTAACAAAAATAGTCCATAGACTAAAGCATAGAGCAGCATGTTTCGTTTACACTTCCAACAGCTTTTGTTTCTCGCCACCATCTTATTTCTTGTCGCCAGTAATGTTTAAATATTTTAACCGTGGCTTCCCAATTTATCCTCAACTACATTATGTATGTACGTAAGAACTTGCACACTTTTCCAAAAAAGTCCGATAGTCATAGTCTTAACACCAGAAATAAACATAGGCTTGCCGTCCCTGTCCTCAGACTTCATCGGTAATTCATTTGTTGGCTTAATTATTAAGATATTTAATAAGCTACCACAAAATATCATTAACCTATCGCTGGATAAGTTTAAGTCTCATATTCAAATCTGCCTAATGAAGAAAGGTTACTTATAGTGTACAAGACTATTTAAATGATAAGGATTCGTGGTCATGTTAATTGATTAATCTTTTGAGTTGTTATTCATAGTAGTCTATTAACTTTCATAATCGTATTTTTTTTCTCTTCTCAATTGAAACTCTGTAACATCATCAATATTTGAAAAGAGCAACTACTGAGTTTCTTACTGGTGTCTTCTTAATAGAAATCGACATTCCTAACCCGCGGTAGATATTATGTACCTATTTTGACATTCATAAGTGTTCTATGTGTTTTTTAAAGATTTTCTATCTTTATCTATGTTTCTTTCAGTTTTTAGTTTTTCGCCACTATCTATTGTTTTAATCGTCGATTTTTTATTTTTTATTACTAGTATTTTGGATTTTTCATAATTTCTTTAAAATCTTTTGTTTGAATTTCTCAGATCTCTCTTCAGTATTTTGTTAATATTATATTTTTTAACTTTCCTATTATTTTTGTCGTCTCTTAAGTAGTTATCAACAGTTATCCGTTTGGTATTTATAAATGTTCGCGTTACATCATATTGTTTTTTTATATCTGTTGTTCCAGTATCTTGTTTTTGTCACCAATCTTTTGCTTTTGTCTTCAGTCGTACATTCTTTTGGTCTGATCATCACCATCTGTT
Source organism: Marasmia exigua (assembly GCA_019059595.1). NCBI lineage: Eukaryota > Metazoa > Arthropoda > Insecta > Lepidoptera > Crambidae > Marasmia > Marasmia exigua. The sequence goes on from CM032492.1 coordinate 2,229,971, forward strand.
TTGACTGACCGGATGGCGCAATTGGTAGTGACCCTGCCTCGTACGCCAAAGGTCGTGGGTTCGATCCCCACCCTGGACAAACATTCGTGCGATGAACACTTGTGTTTGTTCGGTGTCTGGGTGTAATATATGTATTTAAGTATGTATTTGTGTTTCTCTGTTGTCTGATATCTGTAACACAAGTGCTTCAGCTACTTAGTACGGAATCAGGTCAAAATTATGAGATGTTATGTAAATTATTATCTGTCATTGTTTCTGTTACCTGTCGTTTGATTTTGTCACTTGTCAATATTTTTGATTTCGTCACCTTTATCATTTTTTCTTGGTGTTTTAACCATAAAGCTTATTCACAGTGATCCTTACTAATATTATAAAGGCGAAAGTTTGTTTGGATGGATGTATGGATGTTTGTTCCTCTTTCACGCAAAAACTACTAAACGGATTTTAATGAAACTTTACAGTAATGTAGCTTATAGATCAGAATAACACATAGGCTATAATTTATAAAGATATTGTGTGAACGCAGACGAAGTCGCGGGCAAAAGCTAGTCCGAATATAATGTAAATGAGTTTCTATACTCTCGACTCACCCTGCTCGTCGCAGCCGTGGGGGTCGAAGAAGTACATGTGATTGTCTCGCTTCCATACGGCGGTGGACCCGCCGCGGGCGGTCACCACTCCGTAGCTGTACTGCTTGAAGAGGTGCTTCAGCGAGTCCTTCAGGGAGAGGACCCCGGAGCCCTTCTGCGGGTTCAGTTGTCCTGCAAAACCGATTGCTCGATTCAGGAAAAAGTCAGTGGATTACAATGAAGTGTAAAATTGCAGATGGCCATTTTTGTCTGATTACGCAGATGTTCATGAGTGGAGTTGATTACTTACCATCAGGTGATCCGCTTGCTCGTTTGTAACCTCTAGCATAAGAAAAATGTCTATTCTCTCGTCTGCTATAGGATGATATTTTTAGGGTTCCGTGCCCCAAAAGGAAAAAACGGAACCCTTATAGGATCACTTTGTTGTCCGTCTGTCCGTCCGTCCGTCTGTCAAGACCCTTTTTCTCAGGAACGCGTGGAGGTATGAAGCTGAAATTTACATCAATTACTCAGGTCTACTGTCCTTTGAAGCTGTGAAAAAATCAAACTTCTAAGCCAACGCAATCAAAAGATACAGCCGTTTATGCCGCAAATTTTCGACACTTGCAAGGGAATCAAAACCTACAGGGTGCTTCCCGTGAACTCAGAATCTTGAAATTTGGTACGAAGCAACGTCTTATAGCATAGATAAAGGAAAAATTACGAAAAGCATACATTTTTAGTTACATCACATAATATATATTTTTTTAATAATTTTAAACTTACTACCCATTTCCTCATAAACGCGTAGAGATATTAAATTGAAATTCATACAAAATACTCAGGTCTATAATACCTTTAAACTGTAACAAAATCAAACTTCTATGTCAACGCAATCAAAAGAAACAGCAATTTAAGCTGCATATTTTGAAACTCGCAAGTACTCGCAAGGGAATCAAAACCTAAAGGGTACTTCCAGTCGACCTAGAATCTTGAAATTTGGCATGAAGCAACGTTTTATAGCACACATAAAGGGAAAATTCCGAAAACCTTAAATTTTTAGTTACATTACAAAATATATATTTTTTAATAAATATAAACTTATTACTTTTTCCTCATGAACGCGTAGAGCTATCAAGTTGAAATTCATATCAAATACATCTAATTGCCCTTGCAGGTTTGTACGGAACCCTCGGTGCGCGAGTCCGACTCGCACTTGGCCGGTTTTTTTAATGTGATACAGCATAAAAATATCCTACCTAGACACTCCATAAAAAAGCATGAATGGCATGGCGTGAAGCTGCACTGTGCTGTGTTTTGCTATGTGAGTGAGAATACTGGAGGCCCAATCCGGGGGAAAGGGGGTTCAAAGGTTGGCAGCGCACTTGTGACTCCACTGGTATCGTGGGTGTCCATGGGCGACGGCAATCCCTTACCATCAGGAGAACCGTCTGCTCATCTGCCACTTTTTTATGTGATAGGTGGCAGACGAGCAGACGGATCACCTGATTCCCCTTTCCTCCGGATTGGGCCTCCGGTACCCTCACTCACGCAACGAAACACAGCACAATGCTGCTTCACGCCGGTTTTCTGTAAGGCCGTGGTATCGACTCCGGTCGATTCATTGTGATTTATGATGTCACTCAGATCTATCCATCACTCACCACTCAGCGCGCTATCCATCACCTCCGTCTCAATATAGTCGTACTCCGATATCTTGAAGGTATTTAGCACGTCAGCGGCTGCCAAGTACCCGGTGGCACCCTGGTCCTCTTCCTCGCCGGCTTCCTCGTCAGTCTTAGGCGATTCCAGACTGATGCCCATACGTTCCAAGTGTTCCATAGTGTTCTGGTATAAGATGTCACCACGGATCAGGGTCTGGTGGGGGAGAAATATGTGAGATCAATATCTGGTGATTTCGAAGAGACAAATTAATATCCTACTTCCTATGTTTGAGCCCAAAGGATTGCACGCCTCAAGTGGCAATGGGCAGGGCACATAGCGAGGAGAACAGACGGCCGTTGGGGCGGAAAGGTCCTCGAGTGGAGGCCACGTACAGGAAGTCGCAGCCGTGGCAGGGCCCCTACAAGGTGGACCGACGATCTGGTGAAGATCGCGGGAATCCATTGGATGCGGGCGGCACAGGACCGATCTCTGTGGAGAACATTGGGGGAGGCCTATGTCCAGCTGTGGACGTCTATTGGCTGAAATGATGATGTTTGAGTCACCTGTCTTTTGTTTCTATCATCAGCTTTTTATTGTTTACCCACGTCTCTTCACTCCCAATCTTTTATTTCTTCACCTGTGTGTTGTTTTCTTTTTTTATCTGATAGGTACCAGACGAGCAGACGGATCAGCTGATGGTAAGCAATGGACAACATTTCATATTTTTAACATGTCCATATTGTTTTTTTATATGAAAATAGACATAAAATGAACAGACCCATATTTTTTCTTTTTTCAAAATTTGTCCATTTTCATGCATAAAATAATTATTGAAATTCTTTTTATTCTAAATAGACGTAAGCGCCAAATGACGTCATCGGACGGCTGAATACAGCGATATTCCTTTGCTTATCATTGTTTTAATAAAAAAAAAGGTACTACTGTCAAAGGTAAATAATACTAGTGTCAACATTGTCAACGTCATTCATACATTCAACGTTGACAAGTTGTCTTTTTTTTGACAGTTACATGTCATGGGTTTGGCATTTCGTAAATTTAAAACTATAATGTGCTAAGCAAAGAAATATTTTACATTCTGCCGTCCGATGACGTCATCTTACGTTTTTTAGTTTTTAATTTTTTTCTCAGTAAATAAGCAATATAAAAAATGAATAAATATATATTCGAGCAGCGGAAAAGTAAACAAAGAATTGGTATTTTTTGTTTCAGAGCTTAGCAATTTTGAAATGTTGTCCATTCGCCATTTGTTTCAATCACCTTTTTGTTCTTTGCCATCCGTCTTTTGTTATTGCTACCCGTCTATTGATTATGGTATTTGTCTTTTGTTTTCTGTCATCAGTTTTTTGTATTTGTCATAAGGCCTCACCCATTCTTTGTTGTCACTCTCATTACTTACCTCATCGACGTCGTCAGCGGTCCAGGACGCAGGCTCCACTATATGCGCCATGGCGATGGCGGCTATGGAAGCGGGCGTGGCCTGCCGCCCCCTGTGGTCTTCTGGGAATCGAGCGTCCGCTTCATGGAAACGTCCGCGAACTATCCACTTGTTCGGTGCAATTGCTGTTACAAGAAACACCGTGCATTTTAAGATATTATCCTTTTTTATGTGATAGGTGGCAGACGAGCAGACGGATCACCTGATGGTAAGCTATTGCCGCTGCCCATGGATACCAGTGGAGTGACAAGTGCGCTGCCAACTTTTAAAGCCCCTTTTCTCCCGTATAAGAAAAATCTTCATTCAATTTAAGTTTGTTCATTACAGAACTCTTTTGTATGTCAAAATAGGTAGGCATGCATCATCTACCGCTGGTTCAGAATGTTGATTTCTACTGAGAAGACACATTGGGCACATTGGGCCTATTGGGCCTCCGGTACCCTTACTCACTCAAGGTATCAAAAATGGTCACATAGTCGTGGTTAAGTCAGAAGAAGTTTTATATTGGAGTGAAATATTTGATGTGCTGTGCTGGGTACTCCTGGACTAAGCCTTGATTCTTTGGGACCGTGGGAGAGCCACGCTTCGGTAAGAATGGGCCAGCTCGACCGGAGTGGCACAACGGCCTCACAGAAAACCGTGAAGCCGTGAAGCAGCACTGTGCTGCGCTGCGAGGGTGTCGGAGGCCCAATCTGGCCGGAGAGAAAGGCCGGAGGGTTTAAAGGGGGTTTGTGTCTCCACCAGTTTCGCGGGTGTCCATTGTTGGCGGCAATCGCTTATAATCAGGTCTGCCGCCTATCACATAAAATAATTTATTTTTTTATTATACATCAGACAAGCATTTGACCTCAATCTCACCTGATGTTAAGTGAAGATGAGGTCAAAAGTGGGCCATGCTTGCCCTAGAAAAGCCTATGCACTCCTGCCTTAAAGAGGCCCAGGTTATATTTTTCAGGAAATACATCGACGGGCAACGAGTTCCACTCCTTGGCTGTTCGCATGAGAAAGGAGTTTGCGTAGCGCTTAGTGCGGATGGCTGAAACTTCTACCATATAGGGATGGTAACCCAGTTTTGCGCCTGAAAAAAAAAAGGTACTCACGTTTAAGCTTATTCACCGCCTCCGGCAGCTCATTCTGCTCGAACACGTTCACATCAGATATGCTGAAGGGTTTCCGCTTCAGCTCCGGCACGCTGTCCATGAAGTACTCGCAGAGGCGCGATATCCGCGTGAAGTAGAGAAGGCAGGCCTTGCCGCCGTCGCGGAGGCCCACCTGTGGGCATAACAGGACTTAGGGGGCCCGGCAAACAACGTATTTCACATGCGAGCCCACAGAAAGAAAGAAAGAAAGAAAAATTTATTATTTTGGACATCACAACACTACATACGAGTACAACATTAGTTACAAAAGAACAATCAAACAAAAAAAAAAGATATAGAAAATAAAAACAAAACAAAACAAAATAATGAGTACAAATAACCAGGCAGTGCAAATAATATATTGTGTGTTGTGACCTCCAACATAAATGGCCCCCACTCAGCCTATGTCATCCACTTATTCTTATCTCAAGTCCCACAGATGTGGGACTTGAGATAAGAAGAGTCTTCAAAATGTTTTTCTATAGGCTACCGCATGACCACAATCGCACCTGATGGAAAATGACGATGAGGTATAGGATGACACGCGTTTGCCTAAAAGATGCCTTTTCACTCTTGCCTTAAAGATGTCCAGATTATAGTGGTGCGGATAGGAAAGACCTCGGCAGGGATTTCCATTCCTTAGCCGTCCGCATAATAAATGTGGAAGCGAATCATTTCGTGCGGATAAGGGGTAGTTTTACCACAGAAGGATGAAAGCCCTCGCCGCGATGTCGTCCGGCGGTGGATAGGGCTGGGGGGGATCAAATCATGTAGAACCTCCGCACACTCCCCGAAATGAATCCGGTAGAAGACCGAGAGGCATGTCACACGTCGACGGCTCTTTTCGGTTCTTTATTCAGTAAATCGCGGAGCAAGCCAATTTCCATCTTTTCTCGTTTCACACCCACAGTAAATTCAAGCGTTCCCTCCTGAACGGAGGCTCTTACTATGTACGTTCCATTCTACTGGTCTTCCATTGCGTTTCACTCTTTTAATCCCACACAAATGCAATATCAAAATAAATTGCAATATAATGATATCTCGATGTTTCGTTGCTGCTATTCGGATTAAAGAAGTATTTATCTATGTCTCAGTTAAAACATTTTCTTACACATATTTACCCACTCAAAAATAATTATAATAATAATAATTCTCAGAACATCTCACACGTTGACCTGATTCCGTACTAAGTAGCTTAAGCACTTGTGTTACAGATATCAGACAACAGAGGAACACAAATATATACTTAAATACATATATTACACCCAGACACCGAACAAACACAAGTGTTCATCGCACGAATGTTTGTCCAGGGTGGGGATCGAACCCACGACCTTTGGCGTAAGAGGCAGGGTCACTACCAATTGCGCCATCCGGTCAGTCACAAAAATATCTCTTCTTCTCCAGCAGCATGTATTTGCCCACTGCAGAGCATATGCCTCTCCAATTTCTCTCCACTTTCTTCTGTCGTCGGTTTTCCTGGACCACGCTACACCAGCTTGAGCCTTGATGTCATCGGACCATCTGGCAGTTTGTCCGCCAACACTCCTCTTTCCGTCTCTTGGTATCCATTCAAGGGCATCCTTGCTCCACTTTTCATCACTCCTTCTGCACACATGACCGGCCCACGCTCATTTTTGTTTTGCGGCTCGGTACCCTACGTCTATCACTTTTGTGCGTTCCCTGATGATGGTGCTTCGAAGCGGCTGGTATTGGCTCTGAGACCATGGTCCAGTCTACCATCTTGGTATGACGTATGTCAAGCCTCGTTGGCGCAGTGGGTGGTGCGTCGCTTTAAAACGTCAGCTGCGTTTGGAGTCCCGGGTTCGATCCCCGAAAATTTTCACCCGCGTATCTCTGTCAAGACATTCTTTGTGTCAGCCCGGAGTCTGGAAGTTGGCGGTCTTGTACCCCCGTGCCTCGGATAGCAAAACCCGTGGTTCCTGCGCCCGATCCCTCTCCTTTGGTGTCACACTGGTGTCCCATCGGAATATGAGGACGAGGGAATAGGCTATTTGACAGTATGATAAATGAAGATTTATTTCTAGTCAAAACAACAAAACATATAAAAAATATTGAATATTTTCACCAAAAAAAAAACAAAATAAAATTAATTGGTTTTGTGCTTGGAACCACGTGACCATAAACGATTTTGATTGGCTTTCTTTACTGTGACGTCAGCCTTTTGTAAGCAAAACAAGTGACAGACTCGACGCCATTGATCATATTCTATCAAATTTATCGTGTGCTATCGAATTTCCTACTTGTTTACAAAAGGTTGACGTCACTCGAATGATTCGACGCCATATTGCTGAATGAAGCGTTTTTGACAGATTAAATAATCCTTATATTTTAAACGAAATATTCTCAATGAAAATAAATATATATGAGAAGATTTTTCAAAACAAGTCAAATAGCCTATTGAGAGTCACATAAACCCGTTTGGATGGCCTTACCCTGTTCCCAGTGCGGTCGGCAGGCCAGGGATGGTAGAGGTAATATCTGCCGCCTTCATTCCAGATCGCCGTTTCGTATTCCCCTGGTATCTACAAAAACAACAATCAGTGGCGGTTTCAACGTAGGAGATTTTTTTTATCTGATAGGTGGCAGACGGATCACCTGATGGTAAGCGATTGCCGCCGCCCATGGACACCTGCGACACCAGGGTGGCGCCACTGATCAATAAAAGATATTAATGCCGAACATTTACGGGATTGTGCATGGGACGTCCCGTTTCCATCTTACGTCGCTAGATGGCGATATGCTATTTTACATCGCGCTATCGTTTTGTGTTCCTGTTTCACCACATCCCCGGAGCCTAATTTTCGGGCTCGTGACATTTGCTTTCATAGGACATAATATCACTAAAACATACTTTTTTTGTATGGATTTCATGTGACATCCGCCATGTTTTCAAAATATCACGAACAAGAGAATTGGGCTCCTGAAGCCTAATTCTCGTGCTTGTAATATTTTGAGAACATGGCGGATATTACTCGAAAACCATACAAAAAAAGTATGTTTTAGTGATATTATGTCCTATGAAAAAAATGTCACGAGCACGAGAATTGGGCTCCAGCATAGAAACTTTTATAGGCCTTTCGTTTCGTTGGATTAGTGGAGTCACAAGTGCGTTGCCAACCTTTAAAAATGCGGATTGGTTATCACAAACCTGAGCTATGTTCGAAAAATTCCAAACATACTTTTTGCTCGACCCGGGAATTGAACCCAGGACCCCGAGATCACGGCCCGGTACTTGAAGCACTAGACCAACAGGGCATCCAGAGCCAATATACCGTATCACTATAAAAAAAAAAACAAATTAACAAATAACCGGCTGCCTCGACCGGTGTGATACCACGGCCTCACAGAAAATCGTTGTGAAGTGGTGTCTCTACGGTGTTTCGCTGCGTGAGTGCCCTCACTCACCGTACCGTACCGGAGGACCATTCCGGGGAAAGGTTTAGGGGTATAAATGTTGGCAGCGCACTTGTGACTCCACTAGTGTTTTCGGTGTCCATGGGCGGCGGCAATCGCTTACCATCAGGTGATCCGTCTACTCGTCTGCCAACTATCACATAAAAACAAAAAAATATTCATTAGAAATTATGTTACAGCTGTACCACGTTTACAAGTTACATCGGCAAAATTCGTCTACGCAGAAGAGCAAATTAAATCCGATTGACTACGATTGCGAAAGCAGTTGAAATACAGACTCTATTGCTTTACGTTAAGATTAAATACAATAAATCCAGAGAGGAATGCTATCTCTCTCTTAAACGCACATCGCACCGAACACGGCGCTGACGCATCAACCAATGAGACATTGTAATTTTGGCGCGCGTAAATGTAGCGTCGTGATTGGTTTTTAAGACTTTGCCGTAGTTTTCGAAAATAAGACTTCTGCGCAGGTACATTGGTGTAACTTATAAAATTGGTAAACCTGTACCCACAAGGTGGACCGACGGTCTGGTGAAGATCGAGGGGATCCATTGGATGCGGGCGGCACAGGACCGATATTTGTGGAGAACATTGGGGGAGGCCTATGTCCAGAAGTGGACGTCTATTGGCTGAAATGATGAAACATGTACATACATAGCAAATTAAATTATTTCTGATATTTTAATTGGCTGTTGTGGGCTGGATGAGAGTGGCCAAAAATCGGGAAAAGTGGCGCGCATTAGGGGAGACATATGTCCAGCAGTAGACGAGTGTGGGTTGCTGATGATGATGATTGTATTTATTCGCCTCCCTGATTCTCGAAGGTGGCCGTACTACATAGTACATAGCCGTTGAGTATTGGTCGTTTTCCTCTAGATGGAGCTATCACTGCTGGCTAGCCGACTGATGCCTCTATCTCAGTATATATGTCACAGGAAAATAACAAGATCCGTAAGTTTATCAATTTCCTAGGAAGGTTATAAACTTTCTTATGATTCTAAACGGGAGAAAAATTGTAATATTTTGACGTCCACAGTTTCGTACATTGATAAACTTACTGGACTCACTCGTAAAATAATAAGTAAGCAATATCCAAACGCTACGCGCGATCTGATTGGCATTGCCGCTAATGAACATTGACCAATCAGAGAGCAGTGTGTTATATATTACGTATTTCAAAGATTCGTATATTTAAAAGAGTTTCTGACCAGCTCATTACTCAATCCAATTTTCTAAGGAACGTGTCTCTCTAATCACTTGACATTGGCAGAGTTGTCTCGTAAGAGCAACAGCAAGCCATTAAATTAAAAAAAGAGTGTCTGTGATTAGTCGAACCATATAAAAATTTACGAGTAGATTATCCGTTAGTTTATAAAATTACCGTGTGACGTCAGAAATTAATAAATTTACGAAAGTGTGGACGTAAAATAATACAATTTATCTCCCGTTTAGAGTCCTACGAAAGTTTATAAACTTCCTAGGAAGTTGATTTAATTAAACTTACGGATCTTGTTATTTTCCGGTGACATATGTAAGTACTATGACCCATTTCGAACCAACAGAGTTTTTTTAAATAAAATTTTGATACTCACTTGCAAAATACCAGAATCAGCCTCCTTGAAGAACTGCTCGATGCCACGACACAAGTCCAACACCTTTGGGTTGCTAGAAACTATTTTCCCCCACACAGCTATACCGCGTTCCTGTTACATACAAACTCCTCATTACCATCAGGTGATCCGTATGCTCGTCTGAAACCTATCACATACTCAACCGGAGTGACACCACGGCCTCACAGAAAATCAGCGTGAAGCAGCACTGTGCTGTGTTTCGATGCTTGAGTGAGGGGACCGGAGGCCCAATCCGAGGGACGAGGGGGTGTATAGGTAAAAGTAACAGTTTCAGAAACTATCCGAAACGTGCAGGTTTCCTCACGACGTTTTCTCTCACCGCCGAGCTAATGGTAGAAACACGCACATAGATTTGAAAAATCTAGATGTGCATGCTCGGATTCAAACCACGACGTATGGAAAGTCCATACGTCGTGGACAGCAATATAGAGCTACCATCGATTTATTCTAAGTGACCGTGGGAGAGCCACGCTTCGGCATGAATGGGCCGGCTCGACCGTAGTTATACTATGGCGTCACAGAAAACCGGCTTGAAGCAGAACTGTGCTGTGTTTCGATGCGCGAGTGAGGGTACCGGAGACTCAATACGGGTGAAAGAGGGCTGGCAGTGCACTTTACTGGTGTCGCGGGTGTCCATAGGCGGCGGCAATCGCTTTCCATCAGGTGATCAGTCTGCTCGTCTGTCACCTGTCACATAAAGAGAAAGTTGGTAAGTCTAGGAGTTAAAATCTGACCAGAGCAACCGTTGGGCCTCAGCCAAAGGGTTGTTCCAACCAGAAAAAAGTTAAACCAAAGGACTGATTGAATGTCAATCAATGATGAAATGAGCAAAGGATAGACCGACGTCCAGGCCTTGGCAGCATTTTGAATACTTTTTACCAATTTTAATTAAATTTACCTTGTGCTTATATTCTCTATCTCGTATCCTGAATGTTTCTTTCAGCTCTCCGAGCACGATTCTTCGGATGGGTCCACCACGTTCTACCAGAGATTCCTGAAAATTAATCTCAGTTAGGTGCGGTTGGGTACCTGTGACAAAGTGACGGCCATGATATATTCCCCTGAGACACCAAAAAAGACAGGTAACAATAAATACCTCAATAACAAAATCTACGAATTTTAACAATTCAAAGCAAGATCAGTTTTATAGGCTAACCCCAATCGCACCTGATGGAAAGAGACGAGTAGGTCTAGCATGATACACGTTTGGCTAAATGATGCCTATTCACTCTTGCGTTAGAGATGTCCAGATTATAGTGGTCCCGAATAACAGACCTCGGCAGGGAGTTTCATTCGTTAGCTGTCCGCATTATAAATGTGGCCAAGCGAATCACTTCATGCTTATAAAGGACAGTTCTACCACATAAGGATGAAAGCCCTCACCGCGCCTTGTCGTCCAGTGATGTAATGGGCTGGGGGTATCATCATCATCATCATCATCAGCCCATTTAAGTCCCCACTGCTGAGCACGGGCCTCCCTCAATCACATGAGGGGTAATTGCCATACTCACCACGCTTGGCAGACGGGTTGGCGAGGATTTTGATATGAATGCAGAGTTTTCCTTCTCTGGGTGCTGATGATCATGCCAGCAGCTTTACCTTAGTCGCCTTTTACGACACCTCGGTAAGAGTGAGGGTGGCCTATTCTACTCTGCCGGGGACCACACGGCAACGGGATGTTAACTGTAGTTGACATCTATACACGAAAAGTCTTTGCATATTTCTTAAATTCAAAGACCGAAGTAAAAGACGAATTTTGCTATTTACAAACTTTAGTTGAAGAAGTTTACCTTAGTCGCCTTTTACGACACCTCGGTAAGAGTGAGGGTGGCCTATTGTAGAATAGGCCCCTGGCCAGAGTAGTCTGCCGGGGACCACACGGCTCAACACACACGGCTCTGCTGTGGGGATCAAATTATGTAGAATCTCCGCACACTCCCAGATATGAATCCGGTAGAAGATCGAGAGGCATGCCACAAGTCGACGGTGGTACAGGCTCGGCAGGCCAGCTTTCGTGAGTGCGTCATCACCGATGAGCCATCAGTGATGCCATCATATGGTTGATTACAAAATAATCAAAGAGTCTGAGCTCAAAGCTTTAGAAATTATCGTTATCCGAATATTTTAAAGGCAAAAGTGAACAGGTAACATCCTAGACCGCATCGACGCTTTCCATCAGATGCTATAATGGTCAAGATTTAGCCTATTAGGTAATTTAAACAAAAAAGTAACAAATTTAAATGGACAAAATTATTTTTATGACATTAGTGAAAACTATAGCATGCAAGCCCATTGACACTTCAGCATTCTAATCTGGTCTACGTGGATGACTTCGTTGATCTGTCAACAAATATAAAAGAACATCTTACCCTGTAAAGATTATACCCCACATCTAGTGTTTCATCTAGAGTGTCTTCATTCCAGGCTCTCGCGCGCAGGCGCCTCAACATCGCGAGTGCGGCCACGCAGCAAGGGATCGCCGTGAATGTCTTGAAGGTTTGGTATCTATACAACCATCATCGTCTAAGCCCCGAATCGACCAATCTTTATCCGTGGATAAAACTATGGTCATTCGTTCATTCATTAATTATTAGTCTTAAAACTAATGCAATCCCTTTTCTGTGAGTCATGCCAAAGTGAATCTTATACCTGTAGCTGGCCATGTGCCTGGTGCCCCTCATGATCCACTTCTCCACGTCCAGCTGAGTGAACTGCGAGTGAAAGTTCTTATTGGCTATCTCCACCGGGCTGTGGAACACCGTCTCCGACTTCGGGCGGGGTATCATGTCGTCTCTGTCGGATGGATAGGACATTATGAGATGGAATATAGAATCATTAATATACTTCAGTACATATGTATCATAGATAGATAGATAGATAGATATTCTTTATTGCACAAAAATAAAATACAAGCATGATACAACTCTTACTTTCTTCTAGACAACCTTTGGGTTGAGGAAAGAAATCTCGTATTCGTAATAAGGGAAGGCAGTGTAAAGAAGTTTAACAAATGAAATTGAGAATGGCAGAAATATACATTATTTTGTATATTAATATTATTACATTACATAAATATTAATAAACAATACATACATACCCAATAATGTATACATAGATAATTTATAACAAAAATTCAATAAAAATATTTCTTATAGATAGGTATAAATGACCAGAGAGCAGACCACATAAAAAAGGGAAGAGACAAGGAAAAAACAGTGTACCTATTTATAGAGATAGGAAGTGAGTTTTTACACGGGACTTAAATATAGGAAGGGATTGTGATTTCCTGATTGGAAGGGGTAAGGAGTTCCAGAGACGAATGGATTGAACAGTAAAGGATTGTGAATAGGATTCTGAGGAATGAGGAGGGAAGCTAAGATGGAGTTTGCGGCATGACCGCATTTCTCGACCGCCGGCAGGTTGCAAGAATTGGAATCGCTCTTTGAGATAAGCTGGAGCCAGAGCATTAAATAAGAGGATATATAACATAATCATAAAATCTATATTGTGAATCACAGGTGTACATGAAATGCAGTTGTTACAATTAAGATACATTGGTTTCACTGTGTTCCGTTTAATACGGTACATGACTATTTTTTTTTTATTTTTGCAATCAAAAGACCTCTCAATGATAGAAACATCGTTGAAAAAATCACTTGATTCTCATTTAAACCACCTGAGATATCACAACTTTAAAATCACATTATTTTGGGCAAACCCAAAACGCTCCCTACAAATGGCTACTAAAATGTGACGTCACACTTGAGTATTTTGTATGCATTTCATTTGAATTTTGTATGGTAGCTATATCAAATGTTTCGTTTATGTCAATGGTTTTATTATAATAATTGGTGCAAATTGTATGGGTTATTTAATGGTATAATTATTTTTTAATAATTTCATAGTTTTAAAATGGACTTGCCCATGAATCTTTGAATGATCATAAAACCGGCTAGACGTAATATTTTTAATTGAGAATTTTTGCTATTGGCACATATTGACCTATATTTTGATAAAATATTTATATTTTGTAAAACCTTGAGCTTAGTCATATACCCTATTGGTATGCAATATTAAAGAAAGAAAGAAAGAAAGAAAATATTTATTATTATAAATAAGAAAATATTACAGGTGTGGTGTAGTTAAGGTGACGGGTAGGGCACACTAGCGACGCCAATCGATTTTAATTTTTTAGCTACTAAACCGGATCTATTTTAAAAAATTTCGGGATTAAAACCTCTCGGCAAACATTTATACTATTTATTAAATAACCATGCACAAATGTTGGGTCCGTTTTTGTACGCGAAAAATTGATTCAGACCAAAAGTGACCGCTTTTGGCGTGAATCAATTTTTCGCGTACGCGTTGGACCCAAGAATTTGTGCATGGTTATTTAATAAATAGTATATGTAATTGCCGAGAGGTTGTAACCCCGAAATTCTTTAAAATAGATACAGTTTAGTAGCTAAAAATAAAAATCGAATTGGATCGCTAGTGTGCCCTACCCGTCACCTTAATATAGTCACATTTATACACATAATGTTCTACAAAAGCTTATAATTTAAAGTCTAGTCAGATAGTCGCTGACAGCAGAATGGCAGTAATTTGGTAATTATTTTATTTTATTTATTTAATTAAACATTTTTACAATTTACGCCGTGTGGTCCCCGGCAGAGTAGAAAAGGCCACCCTCACTCTTACCGAGGTGTCGTAAAAGGCGACTAAGGTAAAGCTGCTGGCATGATCATCAGCACCCAGAGAAGGAAAACTCTGCATTTATATCAAAACCCTCGCCAACCCGTCTGCCAAGCGTGGTGAGTATGGCAATTACCCCTCATGTGATTGAGGGAGGCCCGTGCCCCAGCAGTGGGGACTAAAATGGGCTGATGATGATGAATTAAACATTTTTACATTTGTCTATAGACAAAATTCAGTACCTCCAACTCCTGATAGAGGTCGTTATTTTCGGCCATAAAAGTCTTGCCGCGCTTTGTGTTGCGAAATACCTAAAAAATGTACATAGCCTCTTATTGGTTCACCTGATCGCAACACCAGTGGAGTCACAAGTTCGCTGCCAACCTTTTAACCCCCGATTAGGCTTCTGGTACTTACACTCACTCAGCGAAATACAGCACAGGCAGTATTTCACGCCGGATTTCTATGAGTTGTGTATCACTCCGGTTGAGCCCATCCATGCCAAAGCGTGGCCCTCCCATGGTAAAAAAATGTTTCCCTCACCTGCCATAATTGTGTCCATCGGTTCTCGGGCAATACAAGAAGAAGTCTTCCCCCCTATTCGCCATGATCTGATCCGTGGTGGGAGCAGGCGGTCCTCTCTCTGGTGCCATTGGGAGAACCGGTGCTGGCTGTGAGACAAACAAATAATAAATTATCAGACTGGATATTTAAAAACGTGTTTTTACACATTCGGCCACGGCGTTCAGCCACGTACGCAGGATATTGTGCGCAAACACAAGTGCTCCACCTATTCCCTTACTCTCATATTCCGATGGGTCACCTGTGACACGAAGGCAGACAGATTGAACGCAGGACCCACGGCTTTACATGCTTTGAGACGCGCAGGGGACTTCCAAACTTCGGGCTGGACGTGGAGAATTTCTCACCGAAATACTTTTTTTTATGTGATAAGCGGCATCACACATAATGTGGGTATCACACAATGCAGACATCACACATAATGCGGGTATCACACAATGCAGGCATCACACCTAATGCGGGTATCACACAATGCAGGCATCACACATAATGCGGGTATCACACAATGCAGGCATCACACATAATGTGGGTATCACACAATGCAGGCATCACACATAATGCGGGTATCACACAATGCAGGCATCACACATAATGCGGGTATCACACAATGCAGGCATCACACAATAATGAGGGTATCACACAATGCAGGCATCACACATAATGCGGGTATCACACAATGCAGGCATCACACATAATGCAGGTATCAAACAATGCAGTAGTAGTAGTATCAGCCTATAAACTGTCCCACTGCAGGGCAAAGGCCTCCATCATAGAAATCAAGTCATCGCTACTATGATA
Organism: Marasmia exigua; assembly: GCA_019059595.1. Taxonomy (NCBI): domain Eukaryota; kingdom Metazoa; phylum Arthropoda; class Insecta; order Lepidoptera; family Crambidae; genus Marasmia; species Marasmia exigua. The sequence continues at coordinate 2,245,947 of CM032492.1, forward strand.
GGATTAGGCTTAATCACCACGCTTGCCAAATGCGGATTGGTGATCACAAACGCGAATGTTCGAAAAATTCGAGACATACTTCTTGCTCGACCAGGAAATCGAACCCAAAACCCCGAGATCACGGCCCGGTACTTAAACAGGGCGTTTGTTTATTCACAATGCAGGCATCACACAAAATAGGACAAACACATTACCGCTATTACATCTTACCTCTTTAGGCGTCTTCTGGTAGAAATCCCTGACCTTCTTCCTGGAAGTGGCTCGTGAGGTCGCCAAACTGACCGCACTGAGAGAGCATAGCGGGTACTGCCCCTGTTAGAAAGAAAATTAAATTATTTTTAAATTTCTTAACCTTTTAAAGCACAAAAATAATAAAGAAAATACCTACATATGAAAAAAAAACTGCGTCAGATTCTATTTGTAATTTAGATTCTTGGAACAACAGGGTTTACCCTAAAACAATTTAAATTAATAAGTCATCGTCATCGTCAGCCTATTTAAGTCCCCACTGCTGGGGCATGGGCCTCCCTCAATCACATGAGGGGTAATTGCCATACTCGCCACGCTTGGCAGACGGGTTGGCGAGGGTTTTGATATAAATGCAGAGTTTTCCTTCTCTGGGTGCTGATGATCATGCCAGCAGCTTTACCTTAGTCGCCTTTTACGACACCTCGGTAAGAGTGAGGGTGGCCTATTCTACTCTGCCGGGGACCACACGGCAAAGAAGAGACGGTAGAGAACGCTTAGAGGCGGTAGAGAACACTTAGACTGGCAATGTCTCTACGTAGCTGAAGAGGTTCTAGGGACTTAGTCACCTCATAATCTCCAACAATACGGATAGCACGTCGCTGCAACCTATCCCCCATTCCCTCCGTGACCTTAAGCCAGTTCTGGCTCTAGCATTCGCCGATTTGTGTCCAATAAAGTTTGCTTACAACATACCTCTTTGATCTTCTTCTCAATGAGAGCGTTAACGTTGATGCTCTGCCACTCGCTCTTGCAGTGGATCTTAAGGGCTTTGAGGTCCAGCTCATAGTTCGGCTCCCGGATGAGGGGTTCCTTTTGCACCACCTGGAACAGTTCCAACGTGAAGAATTGCTCTTCGGCATGAAAATGAAAAAATTCGTCGACCTTATTCTCATTGGACGTATCTAATTTTTACCCGACTACGGCAAAGCAAAAGGAGGGTTATGATTTTGACAGGCTATGTATGTATGTATGTATGTATGTATGTATGTATGTATGTATGTATGTTCATCTGTTTCCACGTAACTTCTTAACTACTTATCAGAATTCGACAAATGACATATCATTATAAGCGTCTTGATCGTCGGCTGGTTATAGGCTATATGAAGTTTCACAAAATCTAATGTGGCGCCCTCTAGCGGACAAAACATACAGAGTAAAAAAATAAAGTTATGATAAATATGCCGTGTTTGGTATCATTTGAAAGCGCTTGACTTGTACATTTTGAATATATATATATTACTAGCACTTGGACACCAAAATAGTACAAATAAAATAAAAGTAAAAAAACTAAAACCAACTACGACAAAAAACGTCGCTGAAAAAGTATAAAACAAGCCTTCGTTGTCAATTTATGCAATATTCACTATGTAGAGATAAAATTTCATGTTTGGAAAGGCGTAGTCACACGTTAAATATACTACCCTTTGACAACGTGTGACTGCGGATTTCCAAACATGAAATTTTATCTCTACATAGTGAATATTGCATAAATTGACAACGAAGGCTTGTTTTATACTTTTTCAGCGACGTTTTTTGTCGTAGTTGGGTTTTAGTTTTTTTAACATTGGGTTTCTGGAGTCCAATGGACAACATTTCAAAATTGCTAAGCTCTGAAACAATAAATACCAATTCTTTATTTACTTTTCCGCTGCTCGAATATACCATTCGAGCATTATATATATTTATTCATTTTTTGTACTGCTTATTTACTGAGAAAAAAATTAAAAACTAAAAAACGTAAGATGACGTCATCGGACGGCAGAATGTAAAATATTTCTTTGCTTAGCACATTATAGTTTTAAATTTACGAAATGCCAAACCCGTGACATGCAACTGTCAAAAAAAAGACAACTTGTCAACGTTGAATGAATGAATGACAATGTTGAGACTAGTATTATTTACCTTTGACAGTAGTACCTCTTTTTTATTAAAACAATGATAAGCAAAGGAATATCGCTGTATTCAGCCGTCCGATGACGTCATTTGGCGCTTACGTCTATTGAGAATATAAAGAATTTCAATAATTATTTTATGCATGAAAATGGAGAAATTTTGAAAAAAAGAAAAAATATGGGTCTGTTAATTTCATGTCTATTTTCATATAAAAATACAATATGGACATGTTAAAAATATGAAATTTTGTCCATTCTCGAGAATTCCGATATGAAAAAACATGGCGGATGTTGTGACATCCGCCATGTATTTTCATATCGGTTTTCATATCGGTTTTATCATACAAAAAGTCCATACAAAAAGCTATGTTTTAGTGATACATATTCGTATGATGATAAATGTCACGAGCCCGAGAATGGGCTCCAGGAGCCAATGTTAAAAAATGTGAATCGTCCTATTAGAGTTAGGTCGACGAAATGAAAAAAGAAAATGAAAATGAAAAATAAAAATTGCAAAATTTAAAATTTAAAATGTCACCACCCGGCAAATCAAAATGAAAAATGGAAATAAAAGTCGTCAAAAAATCGTCAAATTCGTCGATAATCCATAGGACGTATCTCATTTTTTAACATTGGGTTTCTGGAGCCCAATTCTCGTGAATTTCGATATGAAAAAACATGGCGGATGTCACATGAAATCCATACAAAAAACTATGTTTTAGTGATACATATTCGTATGATGATAAATGTCACGAGCCCGAGAATTGGGCTCCAGGAGCCCAATGTTAAAAAATGTGATACGTCCTATTAGAGTTAGGTCGACGAAATGAAAAAAGAAAATGAAAAATAAAAATTGCAAAATTAAAAATGTAAAATGAAAAACGAAAAAATGAAAATGAAAAATGGAAATAAAAGTCGTCAAAAAATCGTCAAATTCGTCGACCTAATTCTAATAGGACGTATCTCATTTTTTTAACATTGGGTTTCTGGAGCCCAATTCTCGAGAATTTGATATGAAAAAACATGGCGGATGTTGTGACATCATGTATTCGTATGATGATAAATGTCACGAGCCCGAGAATTGAGCTCCAGGAGCCTAATGTTAAAAAATGTGATACGTCCCATTAGAGTTAGGTCGACGAAATGAAAAAAGAAAATTAAAAATAAAAAATAAAAATTGCAAAATTAAAAATGTAAAATGAAAAATGGAAATAAAAGAAAAGAGGTATACAATGGCTTTAAAGCACCCGTTTTGTGTTACGTCTAGCGAGTTAATTCAGAAATTAATTTCACACAAATAATACCTATGTAAGTACCTAAACTTTGTAGGTAATACCTACTATAAGATCAGAAATAAATACAAATGTCTGAACTAGGCGAACCTGTTTTTCAGGCTGGAAAGTTAAAACTTCAAAAATAATAACTTTTTTTATGTTATACGTGTGGTGATGGTAAGCGATTGCCGCCGCCCATGGACACCCGCGACACCGGTGGTGATAGATAGAAAGAAAGAAAAATTTAATATTTTGGACATCACAACACTACATACGAGTACAACATTAGTTACAAAAGAACAAACAAACAAAAATAAAAACAAAATAGATACAGAAAATAAAAACAAAACAAAACAAAGGAAAAACAAAATAATGAGTACTAATAACCAGGCAGTGCAAATAATATATTGTGTGTTGTGACCTCCAACATAAATGGCCCCCACTCAGCCTATGTCATGACCCTGAAAAAGATCATGACGCTGATTTTCAGTAGGGCCAGCTGAGTGAGTGCCACGGACGTCAGCCTTGTGTACCTAGTGTGTATATATATATCTGATACAAAGTACGCTGCCTACGTTTGAAGCCCCCTTTCCCCCAGATCGGGCCTCCGGTACCCTCACTCACGCAGCGAAACACAGCAGTGCTGCTTCACGCCGTTTGTCAGTCAAATCACCTGTTCCATACCTACATTATTTCCGGGTGGATATTCTACTTTTTATGGAATAGCTGATTTTTTTTCGCACATTTTATTGATGTCACATGCTGAATGGACTTAAAGTGACGGGTAGGGCACACTAGCGACGCCAATCGATTTTAATTTTTAGCTTATTTTTACGCGAAAAAATTGATTCACGCCAAAAGTGGTCGCTTTTGGCGGAAATCAATTTTTACGGAACAAAAACGGACCCAACATTTGAGCATGGTTATTTAATAAATAGCATATGTGTTTGCCAAGAGAGTGTAACCTCGAAATTGTTTAAAATAGACCCGGTTTAGTGGCTAAAAATTAAAATCTATTAGCGTCGCTAGTGTGCCCTACCCGTCACCTTAATAATAATAACGGTCTATAATTCTTATGGATCCTTGATAATTATACTCACATCTATATTAGTCAGAGTGATGGGCGGCTTCGGCGTGCCCTTCTTAGCGGAATCCAGGTCACCATAGTTGGCCAGGAAGTCCAGGACGAACGACGTGATCCCGGCGTAGCGGATAAAGGCACCGGCTCCGACCCTGGGAATATGCATCCATCATTATTCAACCGCCGCCCATAGACAGAGATACCCGTAATACCAAAACGGATCACCTGATGGTAAGCGATTGCCGCCGCCCATGGACACCCGCGACACCAGTGGAGTCACAAGTGCGCTATCGATATTTAAACCCCCCCCTTTCCCCCGAATCGGGCCTCCGTCCGGTACCCTCACTCACGTAGCGAAACACAGCACAGTGCTGCTTCACGCCGGTTGTCTGTTAGGCGGTCCACTCATGCCTAAGCGTGCCGCCGAAGGTGCGCCGCTGCAGACATTTAAACTCCCCTATCCCCTCATTGAGCCACCGTAACCCACACTCCCGTGCCGTGTGGTCCCGGCAGAGTAGAATAGGCCACCCTCACTCTTACCGAGGTGTCGTAAAAAGCGACTAAGGTAAAACTGCTGGCATGATCATCAGCACCCAGAGAAGGAAAACTCTGCATTTATATCAAAACCCTCGCCAACCCGTCTGCCAAGCGTGGTGAGTATGGCAATTACCCCTCATGTGATTGAGGGAGGCCCGTGCCCCAGCAGTGGGGACTTAAATGGGCTGATGATGAACCCTCACTCATTCAGCGCAACAGACCAGACGCTGTTTCGCAGTAGTTTTGTGCGAGGCGGTGTGGTGTCACTCCGCTCGAGGCAGCCCATTCATGCCAAAAAGTAGAGAAAATAGTTCACTTGATTGAAATAAATGACAATAATCAGTTAGACCAGTGTAGTCACGTCCTGTGAGTAGACCCGACCCATTTAAAAAAAAAAGTATCAGCCTATAAACTGTCCCACTGCAAGGCCAAGGCCTCCATCATAGAAATCAAGTTATCGCTACTATGATGGGATTAGGCTTAATCACCACGCTTGCCAAATGCGGATTGGTGATCGCAAACCCGAGCTATGTTCGAAAAATTCTCAACATACTTTTTGCTCGACCCGGGAATCGAACCCAGGACCCTGAGATCGTGGCCCGGTACTTAAACCACTAGACCAACAGGGCGTTATGTATCGACCCGTTTATTTCAATGATATTGAAACTGTGGTTGGGACGTAGAGAATGAGTTTGGCAGATGGTAGAAATAAAGAGAAGCCTTGGCTTACTGCTGAGTAAGCACTGGACAGATGTTTCTGGATGATGATATTCAACATCATCATCATCATTTCAGCTGACAGTTTAGATTTTCGCGTTGCATTATAACTATCGACGTTTCGGCTACGTTACAGCAACCGTGGACTGACTCAGTCCGCTCGTGACCACGGCTGCTGTAACGTAGCCGAAACGTCGAGCCATATATGTAAGTACACAATGTTGTTTCACATAATAAATATCGTGTTAATTCCCGTCTTGATACATTATAGGGACATTTCACTTTGTACTTTCCTTAGTATGGGAAAAATAGTTCAGCAGTTTTCGTTAGATGGAGCTTGTAAAAAACAGATGTAGCTTTAAAAAACAATCAAGCAGACGTTTCGGCGTTGTTTCGGTAGATGTCACTATGCATTTATACATCGCGCTAGTAAAGCGTGTTTCCGAAACAATGACCTCAATCAAAGAAAACCAGAAATCTAGAAGGTGTTGGGATTTTTTTTATGGGATAGGGAGCAGACTAGCAGACGGATCAATGCGGAACGGATGTCAAACGCCTTTCAAATTTTACCATGTAACCTCCGAGATAATAGTTAAAACTTTCAAAGATCTGAATATGAAAAAAACTGAAGATCTTTGGGGAATATCAGTGGACATTCTAAAAAATATAATACTAGCTATTGCACCCCATTTGGCAACGATATTCAACAGATGTATTGATGAGGGTCAGTTTCCTAGCTTAATGAAGTACAGCAAAATCATACCGTTATTTAAATCAGGTGAAAAAAGTGACCCTTCTAACTTTAGGCCTATTTCTATATTACCAGCACTGAGTAAAATTTTTGAAAAAGTCATATTCGTTCAGTTGCTGTCTCATTTTAAAGTTAACGATTTACTTCATAATAAACAATTTGGGTTTACCAAGGGTAAGTCAACCACTGACGCAGGAGTTGCACTTATCAAGTATATTTTTGATGCATGGGAAAACAAACAGGATGCAATTGGTGTTTTCTGTGACCTCTCGAAGGCGTTTGATTGCGTCGAGCATCAAACATTGTTGTTGAAGTTAGCTCACTATGGTGTTCTAAATAATGCATTAAGTTTGATAAATTCTTACTTATCCGATAGACTTCAGAAAGTCAGTGTCAATGGAACTGACTCTTCAGGCGCCCCTTTATTAATGGGAGTGCCCCAAGGATCAATATTGGGACCTCTGCTCTTCCTGATATACATAAATGACCTCCCTTACTTTGCACAAGATCTTTGTGAAGTAGTGTTATTTGCTGATGATACCTCGTTGATTTTTAACGTTGACCGTCGAAAAGATACGTTTGACGACGTAAATGACACCCTCTCACAAGTGCTACATTGGTTTACAACTAACAACTTGCTTTTAAATGCCAAGAAAACCAAATGTGTAAAATTCACTATGCCCAATGTAAAGCAGGTCAACACTAACGTCGTTATGAATAATGAACATATTGAAGTTATTAATTCGACAATTTTCTTAGGTATTACACTGGATTCCAAACTGCAATGGAAGCCACACTTGGCAGCCTTGGCGGGAAGACTTAGTTCCGCCGCATATGCGGTTAAGAAGATCAGACATCTGACTGATATTGAAACCGCGAGACTGGTTTATTTTAGTTATTTTCATAGTATAATGTCATATGGTCTTTTGTTGTGGGGGTCGGCGGCTGAGATACAGACTATTTTTGTATTGCAGAAGAGGGCCATCCGCTCCATATACAACCTTAGGCCTCGCGATTCGCTGAAAGAACTGTTTAAGAATATCGACATTTTAACTGTAGCTTCCCAATACATTTTGGACTGTATTTTGTACGTGCGAAAGAACATTGATATTTTTTCTAAAAAATCTGATTGTCATGGTTTTAACACTAGAAATAAACACAAGCTCGCGATTCCAAATCTGAAGCTCCAAAAGATTAATAGTTCATTTGTTGGTCAAAGTATTAAAATGTACAATAAGTTGCCACAAAATGTTATTGAGTTACCAACGCATAAATTTAAATCCCACGTGAAAACCTGTTTAATGAGTAAAGGATACTATACAATTGTAGATTACTTAAATGATAAGGATTCATGGACATGATGACCTCCGTGCCTGCACACATGTAGTAATTGTATAAATATTTACTGGAATCATTATTATTATATAATTAATCATTTTTAATAAATTAGGCTTAGCAGCATTTATTAATGTATACAGATTGATTAGTATTGATTAATCAAACAATTGACAAGATGCTAACCACCTACTATTGTACACCTCGTCCTGCAGTTTATTAGTATTGGATTAAGTACTCTGTGACCTATGAGGGGAACCTAAGTAGTCATGCTCACTCAAATGTCTCTGAGGTGGTGGCGTTATGTGGCGGGTCATTACATTCCCTCTAATATGGTTGAGTGAAATGATGGCTGACACATACGTCATACTTGTGAACAGGTGCCACCTTTGGGGACTGGTCCGCTTCGGTTTACCTCATATTTAGCTTTTAATTTGCTTCATTCTATTTTGTGTTGCATTAGACTGTATGACTTGGTATGAGGATAATAAACCATTGTAAAAAAGTTGGCGATTAAAAAGAGTAACTGGCGAGTTTCTTGCCGGATCTTCTCGACCAGAAACAACTTTCCGAGCCGGTGGTAGAATCGCATTATGTTTATTTATTTCTTTAGTATATTTTATGTATCAACATATATATGTATTAACATGTAAATTATACATAAGTACTTATAAATAGTTTTAAGTCATTCAAATGTATGACGATTTGTAAGTACTGTGTACAAGCCTATGCAAATAAAGAATTATTTGAATTGAATTTGAATTTGATCAACACCAGGGGAGTCACAAGTGCGCTGCCGACCTTTTAAAAAGGAATACGCTCTTTTCTTGAAGGTTTGCAGGTCGTATCTGTCCGGAAATACCGCAGGCGATAGTTTAGAAGAGGCAGAAAGTTTCTTGAGAAACGCTCCATCCAGATGAGGTCGGTAGAACTGATGTTGAGTGGAACGATGGCGAAATGAAGCGGCAGGGATCAGTCCGAACTATTCCTCAGAGCATTCTCCTGTTCTCCATAGTATAGGCGGTAGAGTGTACCTACATAGCGAGGCTACATCTCTACGCAGTGCTAAGGAGTCTAGCCTATTAGAGATATCTTGGCAGTCGACGATTCGAGTTGTTATATAGCAAATAAAATAAATTTTGATATTATTTTTATTTAATCGTCTCCATGACAGATTGTCTAAGGTGGCCGTACTGTGGCCGGTGGTGGAGCAGTGGCGCGCATTAGGGAAGACCTATGTCCAGCAGTGGACGAGTGTGGGTTGCTGATGATGATGATTGTATTTATTCGCCTCCCTGATTCTCGAAGTGAGTATTGGTCGTTTTCCTCTAGATGGCGCTAGCACTGGCTAGCCGACTGATGCCTCTATCTCAGTATATATAAGTTACTCTATGGTTATGATGATAATGACGAATCTGAACTGATTAACTACTCACAGCGTAGGTTGTCCATTCTGGTTAAGGCAATGTGGATCAAATATATAGACGACAGTTTTGCACTGCGACCCCGCCTCGGGGGGTGGGGGGTGCCCCCACACGAGGAAGTGGCGCGTGCCTCCGATGGTCAGGATCGTCATGAAAGTCTGACCTGTCTTCTTCTCCATTAGGCTGAAAGAAAGAGAGAGATATAAGTCTGCTCCATAATCGGGCACTGACAGTCAATGTCAGTCGCTGTCAGTTACCGTAAGTCACCCAGTAGGGCTCTGCATATGAACGCTATACATCCAGTCACTGCCGGTCACTGTCAGACATCGTCAGTGACTATCAGGCACTCTCAGTCACCGTCAGTCACCGAGTAGGGCTCCGGCACTGTCAGTCACTATCAGTCACTGTCAGTCACCGTCAGCTACTATCAGCGCCTGTAGTCACGGTTTGCCACTGTCAGTCATTGTGGCTGGCTCAATTTTAGTCACCGTCAATTACTTTCTACCACACCGTCGGCTACTTTCCTTTGTTGCGGTTCATGCAGAGTAGACATTACTTGTAATAGTGCGCGCATCATACTCACGCCATAAGATCTGGCTCCGCCTTATATTGTCGGGCTGCTTCGCGAGTAAGCCCTTGTCTGTTTCTAGCTTCTTCACTGTATACTTGCTGTTGTGGAGGAAGAATGACGTCAGCAGCTGATCCTGTTGATTGCATAGCACCATACACCTCTGCCACTGTCAGTCACTATCGGTCACTGTCAGTCGCTGTCAGGCACATTCAGTCACCGCACCGCCGGTTACTATCTGGCACTATCGGGCGCTGACAGTCACAACCGGTGACTGTCAGTCACATTCGGTCATTGTCGGTCACTGTCAGCGACCGTCAGTCACTGTCAGTCACTGTTAGTCACGGTGTTTCACTACTATCAGTCACTGTCTGTCACTGTTAATCACGTACTGCCACTACTATCAGTCACTGTCTACCACCGTCAGCCACTAACCTTCGTTGCGGTTCATGCCGAGTAGACATTACTTGTAATAGTGCGCGCATCATACTCACGCCATAAGATCTGGCTCCGCCTGTATATTATCGGGATGCTTCGCGAGTAAACCCTTGTCTGTTTCTTGCATCTTCACTGTATACTTGTTGTCATGGAGGAAGAATGACGTCAGCAGCTGGTTCAGCTGCAGTTGGGGTTTGCCTGGTGATAGCAAATATAAATAAGTAAGAGGATTTTCTTCTACTCAGTAAACTAATTCAGACTGCCTCGTTGGCGCAGTGAGTAGTGCGTCGCACTTTAAAGCGACGGCTGCGCTTGGGGTCCCGGGTTCAATCCCCGGGCCAGGCCAAAAAACTTTTGGCCTGGCCCGGGGATTGAACCTGAGTTTTTCTATTAAGAAATTCTCAGTGTCAGCCCGGAGTCTGGAAGTTGGCGGTCTTGTACCCCCGTGCCTCGGAAACTTTGTAGCACTTCATGCCGAGCAAACACTGCTTGTCAGGATGACATCGTCAACATCGCGCCTGGTAAGCTGCGCCGGAGTCTTCTCCTCGAGTAGGGCTCTGCATACGACCGATCCAGTCACTGCCGGTCACTGCCGGTCACTGTCAGTCACCGTAAGTCACTGTAAGTCACCGTCAGTCACCGAGTGGGGCTCTGCATACACCGTTAGTTACCGTCAGTCACTGTCAGTTACCGTCAGTCACTGTCAGTTACCGTCAGTCACTGTCACTCACTGCCAGTTACTGCCAGTTACCGTCACTTACTGTCAGTCGCCGTCAGTCACCGATTAGAGCAATGCATACGACCGCTATCTGTCAACCCTACCGTCAGCTGCGCCGGAGTCTTCTCCTAGAGTAGGGCTCGGCATACGACTGCTATAAATCACGTCACTGTCAGTTACCGAGTAAACACAACAAGGCATGCCACATCAGTCGAGGTCAGTCGCCGTCAGTCGCCGTCAGTCGCCGTCAGTCGCCGTCAGTCACCGTCTCAGTGGCCGTCAGTCACCGTCAGTCACCGTCAGTCGCCGTCAGTCGCCGTCAGTCGCCGTCAGTCACCGTCAGTCGCCGTCAGTCGCCGTTGGTTACCGTCCAGGCGCCGTCCAGGTCTCTGCCGGTCACTTTCAGTCACCGTCTGGCGCTGTCAACCTTACCTTTGTAGCACTTCATGCCGAGCAGACACTGCTTGTAATAGCGGTCCCCTGTCAGGACAACATCATCCACATCGCGTCTGGTCAGCTGCGCCGGAGTCTTCTCCTCGAGTAGGGCTCGGCATACAACCGCTATACAGCCGGTTTGGGACCCTGTTCATGTATAAAAATACATTTAGACTACATTTATCGTACATTGTCAGACTACATAACACGGCAGGTAAACTATCGCTTTGTCCCTTTCATTGTGGTGCATGTGAAAGAGACATAGCAATAATTTTGGATAGTGAAGATTTCAAACTTATGGTAAGGTCTCAGCTGACATATACCACCTGCAACACCAGTCACATAAAGTGCGCTGCCAGCCATTTAATTCCCCATACTCAGTAAGCCGATTCAGACTGGTAAGTGCAGTCAGGGTGGCAGCCCAGCTGCCCAGTACCAAGTGCCAGATATGTCAAATATCCTCTTAGACACCAATAGGGATGTACCGAAGTGTACTATGACTACTACTAGTACTATAAATACAAACAATAATGTACTAGTATTTTCAGATTCAATTGGAGTTGGCTATGCTCCCCTTTTACACAAGCAACTCAATTGTAAAATAATTAATTATTGTATGCCAAATGCATCTCTTACCCAAATAATAGATAGGGTGGTAAATTGTAATTATGATAAAGACTCAATTATTATATTAATGCTGGGGAATGGATTAAATTCAAATAAAAAGGACATCATTAAAGCGTTCTCCCGTTTAAAAGGGATTGCTGTAAAAAAAATAGTTGTTTGTGCCTTCCCATTTTCTAGGCACTACTTATCAGAACAAAATAATAGTATTCACCTATTGAATACTACATTATATAATTTAGTTACTAGTCATAGCGACAACTTTGTGTTTTTTGACACAAATAAATTTATTAATTATAAGTTGATAGTGACTGGCAAAAAGTTTTATTTGCCTTATAATGTAAAAAAAGAAGTAGCTACTTTGTTAGCATTTAATATAAATAATATATATAGGCAGACTTTGGAAATTATTCCAAACAATTTAAATTTAAGTCTAAGACAATAGAGGACGCCTCTAGCAATTTATTGACCAGGGAAGATAATTTAAAACTTATTCACCAAAATATACAGGGTCTTCCTGGTAAAGAACTAGAACTAGAATTATTTTTAGAAGAAATAAATGTTGATGTACTATGTCTCACCGAACATTGGTTAAATAAACATCAATTAATTGTTACTATTAATAATTACAAAATTATCAGTTCGTTCACGAGAGACTCTGCAATAAGAGGAGGGTCACTCATTTTGTTAAAAAGTACTCTTAAATGTAAACAACGTAAAGATATTGAGTCACTATCTATAGAACGAACTATTGAAATTTCGTGTGCAGAGCTGGAGCAGCATATCATTGTCTGCGTTTATAGACCCCCTTCTGCAAATTACGACTCATTTGAGACTAGCATGGAAGAAGTCCTGAGAAAAGTATGTGCAACTAGTAAACAAGTTATCGTGTGCGGTGACTTTAATATTAACATCCTGGAGAATTCGCAGAACTCAGTTAGGTTTCTGAATCTTTTTAAGTGTTTCAATCTGGTGCACCTCTTCAACGAACCTACCAGAATCACCCCCACTTCAGCTACATGCTTGGACAACATATTCTGTGATTGTATTGTAGGGGAGAAATCTATAATAAATTTCATAAACTCTGATCACAGTGGTCAGCTGGCTGTTATCGACTGTCATCGAAATGATCGGTCTACAAGTTTTACATGTAGGCCTATTACTAAAAGACGTATAGATAAATTCAAAGATAATATTTATAATAAGGTATCCTTAATGCCTGGTAATAAAAATAGTGTCGACCAGTTGTATGAAAGCCTTTTCGAAATTGTTGAAAAGGAATTTAATGATATTTTTACAAAAAAGACCATTAAAGTAAACAGTTCTAAAAATAAATTTAGTGACTGGGCCACTCCAGGGATTCACATAAGCAGGAGAAAATTGTTTGAATTATATGATATTAAAGCTAATTCACGTGATCCTGCGATAGTTGAATATGTTAGAAATTATTCTAAGTGCTTTAAGAAAGTATGTGCAGTTGCTAAATCTACTTACATTAAAAACAAAATAAGTAAAGCAACTAACAAAAGTAAAATCACGTGGAACATCATCAACAAAGAGACTTGTAAAAATAAAACACAACAACACAAGTTCTCTCTAAAAATAAATGGCAAATGTCTTGACTCTGATACTGAAGTGGCAAATGCATTTGAGTCGTTCTTCACTAATATACCAGTGGCAACAACAAGTACATTAAATTCAAGTTCGTATCTTGCTATCTCGTTACTTAAAGCAAATGTTGACGAGTGTCAAACGCCTTTCAAATTTTACCATGTAACCTCCGAGATAATAGTTAAAACTTTCAAAGATCTGAATATGAAAAAAACTGAAGATCTTTGGGGAATATCAGTGGACATTCTAAAAAATATAATACTAGCTATTGCACCCCATTTGGCAACGATATTCAACAGATGTATTGATGAGGGTCAGTTTCCTAGCTTAATGAAGTACAGCAAAATCATACCGTTATTTAAATCAGGTGAAAAAAGTGACCCTTCTAACTTTAGGCCTATTTCTATATTACCAGCACTGAGTAAAATTTTTGAAAAAGTCATATTCGTTCAGTTGCTGTCTCATTTTAAAGTTAACGATTTACTTCATAATAAACAATTTGGGTTTACCAAGGGTAAGTCAACCACTGACGCAGGAGTTGCACTTATCAAGTATATTTTTGATGCATGGGAAAACAAACAGGATGCAATTGGTGTTTTCTGTGACCTCTCGAAGGCGTTTGATTGCGTTGAGCATCAAACATTGTTGTTGAAGTTAGCTCACTATGGTGTTCTAAATAATGCATTAAGTTTGATAAATTCTTACTTATCAGATAGACTTCAGAAAGTCAGTGTCAATGGAACTGACTCTTCAGGCGCCCCTTTATTAATGGGAGTGCCCCAAGGATCAATATTGGGACCTCTGCTCTTCCTGATATACATAAATGACCTCCCTTACTTTGCACAAGATCTTTGTGAAGTAGTGTTATTTGCTGATGATACCTCGTTGATTTTTAACGTTGACCGTCGAAAAGATACGTTTGACGACGTAAATGACACCCTCTCACAAGTGCTACATTGGTTTACAACTAACAACTTGCTTTTAAATGCCAAGAAAACCAAATGTGTAAAATTCACTATGCCCAATGTAAAGCAGGTCAACACTAACGTCGTTATGAATAATGAACATATTGAAGTTATTAATTCGACAATTTTCTTAGGTATTACACTGGATTCCAAACTGCAATGGAAGCCACACTTGGCAGCCTTGGCGGGAAGACTTAGTTCCGCCGCATATGCGGTTAAGAAGATCAGACATCTGACTGATATTGAAACCGCGAGACTGGTTTATTTTAGTTATTTTCATAGTATAATGTCATATGGTCTTTTGTTGTGGGGGTCGGCGGCTGAGATACAGACTATTTTTGTATTGCAGAAGAGGGCCATCCGCTCCATATACAACCTTAGGCCTCGCGATTCGCTGAAAGAACTGTTTAAGAATATCGACATTTTAACTGTAGCTTCCCAATACATTTTGGACTGTATTTTGTACGTGCGAAAGAACATTGATATTTTTTCTAAAAAATCTGATTGTCATGGTTTTAACACTAGAAATAAACACAAGCTCGCGATTCCAAATCTGAAGCTCCAAAAGATTAATAGTTCATTTGTTGGTCAAAGTATTAAAATGTACAATAAGTTGCCACAAAATGTTATTGAGTTACCAACGCATAAATTTAAATCCCACGTGAAAACCTGTTTAATGAGTAAAGGATACTATACAATTGTAGATTACTTAAATGATAAGGATTCATGGACATGATGACCTCCGTGCCTGCACACATGTAGTAATTGTATAAATATTTACTGGAATCATTATTATTATATAATTAATCATTTTTAATAAATTAGGCTTAGCAGCATTTATTAATGTATACAAATTGATTAGTATTGATTAATCAAACAATTGACAAGATGCTAACCACCTACTATTGTACACCTCGTCCTGCAGTTTATTAGTATTGGATTAAGTACTCTGTGACCTATGAGGGGAACCTAAGTAGTCATGCTCACTCAAATGTCTCTGAGGTGGTGGCGTTATGTGGCGGGTCATTACATTCCCTCTAATATGGTTGAGTGAAATGATGGCTGACACATACGTCATACTTGTGAACAGGTGCCACCTTTGGGGACTGGTCCGCATTGGTTTACCTCATATTTAGCTTTTAATTTGCTTCATTCTATTTTGTGTTGCATTAGACTGTATGACTTGGTATGAGGATAATAAACCATTGTAAAAAAGTTGGCGATTAAAAAGAGTAACTGGCGAGTTTCTTGCCGGATCTTCTCGACCAGAAACAACTTTCCGAGCCGGTGGTAGAATCGCATTATGTTTATTTATTTCTTTAGTATATTTTATGTATCAACATATATATGTATTAACATGTAAATTATACATAAGTACTTATAAATAGTTTTAAGTCATTCAAATGTATGACGATTTGTAAGTGCTGTGTACAAGCCTATGCAAATAAAGAATTATTTGAATTGAATTGAATTGAACTGTATCGTTGGCGCAGTGGCTAGTGCGTCGCACTTTAAAAGCGACGGCTGCGCTTGCGGTCCCGATTTCGGGTCTGGCCAAAATTTGTAACAGAGTTTTTCTGTTAAAAAAATCGTGTCAGCCCGGTGGATGTTACCGGTCTTGTACCCCCGTGTTGGTCCTGCGCCCGATCCCTATCCGGTCTTGTCACACTGGTGTTCCATCGGAATATGAGGACAAGGGAATCTCTATTCCCTTGCCCTCATTGCATTAGTGTTTGCGCACACACTTGAGCTGAGCATCATTGATATAATATATCCTGCGTAAGTGGCTGATCGTTGATTGAAATTAGCCGCTGTAGCCGAAACCGATTGGAAGATATATTTTATTTTACTCGTTCGGGGAAACACACCGAGGCGCTGTTCACGTGGGTTTTTATGAGGCCATAGTATCAATTTGGCCGAGCCTTCTCATCCATGGCGAAACATGGCTCTCCCATTGCATGGTCAACAGACCTGTCCTGTACACCTGCAACGCCGCTTTAGGAGTCAAAAGTGTACCTTTTAAAACGGAATACTCGCGTTCCTTGATCGTTTGAAGGCCACTTCGGTCCGAAAATACCGCAGGCAATAATTCATTTCATGGTTGGAAGGAGGCACACATTTTTTAGAATGGAATTTATTACCACTAGCTGTCGAGGAATATTTCTTAGAGTTGCAACCAATGCTGCCCTGAAGGATCATCTTGTTCTTCTCCACTTGACTGAAGTTGTGCCAAATCTGAAATATCAACGTGTCATCATCATTTCGACAATAGACGTTCTGCTAGACAAAGGTTACTGTCGGCAACCCTCAATCATCGTCAGTCATTGTCAGTCATCGTTAGTCATCGTCAGTCACCGTCAGTTATCGTCAGTCACCGTCAGTTATCGTCAGTCATCGTCAGTCACCGTCAGTCACCGTCAGTCATCGTCGGTCATTGCCATTCATCGACGTCTCCGTCAGTCATCGTCAGTAATCATCAGTCATTGTCAGTTATCGTCGGTCATCCTCGGTCGTAGTCAGTAATCATCAGTCATCGTTATTAATCGTCAGTACTCGTCAACCATCTTCAGTCATCGTCGGTCATCGTCAGTCATCGTCAGTCATTGTCAGTTATCGTCGGTCATCCTCAGTCATCGTCGGTCATCGTCAGTCATAGTCGATCATCGTCAGTCACTGTTAACAACGCCTAGTGCTGGACTTAGACCTCCCCAAGGTCTCACATCAACAATGAGTCATCATTGGCCCGTTATTTACAAAGGAAAAGTATTAAAATGTATATATGTATTTTGTAATTCCGCTGTTGGTTCTGATATCCGTAACACAGGTGCGTATGAGCTACCTATCTCGGAGTCAGATCAATGTATGTGATGTTGTGAATTATATATCCTAATCATTTCTCTCTAGGTAGTGTGGACTGAGGAGGCTAAAAGTCACCCAGAGAGCAATGTAGGGGGCTATTCTCGGAGTCTCTGCGTGATCGTATCAGAAATGATGAGATCCGCAAGAGAACTAAGGCCACAGACATAGCCCAAAGGAGTGCAGGTCCCAAGTGGCAATAAGCAGGGCACATAGCGAGAAAAACATACGACCGTTGGGGCAGAAAGGTCCTCGAGTGGAGGCTACGTAGAGGAAGTCGCAGCCGTGGCGCCCCCAAGGTGGACCGATGATCTGGTGAAGGTCGCGGGAATCCATTGGATGCGGGCGGCGCAGGACCGATCTGTGTGGAGAACATTGGGGGAGGCCTATATCCAGCAGTGGACGTCTATTGGCTGAAATGGTGATGATGACGATGAGTTTAGATACTTAGGTCTTACCTTTTTCAGCTTGCTACACTCCGGCGTTGGCTGAGTAATTTCCTCAGCTGGTATGCGCATACGTTTCGGGCGTAGGCGCCGCCTCCTCCTGTAGGGGGGCACCCAGCGGCGGGTTGTGATCTCTGGCATTTCTATCAACTGGGAAAATAAATATGGGTATGGGTACCTTTTGCTAGGTGGTATGCCTCGAGTAGCAATGGAGGGTCACGTTTTTTTTCTTTTGTTTATGATATACATAGTTGGATGACGAACTGACCCTAATTGTTCTCCGTCTCTACTTGATCTTATGATCGTCTCTTCTGCTGACCATGTTGCTGATCACGGCCAGTATCACGCCAATGCGTTCTCCTATCATGACCTTATTTACTTGTCATACAAAGTTCGTCCACCAAAAGCTAAGGCAAAAATTCTTCTACAACGCAATTTTGGTGGCATGAACCTTTTGAGAACCTTAAAAAATGATGCTACTCATATTGACTGGTCCAAGGTAGCTAATGCTGTGATGCACTTGTGACATTCACTTGTGGTCGGGTGATCCGTCTGCTCGTCTGTCACCTATCACATGAAATAACCTACTGAGTACCCAAACTTACTACTGGCGGCATCTTCTGCGGCGGCGGAGGGGGGTACCAGGGTCGGGTCCTGATCTTTGGCTTGGTGATCTCCGGCCAGCGACGCTTGAACTTGTCCCGACGGAGCTGGGCGCGGTTTAGAGCCTCCCTATGAAGGGAAACGTGAGAAGTAAATATTATATCTGAAGAAGGCTTTCTGGCTGGGAGCTGCTTAAGGGAGTCTGAAGTGACTTCTTGGATTAGACGAAATGCAAGAATTCTCTTCAACTTCTTCCATTTCGTTGCAGTTGAAGTGACTTCTTGGATTTTATCTCTTTTATGATTTTCAATATTTGCTCCCTGGCGTCTTCGGAAACGCCTCCACGCCCTCATCAGCCAACTCCGCTTGCGCCGACTTCTTTGAATCCATCTCTTTCATTATTTCTAATAAATATTTACTCTCTAGCTCTGAGAGGCTGTAAGTATTTGAGATGTCATTTTCCCTCGCCAAAGTTAACTTCACACTTATGTGTGAAGTTAACTTTGGCGACGATAAGAGACGAAATCCAAGAAGTCGCTTCAACTTTTTTTTTTCCTCTTATAATGTTGAATATTTACTCCCTGGCTATCTGAGAGGGCGTCTTCGGCAGCGCCTCCTCGCCTTCCTCAGCCAACTCCGCTGGCGTCGGCTTCTTTGTTTTGTCATCCTTGTCCTTAGTTGTCTTTCCTTTCTTTGCGTCTTCATCGCCTGCATCTCCCGCCGCTGATATACTGGAAAGAATATTAATATTTTGAGGAGAATTCAAAATCCATGGGTTTGAGTTTCTTACCGTGGTAGAGTCACGCTTCACTATGGGCCCGGCCCGACCGGTGTGATACGGGGGGTATCAGACTCCTATCTTAAGAAAAGTGGTTGTGACATACGGACGGATGGATGGACGGACGGACGGACAGACGGACAGACAGACGGACAGACAGACGGACAGACAGACGGACAGACAGACGGACAGACGGACAGACGGACAGTCAGCCAGACATGACGAATCTGACGTTCATGGGCGGCGGTAATCGCTTACCATCAGGTGATCCGTCTGCTCGTCTGCCACCTAACCCATAAAAAAAGACGGATCACCTGATGGTAAGCGATTACCGCCGCCCATGGACACCATCAACACCAGAGGAGTCACAAGTGCGCTGCCAACCGTTAAACTCCCCTCCTCCCACGAGCATGAGAATTGGGCTCCTGCCGTCACCGATATCACGAAAGGATTACAACAAAAAAAAACTCACATCATAGATTTCCTATCATTCGTCGCATATCTCTCTCCCGCGTAACCACTTGGTCCTCTAGCCATCTTTCAATCTCTATGAATAAAAAAAAATTAAAAAAATATCTTACTTACGTCATATTTCTACTCTTATCGGGTGCGGGGGCTACATTCTTTCTGTTATCGGCCATTTTGAGGATATTTGGTAGGTAACAAATTGACCGAAAGCTTTTATGGAGATACCCTGGGTGGTGAAAAAAAAATGTAATAAATAATATGAATATTAAAATAAAGAAATAATTTTATTTATTTCTATTTATTTATTCAATTACACGGGCAACTAAACCTGATTACGTAAATTGAAACAACACACAGTAACAAAAAATATTTTTAAAATAAAAAAAAAACGAGATTGGAAGTAAGTCTATTCACAGTAAATGATCTCTCTAGTAGGTTTCGTGGGACAGTCACCCCTCGGCATGAATGGGCCGGCTCGATTGGAGTGTTACCACGGCCTCACAGGAAACCGACGTAAAGCACCTGCGTTGTTTCGCAGAGTGAGGGTACCGGTGGCGTAAAGCGGGAAAAGGGAGTTAAGGCATAGTAGATATTGAGCATATTTATCTACTGTGGTTAAGGTGACGGCTAGGGCACGTTAGCGATGCCAATCGATTTTCAGCTCATCACTTACCATCAGGAGAGATTGTGACCAAATGTCTGGCTATTCTAATAAAAAAAAAGCTACTAAACCGGACTTTACACAATTTCGGGGTTACAACCTCTCGGCAAACACATATACTATTTATTAAATAACATGCACAAATTTTGGGTCTGTTTTTGTACGCGAAAAATTGATCCACGCCAAAAGTAAATCAAAAAGTAAAGTAATCCAAAATTCGAGTGCAAAAGCAGACCAAACAGTTAACTATAATTATTAAATAAATTGTATAGGTGCTTGCCGAGAGATTGTAACCCCGTTATTGTTTAAAATAGATCCGGTTTAATAGTTACAAATTAAAATCGATTGGTGTCGCTAGTGTGCCCTACCCGTCACCTTAAAGGTTGGCAGCGCACTTGTAGCGGGTGTCCATTGGCGGCGGCAATCACTTACTATCAGGTGCTCCATGTACTCGTGTGCTACCTATCCCGAAAAATATTAAAAGTATAAATTAACAGCTAATAGGTTTCGTGGGAGAGTCACGCAAGGTTGGCAGCCCACTTGGGACTCCACTGGTGTCGCCGGTGTCCATGGGTGGCGGCAGTCGCTTACCATAAGGTGATCCGTCTGCTCGTCTGCCACCTATCACATAAAGAAAAAATCTACTTACTTCTTCCGTTCAGCCATCACACGAGAAACGACGAATTTTTCAACTCAGTTTTGCAAAATTTGTCAGCTTGAATAAAAATTCTTATTCGTTATTAATCTGAAAAAGAAGCGAAAATTAGGCATAAGTTTTTTTTTTATGTTATACGTGGCAGACGAGCAGACGGATCGCCTGATGGTTAAGCGATTGCCACCGTTCATAGGCACTCCTTTAAATTCCCCTTGGTATCATCCGGTTATCAACTTTCACGCAGCGAAACACAGCATAGATAGATATACTTTATTGTATAAAATACACAACTTAAGTACTAGGCATTACAGATATTTTGTGTACAATTCCGGCGGTCTTATCGCTGCAAGCGATTTCTACCAGACAACGAGGGGGGGGGGGGGGGGGGGGTCACCCTTTAGCCGCGGCCTGGATCTTCCGGTGATACTGGCGACACCTACCTCAAGAGAGTTCGTCACTATTACCATCCAACAACCAGAATCTTAAGACCCTTTCCTTCTAGTTAGGCTCAATGCCCTTTCCACTGAAGTAAGTATTCAATGTGCTAACATGAAATACGTGGCCACATACACAAAGTACCTAAGTATAGCTTACCTGATTATTTTTTTTAGTTTTTTTGGTGTTTTTTATAATTTTTTACTTTGTTGCGAGCCACATCACTTGACGCATGTTCGTAGATTTTTTGTTTTTATTTTTATTTTTTATTGACGCCTTCATTTTAAATTTTGAAATTTAGTAAAGAGTTTTTTTGTATTTTTGGGTCCGATTCTTTCTAATCACACAGCTAATCTGCGTCTAATTTTATGCAAATAAATGATATTCTATTCTATTCTAATAGTCAGAGAAAAGCATTGGTTTCAACACTTTCAACTTTGGTCATTATACCTCACTCACAGAAGTTAAAACAAATGCTCCAATGTCCAATAAGAGTTGGTAAGAATATTTATTTATTTATTTGGCAGCAAACTTGTATTTTTAAAGGTATGTAAGTTAATGAATAAAAATAAATAATATTTTTTATTAATCATTCACTCAATCATTCGTTCATTTAAACCTGTGTATCCGAACATTTTTATACAATTTGTGTTGTTGTGACACGTGGACGTCATTTACTCAGTTTGGCATTTTTGTCAAATCTCGCAACACGTAAAATTTCAAATTATTCCAATTTTATTTAGAAAAAGTATGATTTAAGTGGATTTATTTTATAAAAATGGTTGACGAAAGTACAAGAAAAACTTTAAGCAGTATTCCACTGCTGCAGACTAAGGCTGGACCAAGAGACAAGGAGTTATGGGTGAATAGATTAAAAGAGGAATATCAGGCTTTAATTAAGGTAATAATCTTTAAAAAAACCTTTTATAATTACTAATCGTGTTGTTTATTTCCTATAAAACATACTCGAAGCTATATAAAACACTTTCTCTTCGTAAAAACCTGTATTGTGCAATGTTCTGTTCAATCGTAGGCAATTAAAATTCCAGTGCAGGAAATTCAATCTTTGTCAGTAGTATTTCATACTTTTCTTTGAACTTAGGTTATGTTTTTAACAAATAATGTCTTAACCAATATTTCTGCCCATCTTAACGATCATTCACCGATGAAGGACAAGTTAAGTGTGTGGACACAAGTGCACTCTTCTCTGATTCCTCATCTTAGCGTGTATTTCCCAGTTGCGTCAGATTTTTTTGACCAGTCATCCTGACATTTGAAAGAAGAAGAAAGAAAGAAAATACATTTATTGACCATCACAATACACATGAAACAAACATATACAGTTGGTACACGGCTTAAAACAACAAATATTACACAGAAGAGGGACAAAGAGATGTGGATAGTGTGTGGTCAATCAGGTCCCGACCTCAGCATTAGCTGCTACTACAATATATGCATTGCCGTAGCAGCGCTGGTATTCTGGCGGGACCTGTTTGCGAGCGAGTGTGATGGTGTGGTGTAGATAAATAAATAAAAAAATATACACGTACTTATTATAGATAGGCAATATGTGATGTGGTAGATATAATAAAATACATATTTAAACACACACACAAAAAAAAGAAGAAGAGAATTTAGTTGATAACATACAGATAGATACAAACAACACTCAAAAGCTAGACACAATACAATGATGAGAATAAAACAGTAGGTAGTACAAAGAACAAACACTTTAAAAAATATACTTAAAAAAAAAAATACGAATAGTTATGCGACCAGGACCCCAATTCTGGGGATTTCGATATGAAAAAAACATGGCGGATATCACCTGAAAACCATACAAAAAACTATGTTTCGGTGATATATATCGTATGATGACAAAATATCATATCCTGAGAATTGGGCTCCAGTGGCTCCAACTACTGCAATGTGATATTGAATAAACAGCCAAGGCAATGAAAGCTAAAAAAAAAAAAAAAAACCAATTTGACAATGTAAAAATGAATAAAATTTGGTTGGCTGGTCACTTCCTAGTTTAGAGTCAAGCATGCAGAGTTTCCTGAAATCTATTAAAAAACTCTGCATGCTTGACTACAAACTAGGAAGTGACCAGCCAACCAAACATCAGGATGGCTGGTCAAAAAAAATCTTTTATTTCTAAATATTGATCCTATGTAGCAATTATTTATTATTTGAAGCAAATATAAGCAATTATGTAGCAATTTTCGAATCAAGTCTCATAGCCCAACGCCACAGGCAACCAGCCATTCTGATGCACATCAATTTGTTGTTTTTCAAATAATAGGCTATATCATATTTTCAATAGTTTATTGCCAAACCATAATGTACATAAGGATGTTCCAAAACGGTTAGAACAATGTTATGGAACCTGTCGGGCATGCAACTTAAGGTTAAGAGAGAGGAAGCGCTATTATATTAATCAAATAATATCAAAATATATGTTGAGTGGTCCCCGCAGAGTAGAATAGGCCACCCTCACTCTTACCGAGGTGTCGTAAAAGGCGACTAAGGTAAAGCTGCTGGCATGATCATCAGCACCCAGAGAAGGAAAACTCTGCATTTATATCAAAACCCTCGCCAACCCATCTGCCAAGCGTGGTGAGTATGGCAATTACCCCTCATGTGATTGAGGGAGGCCCGTGCCCCAGCAGTGGGGACTTAAATGGGCTGACGATGAATATCAAAATATAGTTTATTACTAAGGTAATTATTGAAATTTATAATATCGATCTAAAAATTAAGTCTAGTTATATCATTTTGTGAAGCCTACACATGTAATGTATGATCATAAAATATTCATTAATAGTATAATAACATTTATTAATTAAATATTTCTTTAATTCTCATATAAATATTTTGTCGCTATTTTCGTTCTGTAGTTTATCAGGTAATTTGTTATATAATTTTATAGAGGAACTAAAGGTGCTTGAGGAATTTAATTTTAGTTGGGAGTTTGGAGGGGCTAATTTATTTTTATTTTATACTACGTCGCTAAATGGCTAGTGTCCTAACAAACTAGGTTGGCGCAGCGACCCATAGTGAGTCTTGGCCTCCGATAATAAGAGCCTCCATCTCGGTCGGTCTTGCACCACTTCCTGCCTGCCACTGCCACCAAGAGTCTGCACAATCCTTATGAACCTCTTCTTTCCAGCGGTATCTTGGACGCCCGACTAGCCTTCGCCCATACAATTAAGTACATTCAAGTGTCCTACTATAACTTTTATTACTTTCAGTATGTCCAGAACAACAAAGCCGCAGACAATGACTGGTTCCGGCTGGAGTCTGACAAGACGGGCACAAAGTGGTTCGGAAAATGCTGGTTTGTCCACAACTTGCTGAAGTACGAATTTGATTTAGAGTTTGATGTAAGTTGTATTTAAATCTAGATATAAATAAGGTCTTCTGTGTATTTAGTCTTCTATGCCGCAGAGTGTAAATATGCGGGACATGATTTTCCTACCCAGCACGTGCTCACGCGATGGGTAAAGTCGCGCGTGCGGCTGTCCTTAGCGTTGTTCAAACAATTTATTATTCGATACAGACACGCACGCGTGCACCCTAGCAGAGTCCCTTATAGCGGACTTTCATAATCATGATACTTCCAGTTATAAAAAAAGTAGGTTAGATATCCATTATGATTGATGTCTCAAAATTTTATATTTATTTCATTTGGGCTTGTATCTTAATAAGTAACCTATTATCAATTTCCACAGATTCCCATTACATACCCCACGACAGCACCTGAGTTAGCCCTCCCAGGGCTGGACGGGAAGACAGCTAAGATGTACCGAGGTGGAAAGATCTGTCTGACGGACCACTTCAAGCCACTTTGGGCAAGGAATGTGCCTAAATTTGGCATCGCTCATGCTATGGCTTTAGGGGTAAGTGGTATTTTTTTTTACTTCACAATATGATCATGCGCCGTGTGGTCCCCGGCAGAGTAGAATAGGCCACCCTCACTCTTACCGAGGTGTCGTAAAAGGCGACTAAGGTAAAGCTGCAGGCATGAACATCAGCACCCAGAGAATGGAAAACTCTGCATTTATATCAAAACCCTCGCCAACCCGTCTGCCAAGCGTGGTGAGTATGGCAATTACCCCTCATGTGATTGAGGGAGGCCCGTGCCCCAGCAGTGGGGACTTAAATGGGCTGATGATGATGAATATGATCAGACTAGCAGAGGTATCAACCAATGGTAAGCAATCACCACTGCCCATGGACCGCAACAACCAACCTTTTAAGGTGACGGGTAGAGCACACTTGCGACGCCTATCGATTTTAATTTTTAGCTACAAAACCGGATCTATTTTAAACAATTTCGGGGTCACAACTTCTCGGCAAAATCTTATATACTATTTATTAAATAACCACGCACAAATGTTTTTGTACGTTGAGACGGACAAATGAGCAAGCGGGTCACCTGATGGAAAGAAATCGACGCCGCCTATGAACATCGCGAAATCAGAGAGATCGCTAATGTGTTGCCGGCCTTTTATTACATTAATTATTATATTTTGTAACTTTTTGTGCAATAAACCTGTATTTTGGTGCCAAATAAACAGTTTTCTATTTCTAAATCTTGTTTCGCCCGTGGGAGAGCCACGCTTTCTTCATGAATGGGCTGGCTCGACCAGCGATACCACGGCCTCACAGAAAACCGGCGTGAAGCAGCACTATGCTGTTTCGCTGCGTGAGTGAGGGTATCTGAGGTCCAAACCGGGGGAAAGGCGGGTTTGAGGGTTGCCAGCGCACATGTGACTACCGGTGTCGTCGGTGTCCATGGGCGGCGGGAATCGCTTACCATCAGGTGATCCGTCTGCTCGTCTGGCACTTATCACATAAAAAAGCGGTTTGCGAGTTTGATTTCCACGCCAACACAAATATTTGTTGATGAAACAGATATTTGGGTTGGGTCTGGGTGTTTGTGGTACCTTCGTTAGGTATTCCTAATCCCTTTACAAAGTAATACCTTACTTAGGGACCAGGGCTATGTGTGTGATGTCACAATTTTATTTAGTTAACAATTTTTCCACCCGCGTAACTATCTTTTTTTGTCTGCAGCTGGGACCCTGGCTGGCGGTTGAAATTCCAGACCTGATCGAGAAAGGAGCCATCACGTACCAAGAAAAAACTGACGAAGCGAAATGATCAACAGACACAAATTATAAATATGTACATAGTATAATTTTGCTTTCCAATTATATGTATTTATATT
This sequence comes from Marasmia exigua, assembly GCA_019059595.1. Taxonomy (NCBI): domain Eukaryota; kingdom Metazoa; phylum Arthropoda; class Insecta; order Lepidoptera; family Crambidae; genus Marasmia; species Marasmia exigua. The sequence goes on from CM032492.1 coordinate 2,272,704, forward strand.
TTTTAAGTTTTGGTTTTATTCTTAAATCAAAATCAAATGTCTTTATTCAATTTAAGTCCATACAGAACATTTATGAATGTCAAATATTATGTAATCTACCGCTGATTCGGAATGTCAATTTCTACCGAGAAGAATCAGCAAGAAACTCAGTAGTTACTCTTTTCAAATAATATAGTAATTACAATATTCATTCTTATAAAAATTATGATTACAGTGACAGTATGATATACAATGCTTATAATCAACATCGTTTAGATCAGTCTTTCCCAAAGTGGGCGATAACGCCCCCTTGTGGGCGCTGCTGGTCTCAAGGGGGGCGGAGACCCAGAAAGAAAATGGGGGGGGGGGGGGGGGGTTGTAGAGGCGCGGGAGGAAAGATACAGAATTGAACCTCAAGCTCTTACATGACAGACCTGTATAAATTCAACGTCATGAACCTCCAACTGCAAGGCGATAACTAAATTTAATTAAAACAAAAAACGTCGTTGCTGCTTTCGCAGCCAAACTGCTTCTACACAAAAATAATCTGGGCAGACGTGAGTTTCACAATTTTCCAAACTTATCAGTATCATGCAGTAACGACGAATTGTTTGCACTTTTGACTTTACCGAACGATACCAGGACATTTTGAACTCGGAAATATCAGACTGGGTGTTGGGATCCGTTTTGAAATGTCACCTCAGTTGGAAGAACTTACAGAATTGACAACAAACGAGGAAATAAAACTCAAGTTCAAAAATGGTTACCAAACATTTTGACTACAAAAACCGATCCCGCAATTGTACTCTGGATTGTGGTCAATCGCTCAACGATTCTTGATAGCATTCCCATCGTCATATTTGTGTGAACGTGGATTTAGTGTTGTGACAACACTGCTTACTAAAAAGAGAAATCGTTTGCTTGTTGCCGAACGTGGCGACTTGCGACTGTTCTTGAGTAAATTGGAACCTGATATCTACAAACTTATTAAACAGCATCAGATTCATCCTTCAAATTAGTTTTTATATAAGGATTGATTATTTTAGTTATATTTTTAATAAAAGATACTCTGTTTTAATACTATAAAGTTGCGTTTCAATAATCACTCTTATTGGCAGATGGAGCCCGTAAGAGTTAACTTGAGACCTAAGCGCCCTTGTATGTTACCTACTGCGCTTAGGTTTCAAGTAGCGGGTTATAGTAAGTTTCGTATAGAATTTTCATTTAATATAGATAATATACATATATATGTCACAATAATTAATTAATTTAATTTGAAGTTATAGTTGTTTTTAAATAGGTGAAGAAATGGGGGCGCTAAAAAAAAATTATTCTCAAAGTGGGCAGTAGACAGAATAAGTTTGGGAACCACTGGTTTAGATTAATCGTCAAAGAAAAATTATGAAATGAATTATACATTAAAGGACAGCCAAAGAGATCTTGATTTAACAAATATAAGCCTAGTGTTGTAAAAGAACTTGAGTCTTTTAGTCCTAATTTTGGGACTCCGAGTTCTTTTTCAAGACTCAAGTTTAAAATGAATAAATTTTAAGTCAGTCTCTCGGAGATTAACACGATATTTATTATGTGAAACAACATTGTGTACTCACATATTTGGCTCGACGTTTCGGCTACGTTACAGCAGCCGTGGTCACGAGCGGAGCGTGAGTCCGCTTAAGTTAGTCCGTGTTAATCCCCGTATTGATACATTATAGTTATAATGCAACGCGAAAATCTAAAAAACTAATCAGTCTCTCGGAGTTTTTAGTCTTCTTTAAATAGACTCAAGTCTTGCCAAAGAGAACTAGAGACTGAGTCTTTTAAAAGCGCTCACTCTTTACAAAAAGAACTCAAGACTCAGTTATTTTATTAAAAACTTAGCTTTCATAAATGCAATTAGCGACTGAGTCTTTTAAAAAAGAACTCGCAACCGAGTCCTTTTAAAAAGTAGCTCAATCTTACGAAAAGAGCTTTTTTGAAGTCAATTAAAAACGACACGACGATAGACATGTCTGTTTTGAGTCTGATTTATTGTTTATTCGAACTAAGTGATTTTATAAAGACTGCAGTCCTCGATTTGAACAATACTCCATAATATGCGAGTCTATGATTGACAGTCTTCAACTTTATAGTTCACGACTCAAAGAACTCAAAGCGCTGCATGACACATGTCTTTTTAGATGGACTGCAGTCCTGCTCTTTATTCCATGACTCATACGACTTGAATGAACTCAAAGGACTCAAAGAGCTCTAAGAACTGAAAAAACTAGAAAATAATTAGAATAAATAAATATTTCACAACACACATACATTGATCTGACTCCGAGATAGGTAGCACAAGCACCTGTGTTCCGGATATCAGAACCAACAGTGGGATTACAAATATATACATATAATATACTTTTCTTTTGTAAATTAAATACATACTTATAATACATAGGAAACACCCAGAACTAATACAAACAGACATGTTCATGCACACAAATTGTTGTACTGTGCGGGATCGAACCCGCAACCCTTGGACCAAAAGCAGCGAAATCTAACGACTTGAGAAATTTTAGGACCGAAAGAACTGAAAAGACTAAAAAGAACTCAAGACTCAGGACTCCGAAGACTAAGTAGTCGTGAGTTCTGCAAAAAGAACTCATAGCCGCAAAATGAGGACTAAAAGACTCAGTTCTTTTACAACACTAGGCTGGCCCATTTTCAGTGGTCCAAACATTTTTAGATGCCAACGAAGCTCATCTGAAAGAATCGCATGATGTTCTGCAATTTTATATAATTGTCGTGAAAAAAAAGTATGTATAATAATAATAATGTCCTCCAAAAAGATATTTCGGTCATGGCGGCCAATCTCAGCGATCAGCCATCGACGCAGGACATATTATAGTGCACAAGTGTTTACGCAGATACAAGTGCAATCTCTATTCCCGTACCCTCATATTTCGATGGGACACCAGTGTGACACGACCGAAGAGGGATTAGGCGCAGGACTAACGGCTTAACGTGCTTTATTAGGCACGGGGGTACAAGCCCACCAACTTCCAGACTCCGGGCTGACACTGAGAATTTCTTAACTGAAATATTCAATTACAAATTTTGGCCCGACCCGGGGATCGAACCCGGGACCCCAAGCGCAACCGTCGCTTTAAAGTGCGACCCACTAACCATTGCGCCACCGAGGCAGACAAGTATGAATACAATACAATGTATGTTTATGTAATACATTGTATTGTATGGTTGTTAAAATGCAAATTAATAAATTACCATTTTTTTATTATTTTTTATAAGCTCTTCCATGAGCAAGATACAACACTACGAAAATTTAGAAAAGTCACCCAGTAAAGTAACAAAAAAAATTTTAATCTTGTCTAGCCGTAACGTGAAAAAAATTAGCATTAATACTTAAGGCGACGTATAGGGCACACTAGCGACGCCAAACAATTTTAATTTTTAGCTACTAAACCGGATCTATTTTAAACAATTTCGGGGTTACAACCTCTCGGACAACACTTATACTATTTAATACTTATATACAACTGTTTGGTCTGCTTTTGCACTCGAATTTTGGATTGTGTATTATTGTATGTCATTCTGTATTATTGTATATTGTTTGTGGCCAATAAATGTATTTTCTTTCTTTTCTTTCAAATCAGCTGTTCCATACATTATTGACGCGTGGATATTCTATTTAGTATCTATGGAACAGATTTTTATTTCGCTCAGATGATGGTCATATTTTGGCAGTGAGAAGTCTTTACACGATATATATTGCTGATTTTTTTACACGTTGTATATCTATTTATATATAGTCGTGAAAATATATAATGGCGCCACTGCCGCTTTCGTCATAGGGTTTTTATTTTATGTGATAGGTGGCGGACGAGTGGACGAATCACCTGGTGGTAAGCGATTGCCGCCGCCCATGGACACCCGCGACACTAATGGAATCACAAGGGTGTTGGCGATCTTTAAAACCCCCTTCCCCCGGATTGGGCCTCCGGTACCCTCACTCACGCAGACAGCACAGCGCTAATATCGAGGCTTTCCGCACAATGTCAGCAAGAACCGATTTTCTGGGTCTTTTTATTTTGTGGTTCATACTATATCGTCAGTAATGTTCTTTAAGACGCAGCCTTAAGGTGAAGGGTATACCCCACTAGCGACGCCAATTGATTTTAATTGCGAGCTACTAAACAAGATCTATTTTAAACAACTTGGGGGATTCAGTCTCTCGGTAAACACCTATACTATTTATTTGATAGTTATAGTTAGCTATTTGATCTGGTTTTGCACTCGAATTTTGAACTACCGCCAAAAGCCACTTTTGGCGTGAATCATTTTTTCGCGTACAAAAACGGACCCAACATTTGTGCATGGTTATTTAATAAATAGTATAAGTGTTTGACGAGAGATTGTCACCCCGAAATTGTTTAAGATGACGGGTAGGGCACACTAGCGACGCCAATCGATTATAAGTTTTAGCTACTAAACCGGATCTATTTTAAACAATTTCAGGGTTACAACCTTTCGCCAAACACTTATACTATTTATTAAATAACCATGCACAAATGTTGTGTCCAACGCGTACGCGAAAAATTTAGTCACGCCAAATGCGGCCAGTTTTAGCGTGAATCAATTTTTCGCGTACAAAAACGGACCAAACATTTGTGCGTGGTTATATAATAAATAGTATAAGTGTTTGCCGAGAGATTGTAACCCCGAATTGTTTAAATTTTAGGTTTAGTAGCTAAAAATTTAAATAGTTTGGCGGCGCTAGTGTGCCCTACCCGTCACCCTAAGGCCGCAGCTGTAAAAACCGTATCATAAAAAGTATGAAAAATAATTTAACGCCTTTTTTTATTATTATAGTTTTGTTGAGTTTATAACTTTTCCGTTTATCGCTTTTCCATATTGGAAATTGTCGAAATAGTGTTCATGTGAATAAATGTTTTAATTTAATAGTAAAAATGAATATTTTTAACTTAGGGTAAGTAACATTTTGAGTCAGTCATTTTTGTTCTAGAAAATAATAGGGTTTTTTTTATGCTAGAGGCGACAAACGAGCAAGCGGGTCACCTGATGGCAAGTGATCAAGGCCGCCCATGAAGAGAGATCGCTTATGCGTTGCCGGCCTTTTAAAAACGAGTACTTACATTCTACTTTTTCTTTTTTTATGTGATAGGTGGCAGACGAGCAGACGGATCACCTGATGGTAAGCGATTGCCTCTGCCCATGGTAGTCACAAGTACGCTGCCAACCTTTAAGCCCCCATTTCCCCCGGACTGAGCCTCCGATACCCTCACTCACGCAGCGAAACAGCACAGTGCTCCTTGACGCCAGTTTTCTGTGGTGCCGTGGTCTCACTCCGATCGAGCCGGCCCATTCATGCTGAAGCGTGGCTTTCCCACGGTAGAAATCTCTTGAATGTACCTAAGTCGTAGGTAGTAGTAAAAGGTAGGCAACGCACTGGTATTGATGGTGTACCGCAATCGCTTACCATTGGGCGATCCATACTTATTCATATTACCTAATATTCTTTATTGCTTTCCATAATGTTACAAAAGGTGGTATTAAGCTTAGTACTGTACAATTATGGCCTCTGTCGGGCACGGCATAGACAAGAGAGGGGAGGAGTCACTTTACGCTTTCATCTACAAAAATAATTTGAATACTTACTACGCTGGCTCAGCGATCGAAAGTGGGTCTGGGCCTCCGACGTCAATGTTCGCCATTTTTACCCGACTACGGCAAAGCAAAAGGAGGGTTATGATTTTGACAGGCTATGTATGTATGTATGTATGTATGTATGTATGTATGTATGTATGTATATTCATCTGTTTCCACGTAACTTCTTAACTACTTATCAGAATTCGACAAATGACATTTCATTATAAGCGTCTTGATCGTCCGCTGGTTATAGGCTATATGAAGTTTCACAAAATCTAATGTGGCGCCCTCTAGCGGACAAAACATTCAGAGTAAAAAAATAAAGTTATGATAAATATGCCGTGTTTGGTATCATTTGAAAGCGCTTGACTTGTACATTTTGAATATATATTTATATTACTAGCACTTTGACACCAAAATAGTACAAATAAAATAAAAGTAAAAAAACTAAAACCCAACTACGACAAAAAACGTCGCTGAAAAAGTATAAAACAAGCCTTCGTTGTCAATTTATGCAATATTCACTATGTAGAGATAAAATTTCATGTTTGGAAATCCGCAGTCACACGTTGTCAAAGGGTAGTAATATTTAACGTGTGACTACGCCTTTCCAAACATGAAATTTTATCTCTACATAGTGAATATTGCATAAATTGACAACGAAGGCTTGTTTTATACTTTTTCAGCGACGTTTTTTGTCGTAGTTGGGTTTTAGTTTTTTTACTTTTATTTTTCGGTCCTGTGCCAATGCCGCCCAATCGTGCACGTTGAGTGCTGTACAAACAGGGTGCCTGGGTCCAGGATGTTCTAGTACTGAACTACTATCTGTGGATCTTATTTGCACTACGAAATAAGCCACAATAGCTTGAACTAAGACCTACCTTTCTATGAACAGTACGGGCTTTAGTAGAAATGAAAACGACCAAATGCTGCGCGGTGCAATAGCGCACACCGCCATCTAGTGGTGAACTTAGGAACTAAACATTGGTTAATGTGAAGATGCTTTTGTGATCGCGTCTGATGCTTGTGTATTAAGTTTGTTTACATAATTTATTAACATCTTTGTTTATATATTAATATTAAGGGTTGCAAACAAGTGCTTTGAGGTCCTTGGCGACTTCGTCCCTCCAGAGGTATCTCGGACGACCCACAGGACTTATACCGTATGTAATGTTAGCCTAATGCAGTATTCCGTCTGCACGTTTAAGTATAGACCTATATACTGTCCCACTGCATGACAAAAGTCGTCATCATAGAAATCAAGTCATTGCTACTATGATGGGATTAGGCTTAATCACCACGCTTGCCTAATGCGGATTGGTGGTCACAAACCCGAGCTATGTTCGAAAAATTCGAAACATATCTACTTTTTGCTCGACTCGGGACACGAACCTAGGACTCCGACATCACGGCCCGGTACTTAAAGGACTAGACCAACAGGGCCTATAGTAGGTATCTAAACAAAATTCGTGGGCCGTGTGGTCCCCGGCAGAGTAGAATAGGCCACCCTTACTCTTACCGAGGTGTCGTAAAAGGCGACTAAGGTAAAGCTGCTGGCATGATCATCAGCACCCAGAGAAGGAAAACTCTGCATTTATATCAAAACCCTCGCCAACCCGTCTGCCAAGCGTGGTGAGTATGGCAATTACCCCTCATGTGATTGAGGGAGGCCCGTGCCCCAGCAGTGGGGACTTCAGTTAGATTAAGAAATAGTGAATCTAGGACTTTCCACCCTTGGGTTACCCTTGCTACTAGTCATTGCCCTATTGAGGTAGTCAAAGCAACATTTAACAATTTTATAAGTTACACTAATGTACCAGCGCAGAAGTCTTATTGCTAAAACGGCGGCAAAATCTTAACCAATCACATCGCTCCATTTACGCGCGCCAAAAATTACAATTTCTTATTGGTTGATGCGTCAGCGCCATGTTCGGTGCGAGTGCGGCTAAGAGAAAGATAGCATTCCACTCTGGATTTATTTTATTAATCTTAACGTAACGCAATAAAGTCTTTAATTCAACTGCTTTCGCAACCATAATAAATAGGATTTAACTTGCTCTTCTGCGTAGACTAATGAGCAGTTTTCCAGTAGGTATTTTCGGGTGGTTTCTAATAGCAACACCAGATGACGCTACTCTCACTATCAATTAAATGTTCCTTTTTTGTCTATGATAGATAGGAAATATTTGATAAACCAACCATCATCATTACATTTACGGTCCAGCCATATTTAAATTTATTTTACCCAAAAGAAAATAGAGATAAAAAGTAAACAAGTAAAATACATAATTTTACTTGTTTATGAAAAGTTTCGTTTTGATCATCTGATCTCTGTCATTTAAAATGTACATAGCACTAAAATTACATATTAACTGCGAAGTATTAAGATATTTAATGTAAAAAACCTAAAACAATTTTCCCATAAATTAGGGTCCACATGACGTGCCCGATAGGGACGGCTCAGTTCTCCCGGCTGTCCCTATCCCCTCTCCCGGCACGTCCGGGGGAGGAACCGCCTAGTCCGCCGTACAGGCGGACATCCGCCCGGGGAATATCGTGGAGGGAGGCTTTGGCTGTATCACCATGATACTCCCCAATATGGGCGATGAGGGAGAACCGCAGGGGGTTTAGTGGGTATGCCTTTGCCTGGCTTCTCCTTGGGAGAAGCCCCCCGCCAAAGGAGAGCCCCACATAACCCGGCCACCCCCCGGTGGTCTGGTATGCATAAGGTAGTCGGCTCATCTCTTGAGCCGGCGGCATTCCCCCTGCGAAACCAAAAAAAAAAAAAAGGGTCCACATGAAATATCATACCACACCTAACATTTTCAGGGACTGATTGCGCCATCTAGCGAATCACTCGGAAATTTATAAATACCTACTGGAAAACTGCTCATTGTGCCGATGTAACTTATAAACGTGGTATAGCTGTAAACCACTACACCAACATGCAGAAAAAAAAGCTGCAGCTACCTACAAAAAAGTGATTTTAAAATGTGTTTTTGCAGTTTTCGTACAAAATCAACACAAATCTTATGGATTTACGCATTAGTTCTAACGTGGTCGTATGTCAAGATGAATCCTGTGGTAAGAATAAAACACTTCTTTTATGCTAGAGGCGGACAAACGAGCAAGCGAGTCACCTGATGGAAAGTAATCAACGCCGCCCATGAACATCCGCGAACTTAGAGAGATCGCTAATGTTTTGCCGGCCTTTTTAAAAAAGAGTACGCTCTTCTCTTAAAGGTCCCTAATTCGTAATTTAAAAATAATTACCACCGTATTACAAATCGCGATGTAAAGTTATTACCGTACTAAAGCTCATTGCATCCCGATCCAACACGCAATGTTAAAACAGGCTGGCACGAATTTCGTTCCTGGGCCATGCTTGGTGGGTTATGGTTTATTGAACGTTTAGTAATAAAGAACTAACCCTCTTAGTACCAACTCGCGAACTAAGGATGGTCCCGAAACAAAAGTCGCGCCAGCCCGAATTAACATGAGCTTTAGTACGGTAATAAATTTAGATCGCGATTTATAATAAGGTGGTTGCTAACTAAAACGGTGTTAAGGTGACGGGCACACTAGCGACGCCAATCGATTTAAATTTTTAACTACTAAACCGGATCTATTTCAAACGATTTCGGTGTTACAACCTCTAGGCAAACGCTAAAAGTGGCCGCTTTTGGCGGTAATAAATTTTTCGCGTTTGTACGCGTCCGTTTTTGTAAACGGACCCCACATTTGTGCATAGTTATTGAATGAATAGTATAAGTGTTTGCCGTGAGGTTGTAACCCCGAAATTGTTTAAAATAGATCCGGTTTAGTAGCTAAAAATTAAAATCGATTGGCGTCGCTAGTGTGCCCTACCCGTCACCTTAACATAACGTGTTGGAACGGGATAACATGAGCTTTAGTACGATAATAACTTTGGATGGTTGTTGCTAACTAAAACGGTGTTAAAGCAGTTTTGACGTTTAAAGCAAAAAATTTTCGAAAAGAGATTAAAAACTGATTTATAGCCCCGTTTTAAGTAAGTACCTAATTAAAAAAGGTTTAAAAAATATTTATGAATAATATCCTGTTTTTGAATATTCCAAGCTTTGTTGGTTGTTGAAACAAAATAAATTACTTATATTTTATTTAATCATGCTTATTTCATAATTACAGCCAGAGGATGAGGCGGTAAGGATGTAACTTAAATATAAATAAATAAATAAATATTTCACAACATCACATACATTGATCTGACTCCGAGATAGGTAGCTCAAGCACCTGTGTTATGGATATCAGAATCAACAGTGGGATTACAAATATATACATGTAATACTTTTCTTTTGTAAATACATACTTACAATACATAGCAAACACCCAGACCAATACAAACAAACATGTTCATGCACACAAATGTTTGTACTGTGCAGGGATCGAACCCGCAACCCTTGTATCAGACGCCCAAAATATAAGAATAATTAAGCATTTCGCTTATACGGTAGATTAATATTACAAAACGGTATTTGACTATATTTTTTATGTTTGTAATCAAAAGACAATCGTCCTTCCCTTTTCGGTCATAGAATTTAGGTACATACATGCGCCGGACAATGCTGTCACCGGTTCACAGTGGAAAACATTCCATCACGGATTAAAAAAATATGGCAGATCCTATTTCAGCCACACTCAATCAAGAAATGGAACTCGTTGCCGGCGCATGTATTTCCTCCTTCCTACAATATGGATTGCTTCAAACGAAGCGTGAAGAAGCATCTCGGGGCCAGTATGGCGGTGCCAACGGAGGTAATGCCTTGACATCGCTTCCGTTGTAATTGCAACGTGGGCTCTTCTCTTGCTTACCATCAGGCTGAGGAGAGCCAATATATTGTGTCACTATAAAACAAAACATAATTCGTAATTTATTTGGTAACTAATTTGTAAAAATAAGTAAGATCTAATGTAAAAAATAAATAAAAAAATAAAATAAAAATACGTTTATTGCTTTCTCATAAAACAAAACAGGGTATTTCAAAAAACACATAGGTATTTCAATATTTAATATTTTTAATTTTTTTAACAGCCCGCCGAAGACAAACCAGCAGTAAATATTTCAACATACGAATTCATCATCATCATCATCATCTTAACGAATCATTTTCTGTCGCATCCAAAGCTTCGGATCTTGGGGTACGCTTGATCCAAGTTCCAGGATTTGGTGAGTCTGGTTAATACAATGAAGCGACTGCCGTCTGACCTTTGCAACCCTTGAACAGTGGCTAGGTGTAGGAGAGCCACGCTTCGGCATGAATGGGCCGTCTCGATCGCGGGTGTCTATGGGTGGCGGCAATCGCTTACCATCAGCTGATCCATTTCTCATAAAAGACCGCCAATTCCAGACTTCAGGCTGACACTGAGAATTTCTAACGGAAAACTTAGGTACAAAATTTTGGCCCGACCCGGGGATCAAACCCCCAAGCGCAGCTGCGCGCAGAAATAATAAGTATTTCATTCATTCATCATCATCATCAGCCCATTTAAGTCCCCACAGCTGGGGCACGGGCCTCCCTCAATCACATGAGGGGTAATTGCCATACTCACCGCGCTTGGCAGACGGGTTTTGATATAAATGCAGAGTTTTCCTTCTCTGGGTGCTGATGATCATGCCAGCAGCTTTAACTTAGTCGCCTTTTACGACACCTCGGTAAGAGTGAGGGTGGCCTATTCTACTCTGCCGGGGACCACACGGCGACACGACACGAGTATTTCATTATTAAACTACATAATTATTTAATTTTATAAGTTTCATTTATATATACCTACATATACACGAAATACCGTGCGTCAAGTGGAGTTACCCTTGTTGGACATTTTACCGTCCTTATGTCTGGGTCACAAGTGCTATTTTTGCACCGCGGGTAACTCAGCCTGACGGCGACTGTACGTAGAATGAATAATTTTCATTACATGGAAATGAGAATTACTTAGTGCATTTTAAATGTTTTTAATTGCTATTTAGAGATCCCTAATTAATTATGCAAATATTATAATTATATGTTTTATATATTAATAAACATATAAAATATTTTTTTTTAGGACAAGGCAGAAGTAAGTTTTCAAATGTGTTAGTTACTTAGTTACATTATCCCAGAGTAAAAAATACGAGATTAAAACATTTCATATTCATAAAAGAAATATATACAACGTGTCCCAAAATTCAACGAATTCTGGGACACGTTGTATAAATATATAAAAAACCTACGTATATAATTTATTTTCAATTACTTATACAGGAGAAACCAGTAAGTGCAAAAAGTGTTTTTGAATTATTTTTTTTAAATAATAGCTATTTATTCTTAGGCAATTTGTCTAAGTCTTTACCTACCTATGAAATTGCCGTTTTGTATGGCGATTTTCTTAGTTGTCTTTTTCATATTAACTATTTTTAAATTTGTATAGTAACTATTAAAAAAACTACTTCTCCATAGATAACTGTGCTTTAATGAAAAATGTTTAGAAACGTGTAGGATAGTTTTTCAGAAAAAAATATTTTTTAATTAAAAAGTTATTATTGAAAAAAACGTCAATTCTGGCAAAAAAGGGTATTTTTCAAAATATTTTTTTGCATCACAAATACAATTTTATCTGATCTCTATTTAATATAAACCTTAAAATATAGTCTTAAATTAAAATAAAATTATAGTATGGTGACTTTTTGCTTATTAAAAGAGTTATACATCTTATCTAGAAAAAAACGACAATCTCATAGGTTAAAGACTATCATTAATTTTATTTCTTATCTTATGACAATATTTTTACAGTAAGTATGTACATAACATACATGTCCCGTGGAAAGCGCGGTCGAGTCGCGATCGACATTCAAATTTGAGCTGTATGCCTATAAACACAAGGAATATCAAATTTTAGTTGCGTGTTTTTCGCGGGACCTCTTTTGGCGCGCGGACCATAGTTAGGTACTTCCCTGTGGATATTGGGTAAGTTTGCTTTCGAATTATTCATTTCATATTTTATATTTTCAGGCTGAGGGGGTAGGTGTAAAAATATATCAACTTATTAAGTAGTATGTATTTATTCGGTTTTTTTTTTATTTAATTTAATTTTTTGATTATTTTCTAAACATTTCAGACTGAGAAAAAAGAAGTGAGTATCTATCACTTTTCATTATTATTTGTGATTCAAAATTAGCTTTTATATAGTTTTACATTTCCCTTTTGATATTAAATTTGTTTTTCACATTATTCATTTAAAATATTTTACATTTTCAGGGTGATGCGGTAGGTATAAAAATATACTGACTTATTAAGTAGTAAGTATTTTTTATGATTTTTTTACTGTATTTTTTTATTATTTTCTTAACATTTCAGGATGCAAAAAAAGAAGTGAGTATCTTTCATTATTTTTTGTTATCACTTTTTATTATTTTTTGTGATTCAAAAGTAATTGTAAAAGTTATCTTCCTGCAGTTAAAATATTTGAATTTATTTAATTTCATTCAATATTTGCGTTATTTTTAGGATGAAGGGGATGTGAGTATTATTTACACTGTTTTAGGTTTAATCAGGTGATCCGTCTGCTCGTATGCCACCTATATCTTAAAAAAATATAAAAAAATCGTATTAAGAAGAAATATAAATAAAAAACATTATTTCACAATATACATTGATCCGATGCCAAGACATAATTATGTGTGCTTATTAATCAGATCTGTATTTAAAATGACAAGTTTTGTTCGCTCTTTTACTATTTTTTCAGTTATCATCATTTACAGCTTAGACTCGCACATTTTTTAAAAATAAAATATGAAATACAAATACAAATCTTTGATTTGTTAAACATGGTAGCATGATGCTGATTTAACTTTATAATTATATCTATTCGTATAATCACGCAATAATTACGTCCCGGACCTGTGAAAGGCAATCACGAGAACGAAGTCACTACGCAATTTTGATAATTTTTCCCCAAAATTTTATTATAATTAATACTATTTTTATTATTATCGTGTTTCAGAAAAAAGATGACCAAGCCGAAAAGGTTTCAATAATGTTTTTATTCCTGCTAACGAGCCTTTACATAAACTGTAACTTTATTAATTTGCTGTATATTACGGATGTTACCAGAGCAATATCGATTGTCGATCGAGGGCACCATCGATCGTAGAAAAGATAAGTTGACGTCGATCGATAGTTTATATCGATAGTTCGATCAATGTCGACCGATGAAACCAATCGATTAGTCGAAAGCTACCAGACAAGTTCAACAACTTCGATCGACGTTGATCGTTGCGATCGATCGATTGGTCTAGTAGCACCCTGATAGAGCTTTTACTTAACTGTACGAAACTTAATTAATTATAACCAAATCTGTCAATCAATATTGAACTCTATGAGTGTGTAAAATAAAGATTATTGAATGTTAAACTAGTATGAATATTAAATTAATAAATATAATATTTATTTCATATTTTACATTTTTTATATTATTGATTAAATGTTCCAGGAAGCAGAGAAAACCGAGGTTGGTATATTTTGAAATATATTTTTTACGAAGTCATAAGGTGTGTGATTTCTGGTGTATTTAAAAATCACGTTAAAAGTTAAAATTGAAAAAAACTTTTTATTTTAGCTTAAAGTAAGTAAGGCTATAAAATATTGTTTTATGATAATAAGATACATGCAAAATTTGTATTAAAAATGCCACTAGCAAAGAAAAGCAAGGACGGACCCAGAATCTATGGATTATAATAGCTACTCATTAAAGAAAACCTCGAGACACTATTGGATTTCTCCAAAAATAGATCTCGTAATTATAATTATCATGTTGTATGAATGGGGATTATTTTTTCTTATTTAAGTAGACTGGTTTTTTGAGTTCCCTAATTTAATCGAATAATAATTGCACATTAATATTAAATTCAATAAAAAGAATACAGTGAAAACAATAATGTTTTGTGGAACTTTAAATAGAGCATGTTTGTATGAAAATAGTGAAGTGGCCCAAATATTATTTATTACATTACATAGTATTATTTATTACATATAGTATGTGTCCTTACTATTTTCTATTTTTTTTTTAGATGGAGGTATGTTTGAAACCATATTATTTAATTTTTTAATGTTTTTTGCCTTTTTTTATAAATATTTTTCATATTTATACAGCCTGATGCAGTAAGTCGACCAGAACATTTTTCACTTTTAATTTTGTGATTTTATGAATTGTCCTGAAATCGTATATGTAAAAAAAACGATCAAAATAGTTTTATGTGATTATTAATAATTTAAAAATAATAAAAAAGTATCTGTTTTCAGACAACGGTTTGTTAATACATCATGCAGATTTTAAAAGTTATAAATTTATTTTTACCGTGAACAACTATTTATAAATAAATTCTCGACAAAATATTACAGCCTGCGGTAAGTAAAAAATCATTCTTAACTAATATTAATTAGTATAAAGTACATACTTTTGAATTGAAGTTCAATTTTTTTTTATTTATTCAATTTCCTATTTTTATTAACTTTTCACTGAGATTATATTTTATTTACAGAACGTGGTAAGTAAATCAAATTATTTCCACGAAAAAATAAAAACCAACATCCCTATAAGAATAGATAGGATCATAAAAAGATAAAGTGCTTTAAAATTGTTAGTATCGAAATGATGTTTCATGTAACCTAGTTCATACCTATTCTTTTATTTTTCAGTATACGGTGAGAAGAACAACATTAAATTTATTTTTTATTTTTTTCATTTCAACACAAGTTTCTAAAGTAACATTTTTTTATTTATTTCAGAATCGTTACGTAAGTTATTATTTCATAAAATCTATACTATTAATAAAGAGGTAACGCCTCGGTGGATAACTGACTGACTGATCTATCAACGCACAGCCGCATCTACTGGACCGAAAATCATGAAAATTGGAACATGGATAGTTTTTATTATGTAGACGCGCACTAAGAAGGGGTTTTTATAAATTCAACTGGGTGAAATTCGATGTTAGAGTTTTGAAAATTCGCATTATGTTTATTAATAAAAAAATAAAATTAACTTGCTTCAGTTTTTTAATTCAACCATTAAAAGGGTAAAATGGGGGTAGAAACATTGTATTTAGGCTCATAATACAAGTTTAAGAAAAGTGATTTGGGCATTTTTTTTTCTTCAACCCCAAAAGGGGTTAATTGGGGTTGAAGCGACGTAGAGGAGATTCGTCATATTGAATGTTAGAGTCGTGAAAATTAGTATTTGCACTATTAACACAAAATTTATATCAGTATTTTCAGCATATTTTATATTCAACCCCCTACAAAGGGTGAAAGGGGGTTAAAACGCCGTATGGAAGTTCGGTTATTTTTATAGCTAGAGTCATGATATTTGGGCTTTTTATATAAATCAAAAATATTCAGCATTTTTTCATCAACCTCCGAAGGGGTAAAATGGGGGTTGAAGCGTCGTATGGGATATTCGTCATATTTACTGCTAGAATCGTGAAAATTAGTATTTGCACTGTTAATACAAAATTAATATCAGTACTTTCAGCATATTTTATATTCAACCCCCAAAAAGACTATACGGCTTTTCAACGTGGGTTGAAACGCCGTATGGAAGTTTGTTTATTTTTGGTTTTATGCTCAAATTTATGAAAATTTCCTACAGAAAAATATGGACATTCATACAGAAAATTTTTAGCACTTTTTTATTCAATCCTGAAAGGGTGACAGGGGTTACAACGCCGTATAGAAGTGTCGTTATTTTTAAAGCTAGAGTCATGAACAATTACATTGGTCTTTTTATATGAATTATTTAGCATTTTTTATGTGAAATGGGGTTAAAGCGTCGTATGGAAGATTCGCCATATTTAGTGCTCATCAGTCATGAAAATATATGCAAAATGATGAAAGTCATTGCAGTATTTTTAGACCCATTTTTAATCTCCGTTTAATACCTACCTACTTACCTATCAGAATTTGTCAATTGCAAATCAAGGTAGTATAGAAAAATACAATTTATTAGTGTTTAGTTTTAAAATAAATTGCCGAAGCGAAGAGAGGGCGGGCTATTAGTCATAAATAATAATGTGTGTATCTATACAATATTTCAGTAATGTTAACTTTTGATCATCAAATGAATGCCGAGCATTAAACGAACTTGCATAGGCGTAAAGCTTTATTATTTAGTATACTTCATTTATTACTTTATAGAGGTTTGGTAGGTAGGTACAAGTATTTAGTTGATACATAATATATTATCACAGAGTTACTAGAACTGTACGAGAGTTATTGTTATTCTTATTACTTTGTTCAAATTCACTGTTTTCTTGATGCTAACGATATTACTTTACGTATTAATGTGTACGTTCGTTTCATCATTAATAATCTTAGATATTTTCATTCAATCACGGTTTATCGCCACCTTTAAACAAATCTACCGTTTAAATTAATTCATCGTTCTTATTTTATTTATTTCATGTTCTTCAATGCTGTGTGAAAATTAGTGAGTATTAATTTTAAGTCAAACGAAATTAAAGCTTAACGAAAAAAAAAACTAATTAATAATGTTTGAAAATAATATACATTTTATTTGTTTCCAGACGTGCAGGGTGTAAGTTATACATGAATATTATTTTTTAAATTTAATAATTCTTACCTCTATCGAAAAGTGTGTTAAAAATATAATTTTTCAAACTAATTTGCTTTTTATTTGGTTTCAGGAACCGGTAAGCATATTTATTTTTCCTACCAAAGCTTAACGATTATTATAAAATATTGCAAAGATTTTATAGATGAACACAATTTAAAAAATAATCACCGTAAAATATTAAAAACATACAGGAATAAAATAATAAAGTACATTGTCAACATTGTCTTTCAGATAAAGGCAAGTAAATCATTTAAATTAGATTAAAAGCTCTAAGGTTTTATTTGAAATAAATATTGTATGGTATGATAAATACGAGTATAATATGTCATAATTTATCTATTATTTTATGAAATTAATTAATGATTACATTTGTTACACAGACTAACGTAAGTTTCTTATTATATTGAAACAAATAGAATAGAATAGAATATGAATTTATTTGGTTAATACATTATTAGAACAGTAAAAAGAAAAAAAAATACAAAATAAAACATATACTTAATACACTTTCCGTGATATGCTAGCAAAATGGTTGAAACTCAGCAGTATGAAATAAAATCAATATTCGTAGAATATTAATTGGTTGCACCATCCATGAAATTCAACTTTTTTATACTCATTTATTATTTGATATTTCAGGATATAGTAAGTATTTTACTTAAAAATAATAATTTCGAAACATTAACAAAAATAAGAGAAAACTGATAAATATTTTTAATTTACTATCAGCTTAATGTAAGTATTTTTAATATTTTACAAATATTATTAAATAATCTTTATTTTATTTCAAATCTACTACATTAATCACTGTTGCGCAATTTCTCACGGAATGGCGCAGCAGTAATTATTGTACGTTTTTGAGTGTTTGTGTGTTTTATTTTTCCTTTGTTATTATTAAGTACTAACATTAGTCTGTAAGAACATTGTTACTAACAAATATGGATTCTGTGGTCTGAAATAAAATTATTTATTTATTTATTTATTTAAATCAAATCACAATAATTATAATTTCGACAAAGTGGCCATGTACCTACTCAATTTTTGGTAAATTAAAATCAATGATATCTCTAAAATCAGATACAAAGCTAATATCCACTAACTTGTCTACCTGCAGTTCACGGTAATTATAAGCTTTACTGTTTTTATTATAATAATTTTCATATTATGTCGTAGTAATTAATACTCTGGTTAATATTTCGGCATCCGGCTCCGGTGGCGAATCCTAACTATTTGCAATATTGTGTGTATCAACAATATAAATACGTATGTACGTGCGTGTACGTACGTGTACCTACACTACGTATGTATATTCAATTTTATTCGACTTCTTTAACTGAAAATAATTAAGATATATGAACAGTCGACTATTTTATTCGGCAGTCAGTTTAACCTTATCTTAACCCAATTGATTTATTATTCCCCAAAAAATCTAATAAAATATGATTACGTTTTAGCTGGCGGTGAGTAATGTGCTTACGTTACTTATTAAATTTGAAATATTTTTCTTATAGTGATAAACTTTATAAGAATTAAATGTGAATGATTTCATCTTTCTTAGAATGGCGTCGTAAGTATTTACCATTTAATTTCGAAAAAAAAGGAATCTTTTGAAATACACAGTCAAATTATAATTCAAAATCTATCTGTAAATTCTAACAGTTTTTACACAAAATAAATTAAATATCTGTTATTATAAAATTACTAAGTCTTTCTTCAGTCTTATATCCAGTATAATTATTAATGTATCAGTGGCTTATAATAATTATAGTAAAAAAGAAAACATACTTAAATATTTTCTTCCTTTTCATAAATAGGCAGTGGTATGTAATATTTTCACTATACCTTCCTAATACTTACTTCAAATTTTCTGCTAGTTGGATGTTTATGCAATGATCATTTTGGATTTTTGCTCTTAATTTTAATTACATATTTACTTATATTTTAGGAAGTGTGGGTAAGAGCCTTGTATATATTTATTGTTGTATCTTTTTATTTGGTTTTGGTAGAAAACGAAAAAAAAACTATATATGTAATTTTTTTTTCTAATATCATCTATATTAATCAAATATTCTTTTGAATTTTTTCTAGACTGAGGTAATGTTACAAACACGCAAACTTTAAATATTAATTGATATTCATAATTATTACAGTACCAAATTATTTAAGTTTGTACTAAAATTCATATTTATTTTATTTTAGAGATGGGTAAGTTTCAGTATTATTATTTAGGAATGTTGTTCCTGATTGTTTTTTATTACTTTATTTTCAGTTTAGGTATTAATTCTGCATGGTATGGCATGCATTGGTATTTATTCTGCATACTGACATGAGAATTTTAAATAAATGATATACCTTATAGTTAGGTAGGTAAGTACTTCATTTTATTTTAACTTTAACTTATTTCAATTGTTTTTTTTTATTTCATGCTTCGACCAGAAAACGGTAGGCTTATATTTTTTTAAATGTTAACTTAATTATTGACAAATAATTAAAAATTAAATTTAAAAAATGCGTTGTAACATGATAACTATACTACTCAGACACTTCTAAGACATGTCAATGTAAATTATAATAAAAATGATTTTTAAAATGTTATTTTCCAGTACCGAGTGAGTTTATTTAACATTATAATTATTTTCGAATAGTTTTTATACCTATACATTATATTACCGTAAATATAATAAATTACTTTACTGTGATTTTAAGAAATTGTAATTTTAATATTCCATTTTATATTTCAGACATTGGTAAGTAAATAAATATGCATTACAGAATACATGCATATCGCTTTAAATATTTCATAAATAAATAAGTATTAATTAATTTAAATTGTACTTTTAGCCGCCCACAGTAAGTATTATTACTAATCATAACATAATTAGATAGTTTAAAAAATTTAATAAAATTATGCATCTAAAATTTTATTAAAATGCGGAATTAGATTTTTTTTTTCTTTTGTAATGATAATACAACCTAGTGAGGATCAGAAAGCATCTATTCGATTCTTGCTCGCACACTATTTGCGTCTATACTCGCACTGGTGGGTGTGCGAGCGAGAAGTGAATAGATGCGCCGCCATTTCTGATCCCATTCTTTATCCGCACAGATTGTACATACCTACTAAACTCTATAAAACAAAAAAAAGGTTAGGTTAGAACCATAGATTTAAGATGCAGCCTGTGGCCAGCAAAAAAATCTTAAGACCCTGCGATAAGTTGCCCGCTAATTCCTTTTTAACCAACTTCAAAAAGGGTGGAGGTTTTCAATTTCCCTTTAGATAGATTTCCTTCTTGTACCCTTTTATGTTATAAATTGCTCCTTTTATTTTGTAATAAATTTAAATTCACCTTAAATATTGAGTACCGTGCGTTCGTACAATAATTAGGTTTAGGAAATGCTTACTGGCCGCTGCAAGACAAGCCATTTGCTTAGTGCAGCGACCGCCTGATAAAATATTGTACAATGTATTTGTTTTTGGTAAATAAAGATTTTTATTTATTTTTATTTTTTTTTTAATTCGTTGGGATCTTTTTTTTATGAATGTTCCCCGATTACTCAACGGTAATGTGCCTATGTACGTAACTATAGTATTGAAAAAATAAACTTTAACTCCTAGCCGTTGAGTAGGTAATTGAGCCTCCATCATCAGCTTAGCCACATAAAGTTGTTACTATAATTAAAATATTATTTTACTCGTTTTAGTTCGTGATATTAAATATTTTTTAATTTATTTCCAACAGAGAGTAAGTATTCTTGTTTTTATTATTAATTAATAATAAAAAAAGTCAAGGCCGTGTGGTCCCCGGCAGAGTAGAATAGGCCACCCTCACTCTTACCGAGGTGTCGTAAAAGGCGACTAAGGTAAAGCTGCTGGCATGATCATCAGCACCCAGAGAAGGAAAACTCTGCATTTATATCAAAACCCTCGCCAACCCGTCTGCCAAGCGTGGTGAGTATGGCATTTACCCTTCATGTGATTGAGGGAGGTCCGTGCCCCAGCAGTGGGGACTTAAATGGGCTGATGATGATGATGATGATGAAAAAAGTCAAGATTCAAACCGATTCATAGAGACTCAAACTAGGACGCTGCCTGTTCCTACAATAAGTAAATACTTTTACTAGATAACGGATTCGGGGGCCACCACAATGGCCACCCCCAATCTAAACCAATTAAGTACTTAAGGTGACGGGTAGGGCACACTAGCGACGCCAATCGATTTAAATTTTTAGCTACTAAACCTATTATAAACAATTTCGGCGTGAAGCAGCGCCTGCGCTGTGTTTCGCCGTGTGAGTGAGGTTACCGGAGGCCCAATGGGGGGAAGGGGAAAAAGGTTGGTGGTGTTGCGGGTGTCCATGGGCGGCGGAATTGCTTACCATCAGGTGATCCGTCTGCTCGTCTGCCACCTGCGGTTATCCAAAATTCGAAGTGCAATAGCAGACCAAACAGTTAATTATAAGTATTAAATAAATAGTATAGGTGTTTGCCAAGAGATTGTAACCCCGAAATTGTTTAAAATAGATCCTAATCATAGATCTTAATGGACAACATTTCATATTTTTAACATGTCCATATTGTTTTTTTATATGAAAGTAGACATAAAATGAACAGACCCATATTTTTTCTTTTTTCAAAATTTGTCCATTTTCATGCATAAAATAATTATTGAAATTCTTTTTATTCTAAATAGACGTAAGCGCCAAATGACGTCATCGGACGGCTGAATACAGCGTTATTCCTTTGCTTATCATTATTTTAATAAAAAAAAGGTACTACTGTCAAAGGTAAATAATACTAGTGTCAACATTGTCAACGTCATTCATACATTCAACGTTGACAAGTTGTCTTTTTTTTTGACAGTTACATGTCATGGGTTTGGCATTACGTAAATTTAAAACTATAATGTGCTAAGCAAAGAAATATTTTACATTCTGCCGTCCGATGACGTCATCTTACGTTTTTTAGTTTTTAATTTTTTTCTCAGTAAATAAGCAATATAAAAAATTAATAAATATATATTCGAGCAGCGGAAAAGTACCTAAACAAAGAATTGGTATTTTTTGTTTCAGAGCTTAGCAATTTTGAAATGTTGTCCATTGCTAAAAGTGGCTACTTTTAACAGTTATGGATTTGGTTGTTACTTGTAGGAAGAAATTATTATGTATTTAAATTAGGTCGCAAAAAATTGTAAATCATTTTCTTAAAGTATTTATTGCTCATTTTTTTAAATGTCTCCTATTCGTGACAATCAAGTGATTTGACGGCTCGTCTGCCGCCTATATCATAAAAAAATATCAATATAAGTAAATCACTTTAAATCAATTTAAATTTAAATGATAAGGATTCTTGGTCATGTTCATTGATTAATCTTTTGAGTTGTTATTCATAGTAGTCTATTAACTTTCATAATTGTATTTTTCTCTTCTCAATTGAAACTCTGTAACATCATCAATATTTGAAAAGAGTAACTACTGAGTTTCTTGCTGGTGTCTTCTCAGCAGAAATCGACATTCCGAACCTAGCGGTAGATTATGTACCTATTTTGACATTCATAAGTGTTCTGTGTGGACCTAAATTGAATAAAGAATTTTTTATCTTTATCTTATCTTACTAGGCGGCGCTAGTATAGTCGCAGTTTTGCCTTAACCTAGTGGCTAACGAGGTTGAATTTTACTATAACAGTGAATTATTTTCGTTCGTTTTCAGCCTGGTGTAAGTAACAGCATATACCTGCCTAGTAAACTATTTAAAAAATAGGAGTAAAGGAGTATTACCGGACGGCTACGACTTAGGGATCTTCAAGAGAAGAGCGTACTCTTTTTTTAAAAAAAGGCCGGCAACACACTATCGATCTCTCTGATTTCGCGGATGTTCATGGGCGGCGATGATTACTTTCCATCAGGTGATTCGCTTGCTCGTTTGTCCGCCTCTAGCATAAAAAAAAAAATACTTAGTCCGCTGACCCAAACCCGAGTCTTGGCCTCCGAAACAAGAGAGCGCCATTTTGGTTGATCCTGCACTATTTCTTGTCAGACTTTGATCTGAAGTTCTCGCAGATTATTTAAAAAAGGAATATTAATAAACAAACCCTGTAAAAAATTACCTATTTTCACACCAAAATATTAACTGCACACCAAACGATGATTTTGATGCTTAATGGTTTTTGGTATGCAAAAAGGTTAAGTTAGGTTAGCAATTTATTAATTTTGAAGGGACGTTAAATACAACCCTTTCAGTAAAGTATCAGCCTATAAACTGTCCCACTGCAGAGCAAAGGCCTCCATCATAGAAATCAAGTTATCGCTACTATGATGGGATTTGGCTTCATCACCACGCTTGCCAAATGCGGATCGGTGATCACAAACCCGAGCTATGTCCAAAAAATTCGAAACATACTTTTCGCTCGCCCCGGGAATTGAAACCAAGACCCCGAGATCACGGCCCGGTACTCAAACCTCTAGACCAAAAATACCTTAATAATTATATATTTTGTTTTCCAGTGTTTATGTTTGACCAGAGCTCCAATATCGAAGTTCAAGTTGAGGGGAAACTTACATTTCAGAAATATAAAGGTAAACAAACACATAAATAAGCCTTTAAGGTGACGGGTAGGGTCACACTAGCGACGCCAACCAATTTTAATTTTTAGCTACTAAACCGCATCTATTTTAAACAATGTCGGGGTTACAGCCTCTCGGCAAACACTTCTTACGATTTATTAATAACCATGCAAAAATGTTGGGTCCAACGCGTACGCGAAAAATTGATTCACGCCAAAAGCGGCCACTTTTAGCGTGAATCAATTTTTCGCGTACAAAAACGGACCCAACATTTGTGCATGGTTATATAATAAACAGTACCTATAAGTGTTTGCCGAGAGGTTGTAACCCCGAAATTGTTTAAAATAGATTCGGTTTAGTAGCTTAACATTAAAATCAATTGGCGTCACTAGTGTGCCCTACCCATCATCTTAAGGTATTTTTGCTCATTTCTTTTACACGTTGTATAAGTGATATCTGTTATATGCCATCTCCTTATCTTAGTGTGTAATTCCCGATTGCGTCCAAAACTGTCGCTTTAGGACCAGGACTACGGTTTAGACTAAATTTACTATGTAACTAAGTAACGGAACCGAAACGTAGCTGCTTACAATATGCAGATTAAGGAGGCTCAAAGTCACCCAGAGAGCATTGGAGAGCTATGCTCGGAGTATCCTTCCGTGATCGTATCGGAAATGATGAGATCCGCAGGAGAACTAAGGTCACAGACATAGCGCAAAGGATTGCATGCTTCAAGTGGCTATGGGCAGGGTACATAGCGGGGAGAACTTACGGCCATTGGGGCGGAAAGGTCCTCGAGTGGAGGCTTTGTACAGGAAGTCGCAGCCGTGGCGCCCCCCACAAGGTGGACCGACGATCTGGTGAAGGTTGCGGGAATCCATTGGATGCGGGCGGCACAGGACCGATCTGTGTGGAGAACATTTGGGGAGGCCTTTGTCCAGCAGTGGACGTCTATTGGCTGAAGTGATGCTGATGATGATGTAAGCAATGTAACATCCGTTTCGAAAATGAAGATATTGTTCATTCTGATTCATGATTCAGGATTTGGGTAGATTTCCATACATTATTGACGCGCGGAAATTCTATTTAAGTAGTACGGAACAGCTGATTTTCTTTCCTCAGATGATGATCATATTTTGGCAGTGAAGTCTATACACGGTATAAGTCCACACCTTTAAGGTGACGGGTAGGGCACATTAGCGAAGCCAATCGATTTTAATTGTTAGCTACTAAACCGGATCTATTTTAAACAATTTCGGAGTTACGACCTCTCGGCAAACACTTATACTTATATTAAATAACAATGCACAAATGCGGACTTAACTTATGTATGCGAAAAATTGATTCACGCTAAAAGTGGCCGCTTTTGGCGGTAATCAATTTTTCGCGCACAAAAACGGACCCAACATTTGTGCATGGTTAATTAATAAATAGTATCAGTGTTTGCCGAGAGGTTGTAACGCCGAAATTGTTTAAAATAGATCCGGTTTAGTAGCTAATAATTAAAAACGAATGGTGTTAGTTAGGGCTACCCGTCGCCTTAAGTACAACTCGTGCGGATAAAGAATGGGATCAGAAATGGCGGCGCATCTATTCACTTCTCCCTCGCACACATGGGGTAATCGTGGGGCACCCCACGAGTGCGAGTATAGACGCAAATAGTGTGTGAGCGAGAAGTGAATAGATGCGCCGCCATTTCTGATCCCATTCTTTATCCGCATGGGTTGTAGATATTATTGCTGATTTTTTACTCGTTGTATTGGAAATGATTGCCTCCATCGATGGACACCTGCAAAGTTAAATAAGCTACCGCCCTTTTTAAAAGCACGCTTGTTTAATTTTTTTTTAATCACGTTGTTTCCCTCCCGCAGGTGACCCAACCTCGTCCCATAACTCCATCTTCGGAGTCGCCGTCCACCGACTGCCCACCTTGTATATGCAACTGTCGCACCAAACCTGTCATCTAAAATGGTACCAAGAAGATTTAACCACGAACCATGAAGAAAAATAATATGAAAAAAACAAAGCCTTTTATTTCTTGAGAAAAGACCCAGAAGTTAGGGGGCGCCGAAAGCCCTTCGGTCCACATAAAGCCTCCACTGTAACGCTCCGCAAGGAGTGGGCGCGAGTACTGATCATTCTCTTGCACGTTGTCCATCATCATCAGCATCATTTCAGCCAATAGACGTCCACTGCTGGACAAAGACCTTCCCCAATGTTCTCCACACAGATCGGTCCTGCGCCGAATCCAATGGATACCCGCAACCTTCACCAGATCGTCGGTCCACCTTGTGGGAGCGCCACGGTTGCGACTTCCTGTACGTGGCCTCCACTCGAGGACCTTTCCGCCCCAACGGCCGTCAGTTCTCCTCGCTATGTGCCCTGCCCATTGCCACTTGAAGCATGCAATCCTTTGCGCTTTGTCTGTGACCTTAGTTCTCCTGCGGATCTCATCTATTTCCGATACGATCACGGAAGGATACTCTGAGCGTAGCCCTCTCCTGGTCGTTCTCTTCATCTTAGCGTATGAATCCCAGTTGCGTCCAATGCTGTCGCTTCGAAGCCCGGGGTACGCTTGGACCATGATACAGGATTCGGGATGTCTGATAATTACAATGAAGCGACTGCCCATAAGTAGTCGATTATTTTTTTTATGTGATAGGTGGCAGACGAGCAGACGGATCACCTGATGGTAAATGATTGCCCATGGACACCCGAGACACCAGTGGAGGCACAAGTGCGCTGCCAACCTTTAAACCTCCCTTCCCCCGGATTGGGCCTCGGGTACAATACAATAAAATACAATACAAATAATATTATTTCTCATATGTCGGTTTTCTATGAGGCCGTGGTAACTCCGGTCTAGCTGGCCCATTTATGCCGAAGCGGGGCTCTCGTACAGTTAAAACGTGATGGACATGTTATAAGTATTCCATTTTGTTCGTGCATTTTGAAACAAGAGGGCGCCAGGTTATTGATTGCGTCCGGGCGCTTCTTGGGCCGATATTTTTTTTTTGTTTCGCAAGGGGAATGCCAAGAGATGAGCCGACTACCTTATGCATACCAGACCACCGGGGGGGCGGCCGGGTTATGTGGGGCTCTTCTTTAGCAGGGGGCTTATCCGAAAGAGAAGCCAGACAAAGGCATACCACCCACTAAACCCCCTGCGGTTCTCCCTAATCGCCCATATTGGGGAATATCATGGTGATACAGCCGAAGCCTCCCTCCACGATATTCCCCGGGCGGATGTCCGCCTATACAGACGTCCGGAGGTCCAATCCGGGGGATAGGGGGGGTTTAAAGGTTGGCAGCACACTTGTGACTCCACTGGTGTCGCGGGTGTCCATAGGCGGTGGCAATTGCTTACCATCAGGTGATCCGTCTGTTCGTCTGCCTACCTATTACATTAAAAAAAAAATACGGCGGACTAGGCGGTTCCTCTCTTGGAAGTGCCGGGAGAGGGGATAGGGACAGCCGGGAGAACTGAGCCGTCCCTATCGGGCAGCAGAGGGACCCTGTGCAATGCTGGTGCTGGTGTCCCCGTACCACGCACCTGCGGGCTCCCTCCGCGGAGGCCAGAGCCGACCGTGCTAAAAGGGATGTAAATGTTCACATATACAGGGTGTATTTAGGTAAGCGAAACTTGATTTACTGACTGACCTATCTATACGAAGGCCTTAAACTAATAGGAAACATTACACAGAGTAGTGAAATAGGGACTTTAAAAGGATTTTTGCAAATTCATCCCCTAAGGGGATAAAACTGAGGTTGTAAGTTTAAATGAAACTTTGCCGTATTAGAAGTTGTTTATGTCCCGAAACGAAGTGAGGCCACTAAGTAAAGCATCAGCCTATATACTGTCCCACTGCAGGGCAAAGGCCTCCATCATAGAATTCAAGTCATCGCTACTATGATGGGATTAGGCTTAATCACCACGCTTGCCTAATGCGGATTGGTGATCACAAACCCGAGCTATGTTCGAAAAAATCGGTACATACTTTTTGCTCGATCTGGGAAAGGACCCCGAGATCACTGCCTGGTATGTAAACCACTAGACCAATGAGGTGATTTTTACTGTCGAGACCACAAGTAAAATTTAAAATCTTATGTTTTTTTTTAATTTCGCAGACCCCTCGTCCCCCTGCCACTAAGTCAAAGCCACCAACAACCGCCTTATATGTAATACCAATGCTACCAATACCAATGCCTGTACCAATGCCAGTACCAATGCCAATACCAATGCCAGTACCAATGCCACCAATGCTAATGCCGCTAATACCAATGCCACCAATGCCGATGCAACCAATGCCAACAATACCAACGCCACTATGCTAATGCTACCAATACTAATGCCGAAAATACCAGTACTAACCACACCAATGCCACCGTGCTAATGCTACCAATGCCACCAATACCGATGCAGCCAGTGCCAATGCACACGATACCAACGACACCGTGCTGATGCTACCAATAGCAACGCTACCAATGCCAATGCCACCAATACAGATGCAACCAATGCCAATTCCGACGATACCAACGCCACCGTGCTAATGCTACCAATAGCAATGCTACCAATGCCAATGCCACCAATACAGATGCAACCAATGCCAATCCGACAATACCAATGCCACCATGCTAATGCTACCAACTGCTACCAATAACGATGCAGCCAATGCCAATACACACGATACCAACGACACCGTGCTAATGCTAACAAAAGCAACGCTACTAATGCCAATGCCACCAATACAGATGCAACCAATGCCAATGCCGACGATATCAACGCCACCGTGCTAATGCTACCAATAGCAATGCTACCAATGCCACCAATACCGATGCAGCCAATTCCAATACCGATGATACCAACGCGAACGAATGCTACCAATGCTACCAATGCCACCAATACCGATGCAGCCGATTCCAATGCCGATGATACCAACGCGAACGAATGCTACCAAAAGCAATGCTACCAATGCCACCAATACCGATGCAGCCGATTCCAATGTCGATGATACCAACGTCACTGTGCTAATGCTACCAATATCAATGCTACCAATGCCAAAGCTACCAATGCTAATGCTACCAATATCAATGCTACCAATGCCAAAGCTACCAATGCTAATGCTACCAATGCCAAAGCTACCAATGCTAATGCTACCAATGCCAATGCTACCAAAGCCAATGCTACCAATGCCAATGCTACCAATGCCAATGCTACCAATGCCAAAGCTACCAATTCCAATGCTACCAATGCCAATGCTACCAATGCCAGTAACAACGCCAGAACCAACGCCGATACCAATGCCGCCAATATTGATAGGTATGCTTAGTTAATCTTTTTGTCTTCTACTACGAAGATTTTTTGTCATTTTTGTTGTCGACATGCTTACCACAATAAATAAAGTTTAAAATGCAACAAGACTTTTATTTCATTCTTAAGGTGACGGGTAGGGCACACTAGCGACGCCTATGGATTTTAATTTTTAGCTACTAAACCGGATCTATTTTAAACAATTTCAGGGTTACAACCTCTCGACAAACACTTAAATAACCATGCACAAACGCGGACTCAACATTTGTACGCGAAAAATTTATTCACGCCAAAAATGGCCGCTTTTGGCGGTAATCAATTTTTCACGTACAAAAACGGACCTAACATTTGTGCATGGTTATTTAATAAATAAAAAAAGTGTTTGCCGAGAGGTTGTGGGCCGCTTGTAGGCCGCTGAGAGTCGGCCGGGTAGTGTAGGGCTCTCCCCTGGGGTGCTCCTAGGGGCATACCCACTAAACTCTTTGTGACAGAATTTCCATCCCTCGCCCGGGAGAAACTCTCAGAGCGGGAACGCGGGCTATAAGACGAACCTTTTTAAGTCACCGCGAAGCCGCTCAGGGCGAAAGAGGCTCGCCAGTACGGCCGCTCTCCACACTCCGGTCCAACGGACTCAGGGCCTCTCCCACGGCCCACTAAACACCGCCCCCCGAATGACACCCACACTGCTGGCTGGCAACTCCGCTGGATATCGAGCACCGTGGCTCGAAGACTCGTCGCTGGACTCCGAACAAGGCCTTTCGGCCACTGCGCCTGAAGGCGGTCCACTCTGATGGGGACCACGTCAAAACGCAATCACGTGTGAGGTGACGCCGGACAGTGCCCCGGGCCGAGAACAAAAGAGGCCACAGGAGAGGGGTTTGCCCAAACCCCTCTCCTGTGGCCTCTTTTGTTCTCGGCTGGGGGTGGGGGTTGACAGAACGACTCCAGGAGCCCTCACGAGTGTGTGCAGCTGTTAGCCGTCGGGAAGCAATGGGCGAAGCCGATTAGGTACTACCCACCGTTGCCCAGGGACGCAACCGAAAGGGTCCTGACTCCAAACAGAGCAAAAATACTACCGATAAGACCGCCTAAATTGTACATTGTATCTCTATATACCTAGCTTTTAAGTTTTGTATGTTGTGCAATAAAGAGTATCTATCTATCTATCTATCTACCGAAAGGGCCACAAGAGGAGGCCGTCCTGTGTCAGTCTCATCCAGGTCTTCAACCTATTTGGTTAACGAACGTCCTCTTTTACGTTTCCTTGCCTTGG
Source organism: Marasmia exigua (assembly GCA_019059595.1). Lineage (NCBI taxonomy): Eukaryota > Metazoa > Arthropoda > Insecta > Lepidoptera > Crambidae > Marasmia > Marasmia exigua. The sequence continues at coordinate 2,303,147 of CM032492.1, forward strand.
CCACCAGTGTGTTATGGATTGGCTCAATCTACTGTCGCCTCGACGAGCCACCTTCCTTTGTAGTCTTATCTCTGTATTGGGAATGCGGTCTTGAAGCTTGATGCCTAACATGGACCGCTCCATAGCTCTCTAGCCGCTAGTCCTTAATAAGTAAATACACTCCAATAGTTGATATTTTTATAGCAATATTCTAAGTAAATAACACACTTAAAAATTTCATCTCGTGTTCAGGCGGGGCACGAGATGAAATTTTTAACTGTGTTATTTACTTAAGAGTAAATTGCAAAAGATTGCTTTAAAAAATATCAACTATTGATTTAGCAGTCTCATCTTGACTGGTGGTCAAATATTTGTAATAATAATTCCACTGGATATTCTAAATATACCTACAATATTGATGAGACTATCGACAGCTCATGTCGAATCAAGCACTTACAAATTTCGTCGGGTTAGTAACGCGTTCAGCCGCCTGAACACGAGATGAAAATATTTAAGTGTGTTATTTACTTAAAAATACACTCCAGTAATAAAAACCACACGATCTAACAAGATATAACTTTATTCCAAATTAGACTACAAATAAAGTTACAAAATAAACTAAACTATAAAGAGCTACGCGATTCTTTGGTTACCTTTAAACTTTTCATATATTCTGATCCGTTATTCGACGAGTATACTGACGCGTTGGACATGTGGATCAGCTCCACGTCCACTTCACTTGACTTCTTGGCTCCAGGGTCAGAGGAAGGGCTGTGTTTCGACCTCTTGTGCAACAAAGAGAGGACATTTTTAACCACATTGTTTTTTGATGTCTTAGAAGACATTTCCGATGATAAAGATGAATGTTTTGTGTTGTCTGAATGACTCGAAAATGAATATTTAGAAAAATCTTCTCCAGCTAAATATATCAAACCTCTCTCGGATAGAAAATCGTCTATTGAGTCATTTGAAAATGAAGCTTGGGCACCTTTTTCAGTTGAAGCAGACACAGTTCCTTTCTTACTTTTTTCATTAAAGAAACCTATTTTCTTACTATGTGTGCTCGGTTTGAATCCAGAATAATTATCATTGTTACCGTAACTGTGACATTTTATCTCTTTCTCAGACAGTTCAACTTGCATATCGTCGTAATTATTCACTCTATGTCTGCTATCAATTTTCTTAACTATACTTTTAACTATTTTACTAGATTTCTTTTCTTTTTTTGGCTTTTGATTCTCATTTTCAAAATTCACTTTCACATTACTAGCTTTCCTTGACTGACTGCTTAAATTCGATTGATAAATGTTCTCTGCCTCTAATGAGCTTCTTTTGTTATTATCTTCAGCATCAGTTATTTCTGGAATTGCTCCTGATTTAGCAGGCTTACTATTCCAATCTCTTCTTGTCAGACATTTAGATAGAATATCATCAGACATGCTAATTTTAACATTATTTTTCCTCTCTTTCTGACAAGCTTTGTAGCATTTTATCTTTTTGTCTATATTTGAGGATTCACTTAAATATTGAAATTCTGTTGTTTCTGTATCAATGTTGCTGGTACATATTAAAGGTGTAGTCACTGAAGCGTCTTGGCGATAGTTGAAGAATCTCCTCACGACTCTTTTATTTTCATAGTCACCAGATTTACATCTCATCCAATAGATCATAGTGCACATCAAACAGCATTGAATTATTATAACGCTCATGAAGAATACGAGGGCCCATCTGTGCGTCAAAAAATATTTAGCCATTATGAATTTCTGGCCTTTCTCTTTCATCTTCTTCAGTTGATTTATCTTGTTCTCGTCCAATTCTATCATGTAATCATCAGGTGCTTTGCTTGTATAAGTTTTCGTGGATGTTTTTAATTCAAAGAAATCCTCGTCCTTTTTGGGGGGTTTGATCCCCTTTATAATTATTATGTCTTTTGCTCTTCTCTCATTCCCTCCATTTAGTTCTTTAATAAAATCAATATCTTTATTCGAAATAGATCTCCCGACTATACATTTATTCTTCTTCAAATCATATATCACATTTGGTACTTCATCTTCGTTGTCAGGTAGACAATTTGGAGCATCCGTGCACTTTCTTGCTTTTCTATCAAAATAAGGTCTTTTGCCATTGTAAAAGGTTTCACAATCCACTGGTTTGCAATCATTGAATGGGTCTTCATCGATTCTGCTACAGGCTGTGATGTTATCAGGTATTTCCATGGGTTGCTTGTAGTTCTTAAGGCGGGTATCGAAGGGTATCTTGACGACGTCCCGCATAGTGCCTCTCTGTCTGTTCTTAGGCTTGGAGTCGAGATAGAGCATGCAGTAGCCGTTTCTTTCGAAGGGGTCGATGAGTGGTGCAACCAGCTTGAGCTTTTTGGTCGTACCTTTAGAGGAATTAACTTGTTAATGTCGTGAAGTACAATGGGAATATTTTAGGAACACGTCAACATGACCCGAAGTTGAAAACTAAATTAACCCAACCGGGAATCGAACCCAAAACCCTGCCTAGGCAATGCGCCATCAATCAATCAATCATCGTCTGCTAAATCGAGGTATACTTACCTATTTTATATTTTGGTCTTTACCTATTAAATTGCCGGTATTTTTCTAGACACAATAAGATGCCAATTAACTCCTTTAAGATGACCGGTAAGGCACACTAGCGACGCTAATCGGTTTTAATTTTTAGTCACTAAACCGGCTCCATTTTAAACAATTTTGGGGTTACAATCTGTCGGCAAACACTTGTACTATTTATTAAATAACCATTTACAAATGTTGGGTCCGTTTTTGTACGCGAAAAATTGATTCACGCCAAAAGCGGCCACATTTGGCGGTAATCCAAAATTCGAGTGCAAAAACAGACCAAGCAGTTAACTATAAGTATAAAATAAATAGTATAGGTGTTTGCCGAAAGATTGTATACCCGAAATTGTTTAAAATAGATCCGGTTTAGTAACTAAAAATTAAAATTGATTGGCGTCGCTAGTGTGTCGTACCCGTCACTATAATAATAATAATTCTCACAAGAATCAGGTCAACCTATGAGAATAGGTTGACCTGATTCCGTACTAAGTAGCTTAAGCACTTGTGTTACAGATATCAGACAACAGAGGAACACAAATATATACTTAAATACATATATACTTACTATAATTTTATTTTGATTTAAACTAAAGGTAAGCAGCGCACTTGTGACACCACTGGTGTTGCTGGTGTCCATGGGCGGCGGTAATCACTTACCATCAGGTGATCCGTCGGCTCGTCTGCCACCTATATCATAAAAAAAAAGTATATGTTAAGGTTGAAGGTTTATGTTAAATAGTGGTCAGATATTATTGTATTTATGATGCAATAAAAAAAAATCTTGAAAATAACCCTTTTTAAAATAAAAATAAACTATTCTACATGTTGTCCATTAAAGCACATAGTAACATAACAATAAAAAGATAGTGTGGAAAATACAACTCCTAAGAAAATCGCTGTACAAAACGACAGTTTCATAGGTAAAGACCAATATTTTTTTTCATTTGTTTATAAGCTACGCAGACGACATGGTGCTGCTCAGTCCCACGTTGAGAGGCCTAAATGCGATGCTGAGGGTGTGCGAGTCATATGCAGTTAAACATGGGCTGACATATAATGTTAGTAAGACTGAATATATGGTCTTTGATGTGGCTGGTGTGCGTCCCATTGATGAAATCAATATAACCCTAAATGGCTTAAAGGTAAAACGCGTATCGAAATTTAAATATCTTGGGCATGTCATTACCAGTGACCTCAAAGACGATGAAGATATGGAAAGGGAGCGAAGGGCTCTAGCGGTTCGGGGTAATATGTTGGCTCGCAGATTTTCCCTATGTACAGAAGATGTTAAAGTGTCGCTTTTTAAAGCCTATTGTCAGAACCTGTACACTGGGAACCTGTGGGTCAAACACACCAAAAGATCGCTGGAGGTCTTGAGGATCCAATATAATAATGTCTTCAGGATGATGCTGGGTCTACCACGTTTTTGCAGTGCATCAGGGATGTTCGCTGAGTATCAAACTAGTGGCTTTGATGCCATCATTCGTAAGAAAACGTACTCCCTGATCAACCGAGTTAGGAACAGTCCCAATATCATTCTGAAGACATTGGCGGATCGCCTTAATTCGCCACTGTGGAGATCTTTTGTAAACAGAATGACAGTCACGGGAACTTACGATTTCTCGTGATTGGAAATAATATAAATAAAAATCTATAAAAAAATTGTTACTCCTACTAACATTAGCTTATTAAGACCTATACTAACACATATGGACCTGAGTTATCCGAAATAAAAGTTTATTTATTTATTTATTTATTTATTTGTTCTATTGTCCGATATCTATCCGTATTATAAGTGCTTATAAGAATGGAATCAGCGCAATGGATGAGAAGTTATGTACCTATGAATTTATTAATTTCATCATCATCATCAGCCCATTTAAGTCCCCACTGCTGGGGCACGGGCCTCCCTCAATCACATGAGGGGTAATTGCCATACTCAACACGCTTGGCAAACGGGTTGGCGAGGGTTTTGATGTTAATGCAGAGTTTTCCTTTTCTGAGTGCTGATGATCATGCCAGCAGCTTTACCTTAGTCGCCTTTTACGACACCTCGGTAAGAGTGAGGGTGGCCTATTCTACTCTGCCGGGGACCACACGGCCAAGGCTCTAACACCATAGACCACATAACATACGCTGCGGCAGGTTATACAGAAGACCGAAGAGTATCATCTGCCAGTATGCTTAGCGTTTGTGGACTATGAGAAAGCCTTCGACTCTGTCGAGACCTGGGCCGTGCTACAGTCTCTCCAAAATGAACATGGACAAGACGAAAATCATGTCGAATTCCCATGTCGTACCCACTGGAAGCTCCACACTGGAAGTTGTAGACGAGTACATCTACCTCGGACGAAAAATCCAGCTTGGTAAGTCCAACTTCCAGAAAGAGGTCGATCGACGGCTCGACGGCGAATCCTACTCGGCTGGGCAGCGTTCGGGAAGCTACGCAGCATATTTTCGGCCCATCTACCGCAGTGTCTCAAGACAAAAGTCGCGCTTACAATGTGCCGATTAAGGAGGCTCAAAGTCACCCAGATAGGAATGGAGAGGGCTATGCTTTTTTGCATGCCTCAAGTGGAAATGAGCAGGGCACATAGAGAGGAGAACAGACGGCCGTTGGGGCGGAAAGGTCCTCGTGTGGAGGTCACAGTCGCAGCCGTGGCAGGCCCCCCACAAGGTGAACCGACGATCTGGTGATGATCGCGGGAATTCATTGGATGCGGGCGGCACAGGACCGATCTGTGTATAGAACATTGGGGCATGCCTATGTCCAGCAGCGGACGTCTATTGGCTGAAATGATGATCATAAGTATCTATTTACAGAAGAAAAGTATTAAAATGTATATATTTGTAATCCCACTGTTGATTCTGATATCCGTAACACAGGTGCTTGAGCTACCTATCTCGGAGTCAGATCAATGTAGGTGATGTTGTGAAATATTGATTAGATACTTACCTCTAGGCACAGTTTCCACACAATCCCCAATAACTTCCACCACATCGCAGTCTTCATCACTCCCTCCCAAACAGCATTCATCTGGAGTGAACTGTACTTCAAAATCGATTTCATTTGAAGTATTATTTAGCTCAGTATACAAAACCAACCCCGCTGCGCAGGGGGTGACAGTTTCCACTCCCCTTTTTTGAATTACCAGCTCCTTATTAGAAGTTGAGGATGTTTTACGAATATGTAAAGTTAAAAAAGTCATTATTAAAAAATATTTGTATAAATACATCGGGTAAGTGGTTCACAAATGACATGGCATGTCTCAAGTTGTCATATTGATGGGCAGGATCTGTCAGGAATTAGGATTAGTCTTTGGTTTAAGATAAATAAAATAAAAATTGTTTATTTCTGTTCCTATATAAAATGCACGGGTCATTGGCGTGTAGCGCGGTGACAGGTAAACCAATAAGCATATGTTTTCCACGCTAGCCGCTAGATGGCGCTGTGCATAAATAGATCACGCTAGTAAAATTATTTTTGGATTGTATAAGGTCTCCGGCGTTAAGGTTGTAATTCAAAGAGTAGTATTTGTAATTACATAATAATCATAGAACAAGCAAGCTACACACGGTGATTTCATATCGTTCCATTACATTAATAGGTCATTTATCTAATTTCAGACCATAGTTTTTGATCCATAGATTGTTATTATCAAAAAGACTTAAAACTATATATAATTGGTAGGTATATATCGACAAAATAAAATAAAATATTAAAAAGAGAGAGGTTGCCTAGGAGTTACCAAAGAAACTGGCTTCAGTGGTCACTCTTCGCACCAGGCACTTCCAGAGCGGTGAGGTGTATCTATCCGCTAGAGTCATCAGGATGGTGTTGCGGCTGTACCTCACCCTGCGGACCAGGGACGCGGTCTTTTTACAGTTTAAGTTGTCTATGATAAAAGAAAGGATACATTCCAATACTACATACCTATGATCCTTTCGTTTTACAGTTGTTAAAATCTATACGTTTTTTCACGTTACTCTCTAACGCATGACTCACGTATAATTCTGTCCTGATATCATGCAAAAGCGAAAATACCATAATGAAGATGCTGCCCTACAGTAATATTACCTTACTCTATGGTTCTGCCCCAGAGTATTATTAACTTACTCTATGGTGCTGCCCCAGAGTATTCATATCTCACTCTATGGTGCTTCCCTAGAGTATTATTACTTTACTCTATGGTGTTGCCCTAGAGTGTCATTACCTTACTCTATGTGCTGCCTTCAGCAGCCCTAGTGGCAGAAGAGGCCCTCACAAAGCAGTTATACAGGGTTATTTTTAGTAGTCAGTGGGCGTAGCGTGGCAAAATGTAAGGTGGGTTGTCTTTGGTTTAAGTTGTCTATGGTATAAGAAAGGATAGAGTTTCTTATAATACATACCTAATGAAGGTACTACCCAGACTGTTACTATCTTACTCTATGGTGCTATCCTAGAGTATTATTACCTTACTCTATGGCGCTGCCATAGAGTATTATTACCTTACTCTATGGCGCTGCCATAGAGTATTATTACCTTACTCTATGGTGCTACCATAGAGTATTATTACCTTACTCTATGGTGCTACCCTAGAGTATTATTACCTTTTTCTATGGTGCTACCCTAAAGTATTACCATGCTCTATGGTGCTACCCTAGAGTATTATTACCTTACTCTATGGCGCTGCCCCAGAGTATTATTACCTTACTCTATGGCGCTGCCCCAGAGTATTATTACCTTACTCTATGGTGCTACCCTAGAGTATTATTACCTTACTCTATGGTGCTACCCTAGAGTATTATTACCTTACTTTAAGTGCTGCTTGAGCAGCCACTATAGAGTAATACTTAATGCAGCCACACCGTTAAAAATGTTCATGTGCTCCCACAAAGCAGTTATACAGGGTTGCCCATTTTCAGTAGGCAGTGGCATAGCGTGGCTAAATGTAGACGTGAGTGAACCGGGTCGAGGAGGTTGATAATTGTTGAACCAAGTATATCTTGGCCTGGGGACTCAGGTGTATCTACCTCCTAGAGTGGCCCCGCTGGTAATCAGTTCTGTCCTGATTCCAGCTTCGGTTGGTATTAGGCAGAAACGGTTACCGTGGGGCACGGTTTTCCCCGGGCAACGGCGGGTAGTAATTCATTCGTGGATTGCTACCCGACGGCCAAAGGATGCACAGATTTCCGGCGGACCAGCCCCGACGCAGTGGATCGCGTGCAGCGCACACCACTCGGGGGCTTTCACTGAGGGGGTCCGCTGAGGGCTTAGAGGACCGGCCTCTCTTTACGGACCTGAACACAATAGGGCCGGGCACGGAGGCTGCCTTTTTTATCCAGCCCCCCCCTTCTGCCGTGGGTTGGCGTTGGGGTGTGGTGGCACCTACTGTCGGGCGCTTTGGCGTGCGGTGGGCCGGTGTTCCTGGTGTGATGGTGCCGTATGGGGGCCATTTTGTTCTCGGGCCTTGAACTGTCGCGCCTTCGGGCGCGTTCGAATGTTGGGGAGTTCCACGGTGGTGGAATTCCTCCCAACAGCCTGTTGCGCCCCGATTCTCGGGAGCGCTCTCCCCGCCTTTATGGTGGGGGCTTTGTTGGTGGGTCTGTGTTGAGTCCCGCAGCCAGTGGGATGCAGCTACGACTCGCCACCCCCGCTTTTCCCGTCCCGTCGATTGTCTCCGCAACCCAGCGGGGATGCTCGAACGGGAGGGTTTTCGGGTATTACTTAAAGTCTGTGGGTGCTCTCTCCTCTCTCTGCCCTGCAGCCAGCAGGGTATGGGTTGGGGGAGGGGTCTGCAGTCGTCCCTTCCGGAGCGTCTGCGTTGCAATCCAGCAACGTGGACGATTCCGGAGAGGGTGGAATGGTGGGCCATGGGAGTGGCCCTAGGCCTCGTTTTTTGGCGAGGCCCGTTTTTGAAGAGGCCGTGCTGGCGAGCCTCTCGTCCTTCGAGGGTGGGCCGCGGACTTGGTTTCGTACCCGTAACCGTAGCCTACCCCACACGGACGTAGCAGGAAATGCCCCGGTGGTTTTTAGTGGGTAGGCCCCTGGGAGTGGGAGCACCCCAAGGGAGAGCCCCACACTACCCGGCCGTCTCCCAGCGGTCGGGTGTGCTTAAGGCGGCATTTTCCACCGGGCCAACAAAAAAAAAAAAAAAAAAAGTATATCTTGGCCTTGGAAGGACCTCGCAATAAATTTTGTAGGATCTTTTATAGGTTTCTTGCTGGTGTCTTCTCAGTAGAAATCGACATTCCTAACCAGCGGTAGATGATAACATTATGTACCTATTTTGACATTCATAAATGTTCTGTGTAGACCTAAATTGAATAAAGAATTTTTTATCTTTATATTTTATCACGATCCCACGTGTGGCCCCTTGAGCGCGAGGTGCGTGGGCTGTGGTCCAAATCGCCCGCGCTAGCTAGGCCACTGTCAGTGTGGTCCAAAATGATACCTCACAACTAAGCATCTGAAACATCCCCATGTATATTTAGTAAGTTTTGGTAGTGCAAATTTCAATTTTATTAATGTGTCATTTCTTGCCAATGAAAAATCTTAAAAAACCAAGCCTTGCCGTTTACATAATATTTTTTTTTCTCGAAAACAGCAAAAAAATTGCGTAACATACATAGGGGTGTTTCATATGAGCCTCGTTGTGAGGCTTCTAAAAAAAATTACGGACCACTGAAAATGAGCCATCCTGTATAATGCCATAAAATATATTTTTTATGCGATAAAGACCTCGGATCCTGATTTTAAGTAATTGCCGCCCATGGACATCCGCGACGCCAGTGGAGTCACAAGTGCGCTGCCGACCTTTAAACCCCCTTTTCCCCGGAATGGGCCTCCCAACACATTTTGTAACATGTGTAACACGATTATATTTTACAACTGTGTGTTCTAGTTTTGCTTGACATTTCGAAACTATGGAGTTCCTTGTTGTTGGATTACGGAACCCTAAAAGGGGGGAGATAATAAATAAAAGAGGTTTGTAGGTATTTATATAAATTTATTTAATTTAATACTTATCACATAAATGGCATCTATTATAATTGTACAAAAATATTATCATATTATTAAAACCAAACTGAGCAAATTCACAAATTATCACAATAAATTGTTCAAATCATAGTATAATTCCAATCACCTAAGTCGTTCAAAAAGGTACTTCGATTGAGGAATCAGAAAAATAAATATTTCATTATCTAAAAATAAAACAATCTATTCTACAAATTATAAATAAATTCGTGAGAAGCCTCTTCCCATATGAAAGAAAACATAAGTCTTAGAAACAAAAAGCTTTCGTATTCTGTAAAGAAATAAAAGATTTAATATTGTAGAGAGAGAATTAAGAGTCAGCCAGAAAATAAGGTCATTGCAAAACACAATTATTGCAAAATAAGGTCATTGTAAATCACAATTATTGCAAAATAAGGTCATTGCAAATCACAATTATTGAAAAATAAGGCCATTGCAAATCATAATTACTGCAAAACAAAGTCATTATAAATCACAATTATGGCAAAATAAGGTCATTGCAAATCACAATTATTGCTAAAAATAAAGTCATTGCACAATGCTTGTAAAATAAGGTCGTTGTAAATCACAAAGTAAGGTTATTGCAATTAAAATAATAATTGCGAAATAATGTCATTTCGAAATAATTATTGCAAAAAAAGATTTATAAAATATAACTTTATTCGCGGGACAGTTGACAATATACTATTTCAAATTATACATAGGTTTTGTGTATTTCTATGCTATGCTTTATTTTTAAGATTTCTCGCCGAATTAAATTCAGCTTTGTCAAATACAAACAGTTTTGTAACTTCTGAATTTCTGTCATTATTAAAACAATCTTAAATCAACAGAATACGAACAAAAACATTAAGCACGGAATCTTAAAACAAATCCCAAAACGGGATCAATTCGTTAATTTTAAACTACATTGTGTAAAACAAAGGACATACGCGTCAAATTTAAGATCCGTTATTTTAAATATTAACTTAAAAATTGCACACACACAAAACACCAGACCGTTATCACGAATTAATATACCAAACTAACTGAGTAACTTAAAACACCCCATAACAATCTTAAAAAAACTAAACTTAACATAACACAACAGAAATAATGCAGGTAACGAAGCCTAGTATGTTTCACGACGCTCTTAGGGACCGTATCTAATGGGTCCTTTAGTAGGTACACTCTGATACCTCTGACGTAACTGTAGAAGTAGTCATTCCAGTCTAGCTTCGACATGTCGAAATCGAACAGGTGTTTGTCGGCGTCGCAGAGTTCACTGAATAGCTTTTGCGTGTTCGTGTTGTAGAATTTCCACTGTTTCAGTGCGAAGTAGGCGAGTACGTCGGAGAATTTGGAGATCTTTGTGTATGCTTTTCTTAACCTGGAAAAAGGGATGTTATCAGAAAACCGTTGACTGTGCTAGAGCCACGCTTTGGCATGAATGGGCTGGTATTGGAATATGGAAGAACAAACTCATACTTATAAAAATTGATTACTAATCATTGATTGAAATTGGTTACTTAATTTAGTCATCAGGATTAAGAAAGATAAAAAAAAATATATCTTTATTTGCAGTAAATTATTAACAAACAAGTTGTCGGGGCTTCCCAGAAGGTAGTCATAAGACACCTGTGTTGGGAATGCCTCGCTCTTCCTAAGTAATCATTATGTTATTTAGATTTTTAACATTAGATTTACATTAATAGTAATTAGATTTAGAATAATAAGTAAGAATTAGATTTATGTAATAATCTTATGATTATTATAATCATCTTTCCATAATCTTTACACTTCCAGTTCAAGATCCTAAGATATTAATTATTATTATTAATTATAATTAAAATAATTGTGTGTGTGTGTGTGTGTGTGTGTACGGCCGTTGGGGCGGAAAGGTCCTCGAGTGGAGGCCACGTACAGGAGGTCGCAGCCGTGGCGCCCCCCACAAGGTGGACCGACGATCTGGTGAAGATCGCGGGAATCCATTGGATGCGGGCGGCACAGGACCGATCTGTGTGGAGAACATTGGGGGAGGCCTATGTCCAGCAGTGGACTTCTATTGGCTGAAATGATGATGATGATGACTTTACTTACATAGGCTTCTTCCCAATCAGCACAGTGATCCCATCGATAATATAAGCCGGTAGCCAATGCAGCAGGAGACAGTAGATCGTGTACAGAACCCTCGAGGGGGTCAGCCGGAATAGGTAGTAGTACATAGCTTGCTGGGGGGGCACGTCGAGACCATTTGCTTCTGTGTAGCGCATGAAGTTCTCTGTAAAGATGGAGAAGATAAATAAATAAATATGTCAGAACATGACAAAGTCCAATAATTCTTTATTTGCATAGGCTTGTACACAGCCCTTTCAAATCGTCATACATTTGAATGACTTAAAACTATTTATAAGTAGGGGAGCCAGGGGCATGTATTAACGGGGGTAAGTATTAACAAGCTCATAGACGCAAAACTATGAATGTATGTGAGGTGTGTACGTGATGTGACGATAGGAGCGAAGGCCCGAAGATGTTGCGACCTGTCAGTTGCCGGCCGGACACCACGTACGACAGTTGTGGGGCATGAGTGAATTTCAACAGGTAAACGATCATTTTTACGTTTGCTCTTTTTTATTTTTTAGTTAATGTAATACAAGTAATTTATAGAGATTTTTGGGAATTGATGGTCATTTATCAAGCTATGATATGACGTTTATTCTATTCGATTATCTTTTGTCGTTTTAACTGTGCAATATTTTATTTAAAAATGTAATGCTAGGGGCAAGTATTAACAAATGCACAGGGGTAAGTTTTAACATGTTAATACTTGCCCTTGAAGGTTTACTGAGATGTTTTACAAAATTATTCTTTTTTTTTATTTCGAGAAAAACGTCGCGGGGTTCTGCATCATCTGAAATATTTGAACTTGCAGCAAGGCAAATATTCGATCTTGGTAAAAAATACCGTGAAGTTGCAGAAGAGTTTGACATTTGTTTCACGCTTCATAAATATGTAAAGAAGATAAAAGAAGGAATTCGACCAAATGTAGGATACTTGAAACCTAGACTAATTTTTACGCCAGAACAAGAGACCAAAATGTTAGATTATCTTATTAATGCTCCAGTATATATTTTGGTCTCCTTCCTGATGGAGTTAATAAACTGGCATATGAATCTGCAACTTATCTTGGGATTGAAAAACTGCCGCCCAATTGGCATACAAATAATTACCTATTGCTATTTAGTTATTAAATAAAGGGCCTTTGAAAAGAAATGAAAACTGAATAAGAGTTGTAATATTAATTACCCATATGAATAAATAATATGCTTAGAAAAATGTTTTTTTTTTACTTATTTTGTAGGTACGAAATAAGGAGGTAATAAAGGTTAAAATTAGGCAATATATAACCGTTAATATATGCCCCACAGAAGTTAATACTTGCCCCAATGACGGGGTAAGTATTAACAACCGACTTTTTTTTTAAAAAACCATCTACAACAAAAAGTATTACAAATTGTGGATTGTTTTTATGACCATATCAAAGAAGGATAGTTATTACATGTTTATAGTGAACCCTGTTACTGTAACCTGATTAGGTTAATAATTACAGCAAAAACAATAAAATTTGTTAGTACATGCCCCTGGCTCCCCTACTTATGTATAATTTACATGTTAATACATAATACATAAATAATATGTTGATACATAAAATATACTAAAGAAATAAATAAACATAATGCGATTCTACCACCGGCTCGGGAAGTTGTTTCCGGTCGAGAAGATCCGGCAAGAAACTCGCCAGTTACTCTTTTTAATCGCCAAACGTTCATACAATGTTGTGTCATCATCATACCAAGCCATACAGATTAATTGTTACACAAAATAAAATAAAGGAAATAATAATAAAATAAATATTATGAGGTGAACCGAAGCAGACCAGTCCCCAAAGGTGGCACCTGTTGACAAGTATGACGTATGTGTCAGCCATCATTTCATACATTGATCTGACTCCGAGATAGGTAGCTCAAGCACCTGTGTCACGGATATCAGAACCAAAAGCGGAATTAGAAATATATAAACTCTGGAATGAGCTTCTAGCCGCAGTGTTCCTTGATCGCTAAGATATGTCCTTTTTTAAAAGAGGTTTGAAAAGAGTTCTCAAACCTCTTTTCACGGTAGGCAGCGGCATGACTGTGCTCCGGCATTGTTGATGCCTATGAGCGGCGGTTACCGTTTACCATCAGATGGGCCGCAAGCTTGTCTGCCGATTTTCAGCAATAAAAAAAAATATTATACAGAGAAAACACCCAGACCAATACAAACAGACATCATGCACACAAATATTTGTACCAAAAAAAAATGCGATTCGGTCTTTACTGAAAATCAGTGCTATGGCTCAGGCCATAGCTAAATGCTGAGTAGGGACCGTTTTGGCACTTAGCTTTTAAGATATTTCCTCTGTAAATGTCCATGTTAAGTGTCGAATAAATGATTTCTTATCTTATCTTATTACTGTGCGGGGATCGAACCCGCAATCCTTGTAAGGCAGCGTTCACTACCACAGATCCAAACTGATCGTCAAATAACTGGAGTCGATAAGTTAACGGAAATGGGCAAAGAAGGAAGTGAACAATCAAACCCTTCCTCACATTAGGAGCTGAAACCCTGCCCCCCAGTTTGATGCTTAGATTTTTCCGCCCCCTTAACCAAAAAGTGACGCGCCTCTTATCTTCTTCGACCCCCAAAGGATGAAGCCTACATTTGTCGTCTCTCTAAAAAGTTAACATTCGCCGTTTCCTCCCCCTTGTATTCCTTGAACCTCAGAACCAACTTCAAGTGAAGAGCGAAAAGGTTTCTTTTTTTTTTCCCAGGGGGGAAACCATCATCGCCGTCACCGTAGGGGTCTTAGAACCTTCTAAAACCCCTGGGGTGTTTTCCCAGGGGGGAAACCATCATCGCCCGTCACCGTAGGGGTCTTAAAACCTTACTAAAACCCCTGGGGTGTCCATCTCCGCGTAATCGCGGACGGAAATCCCACAGCCGGGACTAGACCGTACCGCTAATCGCGCTCGCTTCACCTCTACCTGGTGCAATGCAGCCCTTCAACGCTGTACGACCTACCAGGACACCCGGTAATGTCGTCCCCCGCGGAGTCGTATGCTGAGCAAGCCACTCCCCAGCAGTGGATACGCTCACGTACTCCGAAAGCCCGTTTCGTTGCCTCTTACGACAGGCCGGGAAAACCTTGGCAGTATTTTTAAACGCCCCTAGCCAAAGGGCGCGAGCAGGCATGTCCTAGGCAAACGCGTAACTTCTTAGATCCCAGCTTCGCTCTTCATTATGTTAGTCAAGCATCAGCCTAAGTCAACAAAAAAAATTTTAGACTTACCCCAAGTCAGCGGCTTCTCCTCTGAAGACACGTAATTATAAACTGGGGGCTTCAGATCCTGTGGGGGTGCATCCTCGTGGTTTCCAGGGTATTCCTTCGCGGTCTTCCAGGCGGTGGCGATGCAGGCGTTCACCACCATGTCTCCTGGTACCAGGTCAGCTATAGCCTTGGGGTTGCAGTGAAGCACGTGGAGAAGGCCCACGGCGGCGCCTACTACCACCTATGGAAGAATGGGATGATTAATGCGTGTGTATCTTAGATTAATACGAATTAGCGGAAGATAGGGGATAGGGACGTCCCTTCAATTGACAACTGAAAATGGGCTTGATACACAACTACATGCACACATACTCACAGCTCTATGACACATTGGTTTTAAGTTGTACGATATTGGAAGACAGAGACAAACATATTTTTTGACATAAGCGTGAGTGAGTCAAGCGTACTACTCGCATCTACGCTTCTGAGTTGAGTCCTGTAAAAACAACTTAACTCTTCAAACATTAATATATGGTATATTTCTATCTCGCTCTGCAAAATAGTGACCCAAACATCGATGACTTTAGAAATATCATGAGAAATTAAAACGTGTTAAACAGCGAAATACTTGTTAACAGCGCCATCTGTATCACGCCGCCATAATTAAGTATCAAAATCTTAGCACTCTCATTTTTAATCGATTGAGCGCCATCTGTCTATGATAAAAATAAATAAAAACCTTTTTTTTATATATCATCTTGTAATGTACGCATCAAGAGCTAAGTCGTCCTTTAATTAATAAATGTAATTTGTACATAAAGGAAGTTAGTTATTATTGCTACCTGGGCACACACCACCTAATCACCAAAACGTTTCTTCTACTTATGATTGAAATGTGATTCCATGAGATTTGTTATTTCTTTTTGAATAATTTGTACAGTGTGTAAAGGCGCACGAAGGCATATTGGTAACCTTTGTCCCACTTAAGGTGACGGGTAGGGCACACTAGCGACGCTAAAAGAATTTAATTGGTAGCTACTAAACCGGATCTATTTAAAACAATTTCGGGGTTACAACCTCTCGGCAAACACTTATACTAATTATTAAATAACTATGAACAAATGCGGACCCAACATTTGTACGCGAAAAATGGATTCACGCTAAAAGCAGCCGCTTTTGGCGGTAATCAATTTTTCGCGTACAAAAACGGACCCAACATTTGTGCATGGTTAATTAATAAATAGTGTAAATGTTTGCCGAGAGGTTGTGACCCCGAAATTGTTTAAAATGGATTTGGTGTTGTAGCTAACAATTAAAAACGAATGGTGTCGCTGGTTAGGGCTACCCGTCGCCTTAAATCAATTAAAGGATATTTTTGTGTGACACGACCGTTTGTCAGAGTCGCCAATTTGCGACTGCGTGCAATTAGGCGACGGGGACCTAATTTGAGTGGTCCACGCGGTTGAGACGAGTCACCTATCTTCCGCTATTTTGATTTAATCTAATAATGAGCAATTTTCCAGTAGGTATTTTCGGGTGGTTTCTAAAAGCAAGACCAGATGACGCTACTCTCACTATCAATGAAAAGTTCCTTTTTTGTCTATGATAGATAGGAAATATTTGATAAACCAACCATCATCATGACATTTACGGTCCTGCTATAATAATTTTATTTTACCCATAAGAAAATAGAGATAAAAAGTAAACAAGTAAAATACATATTTCACTTGTTTATGAAAAGTTTCGTTTTGAATCACTCTCTGTTATTTAAAATGTACATAGCACTAAAAATACACATTAACTGCAAAGTATTAAGATATTTAATGTAAAAAACCTAAAACAGTTTTCCCATAAATTAGGGTCCACATGAAATATCATACCACACCTAATATTTACAGGGACTGATTGCGCCATCTAGCGAATCACTAGGAAATTTATAAATACCTACTGGAAAACTGCTCATTGCATGCGTTAACGTGTTCCACGGCCTCTCGTCGAGTTACCCTTGTTGGACTTCGGACCGTCTTTACGTCTGGGACACAAGCGCTATTTTTGCACTGCGAAGGGGTAACTCGATCGACTCCATCTGTACCAGTAGGTAACTGCGCTATTTTTCCGAGTGAGTGAAGGTACGGGAAGCTTTATCCAGTGCCTCCAATACCCTCACTCGCTCGGCAACTTGTGACTCCACTGATGTTCATGGGTCAACCGATTACTTTTCGGTGTAGTGCCTTAAATAGACGCTTCTGTTTAGGCGATCCATCTGGTAATCTGCCATTTATTTACAGAAAATAAACTTACACCAGTAGGTCCGTAAACGTTGTCAATCCATCCAGATACTGGCTCTTTGACTGTTGCGATAACTGTAACAAGAAATCCAAAATTAAAATGTTGTCAGGATAAGTTAGACATACCTAACCGCCTAGCACTATTCAATAGGCCATTTTCATCTATCAACAATATATTGTGAAATTATATTACTTGTATAGTTTTCATCACGGGAAATGCAAATATAACGTTATTTTCCCATGAAATCCTAAGATAAATTTTATTTTTCAAAATCAAAATTGAGGTTTTAGTATCTGTATGTCACGTGATTTCAAACGCCGACCGCCATGATGTGACGTCATTATACTAAAACATCTTTTTGACATCTTTGTTTACTTACCTACAACGTTCATCGAAATTTTGACATTTCTCAATTTTAGTTCAATGCCCTTTGATTTAGTTATAGTGACGTCATGCGCCGTCACCATCATGGCGGTCGGTGTTTTAGCGCGTATATTTTACGTCAAATTTTTGATAATTTTTTTATAACATTTAGCAGGCATATTTTGCAGAAATCAAAATAATGCTTGATTATCTGATATATATGAGCATTATAAAAAATATTTGAAAAAATAGGAGAATTCCCTATTTTAGATTGAAAATGGGTTGAAATTCGACAAAAGTGTAAGTATGTACGGTCGCGGTCAAAAACTGTTTACCACCTTAAGGATCATAATCGCACGCACACATGTATAGGTGATGATAAGTTCTATATGTCTATTACATAATATTGATCACAGATATGGTATATTTAATGATATGACAGCTGACAGTTAGCAGCTAAATTTTATGACAAATGTCATGTCATTTCAAAGAAATTAGGTTTTTTTATGGCTGCTTATGTGTTTTATCCTCTTTGTGTCTTTTTTCATATTTACTTCAAAAAGGTAATATAAGGGTTGCGGGTTCGATCCCCGCACAGTACAAACATTTGTGTGCATGAACATGTTTGTTTGTATTGGTCTGGGTGTTTGCTATGTATTATAAGTATGTATTTACAAAAGAAAAGTATTATATGTATATATTTGTAATCCCACTGTTGATTCTGATATCCGTAACACAGGTGCTTGAGCTACCTAACTCGGAGTCAGATCAATGTATGTGATATTGTGAAATATTTATTTATTTATAATGCGTAACTTGATATGGCATTTTTGACTTTAATGCAAAAAGTGTGATATAGAATCAAATTTCAAAACTAGTAAACACTTCTTGACCGCCACTGTACATACGACCTTCTAGCAAATTTAATCAGCTTTAACGTTGCCTGGAGATGAAGGGACGAGTGAAGTAAGGTTCTTCAACCCGTACTCATGTCCCTTCTCCACTCTAGCGATGAGATAACGGCGCTGGAGCTGATAGGTTACAGACGAGCAGACGGACCACCTGATGTTAAGCAAATGCCGCCGCCCATGGACACCCGCGACACTAGTGGAGCCAAAAGTGCGCCGCCAACCTTTAAGCCCTCCTTTCTCCCAGTACCCTCACTCACGCAACGAAACACAGCTAAATACTTTCTTTCTTTCTATTCTCATCTATACTAATTATAAAGAGGTGCATCCAACAAACAGCGGCAATGAATGAATGAATGAATGAATATAACTACTTTTATTGCACTCAAAATAAAGTATGAAAACTTAAAAACTAGATATTAAAGGATGTGTACAACGAAGGCGGCCTTATCACTATGAGCGATCTCTTCCAGGCAACCTTTGGCAGGCAATGCTTATAGGTAATCCGAAAACACGGAACGCTTGGGCGATGTGATCGACACCTAGCGCCATCTATTGGTTTATAGTGGAACTAATGTCCCGAAACGAAGTGAGGGCAGGCCACTAGTACTATAGAAGTAAATAAAGTCCTCACCTATGGCAGGTCTGAAGACAGCCACGGGTAGTCCTATGGAGTATTTCGTGACGATATCTTCGGCTATCGATTTGGTGTAGGCGTATGTGTTCGGGTAGCCACCCAATAGTCTGGAATAGATGAAGCATACCACATATTAATAGGTGAAGAAGAATTTATAAGATAGATAGATACTCTTTAAATAATAAGTTGTACAATATTGCACAACAAACAAAACTTAAAAGCTAGGTATACAGAGATACAATGTACAATTTATGATAATATTGGTTTGACACCCGCGAAACGGCCGTGTGGTCCCCGGCAGAGTAGAATAGGCCACCCTCACTCTTACCGAGGTATCGTAAAAGGCGACTAAGGTAAAGCTGCTGGCATGATCATCAGCACCCAGAGAAGGAAAACTCTGCATTTATATCACAACCCTCGCCAACCCGTCTGCCAAGCGTGGTGAGTATGGCAATTACCCCTCATGTGATTGAGGGAGGCCCTTGCCCCAGCAGTGGGGACTTAAATGGGCTGACGATGACGATGACCCGCGAATGCCATTTTTTTGTTGTTTTGTTTTTATTTTTGTGTGTTGTTTTATTTTTTAAATATAATTTTAATGTTTTTAAATTGATTATGTATGTATCTCTGTGTTATTATTTCTTTGTTTTGTACATGTAATTTTTCATTTTCTTTTTACTTGTATATATTGCATGTCAATCTTTTATAATATTTTTTTCAATGCAAAGGCGTCACCCAAGGTCCAGCCTGAATATCAGCGCTGCCGCTGCTGTGTGTGGCAGTTGCAGCGTATGCTGAGGCTGACCCTTGTTGGCCGCAACTCTTTGTCTCTGTACCTTGTTTTCTCTGTTTTGTTCTATGTGTAATGTGTTGTGGTGAATAAATTGTTTCTTATCTTATTTAGGCGATGTTATCGCTGGGTTTTCTAAATGTTGAATAGGGTATTTCACTAAGCTCGAGATTTAACAAAATATAAATATTTTATCAAAATATAAGGTAAATATGTGCCAATAGCAAAAATTCTCAATTAAAAATATAACGTCTAACCGATTATATGGTCATTCAAAGATTCATGGGCAAGTCCATTTCAAAAGTATGAAATTATTAAAAAATAATTGTACCATTGAATAACCCCTACAATTTTCACCAACTTACATATTATAATAGAACCATTGACATGATCGAAACATTTGATATAGCTACCATACAAAATTCAAATGAAATGCATACAAAATAATTGGGTGTGACGTCACATCTTAGTATCCATTTGTATGGAGCGTTTTGGGTTTCCCCAAAATACCTAATGTGATTTTAAAGTTGTGATATCTCAGGTAGTTTAAATGAGAATCAAGTAATTCTTTCAACGATGTTTATATCATTGAGAGGTCTTTGATTACAAAAGTAAAAAAAAATAGTCAAATACCGTATTCTGAACTTATTATAAAGTAGTATTGCTTATAGATAATCTGTCGATAGACTATCGACCTGTGAAGAGAGCGTACCTGAGCGATCATCAGGGAAGCGCCCAGTAGAGCGCCCTAGACACCGCTAGATAAAAAGACCAGGAGTCCAATTCTCGGGCTCGTGACATTTATTTGACATTCATCATACGACATATATCAACAAAACATGGCGGATATCGTATGAAAACGTTTTTGCTTATTCTCGCGATGTCGAATGGTGACATATGTGCACATATTTTCGTGCGACACGTATCGTATGGTCTTGACCATACGATATGAAGTATCACGGTGATTTTGGTGATATTTCTCCAATTCAACGTGACGTTTGAGTCGTTTCGCGTTTTGTTGTTTATTGACGTTTGGTTGTTCAAATCACATAACAAGTTTAAATTAACTGCACAAACTAAGAATTGATGATTGATTCTCTGTGTGAACGATTGTTTAGCTGAGATTTTAAATATTCTTATGTTCTCAGTCACCTACAAAGGCCGGTTTGGCGACAGGTGGCTGAGAACAGAACCGAATTCGGGTTGCTGAGTCATCGTAGTAAGTAAGTTATTACTTAAAAGACCCAAAGAGGATCAAGTATTCAAGTATTTATTTGCAAACTAAGTGTACAAAGATGGTCTTGATGATCTTGACCTCTGACATAAAACTTCGCTGTTCGCTCTGTTTTCCAGACGGAGGTCTGGAAAGACGAGAATTCTCATGTACTCGACAAAGTCAAATACTTCCATTCATCTGTCTATATTAATGTCAATATCTATATCACGTCCCGAGCATTGGGCTCCTAAGACCTTACCATGAGTTTGAAATACTATCCTCGCTATCCAAAAATATGGTTCTGTCTCTTTCCCATGCACCACAATGAAAGGGACAAAGCGATAGTTTTCGATAGCGAGAACAGTTTTTCAAACTCATGATAAGGGAACTGGTGTATCCAGCGATATTTTGGGCGTCTCGCTGGGCGCTTGCCAGTTGGTGGAGTCATCTACTTACCCAGGGGTAATGTTATTGACGATCTTTTCGTCCATCGTCTCCACGAGGTCTATGAGCTTGTCTCCCGGCATCAGGCTGTCGTAGAACTTTTCTTCTATCGTGTTCAGCATACAGTTACTGGAAGAAAGATACGGCAGGTTTATTTAGGGTATTAGATGAGTGATAAAGGAGATGGAACCGCCTGGCCCGCCGTGTAGGCGGTCAAGGTTAGCACCATGATCCTCTCATCAAGAAAGATGGGTTCAACACAGCGAGTTCCCCCTTCTTGAATCCATAACTCCTCCCTATTGAAGGGCGATGAGAGAAAACCACTAAGATTTAGGCGGTATGCCTCTGGCTGTTTTTTAAAAAGGTATCACATACCGAATACTCGGTAATAGTAGGTCAGGTCGAACGTTCAAATCCGAGCATGCAACTCTTGATTTTTCAAATCTATGTGATCTGCCGTGTGTTCCCCGGCAGAGTAGAATAGGCCACCCTCACTCTTACCGAGGTGTCGTAAAAGGTGACTAAGGTAAAGCTGCTGGCATGATCATCAGCACCCAGAGAAGGAAAACTCTGCATTTATATCAAAACCCTCGCCAACCCGTCTGCCAAGCGTGGTGAGTATGGCAATTACCCCTCATGTGATTGAGGGAGGCCCGTGCCCCAGCAGTGGGGACTTAAATGGGCTGATGATGATGATGATGATGATGTGATCTTTCATCGTGAGGAAACCTGCGCGATAGTTTCTCGACTGATCGTTCCAATTATTCTAAATGTGTAAGCATGATTCATGTTGATCTGGTTCCCCTGTCTGTGTGTGAAGGCGTGAAGGTCAAACGGCAGCACTTCATTTTAACTACCAGGTCCATCAAATCCTGGATCATGATCCAACCGTAAACTAAAGGCTCAGACGAGATAAGATGTGATAAGACCATGATGTTGTCTCCTGAAGGTGGGGACACAAAAGACACAAGGTACCCATGCAATCTCGGTCCGTGAGGGTGACGAATATCTTATCTCAGATAACTCACCTGTAGGCAGTAGATATGTGCACCACAGCCTTCAGTTTGCCACACGCCCTGGCCAGCAGGAACAGCTCCCGAGTTCCTCGGACGTTGATCTCCACAGCTGTCTTCAGGGGCTCGTCAAATCTTACTGTAGCTGCTCCGTGGAAAATGAACTCAACCTAGAATGAAATAGGAAGGTGTCAGTTTGATATGGACTTTATTCCTGGTATTCGTACGCATACTTCCGTATTTCGGCCTAAATGCGTAAAGATAATCTGGAAAACTGATTGTAGTTGAGAATACTAAATGCAGAAGATGAAGTGGCAGTTTATTATTAAGGTGGAAAGGTTATCATTCAATTTTACGCCACAGTAAGAGATGTCCTAGACAGAAACTGGTAGAGACAGATGATCCAATCCTGATGATGATGTGAGAGACCGACTCAAGAGAGTGAGTATAATGAATTTCTAATGGGGTGTTCTAGCAAAGTTATCAAAATAGCTTGCCGGATAAGCAAGCTGAAGTGGTAGTGGGCTGGTTATACCTATCAGCTGCAGACAACCATTGGAATAATACTACGTAAGTTCTGGAGTGGAAACTGGTAGAAGCAGATGATCCCCTCCTGATGTTGACGTGAGAGACCGACTCAAGAAAATGACGTACTCCTAATGAATTTTTAATGAGGTGTTCCAGCAAAGTTACCAACATAGCCCACCGGACTAGCTGAAGTGGCAGTAGGCTGGTAATAGGTACCTGTTAGCTGCAGACAACCATTGGAATAATAGTAAATGAGTTTTGGAGTGGGGACTGCTTCTCCGCTAACGTTATATACTACGATTTCAGGGCATAAAAGGTGGAGAGACGAATTACGCAATATGACTGGCAGGATTCGGCAGAAGGATGCGAGTAGCCGAAGATTAATCAAACAAAATGGCCTAGTTATGTCCTAGTGGACTGCGGCAGGCTGATGATGATAGAAAGTGAGAGCTATCTTACCTCATTCATAATCTTGATTCTGTCCTGCTCACTCATACCGAGGTTGATCTGTCCGACGTCTCCCTCTACGATGGCAATCTTCTGTATGAAGTTAGGGCGCTCCTTCCGAAGCTTGTCATATAGCTGAAATATAGAGGAAAATTAATTAACATACATAGGTAGATCACTAAAAACAATTGCTTTGACGTCGTAGTTGTGACATGTGTGTCAATAAGCTCACTATTCCATCATCATCTCATGTTAGTGGGGAGCAGAAGGCTCACATACTAATGGAGAGCAAATATCTCACACCTTAATCGGTAGCATAAGGTAGTGGGCAGTACAGTGGGGAGCGAAGGCTCACACCCTAGTAGGGAGCAGAAGGTTCACCTTTCAAAAGGTTCAACCCCTTACAAAAGCCTCAAACCCTAACAAAAGGCTCACACCCTAACGAAAGGCTCACCACAACCTAACAGAAGGCTCACACGATTTTGTCGATAGAGCTGACGTCAATAACATGCAAAGATTTTTTACTCACCGGATCTTCGAACTGCTCTTGTATTCTCTTGGCTGTGTCTTTGTTCTTCTTTGGTCTCGCTAGCAGATATAACTTCTTAACATCTGGACACGATCTGTGGAAGAGGAAAAGATTTATATTTGAAAAGTTCAAACTGTTTTTTTGGACGAGGTTGCGATGGTAGTTCCGTCGATTAGATCGCGCCTTCGATGTGAGGGGTCCTGGTTCGAATCCGAGCATGTACCTCTGGATTTTTCAAATCGATGTGTGTATTTCTACTATTAGCTCGGAGGTGAGAGAAACCATCGTGATGAAACCTGCATAGTTTCTGAAATGCGCAACCCTGATTCATTTGAGCTGTCCGTGGGAGAGCCACGCTTCGACATGAATGGGCCGGCTCGACCGGAGTGATACCACGGCCTCACAGAAAACCGGCGTGAAGCAGCACTGTGCTGTGTTTCGCTGCGTGAGTGAGGGTACCGGAGGCCCAATCTGGGGGGAGGGGAGTTTAAAGGTTGGCAGCGCACCTGTGACTCTACTGGTGTTGCGGGTGTCCATGGGCGGCGGCAATCGCTTACCATCGGGTGATCAGTCTGCCCATCTGCCACGTATGTCTTTTTTTTTAATTTAGCCTGTAGCGTCCCACTGCTGAGCAAAGGCCTCCCCCAAATTCTTCCATTGATCCCTGTCCAATGCCCTGTCTTGCCAATCTTGGACATATTTGTAAAAATCGTCACACCATCTTTTTCTGGGCCTACCCCGTAGTCGCCGTCCATCGGTCGGGCGCCATTGAGTGACGATTTTTGTCCATCTTTCTGACAATGTATGTCATAAAAAAAAATTAGACTGGTTTCCCTGTGGAAAAAAAAAGTATCCTAAATCGTGGTCCAAGCGTACCACAGGCCCTAGAGCGACAGCTTTGGACGCAACCGGGAATCATACGATAAGATCAGGAGGACTACCATCAGTTTTAGAGTAGAACACAGGCCTAGTAGTCTGCCGTGTGGTCCCCGGCAGAGTAGAATAGGCCACCCTCACTCTTACCGAGGTGTCGTAAAAGGTTGCCGTGTGGTCCCCGGCAGAGTAGAATAGGCCACCCTCACTCTTACCGAGGTGTCGTAAAAGGCGACTAAGGTAAAGCTGCTGGCATGATCATCAGCACCCAGAGAAGGAAAACTCTGCATTTATATCAAAACCCTCACCAACCCGCCCGCCAAGCGTGGTGAGTATGGCAATTACCCCTCATGTGATTGAAGGAGGCCCGTGCCCCAGCAGTGGGGACTTAAATGGGCTGACAATGATGACAGGCCTAGATATTATTGGTCGCTCATTCAAACTTCCTCACTCAAACTCTAACAAACACTCCTGAAACTCTGGCATGAGCTTTAGAGCCGATTAAGCCTCCGGTACCCCCACTCACTCGGCGAAATACAGCGTAAACGCCGCTTCATGCCAATTTTATGTGAGACCTTATTATTATACCGGTCAACCCGGCCCTTTCATGGCGAAGCGCGTTTCCACGGTCACGCTGGCAGATTTTTGCGTGCAATACGTCAGCGACTGGCGAAAAAGGACCAAATTATCGAGTTTCTATCTAGATGACCTTGTAAGAATGTCCACCACTTAAATTTTGTAATTTTAACTTTCAATATCAAGCAAGTATTATGAATTACATTAAATAGCAACCTTGTTACAGTTAGTCTGCATTTAAGCACTGAAGCTTTGGGTGATTCCGTATTTAAGTTGATGATGACCCGTTTGGAACAGTGGTAGTGAACGCTGCCTCTGGTGCAAGGGTTGCGGGTTCGATCCCCGCACAGTACAAACATTTGTGTGCATGAACATATCTGTTTGTATTGGCCTGGGCGTTATCTATATATTATAAGTATGCATTTACAAAAGAAAAGTATTATATGTATATATTTGTAATCCCACTGTTGATTCTGATATTCGTAACACAGGTGCTTGAGCTACCTATCTCGGAGTCAGATCAATGTATGTGATGTTGTGAAATATTTATTTATTATTTATTTATTTAAGTAATTTTAAAATTTGTTTCGGGAATAAAATAAAAATTATCACATCCTTTAGTTATAAAATACTGTCTAGAGATCTGTACTAATTAATGATCATGCCCATCATCTAGATGGTTGGCAGTCTTCAACTGTGCGTTTCTCAAGAAACTTTCTACCTCGTACGACAACACTGTGGAATGAACTATCGCGTGCGGTGTTTCCGGACCGATACGACCTGCAAACCTTCAAGAAAAAAGCGTACTCGCTTTTAAAAAGGCCGGCAGCGCACCTGTGATTCTTCTGACGTGGCAGGTGTCCATGGGTGTTGGTAATCGCTTACCATCAGGTGATAAGTCTGTTCGTCTGCCCCTCATCATCAGCCTATCGCAGTCCACTGCTGGACGTAGGCCTCTCCTAATTGTTCGCCACTGTGATCTATCCATGGCTTCTCGCATCCAGCTCTTGCCATGCCATCCTGCGCAGCTCGTCCCCCCACCTAGCCAGAGGGCGTCCTACATTACGTTTGCCAAGACGCGGTCTCCACTCTAGAACTCGTTTACCCCATCGGCTGTCGGTTCTGCGGCTAATATGGCCAGCCCACTGCCACTTAAGCCCCTATATCATTAAAAAAATACCTCACATAGGTCTCATTCCAAATGTCATCAAAGCATTATGATTCAATAACTATTAGAAACATTACAAAAAAAAGATTTAGTTTAACGTACGCCGCAGTTAATCATAAGGAAATCATTCTGGACGCAGCCGCAAATATGAGTTATGTAACACTTTTATATAGCCTCTAATACAGGCCTATTACAGGCGTTTTATGCAATGTTTTTGTACTCCCTCTGTTGTCTGATATCCGTAACACAATAGGGAATCAGGTCAATGTATGAGATGGTCTATGAACTTATTTCTTTATGCACTAAGCTACCACCGGTCTTTGAAATAATAAAATGTTAATTAGTTTCAATTTGTCCAGTCATGAACAGTTCATGGCTCATTCAAATGCATGCATGTTAAATAGCATTTTGCATACAATTACAGTAATTTATTGTGAACAAATAAAATGTAACGGCGCATGTTAAATTATGATGGAATTAATAAAGAATGGAGTGACGATCTTATCTTACCTTATCTGTTAGGGGCCATTTTCATGGGGCACGTCGACCCTAAGGGATCTTTTGTACCTCCCCTATCTTTTGCACTCCTACTTACGAAGATTCGTTTCATCAGCGTCACGATGTCTTTCGGATTGAAGTGCCTGTAGTCTCCTGGTTTAGGATAAGCGTCTGCCTCTGGCTAGTGAGTCGCATTCACATAAAAGATGTTCTATGGTTTCTGCCTCCTCCTTGCATGCTCTGCAGTCGCTGTTCGATATCATGTTCATCTTCATCAACATTGGAGCTTTGGATGGAGCGACGATACTAACGCCGCCAATTATATTGATTGTGGTGATTGGAAGACATTTTACGCACTTTAAAGCGACGGCTGCGCTTACGGTTCCGGGTTCGATCCCCGGGTCCGGCCGAAAATGTGTAGGTACCTGAGTTTTTCTGTTAAGAAATTCTTAGTGTCAGCCGGGAGTCTGAAAGTTGGCGTTCTTGTAACCCCTTGCCTCGGAAAGCACGTTAAGCCGTTGGTCCTGCGCCCAATCCCTCGTGCCACGCTGGTGTCATGCCATCGGAATATGAAGGCAAGGGAATAGAGAGTGCACTTGTGTTTGCGCACACACTTGAGCACTATAATATATCCTGCGTAAGAGGCTGATCGTTGACGTTGGCCGTGTTACCCGCAATCGGTTGGAGGATATTATTATTACACAATCGGTTTGCCACAAAGAAACCTTTGTCAATCTCCATCCCTTTAAGGTGACGGGTAGGGCACACTAGCGATGCCAATGGATTTTAATTTTTAGCTACTAAACCGGATCTATTTTAAACAATTCCGGGGTTACAATCTTTCGGCAAACACTTATACTATTTATTAAATAACCATGAAAAACTGTTGGGTTCAACGCGTACGCGAAAAATTGGTTCACGCCAAAAACGCGTGAATCAATGTTTAATAAATAGTATAAGTGTTTGCTGAGAGGTTGTAACCCAAAATTGTTTAAAACAGATCAGGTTTAGTAGCTAAAAATTAAAATCCATTGGCGTCGCTAGTGTGCCCTACCCGTCACCTCAACTATCTCTACTCAAAAAAAGACAGACAAACAGACATAATTTCACATTTTTGTGTGGGCATGTTGTATGTTCTAGGAATCCGTTACAAATCCAATTGTAAGTGACGTAGGCCCACACTTTGCTATTTCATTGGCATATTATGTTAATGACATCAGTTCTTTGACCGGACCGAAAACCGCTACATAATTCAACATAGTAAGAATTAACAAATAGTCCATAGCTTTTAACTCAACTCCTGTTCTTAGATAATTGTTTTTTTGTTACGCGAAAAATTGATTATCGCCAAAAACGGCCACTTTTAGCGTGAATCAAAACGGACTCAACATTTGTGCATGGTTATGTAATAATAATAATAATTCTCATACAACAACAAGCTACAAGCGATAAGACCGCCTTATTGTACTGTCTGTTGCTGTTGTATCATGCTTGTATTTTATTTGTGTGCAATAAAGAATATCAATCTATCTATCTCATAATAATAATTCTCACAACATCTCATACGTTGACCTGATTCCGTACTAAGTAGCTTAAGCACTTGTGTTACAGATATCAGACAACAGAGGAACACAAATATATACTCAAATACATATATTACACCCAGGCACTGAACAAACACAAGTGCTCATCGCACGAATGTTTGTCCAGGGTGGGGATCGAACCCACGACCTTTGGCGTAAGTAGCAGGGTCACTACCAATTGCGCCATCCGGTAAGTCAAAATAATAACTAGTATAAGTGTTTGCCGAGAGGTTTTAACCCCGAAATAGATTCGGATTAGTAGCTAAAAATTAAATTCGATTGGCGTCGCTAGTGTGCCCTACCTGTCACCTTAATCGTCCTGACTGATTCTCGAAGGTGGCCGTTCTACATAGCCGTTAAGTATTCGTCGGTTTCCCTCTAGATGGCGCTAGTACTGGCTAGCCAATTGATGCCTTTATCTCAGTATATATAAATTTATTACTCTATGATCATCGCCAATACGGACAGAGATGGGATTACGAGAGTCCATCTGAGATGGATTACACCTTAAAAACTTTAAAAAACTAAGCTGTAGAAATAATAAAACTGAGTAGAGGACATGTTAGGGCACTCAGTCGGACCCTCACGGGGCACTGCAAATTAAACAAGCACCTGCACAACATGGGCCTTTCAGATACCAAAATCTGCAGGTTCTGTCGCGAGGACGAGGAAACGATTATCCACGTCCTCGGCGAGTGCATAGCGCTGCACCGCTGCAGAAGCCGGCACCTAGGAGCACACATGATCTCAGCAGACGAGATCAAAAGCTCCCCCATCAGCTCCATTCTCGGGTTTATCCTGGGACTGGAGCTACATGAGGTGCTGTAATAGGTTATGGGGCTGCCACGAGAGATCATCTACTGGTCGCAGTGGCTATGAGACACAGGGCTCACCCCATTTCTAACAAATAAAAAAAAATGGTCGTCGCCAATACGGACAGATATGGGATTACGAGAGTCCATCTGAGATGGATTACACCCACAAAAACTTTAAAAAACTCCAATTTGAATTACGCCCACAATCCTTAATCCGAGAAAGCGTTGGTCATGCGCAGGCGGCTCACGTCCAATGCCGTGTCTGTGCGCAATGCGCATGCGCGTAGTGTCACGTCGTGAGATTTACGTAAGACAGGGGCTGTCCTAGGTTTGTGAGGCAGGAATGCATTGGTAGGTAAGGTATTTTTACTAGGGGAGGCCATTTTTTGTCGCTATGTAATGCCACCAACGAATTAATATCGTTGAATGCCACCGACCCAAATTGCAATGGGCCGATGTCCCGGCCCGTGGAGGGGCCTTATGCATACCCTCCTGCTGAGGAGTAGGAGGGTTATGTCGGGCTCTCCTCTAGCGGGGGCTTCTTCTAACGAGAAGTCGGCCAGAGGCATACCGACTAAACCTAAGGGGTTTTCTCTCATCGCCCTTGAGTGGGGAGGAGTCAAGGGTTCAAAAAGGGCGAAACCTGACACCATGACCCTCCCCGGGCGGTGCTCACTTACACGGCGGGTCAGGCGGTTCCTCCCCCGGCTTTGCCGGGAGAGGGGGTAGGGACAGCTGGAGGAGGAAAACTGAGCTGTCCCTACCAGGCAGCAGAGGGAACCTGTGCAATGCCAGAGCTGGAGTATCCACATCACGCGCCAGCGGGCTCCTTTTTCCTAAAGGAGGCCATGGAGGGTCATCTTATTTGCTATTAAACAAAAACCCAATCGAAAACCCTAATAAAGGTAACCGGTTCCGGTCCCTTGGTTGAGCAGCCTTGCCCTAATGCATCTATTGATAAAGTTTGAGAAAGGGATGTCCCGAAACGGAGTGAGAGCTGGCCGCTGAATATCATTTAAATTCAAACACGCAATTTTTATATGATAGCATCTCATCCATTCACTGTCCCATACAAAGACCATACAAGCGGGTAGTACCCATTCAAATCACACAACCGCTATGTGTAGCAGATGCCAGATGAATAATAAACACCGTATGAATATTAAATATATGATCACAGATCCACCTATGTACAGTGGCGGACAGGTCAAGCTATACAAAACTGTCAAATTTCCTCAATCGATTTCGAACTCAATGTATAACAATATAAGGTTTATAATCGAAAGAAGAAATTTGACAGTTTTGTATAGCTTGATGTGTCCGCCACTGTACTACTCTCAAGGGTCAACCCTATAGATTATTGAGTCAGGGTGTTATAATTAATAATAATATCCTCCAACCGATTTTGGCTATATTATAGTGCTCAAGTGTGTAAGCAAACATAAGTGCACTCTCTATTCTCTTAGACTCAAATTCCGATGGGACACTGTGACACGACCGGAGAGGGATCAGGACTTCCGGACTCCGGGCTGACACTAAAAATATCTTAAGGTGACGGGTAGGGCACACTTGCGACGCCAATCGATTTTAATTTTTAGCTACTAAACCGGATGTATTTTAAACAATTTCGGGGTTACAACATCTCGGCAAACATTTATACTATTTATTAAATAACCATGACAAATGTTGGGTCCGTTTTGTACGCGAAAAATTGATTCACGCTAATAGTGTACTAAAACGTTCCCATGACATATTCATAATTATTTAATAAATAGAATAAGTGTTTGCCGAGAGGTTGTAACCCCGAAATGGTTTTAAAGTAGATCCGGCTTAGTAGCTAAAAATTAAAATCGATTAGCATCGCTTGTGTGCCATACCCGTCACCTTAAGGAAACCTTAGGTACATATTTTTTGACCGACCCGGGGATCGAACCCAGGACCTCTTACGCAGCCGTGGCTTTAAAGTGCGACCCACTACCCACTGCGCCACCGAGGCAGTCACTAACATACTTATTTTTTTTTTATTCTAATGTAATGATGACCCGTTTGGAACAGTGGTAGTGAACGCTGCCTTTTGTCCAAGGGTTGCGGGTTCGATTCCCGCACAGTACAAACATTTGTGTGCATGAACATGGTTGTTTGTATTGGTCTGGGTGTTTTCTATGTATTATAAGTATGTATTTACAAAAGAAAAGTATTATATGTATATACTTGTAATCCCACTGTTGATTCTGATATCCGTAACACAGGTGCTTGAGCTACCTATCTCGGAGTTAGATCAATGTATGTGATGTTGTGAAATATTTATTTATTTATTTATTATTTAATTCCACGGACACTGGACAAAGGCACGGGGCTTTATTGTGCTCATTTTTTAAGTGTTACAAATTATTTTTGAAATTTACTCCGCGATAAAATTAATCTAAATTAAATTACAATAACAATCTTAAGTTTAGGCAGGCATGCATGGTTAATGTTAGTAAGATGTATAAATTGTACTGTCATTTTTTTTTTGGGGTAGGGGGTTTGGTGATTCTATGTAGTTAAGGACCTCAGAGGGGGGGTTCTGGGGTATGTTAGTAATTTATCTTTTATTTGCAAGCTTGTCCCTAACCGCGTTATCGCCCCGGCGGATCGCCATTTTGAGGTTGTACTCGATTATTTTTTCGAAGGTAGCCTTCGATGCCATGGACATACTTAATTAAGATATGTAACTTCCCATTGTATATTTGGAATATGAGTAAAAACATGCCATTTTATAACTCATCAATACTTTTTTGCAATTCACAATCACGCTTCTTCTTAAGTGTTTGAGATTGGTAAAAAACCGCTTTAATAGATACAGTCGGCGACACGACCAGATACTTTGCAGTGAAAAATAGAACTTGAGTCTCAGACATAAGGACTGTTAAAAAAGGGCATACACCACGTGTGTATGCCGAAAATATGTTAGTGACTGTTCAAATTATCTTGCATTTAAACGAAAATGAACTTTATAACTAACGTACTAAGAAGCAAAAGTGGGCTATGTCAAAGATTTTGTGGCACGGAAAATCAAACTTCACTCAAATGTAATAGAGTAAATTTTCCTTCAATATTTAGAGACGATTTAATATTTTTTTCATGTCATAGGTGGCAGACGAGCAGACGGATCACCTGATGGTAAGCGATTTCCTCCGCCCAATTAGACACCCGCGACACCAGTGGAGTCAGAAATGCGCTGCCAACCTTTAAGCCCCCCTTACCCCGGATTGGGCATCCGAAACCCTCACTCACGCAGCGAAACACAGCACAGTGCTGCTTCATGCCGGTTTTCTGTGAGGCTGCTGTATCACTCCGGTCGAGCCGGCCCATTCATGCCGAAGCGTGGCTCTTCAACTGTCACATTATTGATGCCAACTGTACAGTCAACAGCAAATGTTGATTAACACTTTTCTAGAATGACTCTTATGCTCCACGGAATAAGCAACTACACTCGCGAGCAAAAGTTTGGAATCATATTTATCATACAAACATGATCAGTTCAGAAGCCTTCACTTAATAAATTTATCTGAACTGTAGCAAGAAACTAGACATCATTTATTTCATTGGTTTTCAACCATAACTCATCTTC
Organism: Marasmia exigua; assembly: GCA_019059595.1. Classification (NCBI taxonomy): domain Eukaryota; kingdom Metazoa; phylum Arthropoda; class Insecta; order Lepidoptera; family Crambidae; genus Marasmia; species Marasmia exigua. Next base: position 2,336,366 of record CM032492.1, read on the forward strand.
ATAAAGTTCAAAATACAGGTTGTATCTGTGACCATTTACATCCCTTTAACCACGTGTTCTATTTACCATTATGAACAACATTTTATTCTATCACTTTTGAAAATTCGCATGAAAAAATATTGACTTTTCGTACAAAGTCGGTCACGTGACTTTGTCATTTTGTATGGGGAGTCAAAAATATTTTCGATGAATTTCGAAAAGTCGTTGAACAAATGTTCAGAGGGGTTAAAGGGATGTAAATGTTCACAGATACAGCCTGTATGGCGGTCCCATATGGTTACTTCCCTGGCTAAACGTTAATGTAAATCCATGTCGAAAATGTTGGATTTATACATTTTTTAACTAAGCGCAGAACCATGGCGATTACTCAAAAATTTAAGAAATATTAGTGGTTTATAGCATCGTATAGTACCTATCTTGTATGGAGAAAGAAAATAAAATAAAATTAAGTTTTCCTATTTTTAGGGAATTCGAAATGGTCTAGCACTCAGTTTCAACGCTTTATTAAAAATCCAACATTTCAATTCACATCAAAAGTATTACTACAGCATAGATACATTTAATTATTGCAGGTCTCGGACTGAGTATGTTTGTATGAAAATTAGGTCTTGATACCAAACTTTTGTACTTCTTCTGTTGACTGAACCCATCAAAGTTTTTACTTATAATGTTTTCAACCGACTTGAAAAAAAGGCGGATATCCTTAATTTGTCGGATTCAATATATTTTTATGAACAGAGCGCGATCATGGGTAAATACTTGCTTAAAAAATTAAAGTCATCATCTTTAATTGAACTAATTAGGGTCGATTCGATCACGCTTACCACGAGTGATACCACGGCCTCACAGAAAAGGGTACTGCAAGCCCAATCCGGGCTAAATGGGAAGCGGGGTTTAAAGCTTGGCAGCGCATTTGTGACTCCAATTGTGTCGCAGGTGTCCATGGGCGGCAGCAATCGCTTACCATCAGGTGATCCGTCTGCTCGGTTGCCAACTACCTATCACATAAAAGTCTTATTCCGGTCTAAATCTTTGGTATAGCGCTGTCATCCCATACAAATCTGACATTATGCCATAGATTTTTCCACGTATAAAGATTGGTCGACTCCAGGCTACTATGTTGGCGGTTTTGTACCCCCGTGCCTCGCACGCACGTTAAGCCGTTGGTCCTGCGCCCTGACCCTATCCGGTCGTGTCGCCTTTGCAGCCGTTGGTCTGCCGTGTGGTGATTAAGCCTAATCCCATCATAGCTATAGTAGCGATGACTTGATTTCTATGATGGAGGCCTTTGCCCTGCAGTGGGACTGTATGTAAGCTGATACTATAAGTAAGTATATCTAACTATGGGTCATTATCATCATCAGCTGCCCTGCAGTGGGACTGTATGTAAGCTGATACTATAAGTAAGTATAACTAACTGTGGGTCATTATCATCATCAGCAACCCCCACTTGTCCACAGCTGGACATAGGTCTCCCCTAATGCACGCCACTGCTCCCGATTTTCGGCCACGCTCATCCAGCCCACACCAGCCAGCCTTCATCATCAGCCAGAATGTCATCATCCAATCTTGTCGCATCTTGTCGTTCCCCCCCCAACTATGGGTACTCATGTCTAATTAAGATACTGTTGTATGTAATCAAATAAAATATTGAAAAAAATCTATTGCAAAAAAGCTACAAAAATACTGGTTGTATTCAAATAAATATAATTGCAACCTTTCGGCAAATTTTTTGCTCATTATTATGAATACATTACCAGATCCATTAATTTTTAACGAAGTTGATTAAAATTAATAACATTAATAAATTTCAATTATTCTATCTTCAACTTTAATCAAAATTAATTAATTTAAAGTGATTTTAGTCTATTGTCACATTAAATCTGTGATTGTCTATGCTACTATGGAAGAGCGGTGTTGCCTATCACAAGAGAAATTAGTCGAAATTTTATTTCGACTCCCCATACAAAATGACCAAGTCACGTGACCGACTTTGTATAAGAAGTTGAAATTTTTTTGTGCGAATTTGCAAAAGTCATAGAACAAAATATGTTATTCAGAATGGTTGATTGAACACGTGTTTAAAGGGGTGTAAATCTGTGCGTCCTGTGAAAAGTGGTACAAGTCGACTTATATCGAATTTGATTTTCTTCTTGCTACTTCATCACAAAAAATCCTCTCTTATTCTGTCTGATCAGACAGAAAAATTTAGGATTTTTTGTATGTTTGATCAGACAGAAAAATAGAAGATTTTTTTGTGAGGAAATGGCAAGAAGAAAATCAAATTCGATAAAAGTCGACTTGTACCAGTTTTCACAGGACGCACAGAAATGTTCACAGATACACCCTGTATTTATTCTGTGTATAGCTTACTGTGATCACAGTGACCAGAAATTAAGGCTCACCAATAGTTAATAAAGAGAGATAAACTGTCAAACTAAAATGTTTGATCAATGATGAAATGTTGACTCGGTTTTACCGATTAATGGCTAAAGTTTTTGCGTCAGTGATACCGCGAAGTATATTTTATGTCAAAACGGAAGCAAGCGTGCGAAATATTTGAAGGTAGGCGAGTTTATTCCACGTGCTTATGTCAACCTGTGCACGTGAGTGGAGATATACCCACTTAGCCGCTAATTAAAATCGAGACTCAAACTATTTATAAATTTCGTCCGTCCATCCGTGGCTCAGTCCAGATGCCTACAAAGCTGTAGAGATGTCTGCCCAAAATTAATCAATTTTGCGGAAAAAACGTCAGTGATAAGTCGACATTTTACAACGTTATTTTTTAATCGTTTAATAATAAAATAATAAAAATAATAATTCTCACAACATCTCATAGGTTGACCTGATTCCGTACGAAGTAGCTTGAGCACTTGTGTTACAGATATCAGACAACAGAGGAACACAAATATATACTTAAATACATATATTATTATATTACATTAAACACAAGTGTTCATCGCACGAATGTTTGTCCAGAGTGGGGATCGAACCCACGACCTTTGGCGTAAGAGGCAGGGTCACTACCAATTGCGCCATCCGGTCAGTCATCAAAAAAGCGAGTTTACATCTCGAAAACGTCTTAAATCATAATACTCGTAGGTATCGTGAATAAAGTCCATTTAGCATGTTAGACCAACAAAATAAGCGAAAAAAAAATCAGCTGTTCTATACAAAATTGAATTTGCGCCCGGCGATAATGTATGGAACATGGAACAGCTGATATTTTTTTTCGCTTATTTTGTTGATCTAACATGCTAAATGGACTTTATTCACGATAACTATTAAGTGGTTTTCGGGATGTAAACGATAAAAAATAACTGTGTACAAGAGAGGTGAGTGGTAGGGCACACTAGCGACGCCAATCGATTTTAACTTTTAGCTACTAAACTGGATCTATTTTAAACAATTTCGGGGTTACAACCTATCGTCAAACACTTATATTATTTATTAAATAACCATGCACAAATGTTGGGTCCGTTTTTGTACGCGAAAATTTTTTCGCGTACGCGTTGGACCCAAAATTTTTTTATGGTTATTTAATAAATAGAATAGGTAAGTGTTTGACGAGAATTTGTAACCCCGAAGTTGTTTAAAATAGATCCGGTTTAGTAGCTAAACATTAAAATCGATTGGCGTCGCTAGTGTGCCCTACCCGTCACCTTAAAAAGTGTATTATTTACTTAAGAATAAATTGCAAAAATATCTACATTACCTAATCTTGGATGAACCTCTATGAACCTTTGGACTTTATTAAATCCGTGTGCATATTTCTTCCTGGTTCAAAAGTCAGGTTTTGGGCCAGGAAACCCTTGTAATAGAGAAATCGGGAACAACGAAGGTATCACATACGCCCAGACCCAACTCTGTTTCATCAATACTTTTTTGATGATGCAGAGTCCCACACACCCCGTCAGGTACCCCGACCTGACGGGAAGGTAAGGTGCCTAATGCATTTTCCCCTTCGTTACAAAAAAAAAGCTAGTGACTCAACCGACGTTCAAACTACTGTGCTTCTAAACAGATCGTCATCTATACTATTTATAAAAAGGTAAATCCAACAGACTAGCCAGCGGCAACGCTTATAGGTAATCCGAAAACACGAAACGCTTCCGCGATCTAATCGACACCTAGCGCCATCTGTTAGTATAAAGTGGAACTAATGTCCCGAATCCGGGACGAGCCACTAGTCGTAAATAAAGTTGATATTCGTTTGTATAATTTTATTCTTTGCACATACTAAATACTTAGTATGCCTTTCAAGTATTGCTCACAATAAGAGACTTATTGCATCTTTGATCTGGGAAACCCCAGCACACATGGGAGGAAATGTAAATAGAAATATTTTGCATTAAACTTTTTATGATAAATCATTGTTTCTGGTTTATTATTGCAAGCATCTACTGTTGTTACTACCGCCTTAATAATAAATACATATTTCACAACATCACATACATTGATCTAACTCTGAGATAGGTAGCTCAAGCACCTGTGTTACGGATATCAGAACCAACAGCGGAATTACAAATATATACATTTAATACTTTTCTTTTGTAAATAATTACTTATAATACATAGAAAACATCCAGACCAATACAAACAGACATGTTCATGCACAAAAATGTTTGTACTGTGCGGGGATCGAGCCCGCAACCCTTGCACCAGAGGCAGCGTTCACTACCACTGTTCCAAACAGGTCGTCATTTATCACATTATAACAAGAACTTCTAGTTAAACACTGCTAGTATCATGGTACTAACACATCCTTTCGACAGAGAGTAAAGTGTAATTTAAATTAGTTTATCCTAATTAACATTTCGCATACGTGCGCTCAAAGTCGCACGTTCCGGCCTTCGGTTGCGCAAGCGCAGCGTACGACTGCCTTAATTTAGCTAGACATACTGGCTCCTTAGTTAAGGAACTTTTATTATGGTGTGTCCGTTTATTTTGTGGTGTGACTGTACCTTCTCTTTTTTTCTCATTCTCGGTTGCATCCAAAGCTGGCGCTTTCGAGTAATGTTGGCGAATAATCAACAATATATTTAATCGATAATGTCGTCAATTTAAACGATTATAATCGATTATATCTTATTTATTTATACTTTTATTGCACAAATTTTGATACAATAAGGCGAACTTAATGCCAAGAAGCATTCTCTATCAGTCAACCTTTGGGTCATGCAGAAAGTGCAGTGGTGCGGCGAAAGGAAAATTTGTAGTTACTAGTAATGAGAAAAAAAAACAAATATTAAATAACAACATTATATACATACCTACATATATAAATATATTATTAATATGTACATTATAAATAAATACAATATATGCTGCTAACTAAAAACAAAAAAAAAGGAAAATACATAGGAAAAAAATACTACATACAATAAGTTATTTATATACATATAAGCAATTAAGTCATACCAAAATAATATATCGACCAAAATAATCGATTATTACATTATTTGGGCCCCATTGGGCTTTATCGATTAATAATCGACGTACAATCGATTATGCAGCTACACTACTTTGGAGCCCAAGAACGCTACGGCCATTGATTGAGGGTTTGGGGAGTCTGATAGTTACCGATAAAGAGCTAACCTTCCGTATCTATTTTCTTCTATGTCTATTTTTACCTTCGTCTATGTCTATTTATTATCATCTGTGTCTATTTATTTTATGTGTTTATTTTTTCTATGTCTATGTATTTAGTTTTTTTTACATTATAGCAGACAAACGAGAAGACGGCTCACCTGATTGTAAGTGATTACAGCCGCCCATGGACATCTGCGACACACTGGGCATCACAGATGCGTTGCTGGCTCTTAAGGGAGGAATAAGATATTTTCTTGAAGATCACCAGGTCGTATCTGTTAGTTTCATTTGCATCTATTTATTTTTATCTGTGTTTATTTATTTTCTTCTGTGTCCATTTATTTTCATCTGTGTCTATTAATTTTCATCTGTGTCCAATTACCTATTTTGTCATGTGCTTTCTGTGCCTATTGAAAAATTTCAAAGACTCACCTCAACAACTTCTCTACCAGCAGTTTCCCCAGGAATCCCGTCCCCCCGGTGATGAACACGGAGTTGCCCGCGAACATCTTCTGTATTTGGGACTCGCCGAGGGACACCTTATCCTCCACCATGTCTTTATATGTGATGTCTCCGCCCTGCTTTGGCTCGAAGGTGTCCGTTTTCACGCCCTGCACGTCGAACGTCATTCTGGAAAGAAAGTATAGGGTTAAGGTAAGTATATGCGAAAGAAACTTCTATTAAAAGCATCGGTTGTTCTCACAATGGCCGTGTGGTCCCCGTCAGAGTAGAATAGGCCACCCGCACTCTTACCGAGGTGTCGTAAAAGGCGACTAAGGTAAAGCTGCTGGCATGATCATCAGCACCCAGAGAAGGAAAACTCTGCATTTATATCAAAACCCTCGCCAACCTGTCTGCCAAGCGTGGTGAGTATGGCAATTACCCCTCATGTGATTGAGGGAGGCCCGTGCCCCAGCAGCGGGGACTTAAATGGCTGATGATGATGATGTTCTCATAATAAAACTATTTTTAGTGTAATTAGTACGACGAAGAGGTATGAAACGAATGCTTCTGCCGTGTACCGTTATTTTATTAAGTATATAAGGTTTTTTTTTATAGAGGCATAGTATATTGGCTCTCCTCAGCATGATGGTAAGCAAGAGAAGACCAAGTTGCAATTACAACGGAAGCGATGTCAGGCATCAGCTCCGTTGGCACCGCCATACTGGCCCGCGAGATGCTTCTTCACGCTTCGTTTGAAGGAATCCATAGAGAAAGAACGTGCGCCGATAATGTGTTTCATTTCTGGATGGTGCGTCAATTAGATTATTAATAATTTTGTAGAGTTAATTATCTCAATTTAAATAAAATACGAACTTCAAAGGATGTCTAAAAACCAGTTTAGTGCCGAATATTAAAGTCAATTCCTCATTTATTCGCAGTTTATCATCGAGTCAACGGAAATACGTAATGGTTTTTCTATCTTCTTTAGATGACCGTGTCACGTGACACGTTGGCCGTGTGGTCCCGGCAGAGTAGAATAGGCCACCCTCACTCTTGCTGAGGTGTCATAAAAGCCGACTAAGGTAAAGCTGCTGGCATGATCATCAGCACCAAGAGAAGGAAAACTCTGCATTTATATCGAAACCCTCGCCAACCCGTCTGCCAAGCGTGGTGAGTATGGCAATTACCCCTCATGTGATTGAGGGAGGCCCGTGCCCCTGCAGTGGGGACTTAAATGGGCTGACGATGATGATGACACGTGAGTCTTTTTACCTTTCTCTTAATCACGTGCCGATATTTCTTGGAGGGGTCTCCATAGAACTTTTGTCATAATAGCGACACTTGCCCATTCCATCGCCGGAGGACAAGGCGCGGCGAGCTGCTTCCTCCCTACGTTGTTGGCTTACCCCTTATCCGCACGAAGCGATTCGCTTCCACATTTATAATGCGAAAAGCTAAGGGATGGAACTCCTTGTCAAGGTCTGTTCTTCCGGACCAATACAATCTGGACATCTTTAAGGCAAGAGTGAACAGGCATCTTCTAGGCAAACGCGTTACATCCTAGACCTCATCGTCACTTTCCATCAGGTGAGATTGTGGTCAAGCGATGGCCTATAGTTCATTTTTTTTGTTATGTAGATAATTGTTAATGATATAGCCTGTATGTATAAGTACTGTACAATGATTAATTAAAAGTATTTAAGTGATAAATTGCAATGTACTTAAATAAAAATAGATGGATCCTCTGACGGTAAGCGATTTTTTTATGTGATAGGTGGCAGACGAGCAGACGGATCACCTGATGGAAACGATTGCCGCCGCCCGCCCATCCGTAACACCAGAGGGGTCACAAATGCCAACCTTTACCCTTTTCCCCCGAATTGGGCCTCCGGTACCCTCACTCACGCATCGAAACACAGCACAGTGCTGCTTCACGGCGGTTTCCTGTGAGGTAGTATCACACCGGTCTAGCCGGCCCATTCATGCCGAAGCGTGGCTCTCCCATGGCCAAGATTGACGCGCCCATGTGTGTGTGTCACACAATAGTGGAGTCACAAGTGGCTGCTTTTATTTGTAAATTTACCAGATCGGGAGTCGAACCTGACGCTTGATCGGAACATCTAAGCCACTGCGCCATTGTCGTTGTGTACTAATACCTATTCATTTTCTCAGTATTTGTATAACATAAGGTTAGGATTTCCCCAGTTCCGGTTGCCATATTGTACGGACAGCCGGATGTGGCGACATCTTTCGTCGTATCGCAAACAACTCATTAAGGTGGGGTAATACTGTTCCAGTTTAATGTGGTTTTAATTTAATTATAATGATTGTCTATGATGATTGATGACGCATGATGTTGGAAAAATAATAAAATCTTTGTCTGGCAATACCAACACCTACTGACATAAGGGAATAAATGTTCTGAAACGTGTAAATGATTCAGTATTTTTTATTTCTTTTCTTATAAAGTACACAGAAGAGACCTACAGCTTATTCATGTTTAACAGGACAAGATTTAATATGAAGCACCACAACTTTAGGCTGTAACTCCGCCAGTATGTGTACACCAACACGGGACGCGAACATTTAATTATATTACAACCTGTGCGGATAAAGAATGGGATCAGATATGGCTTCACTTCTCGCTCGCACACTATTTGCGTCTATACTCGCACCCCACAAGTGCGAGTATAGACGCGCCGAGAAGTGAATGGATGCGCCGCCATTTCTGATCCCATTCTTTATCCGCACAGGTTGTATATACCTAACATGAAATTAGCAGTACCGATAATATATAAAGTTACATCAAAAGCTTAGATATAACTAATTAAAACTAATTCGAGTACGATAAGATAAAATATAATAGGTGCCGTGTGGTCCCCGGCAGAGTAGAATAGGCCACCCTCACTCTTACCGAGGTGTCGTAAAAGGCGACTAAGGTAAAGCTGCTGGCATGATCATCAGCACCCAGAGAAGGAAAACTCTGCATTTATATCAAAACCCTCGCCAACCCGTCTGCCAAGCGTGGTGAGTGTGGCAATTACCCCTCATGTGATTGAGGGAGGCCCGTGCCCCAGCAGTGGGGACTTAAATGGGCTGATGATGATGATGATGTTCTCATAATAAAACTATTTTTAGTGTAATTAGTACGACAAGATGTATGAACGAATGCTTCTGCCGTGTACCGTTATTTTATTAAGTAAATAAGTCTTTTTTTATAGAGGCACAAGTATATTGGCTCTCCTCAGCCTGATGGTAAGCAAGAGAAGACCAAGTTGCAATTACAACGGAAGCGATGTCAGGCATCACCTCCGTTGGCACCGCCATACTGGCCCGCGAGATGCTTCTTCACGCTTCGTTTGAAGGAATCCATAGAGAAAGAACGTGCGCCGACAACGTGTTTAATTTCTTGATGGTGCGTCAATTAGATTATTAATAATGTTGTAGAGTTAATTATCTCAATTTAAATAAAATACGTACTTCAAAGGACGTCTAAAAACCAGTTATGTACCGAATATTAAAGTCAATTCCTAATTAATTCGCAGTTTATCTTCGAGTCAACGGAAATACGTAATGGTTTTTCTGTCTTCTTAAGATGACCGTGACACGTGACACGTTGGCCGTGTGTCCGGCAGAGTAGAATTAGGCCTACCCTCACTCTTGCTGAGGTGTCATAAAAGCGACTAAGTAAAGCTGCTGGCATGATCATCAGCACCAAGAGAAGGAAACTCTGCATTTATATCGAAACCCTCGCCAACCGTTCTGCCAAGCGTGGTGAGTATGGCAATTACCCCTCATGTGATTGAGGGAGGCCCCGTGCCCAGCAGGGGGACTAAATGGTGACGCTGATGATGACACGTGAGTCTTTTACCTCTTTCTCTTAATCAAGTGCCGATATTTCTTGGAGGGGTCTCCATAGAACTTTTGTCATAATAGCGACACTGCCCATTCCATCGCCGGAGGGAACAAGGCGCGGCGAGCTGCTTCCTCCATAACGTTGTTGGCTACCCCTTATCCGCACGAAGCGATTCGCTTCCACATTCATAATGCGAATAGCTAAGGGATGGAACTCCTTGTCAAGGTCTGTTCTTCCGGACCTACTACAATCTGGACATCTTTAAGGGAAGAGTGAACAGGCATCTTCTAGGCAAACGCGTTACATCCTAGATCCTCATCGTCACTTTCCATCAGCTGAGATTGTGGTCAAGCGTTGGCCTATAGTTCATTTTTTTTGTGATGTAGATAATTGTTAATGATATAGCCTGTATGCTTAAGTACTGTACAATGATTAATTAAAAGTATTTAAGTGATAAATTGCAATGAACTTAAATAAAAATAGATGGATCCTCTGACGGTAAGCGATTTAAAAAAATCGCTTACCGTAAAATTAAATATGTGATAGGTGGCAGACGAGCAGACGGATCACCTGATGGAAGCGATTGCCGCCGCCCACCCATCCGTAACACCAGAGGGGTCACAAATGCCAACCTTTACCCCTTTCCCCCGAATTGAACCTCCGGTACCCTCACTCACGCATCGAAACACATCACAGTGCTGCTTCACGGCGGTTTCCTGTGAGGCCGTAGTATCACATCGGTCTAGCCGGCCCATTCATGCCGAAGCCTGGCTCTCCCATGGTCAAGATTGACGCGCCCATGTGTGGATGTCACACAATAGTGGAGCCACACACAAGTGGCTGCTTTTGTTTGTAAATTTACCAGATCGGGAGTCGAACCTGACGCTTGATCGGAACATCTAAGCCACTGCGCCATTGTCGTTGTGTACTATAATACCTATTCATTTTCTTAGTATTTGTATAACATAAGGTTAGGATTTCTCCAGTTCCGGTTGTCATATTGTACGGACAACCGGATGTGGCGACATCTTTCGTCGTATCGCAGAAAACTCATTAAGGTGGGGTAATACTGTTCCAGCTTAATGTGCTTTTAATTTAATTATAATGATTGTCTATGATGATTGATGACGCATGTTGTTGGAAAAATAATAAAATCTTTGTCTGGCAATACCAACACCTACTGACATAAGGGAATAAATGTTCTGAAACGTGTAAATGATTCAGTTTTTTTTATTTCTTTTTTTATAAGGTACACAGAACAGACCTACAGCTTATACATGTTTAACAGGACAAGATTTAATATGAATCACAACACAACTTTAGGCTGTAACTCCGTTAGTATGTGTACAACAACACGGGACGCGAACATTTAATTATATTACAACCTCTGCGGATAAAGAATGGGATCAGAAATGGCGGCGCATCTATTCACTTCTCGCTCGCACACTATTTGCGTCTATACTCGCATCCCACGAGTGCGAGTATAGACGCGCCGCCATTTCTGATCCCATTCTTTATCCGCACAGGTTGTACATATATACCTAACATGAAATTAGCAGTACCGATAATATATAAAGTTACATCAAAAGCTTAGATATAACTAATTAAAACTAATTCGAGTACGATAAGATACAATATAATAGGTGCCGTGTGGTCCCCGGCAGAGTAGAATAGGCCACCCTCACTCTTACCGAGGTGTCGTAAAAGGCGACTAAGGTAAAGCTGCTGGCATGATCATCAGCACCCAGAGAAGGAAAACTCTGCATTTATATCAAAACCCTCGCCAACCCGTCTGCCAAGCGTGGTGAGTGTGGCAATTACCCCTCATAGTGATTGAGGGAGGCCCGTGCCCCAGCAGTGGGGATAAGTCCCCACTTAAATGGGCTGATAATGATGAAGATAAAATATAAGTTGATAAATAATAATAATAATATCGGCGGCTAATCTCAACAATCAGCCACGTACGCAGGATATATTATAGTGCTCAAGTGTGTGCGCAAATATAAATAAATAAATATTTCACAACATCACATAGATTGATCTAACTCCGAGATTGGTAGCTCAAGCACCTGTGTTACGGATATCAGAATCAACAGTGGGATTACAAATATAATACTTTTTCTTTTGTAAATACATTATTATTATACGTAGGAAACACCCAGACCATGTTCAAACATGTTCATACACACAAATGTTTGTGCTGTGCGGGGATCGAACCCGCAACCCTTGGACCAAAGGCAGCGTTCACTTCCACTGTTCCAAACGGGTCGTCAAATATAAATACACTCTCTATTCCCTTGCCCTCATAATGCAATGGGACATTACTGTGACACGACCGGAGGGATCGGGCGCAGGACCAACAGCTTAACGTGCTTTCCGAGGCACGGGGGTACAAGACCGCTAACTTCCAGACTCCGGGCTGCCACTGAGAATTTCTTACTGAAAACTTAGGTACAATATTTGGACCGGGACCTCTTGCCCAGCCGTCGCTTTAAAGTGCGACCCACCAACCACTGCGCCACCGAGGCAAGCTATTTAGCTTATATTGTTGATCTAACATGCTAAATAGACTTCATTCACGATACCTATACAGCTGTACCACGTTTATAAGTTACATCGGCAAAATTCGTCTACGCAGAAGAGCAAGTTTAATCTGATTGCTTACGATTGCGAAAGCAGTTGAAATACAGACTTTATTGCGTTACGTTAAGATTAAATACAATAAATCCAGAGAGGAATGCTATCTCTCTCTTACCCGCACTCGCACCGAACATGGCGCTGACGTATCAACCAATTAGAAATTGTAATTTTTGACGCTCGTAAATGGAGCGTTGTGATTGGTTAAGATTTTGCCGCAGTATTCGAAAATAAGACTTCTGCGCAGGTACATTGGTGTAACTTATACAATGGACAACATTTCAAAATTGCTAAGCTCTGAAACAAAAAATACCATTTCTTTATTTACTTTTCCGCTGCGCGAATATATATTTATTATTTTTTTTATATTTCTTATTTACTGAGAAAAAAAATAAAAACTAAAAAACGTATGATGACGTCATCGGACTGCAGAATGTAAAATATTTCTTTGCTTAGCACATTTTAGTTTTAAATTTACGAAATGCCAAACCCATGACATGCAAAAAAAGACAAGTTAAACACTTGACATTGGCGGAATCATTGCGTCGCTGAACGTGTGATTGAGTCCACAAAGAAAAAAAAAAAAAATAAAGACAACTTGTCAACGTTGAATGAATGAATGACGTTGACAATGTTGACACTAGTATTATTTACCTTTGACAGTAGTACCTTTTTTTATTAAAACAATGATAAGCAAAGGAATATCGCTGTATTCAGCCGTCCGATGATATTTAGAATATAAAGAATTTTAATAATTATTGCATGAAAATGGCCAAATTTTGAAAAAAGAAAAAATATGGGTCTGTTCATTTTATGTCTATTTTCATATAAAAAAACAATATGGACATGTTGAAAATATGAAATGTTGTCCATTGGCAAAACTGTACCTATCTCGGTCAGATCAATGTATAATATGATGTTGTGAAATATTATTATATTTTTATGAACTAATGACAGTTGCACGAGTATGCAATAAAAAAATGGCTAACCAGGTGCAATAAAATTGTACCTAAGTCATTACGACGGACATAACTACTCGTAAATTTATAGGTGTAAAACAAGAAGAATTCACAATGTAACTTAACATAATACTTGGTATGATGAATTACAATTACATTACTATGTAGTATTCTAAGAAAAGACCCATAAATCTCAACATTTTAACAAGTAAACATCATGAGTCACAGAAAACATAACTTTATTTTGATTATAGAGGAACACTTCCTCGTTTTTAAAGTGACCGGTAGGGCACACTAGTGACGCCAATCCATTTTAATTTTTAGCTACTGAGCCGGTTATATTTTAAACAATTTCGGGATTACAACCTCTAGGTGCGAGAAGCCATGGATAGATCACAGTGGCGAACAATTGGAGAGGCCTACGTCCAGCAGTGGACTGCGATAGGCTGATGATGATGATGATGAACCTCTAGGTAAACACCTATAACATGCGAGTATAGACGCAAATTGTGTGCGAGCGAGAAGTGAATAGATGCGCCGCCATTTCTGATCCCATTCTTTATCCGCACAGGTTGTATACATTTTATTGAGTCTAGAAAAAAAATTCATAGGTCCGCTTGGTCTTAACGCCCTGTTGGTCTAGTGGTTCAAGTACCGGGCCGTGATCTCAGGGTCCTGGGTCCGATTCCCGGGTCGAGCGAAAAGTATGTTTTGAATTTTTCGGACATAGCTCGGGTTTGTGATCACCAATCCGCATTTGGCAAGCATGGTGATTAAGCCTAATCCCATCATAGTAGTAAAGTAGCGATAACTTGATTTCTATGATGGAGGCCTTTGCCATGCAGTGGGACAGTTTATACGCTGATTTAAGAAAAAGGTCCTCTTATTTTTACTAATGATATTTTTAAAAGATCACAGTATTATTTAATAAAAAATATTTTAAAAGGTTTTCCCTTTTATGTTAATATCAGATTAAATGATATTTTCACTATAGCCGAATTTCCTATTACCTCTCATTATCATCATCATCAGCCCATTTAAGTCCCCACTGCTGGGGCACGGGCCTCCCACAATCACATGAGGGGTAATTGCCATACTCACCACGCTTGGCAGACGGGTTGGTGAGGGTTTTGATATAAATGCAGAGTTTTCCTTCTCTGGTGCTGATGATCATGCCAGCAGCTTTACCTTAGTCGCCTTTTACGACACCTCGGTAAGAGTGAGGGTGGCCTATTCTACTCTGCCGGGGACCACACGGCGCCTATTACCTATGTGTTTGCAAATCATGCAGATACCTAGAGATGAGCCGGTCTGCCGAGTTTACCAGTTACTCGAATATATACTGATCACGTGTGTTGACATCTGTAATGGATTGCAAATGTTATGTGAACTGGTCATGTATGATTATTTGAATAGTAAGGTACAAACAGCGACATTAATACCTAGTCCCCTAAAGTTGTCAATTTTTGCTAGAGTTGGGAAACGAGCGAGCGGGTCACCTGATGATAAAAACGCCGTGACATCAGAGAAGTCATTGATGCGTTGCCGACCTTATAAAAAGGCGTGTTCTTCACTGGAAGAATCATCATTCAATGATTTCTTTATTGGCCACAGAACACACATAAATAAATAATATAAATATATATTTCACAACATCACATACATTGATCTGACTCCGAGATAGGTAGCTCAAGCACCTGTGTTACGGATATCAGAATCAACAGTGGGATTACAAATATATACATATAATACTTTTCTTTTGTAAATACATACTTGTAATACATAGAAAACACCCAGACCAATACAAACAGACATGTTCATGCACACAAATGTTTGTACTTTGCGGGGATCGAACCCGCAACCCTTTGAACCAAAGGCAGCGTTCGCTACCACTATTCCAAACGGGTCGTCAAAATACACAAATAGGAAAAATTCTGTAGCTAACAAGACCCCAGGGACCGGAACCGGTTACGCTTATGAGGGTTTTGATTAGGGTTTTTGATAGGCTCAAAAACCCTATCAATAAGGTAAGAATATCATTGGTTTACCTCATCAATATGCTTGCCCATTCATTACGGTAAGCGCTATCATCACGAAAAACCCTATAATTGACTTACCATATTAAGACAGGGTTTTAAAATTCTTCTAAGCTATTTTAATATCTACACGCTAAGCATTTGAATCAATAATGCGCACCTCGCTAAAACGGAAGCCGATTGGTGACCCACCACTCAAATGCGTGGAAAAGAGATAGACAATCAATAGGGTAACCCTTACTATGCGGTAAGCGGTTGTTACCCTATCAATAGGGATACCAATATAATAAAATCACACAATCAATAAGGGTAAACCTATTGATTTAGTAAATTAAAATAGGGTTACCCTATCGATAGGCTTAATTCTGAAAAGGGGTTTTCCGATCCACGGCCCAACCTCAGCATTTTGGTCCTATAACTCGAAGTTGGTACATCACTAAAGGGAACCAATCATTAGAGAATATTTATGATCCGGCTCGAAGGACCAGTATGATAATGAAACAGGTTATTGGAACGCGTATTGCAAAATTTCTAAGGATATGAATCCTCTTCATTTTAAATATATTGACCGTGGGAGAGCAACGCTTCAGCATGAATGGGCCGGCTCGACCGGTGTGATACCGCGGGCTCGCAGAAAACCGGCGTGTAGCAGCACTAAACATCATGAAATAAGGACATTGTTTTATCGCCTCGTAGGTACTTTAGGATGATTTAACTATGTAAAAAAATATATAAAGCGTGACAGAGTTGTAAATAACAGTGGAAGAGCCATGCTTCGGCATGAATGGGCTGCGTGAGACCCAATCCAGGGGAAGGGGGGTTAAAAGGTAAGCAGCGCACTTGTTACACCACTGGTGTTGCAGGCGTCCATGGGCGGCGGTAATCGCTTACCATCGGGTGATCCGTCTGCTCGTCTGCCACCTATATCATAAAAAAAATGGCACTAATTTCGGGGGATGTGATGGAGGTGTTCAATTCAATACGCACACATATTTGCGTCTATACTCGCACTCGTGGCGTGCGAGTATAGACGCAAATAGTGTTCGAGCGAGAAGTGAATAGATGCGCCGCCATTTCTGATCCCATTCTTTATCCGCACAGGTTGTACAGTCATTCATATGGCAAATAGTTCATTAACGAATACTTAGGACAGACTATTTATCAATTGTAGTCTGTTATATAAAAGTTAAATGTTGATTTGTAAGTTTGGCCATTGTCGAAGAAAAGAAGATCTACCCACCCCAGCTTCTTTTTATGTCATAGGTGGCAAACAAGCAGACGGATCACCTGATGGTACGCGATTGCCGCCGCCAATGGACACCCGGGACACCAGTGGAGTCACAAGTGCGCTGCCAACCTTTGAACCCCGCTTTCCCCTGGACTGGGCCTCCGGTACCCTCACTCACGCAGCGAAACAAAGCACAGTGCTGCTTCACGCCGGTTTTCTGTGATTCCGTGGTATCACTCCGGTCGAGCCGGCCCATTTATGCCGAAACGTGGCTCTCCCACGTGCAAATTCATGGTTTCATATTCAAAATCTTTCTCATTCACATATGCAAATTAAGCTTTGTCACAGATATTAAATTATTTAAGTAATGCATTTTCTTACTTATTAAGGACATGTAAGGAGGTAAAGCTTTAAAAAAATAAATGGATATTAAATGGATAGGTAATTGATCGGAAGTTCTTAATGTAATTATGCCAGATGGCAATTATATCGTCCGCCATTTTGGTCAAGGGTGCCAAAAAGGACAAAAGGAAAGGTTTTAAGGTTATCAGGTAAAGTTGTATAAAGTGTAAGTAGAAAACACGTTCCATTACACTGCCCTACAAAACTAAGAAGTGAAAAAAACCAACCAAAAAAATAGCAATGGACAATACAAGAAAAAAATATTTGCATTTCTATACGCTTTTCAAATATAGGAAGAGAAAACAGATGACCCATATTTTTTTGTTATCACTAAATGTTTGTTTTTATTCATAAATTTATTTTTGAAATTATTAATTAATATGCCGGAAGTAACGTTGTCCTGAGGCTCAAAGTAAGTATAATAAAAAATGTTTAGGTGACCAAGTTGGCCGTGTGGTCCCCGGCAGAGTAGAATAGGCCAACCTTACTCTTACCGAGGTGTCGTAAAAGGCGACTAAGGTAAAGCTGCTGGCATGATCATCAGCGCCCAGAGAAGGAAAACTCTGCATTTATATCAAAACCCTCGCCAACTCGTCTGCCAAGCGTGGTGAGTATGGCAATTACCCCTCATGTGATTGAGGAGGCCCGTGCCCCAGCAGTGGGCACTTAAATGGGCTGACGATGATGATGATGATAACCAAATTATAGTCCGACGCTGTTTCGTTTACAAGTGTCAGTGCTTTTGACATTTTCCCATAGATAAAATATTGCACAGCGCCCCCATGGCAAAGTCACTGAAGTGCATTCTGGAGCCCAATTCTCGTGCTCGTGACTTTTATTATCATACGACATATATCACTAAAACATAGTATGGTTTTTAGGTGATATCCGCCATGTACTAACAACTACCCCTCATGTGATTGAGGGAGGCCCGTGCCCCAGCAGTGGGGACTTAAATGGGCTGATGATGATGATTCGCATGTATAACAATTAGATTAAATTTATGAATGTATGAAGATTTTGTTGTATGAACATGCTTCAATCTTTTTTCGATCTTACCAAAGTTTTTTGATATGGGTTAGTAAGATATCAGAAGGCCTTCAAAATAAGCAAATATTATTGTCTAATGGCAATAATACCTCGTTTAATATCCTAAATAATTATGCAAGTTTGATATTCTACAATTCCGGAAATGATCACGCCATAAAGTTAACAAGGTCAAATCGCCTAAACTTTAGGCCTCTTCAATAACTCTAATAACTTCGGCCAATATTGACACCTTGCCTACAATAGGTAAATATTTGGTTATCACTTGAACATACAAATTGTGGAATCTAAGACGTCGGTGGAATCAATTTGTGACTCCACTGGTGTTGACACCATGACCTTGCGGAAAACCGACGTGAGGCAGCGCTTTGTTTCGCTGCATGATTCTATTGGTGTCCATGGGCGTAGGGCTTAGGCCAAGAACGCACTAGCGGTAGGCAGCGATACGGCGTGCCGTTGCGGCAGACCGCACATCAATATTTACATGAGATAGCTTAATAACAACGCACTCATTTGCGGCCAGCCGTCAACCCGCTCCGATTGTCCTGGAGCTGATAGATAGATATAATTTATTGCACAAAATACACAACTTAAGTACTAGACATTACAGAAATTTTTTGTACAATTTCGGCGGTCTTATAGCTGAAAGTGATTTCTTCCAGACAACCTTCGGGTAAAGGGCATTGAATAGTAGAGGAGGGGTAGGTGGTGCAATATTTAAAAAGAAAAAATGAAATAAAAAAACAGAAAGAGATAAACTGTAAATATGTTATAATTTGTCTGATGTGCGGCACGCCGCATTGCGGCTTATTAATTAATTATTTTTTTATACTACGTCGGTGGCAAACAAACGTGCGGCTCGCCTGATGGTGACTCCAGGGGTCATGCATACGCGTTGCCGTTAATCTAACTACATTTTTTATTTTATTGTGAGAATAATAAAAACTATCAAGATTTGCATGTTATGTAGATAATTTAGCAATATTTTAGTGAAATTAATAAAACATTTGAATAAAAAAAATAAAAAAAGCGGGAAAATAATGTATATATTTGTAATCCCACTGTTGATTCTGATATCCGTAACACAGGTGCTTGAGCTACCTATCTCGGAGTCAGATCAATGTATGTGATGCTGTTAAATATTTATTCATTATTATTCATTTAAGACTAATGTATGTATCACGGCGTCACGGACCGGCAGGGGGGTAACTTGATCTGACGCTGACTGTACCTACCACCTTAAATAGTGCAAATAAATTTATTTAATTTTATGTAAGTAACCTTTAAGTTTTTACAACCAAGTGGCTTAGTGTTGATGTAAAATGTGTTAGTCAAAATTAACAAATAAAAAGGTCGAAACAATAAAAAGATAAATGTTTCAAAAATATTGGTCCTGCAATGACCAATAAGTTTAATGTTAGTAAAGTAATGTTGGTCAAAAATAACCAATAGGTCAAAAGTAACAATTTAATTGTAAAAAATAATAATGGTCCTAGAAATAGGTAGTCAAAACCGGTTTGAAAGAATATTGAAAGCTTTTTTAATGGAGGAAAGGAAAAACAGGTATCACGATCATTTTAAGATGTCATTGTATCCATTTCATGATAAGTAGGTATGTGTGTTACTATGTCCTTTACGATTTGATGAATGACGTATATAAATTTATAATTGAGATTTTATAACGTTACAAAGTAAAAGATTTCTTATTTATTTTAAGATTCGCTTTTTAGTTCATTCAAAACAACATTGATAGATAGATACACTTTATTGCACAAAATTTACAGATCTTAGCCTAAGTTATTATACTAAAACAATGTAGGCGGTCTTATCGCTAATAGCAGACTCTCTTCCAGACAACCTCAGGGTAGAGGAAAAGTATAGCGAATTAAGAAAAGGGGTAAGGCAGTGCAAGTCAGAAAAAGAAAAAAATAAGACATTGTATAAATACGAGTATGGTATATACATACATACATTATATTAAATAAATATATACTAGCTATAAATACTAATACATACTAGTAACATTGATCAAAACTATTAGGTCAGTAAAATAAGAGCTAAGTTCTAGTACTATTTAGATGGGTAGGGGCAGCTGAAAATCAGCGCTGACCTATTTCAGCATTAGCTGATCTGTAATTATTGGTTCCACTTGTTTAGTTTGAGAAGGATGCACAAACAGCTATAAGCATTTGTTACATCCATTATTGTGCCAATTTGTAACTGCCTCGGTGCCGCAGTGGTTAGTGGGTCGCACTTTAAAGCGACGGCTGCGCAAGAGGTCCCGGGTTCGATCCCCGGGTCGGGCCAATAATTTGTACCTAAGTTTTCGGTAAGAAATTCTTAGTGGCAGCCCGGTGTCTGGAAGTTGGCGGTCTTGTACCCCAGTGCCTCGGATAGCACGTTAAGCCGTGGGTCCTGCGCTCAATCCCTCTCTGGTCGTGTCACAGTAGTGTTCCATCGGAATGTTGAGGGTAAGGGAATAGAGAATGCACTTGTGTTTGCGCACACACTTGAGCACTATAAAATATCCTGCGTACGGAGCTCGGAGATTGGGCTCCTGGAGCCCAATTCTCGGGCTTGTGATATTTTGAAAAAAACTATGTTTTAGTTAGTGTAGTAGTATATGTCGTATGAAGATAAATAATAAATAAATATTTCACATCATCACATACTTTGATCTGATTCCGAGATAGGTAGCTCAAGCACCTGTGTTACGCATATCAGAATCAACAGTGGGATTACAAATATATACATATAATACTTTTCTTTTGTAAATACATACTTATAATACATAGCAAAATAATATGATAAATGTCACGAGCCGAGAATTGGGCTCGACCCCAATTCTCGTACGTTTGGATACGGAAGGTTTGGACCATGATTCAGGATTTGTGGAATCTGGTAATTACAATGAAGCGACTGCCGTCTGACCTTCGCAACTCTTTAACAGGCAAACCAGACCAACTGAATCATGGTTACACGTTTCAGAAACTATCCGAATCGTGCAGGTTTCATCACGATGTTTTCCCTCACCGCCGAGCTAATGGTAGAAATATGCACATAGATTTGAAAAATTCAGAGGTCCACGACTGTCCGCATGGAAGGCGCGTTCTTATGCACTTAGCTACCATTGCTCCACATTACAAAAGCGTCACAGCCTTATAACCTTGGCCGACGTTCCGGATCGCAAAAATTATGTAAGGTCATAATTTACAAGGTCAATATCATTATGACCTTCTTATATGAGGAAATAACAACATAATATAGTATCGACGTGTGTAACTCTTTACTGAAACGACTCAGTGATCCGACTCATTGATCCGACTCAGTGATCCGACTCAGTGATCCGACTCAGTGATCCGACTCAGTGATCCCACTCAGTGATCCGTTTCAGTGATCCAACTAAGTTATGCGATTCAGTGATCCGACTCAGTGTTCCGACTCAGTGATCCGACTCAGTGATCCGACTCAGTGATCCGACTCAGTAATCCGACTCAGCCAAATGACACACTGTTCCGAATCTCTAATGTTCGCTCCGAATGTATCATTCGACTCAAATGGATCTCGAGTTCGAGTGAACCGAATGAGCTGAATGATCAGAGTGAGCCGAAAGAGCGGAATGATTCGAGGTGCCGAATGATCTGAATGAACTGAATGATCCGAGTAAGCCAAATGCATGAAGGAAGAAAACGCGTGCTTTAAACGGAATGCGCCATTTTCGGAAAAAACGTCACAGAGTTTGAAAGAGATTAAACCGGCCCTGACGCGGCTTTAATGCATCTCTTTTCGGGTGCGATAGAGAAAGAACGTCACCCAGCACGTCACCCCATTACTAACGGCTTCGCGCGGTTTTTAAGTATGGCTTTCTATGAAAAGGCTCCGTCTGATTTGGGTGCACGTCTGTGGCCGAATAAATAAATACTTCACAACGTCACATACATTGATCTGACTCCGAGATAGGTAGCTCAAGCACCTGTGTTACGGATATCAGAATCAACAGTGGGATTACAAATATATACATATAATATTCTTCTCTTTATATATATAACTTATAATGCATAGGAACCACCCCGACCAATACAAACAGATATGTTCATGCACACAAATGTTTGTACTGTGCGGGGATCGAACCCGCAACCCTTGGACCAAAGGCAGCGTTCACTACCACTGTTCCAAACGGGTCGGTCGAATGAGTGGAATGAATCACGGATCTATCTGAGAGTCGATGTTTCAAATGAAGCGTTTCACTGATCCGCATCTCTGCACTGATCCAGATGCAAATGTTCCAATCTTTTGAAAGATACGTTTTTGCCAGGTCTGGTGTATTCTACCTGCTTAGCTGATAAAGTGATAGTGTGCCAATTTCATCAAGAACTTCCTACGTAACGGTATGACAGATCATGATGATATCTGACATTCCCAACTGCGCCCGACTACGACTGGACTGATACCACGGTCTCACAGAAAACCGGCGTGAAGCACCTGTGCTGTGTTTCGCTACGTAAGTGACCTCTGTGCTGTGCTATAGCCCAATAGTTTTTAAAACTATTGGGCCACAGCACAGCACAGACCCCGACGGTCGAGAAATGCGGTCATGCCGCAAACTCCATCTTAGCTTCCCTCCTCATTCCTCAGAATCCTATTCACAATCCTTTACTGTTCAATCCATTCGTCTCTGGAACTCCTTACCCCTTCCAATCAGGAAATCACAATCCCTTCCTATATTCAAGTCCCGTGTCAAAACACACTTCCTATCTCTATAAATAGGTACACTGTTTTTTCCTTGTCTCTTCTTCCTTTTTTTTATGTGGTCTGCTCTCTGGTCATTTATACCTATCTATAAGAAATATTTTTATTGAATTTTTGTTATAAATTATCTATGTATATATTATTATTTGGTATGTATGTATTGTTTATTATTATTTATGTAATGTAATAATATTAACATATATAATAATGTATAATTCTGCCATTCTCAATTTCATTTGTTAAACTACTTTGCACTGCCTTCCCTTATTATTACGAATACGATATCTCTTTCCTCTACCCAAAGGTTGTCTGGAAGAAATCGCTACAAGCGATAAGACCGCCTTATTGTACTGTCTGTTGCTGTTGTATCATGCTTGTATTTTATTTTTGTGCAATAAAGAATATCTATCTATCTATCTATCTATATTAATAATAAGTAATCTAAGGTATTGGCAAAGTACCATTCATTTGGCACAATAATGGATGTAACAAATGCTTATGGCTGTTTGTGCATCCTTCTCAAACTAAACAAGTGGAAACAATAATTACAGATCAGCTAATGCTGAAATAGGTCAGCGCTGATTTTCAGCCGCTCCTACCCATCTAAATAGTACTAGAACTTAGCTCTTATTTTACTGACCTAAATGTTACTAGTATGTATTAGTATTTATAGCTAGTATATATTTATTTAATATAATGTATGTATGTATATACCATACTCGTATTTATACAATGTCTTTTTTTTCTCTTTTTCTGACTTGCACTGCCTTACCCCTTTTCTTAATTCGCTATACTTTTCCTCTACCCTGAGGTTGTCTGGAAGAGATTGCTATTAGCGATAAGACCGCCTACATTGTTTTAGTATAATAACTTAGGCTAAGATCTGTAAATTTTGTGCAATAAAGTGTATCTATCTATCTATCTATCAATGTTGTTTTGAATGAACTAAAAGGCGAATCTAAAAATAAATAAGAAATCTTTTACTTTATAACGTTATAAAATCTCAATTATTAATTTATATACGTCATTCATCAAATCGTACAGGACATAGTAACACACATACCTACTTTTCATGAAATGGATACAATAACATCTTAAAATGATCGTGATACCGGTTTTTTCCTTTCCTCCATTAAAAAAGCTTTCAATATTCTTTCAAACCGGTTTTGACTACCTATTTCTAGGACCATTATTATTTTTTACAATAAAATTGTTACTTTTGACCTATTGGTTATTTTTTACCAACATTACTTTACAAACATTAAACTTACTGGTCATTGCAGGACCAATATTTTTGAAACATTTATCTTTTTATTGTTTCGACCTTTTTATTTGTTAATTTTTACTAACACATTTACATCAACACTAAGCCACTTGGTTGTAAAAACTTAAAAGTTACTTACATGAAATTAAATAAATTTATTTGCACTGTTTAAGGTGGTAGGTACAGTCAGCGTCAGATCAAGTTACCCCCCTGCCGGTCCGTGACGCCGTGAAACATACATTAGTCTTATATGTTTTATTAATTTCACTAAAATATTGCTAAATTATCTACATAACATGCAAATCTGCTGGTATGATCATCAGCACCCAGAGAAGGAAAACTCTGCATTTATATCAAAACCCTCGCCAACCCGTCTGCCAAGCGTGGTGAGTATGGCAATTACCCCTCATGAGATTGAGGGAGGCCCGTGCCCCAGCAGTGGGGACTTAAATGGGCTGACGATGACGATGATGCAAATCTTGATAGTTTTTATTATTCTCACAATAAAATAAAAAATGTAGTTAGATTAACGGCAGAGCGTATGCATGACCTTTGGAGTTGCAAACGTCCATAGGCTGCGGTAATCGCTTACCATCAGGCGAGCCGCACGTTTGTTTGCCACCGACGTAGTATACAAAAATAATTAATTAATAAGCCGCAATGCGGCGTGCCGCACATCAGACAAATTTTAACATATTTACAGTTTATCTCTTTTTCTGTTTTTTTTATTTAATTTTTTTCTTATTAATTATTGCACCACCTACCCCTCCTCTACTATTAAATGTCCTTTACCCGAAGGTTGTCTGGAAGGAATTCGCAGCTATAAAACCGCCGAAATTGTACACAAAATTTCTGTAATGCCTAGTACTTAAGTTGTGTATTTTGTGCAATAAAGTATATCTATCTATCAGCTCCAGGACAATCGGAGCGGTTGACGGCTGGCCGCAAATGAGTGCGTTGTTATTAAGTGGTTTCATGTAAATATTGATGTGCGGCCTGCCGCAACGGCACGCCGTATTGCTGCCTACCGCTAATGTGTTCTAGGCCTAAGCCCTACGCCCATGGACACCAATAGAATCACGCAGCGAAACAAAGCGCTGCCTTACGTCGGTTTTCCGCAAGGTCATGGTGTCAACACCAGTGGAGTCACAAATTGATTCCACCGACGTCTTAGATTCCACAATTTGTATGTTCAAGTGATGACCAAATATTTACCTATTGAAGGCAATAGTTGTCAATATTGGCCGAAGTTATTAGAGATATTGAAGAGGCCTAAAGTTTAGGCGATTTGACCTTGTTAACTTTATGGCGTGATCATTTCCGGAATTGTAGAATATCAAACTTGCATAATTATTTAGGATATTAAACGAGGTATTATTGCCATTTGACAATAATAATTGCTTATTTTGAAGGCCTTCTGATATCTTACTAACCCATATCAAAAAACTTTGGTAAGATCAAAAAAAGATTGAAGCATGTTCATACAACAAAATCTTCATACATTTAATCTAAATGTTATACATGCTAATGTTGCATATATATGGAACAGATGAGCAATAATATTATGGTAGTACCTACTTCTAGGACCATTATCATTTTTTACAATAAAATGGACAACATTTCATATTTTTAACATGTCCATATTGTTTTTTTATATGAAAATAGACATAAAATTAACAAACCCATATTTTTTCTGTAAGCGCCAAATGACGTCATCGGACGGCTGAATACAGCGATATTCCTTTGCTTATCATTGTTTTAATAAAAAAAAGGTACTGTAGTCAAAGGTAAATAATACTAGTGTCAACATTGTCAACGTCATTCATTCATTCAACGTTGACAAGTTGTCTTTTTTTTTGACAGTTGCATGCCATGGGTTTGGCATTTCGTAAATTTAAAACTATAATGTGCTAAGCAAAGAAATATTTTACATTCTGCCGTCCGATGACGTCATCTTACGTTTTTTAGTTTTTAATTTTTTTCTCAGTAAATAAGCAATATAAAATCGATTTTCGCTAGTGTGGCTACCAGTCACCTTAACGAAAAGGCGCTGCCTTTTCGTAGTGCACGTGTCCATTTAGCAGTGAAATAAAAATGACATTGATTCATATAAATTAACCAATCAAATTAATTCAATGTCACGGGCATTGAATAACAGAATATTATAATACATAAGTCTTCGACGAAGACAAGATAACCAAAGATGTTATTTCGCTTCCGGTTAATTTGTTTGATAAGGTAAAACAATATTAGCCTACTTTGGTATTTCCCGAGTAGTCTAAAATTTAATTTATTGGAGTCAAAACACCCAACAATAAAGTATTGTTTAATTTAAAAATAGTAAAACAGAATGTATACAGATAGAATCAACATAGCCTGCGATAACTAGTGGTGGAAATTATTTAAGGCAAATGTGTTATATACTTAAATTTTTCTATTTGTATTATAATGATGCTGTTTTTTTCCTGAATAAATAAATAAATAAATAAACAACCAAATTATTGTAACCATACGGATACGGAATAAAAAATTTGCATTATTCTTTTACACCTGTTATGACCATTAAGGCGACGGGTAGGGCACACTAGCGACGCCAATCGATTTTAATTTTTAAACTAAACCGGATCTATTTTAAACAACTTCTGGGTTACAACCTCTCGGCAAACACTTATACTATTTATTAAATAACCATGCACGTATGTTGGGTCCGTTTTTGTACGCGAAAAATGGATTCACGTCAAAAGTGGCCGCTTTTGGCGGTAATTCACATTTCGAGCACAAAAGCAGACCCAAAAGTAATTCTCACAACATCTCATACGTTGACCTGATTCCGTACTAAGTAGCTTAAGCACTTGTGTTACAGATATCAGACAACAGAGGAACACAAATATATACTTAAATACATATATTACACCCAGACACTGAACAAACACAAGTGCTCATCGCACGAATGTTTGTCCAGGGTGGGGATCGAACCCACGACCTTTGGCGCAAGAGGCAGGGTCACTACCAATTGCGCCATCCGGTCAGTCAGAAAAGTTAAGTATAAGTATTTAATAAATAGTATAAGTGTTTGCCGATAGGTTGTAACCCCAAAATTGTTTACAATAGATCCGGTTTAGTAGCTAAAAATTAAAATCGTTGCTAGTGTACCCTACCCGTCGCCTTAAGCTTTAAAACTCCCAACAACCAAATTATTGTTACTATCATCATCATCATCAGCCCATTTAAGTCCCCACTGCTGGGACACGGGCCTCGCTTAATCACATGAGGGGTAATTGCCATACTCACCACGCTTGGCAGACGGGTTGGCGAGGGTTTTGATATAAATGCAGAGTTTTCCTTCTCTGGGTGCTGATGATCATGCCAGCAGCTTTACCTTAGTCGCCTTTTACGACACCTCGGTAAGAGTGAGGGTGGCCTATTCTACTCTGCCGGGGACCACACGGCAGATCATTACTATACGGATTCGGATTCGGATTGTTACTATACGGATACGGAATAAAAATCTTGCATTATTTTTTAGTCATTGTTGTTGTTAAATTCTTACTTTTGACCTTTGTATTCTTATGTCGAATTTACTTTGTCGTAGGCCTTAGTCATGTCTAAAAATATGCCTATAGCATATTGTCTATTATTAATAATGTTTAGTTTCCTGAATATATTTCATCAGCAACCCACACTCGTCCACTGCTGGACATAGGTCTCCCCTAATGCACGCTACTGCTCCCGATTTCCGGCCACTCTCATCCAGCCCACACCAGCCAGCCTTCGAATGTCATCATCCCATCTTGTCGCAGGGCGTCCTACACTACGCTTACCGAGTCATCATCATCATCAGCCCATTTAAGTCCCCACTGCTGGTGCACGGGCCTCCCTCAATCACATGAGGGGTAATTGCCATACTCACCACGCTTGGCAGACGGGTTGGCGAGGGTTTTGATGTAAATGCAGAGTTTTCCTTCTCTGGGTGTTGATGATCATACCAGCAGCTTTACCTTAGTCGCCTTTTACGACAACTCGGTAAGAGTGAGGGTGGCCTATTCTACTCTGCCGGGACCATACGGGGTTAAGAGATAATACCATAGAGTAACTTATAAATACTAACATAGAGGCGTCAGTTGGCTATAATAGCCAGTGCTAGGAATATTGGAAGAAATGGAAACAAAAGAATCTGGGCTATTGGGTTGAGGTGATGGACTATGTAAGCGGGACTATTGAAGGACTATGGCACCTGCCCAATGATGAAAATCACTATGTAAAATGGACAGGCGGTAACTCGTACGCACAATGTATGGTTTCCCTGTCTATGGATTCCGAAGCTCAAACATAGTGACGTCGCTTCATTGTCGATTAACAGACTGACCTAAGGAAACGAAATTAAATTACCATTATATCTACCTAAATAATCCATGCATCTGAATTCTTACATCGAACCACACGCAAGCGATTGTCATTCCATCCCCATCATCTCGATGGATGGCGGTCTAATACTGTGCGTTTCTCGCGGAACTTTCTACCACGTACCTCAGCTCTGTGGAACGGTTTGGCTGCGGGAGTATTTCCCGATGGCTACGACTTAGGGACGTTCAAGAGAAGAGCGTATCTACTCATTTTGAGCGATCTCTCTGATTTCGCGGATGTTAATGGGCGATTGATTGCTTTCCATCAGGTGACTCGCTTGCTCGTTTGTCGCCTCTAGCATAAAAAAAAACAAATGGAAAAAAATAATGAACACATTTGGCTGATCAAAACGGACAATAAGCCTATCTTTCTATTAAAAACGACTTTTCAGTGTTTTTTGTGGACCAATGTCAATAAAAAGTCAATGGTCGAACGCCACGGCTTGACCTACGCACATGTGCGAAAAAAATGCGGAGTCACGTTTAATGAGTCGCAATACAGATGATAAATACACTTTTATTAAGATTTAGGGATGTGTCATCCTAATTGGTAAAGTATCGATATAATGTTATTTGTAAGTATTTTTTTCAATATTTCCTTTTTACTTCTTACAAGTTGTGTACTTATATCACTACATCCTAAATTCTTACAAATTGGCAAAGTATCGATGTAATGTTTTTTCTACGTTTTATTTTTCAATATTTACTTTTCCTCTTAAAGTTGTGTGCTTCTACATCCTAAATTCTTACAAATTAGCAAAGTAACGATATAATATTATTTATATCTATGAATCCCACCTATCACACAAAAGAGATCCATATTTAATGATTTTTAAAACGTATTTGTTACAGCATTTACCTATACGTAGTTCTATTTCTTAGATGTATTGTTTTCAGAAATTGGTACTAGACTGGCCAATCAAATTATGTAATTTTCGGTATTCTAGTGACATAATATGTTTCACTGGTATAGGGGCTGCACTGTATTTCATAGCATACCTATATAATATACATAATAAATTATTTATTTATTAAAGTCTTTGAGGTTACTTAAAATATAGTTAATGAAGGCAATGAGTCGCTAGTTGTCTCTTTTCTAATGACTTTTGCGAATGGGAAAACCTATTACCTCAAGAATAACGGGCTGGACCAATTTAAACGAAGTACTTACTTATCTAAGTTTTTATTTTGTATTCTTCTTGGCCCAAAATACTTATGTTTTCATATGTGTCAATATTTTTTCTTATGCATGTACATTAAAGTTAATTAGACGTCTCTAAGGGCCGATTTATTGATTCGTAGTTACCTTTTGGTTAAATTAACTATTAACCGAATCTCCCTCATGATATTGTGCTGTATATGTATTTGTTTGTTTGTATACGTTTTGTTTTGTTTTAGATGGTGTAATTCTCAATCAAAATATTTTTAAAAATCAGAATGAGAAAATCCTAACACCGGTCAATTTCTAATTAAAAACGTGTCTCTTTAATCACTCGACATTGGCAGAGTTATATGAGTGTTTGCCGTTTTCAACACAGTAGCAGCCATAATTTTTTTTTAACTATTGTTAATTGTCTAACCAATAGTCAAAGTGACAGCGTCAAAGTGACATAATTCCTTGTAATATAACTATTGCTCATAAAACACATTTCAGCGATATTTTACCATTGGTTATTTTTTTAAACCATTACTTTAATTAAACTACGGATTAAAAATTCGGCCCTAAGTGCGGCAGTAAGATGGTATTACAAAAAAAGTTTGTACGCGATTGCCAAAGGCTCTAGCAAGAAAAAAAAGCATCGATATCGACCTTAATCGATTAACAACCCTACTCAGCTCGAAACCAAACAACAGTATGTAACAAGCTACGTCACTGGCCGAGTCCATCCAAGCTCACGTTTTCGAAGGTAAACATTATGTCATTAACAAAACTGCTATTGGTTGGTACTAAATATTTGTCGGTGTGATGCTAAGAAATATGTTTTGTAAGTAAGACAACAATATTGCGCCTTTTTTACTAACTACATTTTGGTATGGTGCTTTTCGTAAATGTTTGTTAAGGCGACGGGTAGGGCACACTAGCGACGCCAATCGATTTTTAGCTACTAAACCGGATCTATTTTATACAATTTCGGGGTTACAACCTTTCGTCGAACACTTATACTACTTATTACATAACAATGCACAAATGCGGACTCAACATTTGTACGCAAAAATTGATTCACGCTTTATAACACGATAAAGTGGTAAAAACTAATAACGAAAATTGGTTTGAACCAGATCTAGAATTTTTTTAATACGTTATAAACCGTAAACCGCAATTCACCTTCCATAATATCTTACTTGCTGCTACGGAACCCTTCATGAGGGAGTCCGACTCGCACTTCGGTTTTTTAATAATTTAAGATGGATTTTATAAATAGCATAATCATTTACTAAGTATCAATATGGAAGCTAAAAGTTGCTAAAATATTTCGATTGTCACCTTGATTTTTGAGCTGAACGAAATAATACAGGTTTATCTAGTTTGCTTGAATTTAATCAACAATGTTACCCGCTTTACGACAAAGACACAAGGCTAAGGACTGGCCACTGTGCGACAATAAGACAGTTACTTACTTTGCTATAGTATTTTATGCACGGGAATAGAGCTCCAGATAGCAATTTCTCGTAAACTCTACATTGAAGTCGTATTTATAGATTTCATTTTTTTTTTTAATTAAGTACTTATATACTTTAGCCGTGTGGTCCCCGGCAGAGTAGAATAGAGCACCCTCACTTTTACCGAGGTGTCGTAAAAGGCGACTAAGGTAAAGCTGCTAGCACGATCATCAGCACCCAGAGAAGGAAAACTCTGCATTTATATCAAAACCCTCGCAAACCCGTCTGCCAAGCGTGGTGAGTATGGCAATTACCCCTCATGTGATTGAGGGAGGCCCGTGCCCCAGCAGTGGGGACATAAATGGGCTGACGATGATGATGTTATACTTTAGATACAAACACAACATGCATTATAAGCAGTAGTGAGTCTTGGCCTCCGATAATAAGAGCCTTAATCTTGGTCGGTCTTGCGCCACTTCCTGCCAATTATCCACCAAGAGTCCGCGAAAATCCATATCGACCTTATCTTTCCAGCGGTATCTGTTACGGCCGACTGGCCTTCGCCCATTAGGAAGTCCAAGGTACGCTCTCTTTACAGCACGATCTTCTCCCATTCTCTCGAGGTGGCCAAGCCAGCGAAGTCGATACGCTTTAGTCTCGCCAATGATGTTAGGCTCGCCAATTGTAAGCAGTAAGTTTTCCTTAAGGTGACGGGTAGGGCACACTAGTGACGAAAATCGATTTTAATTTGTAGCTATTAAACCGGATCTATTTTAAACAATTTCGGGGTTACAACCTCTCAGCAAACACTTATACTGTTTATTAATTAACTATGTACAAATATTGCCACGCACCTCCTCATTGTGGAATCAACTTCCCGCAGCGGTATTTCCGAACCGGTACGACATTGCGAGCTTCAAGAAACGAGCCTATACCTTCCTAAAAGGCCAGCAACGCAACCCCATTCCCTCTGGTATCGCTGATGTCCATGGGCAGCGGTGACCACCAAATAACTCGCTTGCTCGTTTGTCACCCTTTCTCATAAAAAAAATATGACCTGTGCGGATAAAGAATGGGATCAGAAATGGCGGCGCATCTATTCACTCCTCGCTCGTACACTATTTGCGTCTATACTCGCACCCCGAGTGCTAGTATAGGCGCAAATAGTGTGCGAGCGAGAAGTGGGTACATGCGCCGCCATTTCTGATCTCATTCTTTATCCGCACAGGTTGTATTGATAAATTGAGTATAGAAATCAACAGCACAAACCCAAACAAAATCGCTAACCCGACTTCAATGTTAATTGCCTTAGGCCTTCAGGTCACCGGAAAATACGTCGGCCATTAGACGTAGCTGTCACGTTTTTATTATTTTAAAACTTAGGCTGAGGACTAACAATGATAAAAAATAAGGTGTAGTTTAATAAAGTTCGAGTTATCTACTGTTAGAAGGCGAGAAATAAGGAAAATCATTTACGATATTAATAAAACTATTCAACTCGCCCCACATTTTGTTCCCTGCCAAAAAGCACAGATCAATCAACAATAGCCCAAGTTTTACTGTGTTGTCTATTGTACTGTTTTGTTTGTTTTAGGTGGTGTTATGTCTGTATTTAAATTAATTTATTTTTTAAAATAAAAATAACAAACTCAATTAAAGAGATTCATCAACACCATCTCGCATCACCGTCCAATTTCAACAAGAAAAGAAATTAACGTGTCTCTTTAATCACTTGACATTGGCAAGTTGCGGCAAGATGCAGCGCAGAGCCATTATTAAAAAAAAATCAACAATAGACAATCTGTTGACGTTTGCATACTCTGTGGAGGGAGAGGTTTTGACATTTGTTATTTGGCCGTTTTGATCCATTGCTCGCCATAGAAATAAATTGCTTGGTCACGTTTTATACTAAATAATCGTATATAACTAATTGATTTGTAATTAGTTAAGTGATTTAGTTATAAAAACATTTACTAACGCGCGATAATAAATAGTTTAAGCATGACAAGTATTTTGTTTAAAGTAGGTTTCAATAATACATAAGAGCAGGTACAGACAGCCAACATTTGTTTAGATAGATAGATATATATTGACCGGAACCTTTTGTTGGACTATCGAGCTGCACCATCAGTATGGCCTTCCGGCAATATGTATACGAAGAGCAAACTAAGGAATGGAAGAAAATACTAGGAATGAAACATTCAAAGGCCTTCATAGGAAACAATACAAAGATATGGAAAAATATCTTCTCGGAGGCAATAGACAACAGACAAGGATGCTCATAGAAGCGTTAACAGGGCATTATGCAACGAACAAAATGCTGATGAAGATGAACATAACATCGAACAGCGACTGCAGAGCAAAAGATTATTAATTAATTAATTAAATATGAATTAATTATTAGGTATTAAATTGTTTTTTAATATTATTCAGTTTTCATAGCCATAATGTTCTGCAATATATAAAGTATATATATCTATCTGTTTATAAGTAATATCTATTTATTCTGTGGTAAATAGGCACGTCTCGGATTGTTTCCCAAAATAATTGTGAATACCCACAATATTTGAGATAATGATGCTGAACGTGTTCCATTTGGTTTATTCCCGCTGTCCACCCTCCACTAGTCCACCCCGGGTGGACAGTGAAACAATTGTTAAAAAAATTCCCTTTGTCCACCCCCTCTTTCAGCTGAGAAGGGGTGGACAACGGGATTTTTTTAAATATTCGCGTCGATGTCCACCCAGGGTGGACAAGTAGGGGGTGGACAGCGGGAATAATCGTTCCATTTGGTCTGGTTCCCCTGTAAATGGTTGCAGAGGCCAGTCGCTTTATTGTAATTATCAGAAAACCCACAGTAGAGGTTAAATAAGAATTTGTAAGGCTAATTAAATGCATTACAAACAATACAGTTTCTACGCAAATTAATAATGCTTGACTTGACATTTAACATGTCTAACTTTGTAATATCAGTAATAAATAGATAGATATTCTTTATTGCACAAAAATAAAATACAAGCATGATACAACAACAGTACAATAAGGCGGTATTTTGTATATGTCACCGGAAAATAACAAGATCCGTAAGTTTATCAATGTACTAGGAAGTTTATAAACTTTCGTAGGATTCTAAACGGGAGATAAATTGTATTATTTTACGTCCACATTTTCGTACATTGATAAACTTACTGAACTCACTCGTAAAATAATAAGTAAGCAATATCCAAACGCTACGCGCGATCTGATTGGCATTGCCACTTATTTTACGTATTTCAAAGATTCGTATATTTAAAAGAGTTTCTGTGATTGGTCGAACCATATAAAATTTTACGATTAGATATACGTTAGTTTATAGATTTAGCGTGTGACGTCGGAAATTGATAAATTTACGACGTCACACGGTGGACGTAAAATAATACAATTTATCTCCCGTTTAGAATCCTACGAAAGTTTATAAACTTCCTAATAAATTGATAAATTGATAAACTTATATGTAATTGATGACCATAGGAATAAAGAAAGAAAAAAATGATAACCAGTATTTTTAGTTTTCATTAAATAATTTTTTTTATTGAATAAAAAATGTTATAAAAGATAAATAAAAATGCAGGAAGTGACATAGTCCTGAGGCTCTACGTAGGTGATGTCTTTGCTATACAATAAAAAAAGTTGACCCTCTCTGTCATTATTCTAGTCATTGTCAGCCATTTTCATTTTTCTTAAGGTGGTCCGTTTCCTATACAAACTTGTTTTACAGGAATACTTACAGGCATAAGCTTGAATATGGTTAAAATGTCTTTTAAAAAATTATATGGTGTAATCTTTCATGTTTAAAACATAAACAAAGTATAATTACGATTTTAAAAAACGTAGCAATTTGCGAAATCGCTTGAATGTGTGTGTGCTTAAAACGAATGCAATCTCTCGTAAAAACGGCGACATCTATACAAATCTAGTTAAATTTCCTAGATGGTAAGCTATGTTTGCTTAGCGTGAGCAAAGGCGTCATTAATTTGTCATGCCGAGCTGTGACGTCACACGGGGATTTTTACATTTAATTTCTCCTTAAATATCTTTTAAAAAACTCTAAAACAATTCCCATAAACGGTATTTTTAATTTTGCAAAACAATATTGTCGTGTTGTCCATTGCACACCTAAATCCGATCACTGGCCATTATGCTGAAGCCACTATTATAAAAAAAAACCTTTTCCTGGATGTGCCATAAGTACTAAGTAGAGTACTATAAAACGATTACTAGGTTATGACTACGGATAAACATTGTAGTTTACAATGAATATGGTCAGTTGATTGCAGATAATTTTAAGGAAGTTATCAAGATCTAGATCTCCCTGAGTTCCTATTAACGTTTACTGTTTCTCATACAAATATGTTCAATGGTCAATGCTTTATTTTAATTAAGAGGACGGGTAGGGCACACTAGCGACGTCAATTGATTTTAATCTTTAGCTACTAAACCGGATCTATTTTAAACAATTTCGGGGTTACAACCTCTCGGCAAACACTTATTAATAACCATGCACAAATGTTAAGTCCGTGCACAAACGCGAAAAATTGATTCACGCGAAAAGTGGCCGCTCCATTGATATCGAACCAAACGTGTTTGACATTAAGGTGAGAATCGAATGAATAAATTTGATAGTTTTGCATACTTTGATGTGTGGCTTACTGTACAGTGGCGGACACATCAAGCTATACAAAACTGTCTAATTTCCTCAATCGATTTCGAACTCATTGTGTTACAATATAAGGCTTATAATCGAATGAAGAAATTTGACAGTTTTGTATAGCTTGATGTGTCCGCCACTGTACAAGCGTAATGTAAATAAACTTGACTGCCTCTGTGGCTAATTGGTTAGTGGGTAGCACTTTAAAGCGACGGCTGCGCAAGAGGTCGCGGATTCGATCCCCGGGTCGGGCCAAAAATGTTTATCTAAGTTTTCGGAAAGAAATTCTTAGTGTCAGCCCGATGTCTGGAAGTTGGCGGTCTTGTACCCTTGTTAAGCTGTTGGTTCTGCGCTCAATACCTCTCCGGTCGTGTCACACTGGTGTCCGATCAGAATATGAGTGTAAGGGAATAGAGAGTGCACTTGTGTTTGCGCACACACTTGAGCACTAATTATATCCGGCGTACGTGGCTGATCGCTGAGATTGGCCGCTGAGCCTTAAGGCGACGGGTAGCACCTAACTAGCGATACAATTCGTTTTGAAATTTTTAGCTACTAAACTGGATCTATTTTCGGGTTTCGGGATTACAACCTCTCGGCAAACACTTATACTATTTATTAATTAACCATGCACAAATGTTGGATCCGTTTTTGTATGCGAAAAATTGATTCACGCCAAAAGCGGCTACTTTTTGCGTGAATCAATTTTTCGCGTACAAATATTAGGTCCGCATTTGTGCATGGTTATTTAATAAATAGTATAAGTGTTTGCCGAGAGGTTGTAACCCCGAAATTGTTTAAAATAGATCCGGTTTAGTAGCTAACAATTAAAATCGACTGGCGTCGCTAGTGTCCTACCCGTCACCTTAATCGGTTGGAGGATAAGTAAGTAATGCAAATATAGATTTTTTTTGAGTTTACACTCGATATTATATTTTGACTGGACTGAAAGGTGAACCGATTACCTACTTACATTGACATAATCGTCACCTGCATTGTAGGCAAGAAATAAAATTCTGCTTCGTAATGAATGACATAGGCAAGCATTTTTACCACTGATTTTGTACGTCACATGTCGACAATGATAACTATGAAAATATAGTACTGCAGGGCAAA
This sequence comes from Marasmia exigua, assembly GCA_019059595.1. Classification (NCBI taxonomy): domain Eukaryota; kingdom Metazoa; phylum Arthropoda; class Insecta; order Lepidoptera; family Crambidae; genus Marasmia; species Marasmia exigua. The sequence goes on from CM032492.1 coordinate 2,373,390, forward strand.
AGGCCTCCATCATAGAAATCAAGCCATCGCTGCTATGATGGGATTATATAATTATTACGATTTAGGCTTTAGGAAGGTAGGTAAGCCTTTTTAACCAATATTGTAGGTAGGGAAGTACTTTTAGTGCATTTTTAAAGATGCACAATATTATTTTTGTCATCTTGAGTAGGTAGATACGAACAAAAATAACGTGTTATTTTTTAAACGAAGATAGTATTCTGAGATTTTTACACTGAATTGGTTATTTATTAAAAAAAGAGTTATTTTATTAGTTTTCTAAAATTGGCATAGTTTTTGTCTTTTTGTTTTTGTAGCATTCTGTAAATAGGTACTTTTTTATATTATTATTATGGAAATTTTGTAAATAAATAAATAATAATAAAAAATGTTAAAAAAATATGTCAAAACTTACCGTGACACAAAATCTCGTAATGTAATTTTACTTGTCTCTTACGTGTGATTGAAAATTTAAATCTTGTGTTATTTTATTAAGAAAATAGATATACTTTATTGCACAAAGTTTACAGATCTTAGTCTATAATATTATAAGTACTAGTACTAGTGTCTTATTTAATAAAAAAATATATAAAAAAGCCTAATACACATTTACAGTCAACGATAAAATTTACTTAATTGTCAGTAAAACTTGAAAACCTTCTCAAGTAAATATTTTTTATTAACTTGAGCCAAATGACCTGATTTTCTTGCACTTTAAATTCCACACACGCCTTATGTCATGGACGGTCTACTTTAAAAAATACTTTAGATTAAATTGTACAAAAAAGTTTGCGAAATGGACGAAATTAATTAATGTAGGTGAGCAAGTCTTATAAGTAATTCCGTTTTAATGTCTTAAGTTGAAAAAAAATAGAATTAATAAATGATATTTGGGAAAATAATTTCATTTTTTCTTAGAAGTGTTTAAAATTATGGTAGTTTGATATCAAAGAGTATTTTTTTCCGTAATAATAATATTTCTTATTTAATTTCAAGTTACAAATTAAAATCACACCCCAAATTATAAAAAACTAAACTAATCCTAAAAAAAAATCAAAAAAAAACTTACTTTCAAAATTCACTTTCAACTTCAAAAAAGTCCAACACAAAACTCGAATTCACTCAAAAAATACACAAATTCACGATCGCCTCTCCGGTGCGTGTGAGTGGCTAAGCCGACTGTTTCACAATACGACCCTTGGGCTCGCGCGTGATGGTTTTATGAAGCGGAGTGTACTACACTGTGCGCGTTAAGATAGGAAGCCAGTTTGGGGCGAAAAAACCCAAGATAAAAAGGCCTTTTTTTAATGACATAAGTTAATGAGTGACGTAACGTTATTTCAAATAAAAAAAAACTGTGCAAGTCGATCCATAATTTTATTGACGGAGAAATCAGTGAACATACATAGAATATAATTTAAAAAAAACTACACAGTCGAACGAAGAACCTCTTCCTTTTTTACAACAACAATACTTTATTATGGTCTAGAATAAGTAATGGCCAACATGTACCAGTAATAAAAGTAAATAAGGGTCAGATGCATTTGACCTAAAAAACCTCTTGTTTGATTTTTTAAAATGTAATTGATTTTTGAAAAAGGTGCAGACGAGCAAAGAAATCGCCTGATGGTAAGCTCATGGACACCAGTGGAGTTACAGGTGCACCACCGGCCTTGAAACATTTTATTTTTAAAGACTAAAAAAAGGAAGAGGTTCTTCGCTCGACTGTATAGTTTTTTTAAATTATATTCTATGTATGTTCACTGATTTCTCCATCAATTTTGTTATTGTTTGAATTAAACTATTACTAATTTAATGTATGCTTCTGGTATGCCTAAATAGTATAAGTAATCTTGGAAAATAATATCCTAAAACCGATTACGGCTACGGTGACCAATCTCAACGATCAGCCACGTACGCAGGATAGTGTGTTTTTTATGTGATAGGAGGACGAGCAGACGGATCACCTGATGGTAAGCGGTTGCCGCCACCCATGGCCACCCGCGACACCAGTGGAGTCATAACTGCGCTGCCAACCTTCACGCCCCCCCGTTCCCCCAGATTGGGCCTCCAGTACCCTCACTCACGCAGCGAAACACAGCACAGTACTGCTTCACGCCGGTTTTCTGTGAGGCCGTGGTATCACTCCGGTCGAGCTGGCCCATTCATGCCGAAGCGTGGCTCTCCCACAGTCAAGTGCACTCTCTATTCCCTTACACTCATATTGCGATGGGACACCAGCGTGACACGACCGGAGAGTGCTTGGGCGCAGGGCAAACAGCTTAACGTGCTTTTCGAGGCATGGGGATAGGTACGTAACCGCTGATTTCCAGACTCCGAGCTAACACTAAGAATGACTAGTAAATGTGGGAGAGCCACGCTTAGGCATGAATGGGCCCGCTCGACCGGAGTGATACCACTGCCTCACAGAAGACCGGCGTGAAGCAGCGCCTGCGCTGTGTTTCGCCGTGTGAGTGAGGTTACCGGAGGCCCAATGGGGGCAAGGGGAAAAGGTTGGCAGCGCACTTGTGACTCCACTGGTGTTGCGGGTGTCCATGGGCGGCGGAATTGCTTACCATCAGGTGATCCGTCTGCTCGCCTGCCACCTCTCATATAAAAAAAAATTATATAATACATATTTGACATTCATAAATGTTCTGTATGGGCTTAAATTGAATAACTATATTTTTGATTTTGATTTGATTTAACAAGACTTTACAAATACAATACATTTAATAATAATATAAGTGTAGATAGATAGATATTCTTTATTGCACAAAAATAAAATACAAGCATGATACAACAGCAACAGACAATACAATAAGGCGGTCTTATCGCTTGTAGCGATTTCTTCCAGACAACCTTTGGGTAGAGGAAAGAAATATCGTATTTGTAATAAGGAAAGGGAGTGCAAAGTAATTTAACAAATGAAATTGAGAATGGCAGAAATATACATTATTTTATATATTAATATTATTACATAACATAAATAATAATAAACAATACATACATACCCAATAATATATACATAGATAATTTATAACAAAAACTCAATAAAAATATTTCTTATAGATAGGTATAAATGACCAGAGAGCAGACCACATAAAAAAGGGAAGAAGAGACAAGGAAAAAACAGTGTACCTATTTATAGAGATAGGAAGTGAGTGAGTGATAGAAGTGTATGAAGTGTTAAAAATATAATTTTACAATTTTTAGTTCGTGGGTTTTGAAGGCGGTTTTTTTTATAGTTAGTTTATAGCTTTAATATATCTTAGCTCGCACTGTACGGTACGCATACGCATTAAGCGCACACCAGTGACGACACCGCACGTCATCAAGGGAAACAATTTCACAGCCCGTATGTTCATTATCATTCTTAATCTTTATTAGTTAGTACCTACTAGTAGTCTGCCGACACTTTGCAAAGGAGAATTTTGCAGTGATATAAAGTGTCGAAGCGATTTTTTTCTCCATTTTGGAATATGCCATCGAGCCCCTAACATAGACATTTTTTCATGCAATTTTTTTTTTATTAACCCCCGACGCAAAAACGACGGGGTTTTATAAGTTTGACGTGTCTGTGTGTCTGTCTATGGTATCGTAGCTCGCGAACAAATGAACCGATTGTGATTTTGTTTTTTTTGTTTGAAAGATGAATAAGGAGGGAGTGTTCTTAGCTATGTTGGATAAAAATCTATCCAAGATGGCCGCCGTCACAAAGATTTGGATTTGTTTGTGCTGTTTGTTTGCTGTCTGTTTGGTTGTATGTTTTAACACAACTCCCACAATATGGGTATCATATAAAAGGCTTGAGTAGCAGAATATATTAATTGTGAAAAATTTCAAATCCAAGATGGCCGCCGTCAGAAAATGACGAATAACCTATTTGTTGTTCCAACTGCCTCAATATAGGTATCAAATGAAAGAGCTTTAGTTGTGTCGGGGGTTTTTTTAAATTTTTAATTTAATTTTTTTTATGATAGGTGGCTGACGAGCAGGCGGATCACCTGATGGTAAGCGATTGCAGCCACCCCTGGAGACCTGTCAAGTCAAAGGAGTCGAAGGCGCGCTGCCAGCCTTTTAAAAGGGAGTACGCTTTTGTTTGTTGTGTGCCCTCCTTTAATATTTATATTATTTTTAGTATTTGGTGTTATATGCATAATTTGTGATAATTTCGACTATCTAGCTGTCGCGGTTTTTGAGATAAAGCCATTGAACTATACATAGACAATTTAACATAACACTAACACACTTATTAACTACAACATGTGCGGATAAAGAATGGGATCAGAAATGGCGGCACTATTTGCGTCTATACTCGCACCCCACGAGTGCGAAGTGCGAGCGAGAAGTGAATAGATGCGCCGCCATTTCTGATCCCATTCTTTATCCGCACAGGTTGTATACAACGTAGTAATTATAATGCAAGATTTGGCGAAATAGACATGTTCAGACACTCGATTTGTGCTTACAAAAAGAAGATTAGACTTGTTCCATTAGAGTCCTAAATTTTGTCGAGGTATTTGATTGCTTTATTAGTATGTATTGTATTATTTGATTAATTTGGTTACTTACATACTTGTCAAATGTGTTTCACTTTGTTTGCCTCATATTTTGTGCTGTACATGTACTTATGCTCAGTTTATGTTTTAATACTAAACTGTGGAAACTTTACTGATTTCTGTGTTATTTGAATTTGTTTTAACTTTAAGCCAAATCTAATTGTATGTTTCCCAAATAAATAAATAAATTACAATCAATCAATTATCTTATGGGACGCCCTGTTGGTCTAGTGGTTTAAGTACCGGGCCGGATCTCGGGGCCTTGGGTTCGATCCCCGGGTCGAGCAACAAGTATGTTTCGAATTTTTCGAACATAGCTCGGGTTTGTGATCACCAATCCGCATTTGGCAAGCGTGGTGATTATGCCTATTCCCATCATAGTAGCGATGACTTGATTTCTATGATAGAGGCCTTTGCCCTGCAGTGGTACAGTATATAGGCTGATACTTTTTTTTTTTTACTTTAATTATCTTATACAGGTAAAGTACACCCACATACATTAAAATAAACGTTGTCATTCACACTATCAAATCAATTTAAATTAACATTAACATTACATTCATATAAAATTATATAGCTATTTTAAATATTAATAATAAAATTCTCTCAACATCTCATACGTTGACCTGATTCCGTACTAAGTAGCTTAAGCACTTGTGTTACAGATATCAGACAACAGAGGAACACAAATATATACTCAAATACATATATTACACCCAGACACCGAACAAACACAAGTGTTCATCGCACGAATGTTTGTCCAGGGTGGGGATCGAACCCACGACCTTTGGCGTAAGAGGCAGGGTCACTACCAATTGCGCCATCCGGTCAGTTATTATATTATATTATTATCATAACATGTCAAATCAAATTACGGATTAGAATATTAATATATTATAAATAAAGAATGGATAATACGACAACAAAATATATTAACATTTTTAAACGCTTTTCGAATAGAGAAAAAAAAGGTCACCGATATTTTTAGTTATCATTAAATGTGTGTTTTTATTAAAATATTTAATTTTAAATTATTAATTAATATGCCGTTAGTGATGCAGTCCTGAGCTCTTTTATTTTATGTAGAATCTATGGTCCTGAGGCTCAACGTTCGTGATGTCGGTGCTATATGTCCATGATATAAAAAGTTTTTTTTTCCTATATGGCTGCTACTGTGTTGCCTACGGCTAACACATAATAACTCTGCCAATGTCGAGTGATCAAAGAGACACGTTAATTTAATGGTTATTGACCGGTGTAGCGAGTTAAATCCTTTTGATGTTTAATATAAAAAGTTTCGGCGACTTTAAGTTACTTACTGTCACTGTCATTATTTTGTCTTGTCATTTTATGATCAGAAATTTTGTATTATTTTTTAAATCAACATGAGCAAAAGCGTTAGGTATTAATTAGTCATGCCAAGAGATTTTTTTATTTTTTTTTATTTCTGAAATTCCTTCATAAATAAATATCTGTTTAAAAATTCGTAAAATTATTTTTCTATAATTTCTGTGAATCTAATTTAGTAATACCTAGTATTTTTTATTCCGGAAAATGTTTTTTGTCATATTGTGTACGGAGCCCTAGTTAAATATTTTACTTTAAAGTGACGCATCGACGAAACTAGCGCCGCTTATGTCACTGGTGTTTGAATTTGTGTTCTGTGGCCAATAAAGAAATCTTTATCTTTTATTATTTTTTTCAATGCAAAGGTGTCACCCAAGGTCCAGCCTGAAAACCAGCGCTGCAGCTGTTGCTTGCGGCAGTTGCAGCATATGCTGAGGCTGGGCCTTGTTGGCCGCAACTTTTTGTCTCTGTACCTGGTCTTCTCTGCTTTGTTCTATGTATAATGTGTTGTGGACAATATCTTATCATATTTTATTTATTATAACTACACATTTCTATTTATTTTTGTTGCTATGTGTCGCCTCGCTTTTATATTACATACTTGTTGACTATTATTTTCTTTCTGTTATTAATATTGTTTTTTTATTATTATGTTTGAAATATATAAATATATTCTTCCATTTTGGGGTACGCTAACAAAATTGCGGGCTTTTGGCCAAGCAAAGTTTTAGAGGAAAAGTATTATGCTGTTATGATGTCAGAATCCGATTCAAGCTGTAAAAATTTGCGGACTATCCTGCATGTGTTAAGAATCGCTGCTTTATGGAGAGTTAGATAGGTGAATTTTGGCAACTGTAAATTGTTATTATTATTATTTCTTTGTTTTGTCTTTCTTCTTTCTTACGTCGCCCAAGGCTCAGCCTGAAAACCAGCGCTGTAGCGGCTTCGGCCACTGAAACAAATGCTGAGGTTGGGCCTTGTTGGCTACAGACTTTGTCATAACTTGTGTATTTACGTCACTCATGTTTGATTTGTGTTCTGTGGGCAATAAAGAAATATTTATCTTTATGGAGGCACCGTTGTACTTTTTTAAAAATGTTTCAAAATCGCCGTAGTTAATACAAATCTAGTGGCGGCGCATGTTAAGGTGACGGGTAGGGCACACTAGCGACGCTAATCGATTTTAATTTTTAGCTACTAAACCGGATCTATTTTAAACAATTGCGGGGTTACAACCTCTCGGCAAACTCCTATACTATTTATTTAATACTTATGGTTAACTGTTTAGTCTGCTTTTGCACTCGAATTTTGGATTTCCGCTAAAAGTGGCCGCTTTCGGCGGTAATTAATTTTTCGCGTACAAAAACGGACCCAACACATCTACATGGTTATTTAGTAAATAGTATAAGTTTTTGCCGAGAGGTTGTAACCCCGAAATCGTTTAAAATAGATCCGGTTTAGTAGCTAAAAATTAAAATCTTTTGGCGTCGCTACTGTGCCCTACCCGTCACCTTAAGTCGATGCGTCACCTTTTAATCATGGAAGTTTGTCTTCCATAGTGTCATTAAAAGTTACAAAACGTTCTTCATAATTCTTACGTTACTTTTGCGAGCAATTATCATAGTGGGTACTTCGTAAGACAGGAAACAACACGACGATACTTTCACTGGCCATTTTGTGGTCATGGGTCATTATGCGCGCGCAACCGGCCCTTATGGAGAAAAGTGAATTAAGATATTTTGCCATTACAAATTACAATTTCATACTTTTACACATATGCCTGCCATCATTTCGTTTCGGGACTTAATTTTGCGAAACTTTTTTTATAACATCTACAACCTCCTTTGGTAACTAATATAAGTAAGAGAGAACTGGCTGAAAATTAAAAAAAAAAACATGAAAAGCCATTCACTATTTAAAATAAATTATAAGGCAAGTCATTGATAAATATTTTTGTGGGATTTTGTTAAATTAAAAAAGTTCTTAATCATGTTACTATAAAATATATAACTTTTTGAGATGTTCCTATTTTAAATCACTAAAATACGAATTATTACCATCAGTGGTGTTTTTATTCTAAGTGCCTTAAAATAAAAAAACAACAAATTAAATTACGGCAGTGCTAGTGGGCGCAATACATTACCCATCTTTAGGTATATCAATTTATTGTTTTTAATGAAGTAATATGGCGTCAATGGCTTTTCATCAGGTGATACGTCTGCTCGTCTGCCACCTATAACTAAAAACAACTTTTGACTCAATAGTAACATCCTTGAAATTTTTTACTCGCATAAAAGTGATGGACCAAATACCCGTACTTTCTTCAATGGGTCCAAATTCATCATCATCAACCTATCGCAGTCCACTGCTGGACGTAGGCCTCTCCAATTGTCCGCCACTGTGATCTATCCATGGCTTCTCGCATCCAGCTCTTGCCAGCCATCCTGCGCAGATCGTCCCCCCACCTAGCCAGAGGGCGCCCTACATTACGTTTGCCAAGACGCGGTCTCCACTCTAGAACTCGTTTACCCCATCGGTTGTCGGTTCTGTGGCTAATATGGCCAGCCCACTGCCACTTAAGCTTGCTAATCCGGTGAGCAATGTGATGCCGAGTCCAAATTAGTAACAGTTATTGCAAGAGATAACCGACGATTAGGCTAACGGTTTAACGGACGCTCAGACGCTAAAGGTCGTCGGTACGATTTTTTTCTATCAGACAACAGCACACATCTCTCTGGCCCGCAACACCAGTGGAGTCATAAGACTGACCGGATGGCGCAATTGGTAGTGACCCTGCCTCTTACGCTAAAAGTCGTGGGTTCGATCCCCACCCTGGACAAACATTCGTGCGATAAACACTTGTGTTTGTTCGGTGTCTGGGTGTAATATATGTATTTAAGTATATATTTGTGTTCCTCTGCTGTCTGATATCTGTAACACAAGTGCTTAAGCTACTTAGTACGGAATCAGGTCAACGTATGAGATGTTGTGAGAATTATTATTATTATTATAAGTGCGCTACCAACCTTTGAACTCTCCTTTCCCGCTATACCTTCCTAAAAGGCCGGCAACGCATCTCCACTCCCTCTGGTGTTTCTGATGTCCATGGACAGCGGTGATCACTTACTATCAGGTGAATCGCTTGCTCGTTTGCCTTTCTTTCTCATTAATAAAAGCATATCTGACCGCAAAGTAAACTTTAGCACTTGTGTTATTACTATAACTAATTAACGGAGGCACTACAAAATATAGTACCCGGACTAATTATTTATAACCTTACGTAATGATATTAATCATACAATCGCAGTCGCTTACCATCAGGTGATCCGTCTGCTCGTCTGCCACTTATTACATTACACAATAAATATACGCCATTTTTTTCATACTGTGCTGTTTCGCTGCGTAAGTGAGGGTACTGGAGGCCCAATCCGGGGAGAAAGGGGAGTTTAAAGATTGACAGCGCAATTGTGACTCCACTGGAGTCGCGGGTGTCCATGGGCGGCGGCAATTGCTTACCGTCAGGCGAATCGTCTGCTCGTCTGTCCACGCAACCCTTTAATGTATCGGAAAATATCCGAAACTTGCAGGCTACTTCACAATGCTTTCCCTCACCACTGAGGTAATGGTAGAAATGCGCACACATATTTCTAGGTTTACATATGTATACGCACATACTACCTGTGCGGATAAAGAATGGGATCAGAAATGGCGGCGCATCTATTCACTTCTCGCTCGCACACTATTTGCGTCTATACTCACACCCCACGAGTGCGAGTATAGACGCAAAGAGTGTGCGAGCGAGAAGTGAATAGATGCGCCGCCATTTCTGATCCCATTCTTTATCCGCACAGGTTGAAGTATTTTATTGTTAGCCGGCAATACGTTTGGGTAAATTCCGATATTAATTAAATAATACCCACTTCCGACTCATTAGACCGTGACACAGAAATCGAATACATCATCAAATTAATCCGAAATTAGTAAACGATTCTCTTTCAATCGATACTTACTCGAATTATATTAATGCCACACCTAATGATAGTTAGATATAACTTTTTATGATATTTCTAGAATTCCCCTAATCATGTGATTACTAAATCGATATTGTGTACAGGATTCAATCTAGGGAGAGCCACGCTTCGGCATTAATGGGCCGGTTCGACCAGAGTGATCGGTACTACGGCCTCTTTTTTAACCCCCGACGCAAAAACGACGGGGTGTTTACTCAAAGGTATAAGTTTGACGTATCTGTGTGTGTGTGTGTGTCTATGACATCGTAGCTCCCGAACAAATTAACCCTTTGTTTTTTTTTGTTTGAAAGATGAATAAGGGGGGAGTGTTAGCTTGTGTTGTTGTTGTTGGATAAAAATTAATCCAAGATGGCCGCCGTCACAACTCCCACAATATGGGTATCATATAAAAGGACTTGAGTAGCAGAATATATTTATTGTGACAAATTTCAAATCCAAAATCCAAGTCGTCGGGAGATTTTTTAAAATTTTCAATATTAATAATTATATCATATTATGACCCGAAGATATTTTGCCAATGTCAAGTAACTCATTGAGTATAGGTTATAATATCTGTGGTATAGGTATGTGGGTAGTCAACAGCCAAAGTCACAGTCACTAAATAATATGCCGGTGTTTTATGAATGAATAATAATAATAATAATTCTCAGAACATCTCATACGTTGACCTGATTCCGTACTAAGTAGCTTAAGCACTTGTGTTACATATATCAGACAACAGAGGAACACAAATATATACTTAAATACATATATTACACCCAGACACCGAACAAACACAAGTGTTTATCGCACGAATGTTTGTCCAGGGTGGGGATCGAACCCACGACCTTTGGCGTAAGAGGCAGGGTCTCTACCAATTGCGCCATCCGGTCAGTCATGAATGAATGAATGAAAACATTTATTTCGACCAACACGGATCATATACAATTAAAATAACATCAAATGAAATTTAAATTAAATTAAATTACATTACACACATAGATATTTGTTATTATTAAATACATACACAGGCACAGAGCATTAGAACAGTATGCTTACGTCAGTCCTTACATGAACCATGCTGCAATGGTTCAGGTACTGACCGTCATAGCGCTCGGCGAATGCAGTCAGGATGCATTTTATGTTATCGACCGTTTGATTCTGCTGATACCACTCTAAACACATTCGCGGGTTTTAAGACTCTATTAGGTCCAAGCAAGTTGTCCGGGACAACTCACTCGACTCACATAAGCAGTGTTAAAAACAATACAATGGACAATACGACAAAAAACTATATTCGCATTTTTATACGCTTTTCGAATAAAGAAAGAGAAAAAAGGTGACCCATATTTTTTAGTTATCATTAAATGTGTCTTTTTATTGAAATATTTATTTTTTAAATTCATCATCATCATCAGCCCATTTAAGTCCCACTGCTGGGGCACGGGCCTCCCTCAATCACATGAGGGGTAATTGCCATACTCACCACGCTTGGCAGACGGGTTTTGATATAAATGCAGAGTTTTCCTTCTCTGGGTGCTGATGATCATGCCAGCAGCTTTACCTTAGTCGCCTTTTACGACACCTCGGTAAGAGTGAGGGTGGCCTATTCTACTCTGCCGGGGACCACACGGCCATGTTTTGAATTATTAAATTAATACCTATGCCGGAAGTGACGTAGTCCTGAGGCTCAACGTATTGTGATGTCGGTGCTATATGCCCAATAAAAAAAGATTAGGCGACTTTAAGTTACTGTCACTGTCATTATTATATCTTGTCATTTTATAATTAGAGATTTTACTTTTTTTAACTAACGCGAGCAAAAGCGTTATTAATTTGTATTGCTGAGTGATGACGTCACAGGAGGATTTTTACATTTTTTTTTTCTCCATAAATATCTGTCTCAAAAATCTGGAATTATTTTTCTTGAATTTCTATGAATCTAATCTAGAAATAGTATTTTTCATTTCGATAAACGTTTTTTTGTCGTGTTGTCCATTCAACTATTCTTATTATCGTGATTACTTCGCGGCACTTCACTGCACATATAAACACCAAATTTGTTCACTAAAAACCATTACATACTAATTTAAAGCCTTTGAATTGCATCAGCCCACGCGGACCTACCTCTATGTTACAGAGTTTCAATTGAGAAGAGAAAAATACAATTATGAAAGTTAATAGACTACTATGAATAACAACTCAAAATATTAATCAATTAACATGACCAAGAATCCTTATCATTTAGTTAATAGTCTTGTACACTATAGTAACCTTTCTTCATTAGGCAGGTTTTAATATGAGACTTAAACTTATCCAGCGATAGCTTAATGACATTTTGTGGTAGCTTATGAAATATCTTAATACTTAAGCCAACAAATGAATTACCGATGAAGTCTGAGGACCGGGACGGCAAGCCTATGTTTATTTCTGGTGTTAAGACTATGACTATCGGATTTTTTCGGAAAAGTGTGCAAGTTCTTACCTACGTACATACAAAAGGTAGGCCAAGAAAAGCCAAAAGATTCTTTATTTGCATAGGCTTGTACACAGTACTTACAAATCGTCATACATTATAACACCTTTTAAAACTGTTTATAAGTGTAACAATAATTTATAATAGTTACAATTTACATATATTATGCCGATACATAAAATATACTAAGAAATAAATAAACATAATGCGATTCTACCACCGGTCTGTGTCAAGTTTCTGGTCGAGAAGATCCGGTAAGAAACTCGCCAGTCGCTCTTATTAATCGCCAACTTTTTTACAATGGTTTATTATCATCATAACAAGTCTTACAGTATAATGCAACACAAAATAAAATGAAGCAAATAAAAAGCGAATATGACGTGAATCGAAGCGGACCAGTCCCCAAAGGTGGCACCTGTTCACAAGTATGACGTCTGTGTCAGCCATTATTTCACTCAAGCATATTAGAGGGAATGTTATGTCTCGCCATATAGCGCCATCAACTCGTGTTTCGTGAATGAGAGTCATCATCATCATCATCAGCCCATTTAAGTCCCCACTGCTGGGGCACGGGCCTCCCTCAATCACATGAGGGGTAATTGCCATACTCACCACGCTTGGCAGACGGGTTGGCGAGGGTTTTGAGATAAGTGCAGAGTTTTCCTTCTCTGGGTGCTGATGATCATGCTAGCAGCTTTACCTTAGTCGCCTTTTACGACACCTCAGTAAGAGTGGGGTGGCCTATTCTACTCTGCCGGGGACCACACGGCCAATGAGAGTACCGGGGTTATATAGGGAAAGGTTGGCTTCTTACCATCAGGTGAACCGTCTGCTCATTTGCCACACACAAAGGACTAAAGTCACAGACATTGCACGCAGGATCGGCATGGTCAAGTGGGCCGGTCATTTCTCTAGACGTACTGATGAAAGATGGAAACGTACTGGAGTGGTCGCCACGTGGGGAAACGCAGTGTTGGACGCCCTGCGGCGCGATGGACTGACGATTTTGAGAAGGATGGCTAGTGTGGAGCTGGATACAGACTGCTCAGGACCGGGTTGGTTAGCGGTCTTTGGGGGAGGCCTACGTTCAGCAGTAGACGGCTATAGGCTGATTGATTGATACAAAGGATTACACACTATAAAAGGAGTCGACACAATATTACAGCGATGGTAACTCAGCAGTGGTTCAGAATCAGAATAACAATCAGAATCATTAATTGCATAAACTGTGTTACAAATAAATATAAAAATGTATTTATTAAGTTTATTATCTTTCCGTTAATAATGTATTTATATGTGCATAATATACACGAAGACTTTAAAACGTATTTGACGTTGTCTGCCATTTGACAGTTTTCTACCAATAACATGAAAAACTTTAAATCTCTAATGAGGTTTGTTATCATCAATGTACCTGTACTTATGAAGAGGTTTTATTTGTAACAAGGAGTAGTAGGATGACCATATTCATAGTTATTAACTTAAAGTCCCAGACAAGAAAAAAAATGGAACGCTGACATGTAACTACTATTACTATAGCAATGGCCATCATCCACCTAGTCGGAATCAGTAGGTCCTGATCACCGATTAAAAGTCTTCGTGTATATGCTATATGTAATTATCTCAAATGCCTTAGATTGGATTGGCAAGTCTTTCTTCGCAGGAAACAATATAAATTAAGACCACTCCGGCATCCCGCTGTCTTTCCTGGTGGTATGATATAGACACCGATATAGTCTTATTGATGATATAACTCTTGTTAATAATATTAATGTTAAGTAGTATGATTAAGTTAATTTCGTTTTGCTTCGTAAGAATCATAAAATGCTATGAAACTCTGTTACTGGCTAAGTGTGTTATGATGTGTGATTTTTTTGTGTATGTTTGTTACAAATAAGCTGTTGAGTTTCTTTCTAATAAAAATAAAAAATAATTGCTGAAAAAAAAACAATGTATAACAATGTTGAAGGCGCCTTCAATTCGCGAGGAATCCTTCGGGTTCGAATTCGAGCATGCACCGATGGATTTATAAAATCTATGTGCGTATTTCCTGTTCCTAAGGGAACCTGCACGTTTGACATACTTTCTGAAGCGTGTAACCATGATTCAGTTGGCCTGGTTCCCCTGTTAAGGGGTTGCGAAGGTCAGACGGTAATCGCTTCATTACCAGACTCCCCAAATCAAGAATCATGGTCCAAGCGTACCCCGGGCTCCAGCGCAACAGCTTTGGACGCGCTAAGATGAGGAGAATCTCAGTGGATGTGAATGCAGCTTCCACAAGGTGGGTCGTGGCTTGTGTACAAATTAAACAAGCAGGTGGTTCGTCGTTGTTCCGGTAGATGGCGCTATGCATTATTGCATCGCGCTAGCAAAGCGTGTCACCGGGACAATGACCAAAAGCTGCCTGCCTAGGTTAGTCAATGCAAAAATAAAAACTCATCATTCAAGACGGAACTGGTCTTTTATTTCTACCGTCTCCCTGTCTGAGCTCCGAGGGTGCCTTTACAGGTTGAATTTTATCAAACGCTCTCGGCGCGTCAAATTGGATGGCTAATTTAACCAGATAGCTGCGATATGTATATATTTTTTGCTCTCATTATCATCACCGGTCTTCTACCAGTAAATATGTTTAGATAACCGGATCGCCATACAAAAAACTAGACCTTGCAAAAACGTATCTTTCAAAAAATTTGAACATTTGCATCTGGATCAGTGCAGAGATGCGGAACAGTGAAACGGTTCATTTGGAACATCGACTCTCAGATAGATTCGTGATTCATTCGGATCATTCAGCTCACTCGGATCATTCAGCTCATCGGATCATTTTCATCGTAGGAGACCAACGCTTTGGCATGAATAGGCCAGCTCGACCGGAGTGATAGTACGGCCGCCAGCCTCACAGAAAACCGGCGTGAAGCAGCATGGTGCTGTGTTTCGCTGCGTGAGAAAGGGTACCGGAGGCCTAATCCGGGGGAAAGAGGATTTTAAAGGTCGGCAACGCATTTGATCAGGTGATCATCTGCTAGTCTGCCACCTATCACATAAAAAAAATCGGCTCATTCGGATCATTCAGCTCATTCGGATCATAGGTTCACTCGGACTCTAGATCCATTTGAGTCGAATGGTATATTCGAAGCGAACATAAGAGATTCGGAACAGTGTATCATTTGGCTGAGTCGGATCACTGAGTCGCTTCAGTAAAGAGTTACACACGTCTAAAAATAAAGCTGTGGAAATACCCATCTAGCCATGACAGTCCATAGACTTAGACCCTAACTAGATAGAGCATTGTGAAGTGAGAAAAACCAGTCAACAACTCTTTCAACCAAGAAGGGGTGGACAGCAGGAATTTTTAAAGTACTCGTTTCGATGTCCACCCGGGGTGGACTAGCCGAGGGTGGACAGCGGGAATAAACCCATTTCACTTAGTACTTTTTTCCTTAGCATGGGGAGAATAGTTCTGCGGTTTTTGTTAGATGGAGCTTGTAAAAAGCAGATGTATCTTTAAAAAGCAATCGAGCAGATTCCCTTTTTTATTTTAAGTATCTTTTTTTATATGCTAGGTGGCAGACTAGCAGACGGATCACCTGAGGGTAAGCAATTCCGCCGCCCATGGACACACGCAACACCAGTGGAGTCACAAGTGCGCTACCAACCTTTTCCCCTTCCCCCCCATTGCGCCTCCGGTAACCTCACTCACACGGCGAAACACAGCGCAGGCGCTGCTTCACGCCGGTCTTCTGTGAGGCAGTGGTATCACTCCGGTCGGGCCGGCCCATTCATGCCTAAGCGTGGCTCTCCCACATTTAGTGTCTGATTTCTTTTTTATTGTCTTATTTTTATTACTATCGGTTTGGCTGCAGGAGTAGTCGTAGTCGTAAGTAGTCGAAGGTCCCTAAGTCGTAGCCGTCCGGAAGGACGGC
The DNA here is from genome assembly GCA_019059595.1 of Marasmia exigua. Lineage (NCBI taxonomy): Eukaryota > Metazoa > Arthropoda > Insecta > Lepidoptera > Crambidae > Marasmia > Marasmia exigua. The sequence continues at coordinate 2,389,705 of CM032492.1, forward strand.
TACGACTTAGGGACCTTCAAGCAAAGAGCGTACCTACTCTTTTTTAAAAAGGCCAGCAACACATTAGCGATCTCTCTGATTTCGCGGATGTTCATGGGCGGCGTTGATTACTTTTCATCAGGTGACTCGCTTGCTCGTTTATCCGCCTTTAGCATAAAAAAAAACAATATAAATTAGTTGGTGGCGCCACTGAACCGTAATAGGGTCCTTAAGGCGACGGGTAGCCCTAACGTCGCTAATTAGGGCTACCCGTCGCCTTAAGGACCCTATTTGTTTACCATTTGTTTTTAATTGTTAGCTACTAAACCAGATCTATTTTAAACAATTTCGGTTACAACCTCTCGTCAAACACTTATAAATACTATTAAATAACCATGCATGTCAATGGTGGGTCCGTTTTTGTACGCGAAAAATTTATTACCGCCAAAAGTGGCCGCTTTTGGCGTGAATCAATTTTCCGCGTACGCGTTGGACCTAACATTTATGCATGGTTATTTAATAAATAGTATATGTGTTTGCCGAGAGGACGTAACCCCGAAATTGTTTAAAATGGATCCGGTTTAGTAGCTAAAAATTAAAATCGATTGGCGTCGCTAGAGTGCCCTACCCGTCACCTTAAAACCCACTCATCGTCAGCCCATTTAAGTCCCCACTGCTGGGGCACGGGCCTCCCTCAATCACATGAGGGGTAATTGCCATACTCACCACGCTTGGCAGACGGGTTGGCGAGGGTTTTGATATAAATGCAGAGTTTTCCTTCTCTAGGTGGTGATGATCATGCCAGCAGCTTTACCTTAGTCGCCTTTTACGACACCTCGGTAAGAGTGAGGGTTGCCTATTCTACTCTGCTGGGGACCACACGGCCAGAACCCACTCACCAACGTCGAAATTCTACTAACATCACTTGGATGGATTTTATTCCACCACAGTGCGTTTCTCACGCCACTTTCCTTCCACGCCACGCGAGTCATATAACTATGGAATCAGCTACCAAAGATGGTGTTTCAGAACAGATACGATCTGGTCATCTTCTAGAAAAGAGCCTATATCAGTGATGCCCCGTGTGTCGCAGATGTCCATGGGAGAAGGTAATCACTTACCATCCGGTGAGCCGTCATCTCGTTTGTCCGCCATGTTGTAAAAAAAATATAACAGTAAGTACAACTTGTGCGGATAAAGAATGGGATCAGAAATGGCGGCGCATCTATTCACTTCTCGTTCGCACACTATTTGCGTCTATACTCGCACCCCACGACCACGATTGCGCCGCCATTTCTGATCCCATTCTTTATCCGCACAGGTAGTACTCAACGCCTTGTTGGTCTAGTGGTTAAAGTACCGGACCGTAATCTCGGGGTCCTGGGGTCGATTCCCGGGTTGAGCAAAAAGTAGGTTTCGAATTTTTCGAACATAGCTCGGGTTTGTGACAATCACCTTATTGGCAAGCGTGGTGATTAAGCCTAATCCCATCATAGCAGCGATGACTTGATTTCTGTGATGGAGGGCCTAATCCCTGTTGAATAATTGAATGTTGTATAGCATGATAGTATTGGGCGTTGACTTCGGTAACACCTTTTCTCGAGTGTACTGTTATAAAATGTTATTTGAAGTGTATGAAGTGTCAAAAATTGAAAATTTGAAAACCCCCGACACAACTAAAGCTCTTTCATTTGATACCTATATTGAGGCAGTTGGAACAACAAATAGGTTATTCGTCATTTTCTGACGGCGGCCATCTTGGATTTGAAATTTTTCACAATTAATATATTCTGCTACTCAAGCTCTTTTATCTGATACCCATATTGTGGGAGTTGTGTTAAAACGTAAAATCCAAATCTTTGTGACGGCGGCCATCTTGGATCGATTTTTATCCAACATAGCTAAGAACACTCCCTCTTTATTCATCTTTCAAACAAAAAAAAACAAAATCAAAATCGGTTCATTTGTTCGGGAGCCCCGATGCCATAGAACAGACACACAGACACACAGACACGTCAAACTTATAACACCCCGTCGTTTTTGCGTCGGGGGTTAAAAATATTATTTTACACTTTTTAGTTAGTGGATTTTGAAGGCGGTTTTTTGTCGTTCACATTGATCTATTTGTGTATAATATTTCAGATCTTATAATGTACACTGTGGAATGTAGGTTGTCTGGTAGAAATCGCTTTCAGCGATAAGACCGCCGAATTTGTATACAAAATTTCTGTAATGCCTAGTACTTAAGTTGTGTATTTTGTGCAATAAAGTATATCTATCTATGTAAATAAAATATTGAGTATTGATAGATAGATATTCTTTATTGCACAAAAATAAAATACAAGCATGATACAACAGCAACAGACAGTACAATAAGGCGGTCTTATCGCTTGTAGCGAATTCTTCCAGACAACCTTTGGGTAGAGGAAAGAAATATCGTATTCGTCGTATAAGGGAAGGCAGAAATATATATTATTTTATATATTAATATTATTACATTACATAAATAATAATAAACAATACATACATACCCAATAATAATATATACATAGATAATTTATAACAAAAATTCAATAAAATATTTCTTATAGATAGGTATAAATGACCAGAGAGCATTTTTTTTTTTTAATATTTCACAACATCACATACATTGATCTGACTCCGAGATAGGTAGCTCAAGCACCTGTGTTACGGATATCAGAATCAACAGTGGGATTACAAATATATACATATAATACTTTTCTTTTGTAAATACATACTTATAATACATACAAACAACCAGACCAATACAAACAAACATGTTAATATACACAAATGTTTGTACTGTGCGGGGACCGAACCCGCAACCCTTGGACCAAAGGCAGCGTTCACTACCACTGTTCCAAACGGGTTTTCAATATCTATCTATGTAAATAAAATATTGAGTATTTATTTCCAACTGACCCACACGCAACTCATCGTAAAGATTGCACTTATTGGAGTAATAATGAGGGACTAGCAAAAACATCTTAGAACCAGTATGATGAGTTAAGGTTGTTAACCTCACAGGTTTATGGGACGAAAATAGAACCGATTGCGACGGGGAAAATGCATTTTGCAGTAGTCATTCGACGACGACTCGTTTAGATCAGTGGTAGTGAACGCTGCCTCTGGTGTAATGGTTGCGGTCAGGCATATACCAAGACCTCAATGACATGATTCTCCAGCAAGTACACGCTAAAGGCCTTAGCGATATCTCGCGGACAGCTGAGTATCCTCACAAGAACCATTACTGGTCACTGCAGGCTAAACAAACACGGCACCAGAACCGGACCGGCCGGAGACACACCTGCAGATTCTGTAAGGCAGAGGACGAGACACCGATGCACGTCCTTTGTCAATGCGATGCCCTCGGGCACCCAAGAAGCCGCACCCTGGGTAGTTACAGGATGTTAAGGCTATCGCTTCCAAGGCCATTATACGGTTTATGCGGACCGTGGGCCTCAGAGACGATCTGTAAGTGGGAGCGGAGGTCACAATAGATCAAATTTGGTCGCAGTGACCACTCGGCAACGAACGCTCCCCAGAACTTCGAATAAATAAATAAAGGGATGCGGGTTCGATCCCCGCACAGTACAAACATTTGTGTGCATGAACATGTCTGTTTGTATTGGTCTGGGTGTTTTTTATGTATTATAAGTATGTATTTACAAAAAAAAAGAATTAAATGTCTATTTTTGTAATTCCGCTGTTGGTTCTGTCTTCGAGATCGAATCCGAAATGAGGTGATCCGGCAGAGAATCAAAGTCATCGACATTGCTCACCGGATTAGCAAGCTTAAGTGGTAGTGGGCTGGCCATATTAGCCGCAGAACCGACAACGGGTCAACGAGTTCTAGAGTGGAGACCGCGTCTTGGCAAACGTAATGTTGGGCGCCCTCTGGCTAGGTGGGGGGACGATCTGCGCAGGATGGCTGGCAAGAGCTGGATGCGAGAAGCCATGGATATATCACGGTGGCGAATAATCGGAAAGGCCTACGCCCAGCAGTGGACTGCGATAGGCTGATGATGATGATGATGATGTTGGTTCTGATATCGGACTCAGATCAATTTATGTGATGTTGTGAAATATTTACTAAAAAAATCTGTGATTATTATACACGAGAATGCACATAGGTATCTATTTTTCACATCTATACGTATTTCTACCATTCTAGCTCGGCGGTGTGGGAAAACATCGTGAATAAACCTACACGTCTCGGATATTTTCTCAAAATTGTGAATACTAATTTGGGGGTTTTCAAAGCGCGAGTGAATAGGTATATTCTAGGTAATCGTGCTACATCTTAGACCATATTATCACTTACCATCAGGTGAAATATGGTCAAACGCTTACCTATCTACAGTAAAAAAAAACCAACAATATTTGAGATAATGATTCTTTGCGTGTAATCATGATTCAGTTGGTCTGGTTCCTCTGTTAAAGGGTTGCGAAGGTCAGACGACAGTCGCTTGATTGTAATTACTTGGAGCCCAATTCTCGTGCTCGTGACATTTATTTTCATGCGACATATATGACTAAACAATAGTTTTTTTGTATAGTTTTCAGGTGATATCCGCCATGTTTTTTCATATCGCAAATCCCGAGAATTGGGCTCCAGACTTTCCGAATCCAGTACCATTATTTTGAAAAATTGTTCTCGCTATCAAAAACTATCGCTTTGTCCCTTTCATTGTGGTGCATGTGAAAGAGATAGAGTAATAGTTTTCGATAGCGAGGATAGTATTTCAAACTCATGGTAAGGCCTCTGAATCATGGTCCGAGCGTACCCCGGGCTCCGAAGCGACTGGCGACAGTTTAAGCCCACTGAAAGGACAATGACGTAACAATTACAAGTAAAAGGCAATGATGACGTCACGTTAATGATTAAGTAGGTCCTTAGGTAGGTACCTTCTCTTTATAAATGAGAACAACGAATATAGTCATTAATTATTTGTTGTTCCGTATTTAATTAAGTTTAATTTATTAAAGGTGACGGGTAGGGCACACTAGCGACGCCAATCGATTTTAATTTTTAGCTACTAAACCGGATCTATTTTAAACGATTTTGAGGTTACAACCTCTCGGCAAACACATATGCTATTTATTAAATACCTATGCACAAATATTGGGTCCAACGCTCACGCGAAAAATTGATTAACGCCAAAAGCGGCCACTTTTCGCGTTCAAAAACGGACCCAATATTTGTGCATAGTTGCCGAGAGGTTGTAATCCCGAAATTGTTTAAAATAGATCCGGTTTAGTAGTTGAAAATTAAAATCGATTGGCGTCGCTAGTGTGCCCTACCCGTCACCTTAAGGACCACAGGCATAAAATACAGCATAAAATTTATAAAGTATACATTAAAATTTCCATTGTTTACTGGTCTTATTTTTTAATTCAAGGTAGCCACAACATGCAGTGTGGACTAATATTATTTTAACAGTGTAAAAAAAATAGCTATTTACAATACCAATCAATTAAGGTGACGGGTAGGGCACACCACGCCGTGTGTTCCCCGGCAGAGTAGAATAGGTCACCCTCACTCTTACCGAGGTGTCGTAAAAGGCGACTAAGATAAAGCTGCTGGCATGATCATCAGCACCCAGAGAAGGAAAACTCTGCATTTATATCAAAACCCTCGCCAACCCGTCTGCCAAGCGTGGTGAGTATGGCAATTACCCCTCATGTGATTGAGGGAGGCCCGTGTCCCAGCAGTGGGGACTTAAATGGGCTGATGATGATGATGATGATCTATAAATTTAAACTAAAAATAAAACAAAACATCAAGATGACTTTAAAAACAACGGACAGTTTAAACAAGAGTAACATATGTAACTTTTTTGTCTCTTTCTAACGCGAGCGAAGCCGCCGGCAAAAGCTAGAATCATCCCACCTTATTATAAATCTTGATCTAAAGTTATTACCGTACTAAATCTCATGTAATCCCGTTCCAACACGCAATGTTAGAAGAGGATGGTGGTGGACGGGGCATACCCTCTTATTTCAAATCGCAAGCTATTAGCTAGTCCCGGAACTAAATTCGTGCGATCCCCTTTTAACATTTATTATTATTATTTGAAAGAAATGGGGTGAGCATTGCGTCTCATAGCCACTGCGACCAGTAGATGATCTATTGTGGCAGCCCCAAAACTTATTACAGCACCTCATAGCTCCAGCTCCAGGATAAACCCGAGGAATGGAGCTGATGGGGGAGCTTTTGATCTCGTCTTTAGTGCTGGAACTGAGATGATATCATATTAAGTACGGTATTAACTTTAGATCGCGATAAAGTTTAATTTCTCTCCCTTAGCGAGCACACTTCCATGCGCCAAACGGTATTTTTCCATCATCAATTTTTGAAACCAAAACGAAAAAGTCATCGAGATATATTTTGATTTGCGGTCCGCGAACTAAAAATAAACGCAAATTATGAATGTACGTCAATGTCGTTTTTTTATGTTTTTTTCAACCTCCAAATTCAACGCCCAATCTCAAAGATCAGCCACGTACGCAGATGGGCCGGCTCGACCGGAGTGCTACCACGGTCTCACAGAAAACCGGCGTAGAGCAGCACTGTGCTGTGTTCTGCTGCGTAAGTGAGGTAAGGAGCCCCAATCCGGGGGGAAAGGAGGTTTAAGGTTAAAGATATTTTTTTCTCATAAAAACTTAAAAAATAGTTCACTTACAATGAGATAAAATACAACTAATTCCAATATTCTAAATTTAGGTGACGGGTAAGGCACACTAGCGACGCCAATCGATTTTAATATTTAGTTACTAAACCGGATCTATTTTAAACTATTTCGGGGTTACAACTTCTCGGAAAACACTCATACCATTTATTAAATAACCATTCACAAATTTTGGGTCCGTTTTTGTACGCGAAAAATGTATTACCGCCAAAAGTTTTCGCGTACGCGTTGGATCCAACATTTGTGCATGGTTATTTAATAAATAGTATAAGTGTTTGTAACCCCGAAATTGTTGAAAATAGATCCGGTTTAGTAGCTAAAAATTAAAATCGATTGTGAAGTGTGCCCTACCCGTCACCTTAATTGTATTAATATTTATTGTTATTTAATTATCATACAACTAACATACCAGCCTTTGTAACAAGGGTTGATAATTGTTACAAGCAGCCTAAACGCCCTGTTGGTCTAGTGGTTTAAGTACCGGGCCGCGATCTCAGGGTCCTCGAATCCCGGGTTGAGCGAAAAGTTTGTTTCAAATTTTTCGAACATAGCTCGGATTTGTGATCACCAATTCGCATTTGGCAAGCGTGGTGATTAAGCCTAATCCCATCATAGTAGCGATGACTGGATTTCTATGATTTAGGTCTTGGCCCTGCAGTGGGACAGTTTATAGGCTGATACTTTTATAAGTTTTTGCCGAGAGATTGTAACCTTGAAATTGTTTAGTAGCTTAAAAATTTTAATCGATTGGCGTCGCTAGTGTGCCCTACCCGTCACCTTAATCTAAGGGAACAGGTGATTTTTTTTTCGCTTATATTGTCGATATGTTTCTTCGCTTACATTGCGGGTAGCTCGTAGCCAGATGGTATATACCTACAAGGCGAGCAATGAAACGACCGTTTGCAGTGACCACTGGTTTATTACTGCTGGAATATGACATGCTAAATGGACTTTATTTATGATAAGTACATATTATGAGGTTTTCAGGATGAAAGTCCATTTAGCACACAATATAGTATTTGCACTGCCTGGTTATTTGTACTCATTATTTTGTTTTTAATTTGTTTTGTTTTCTTTTTTTCTGTATTTTTTTTTTGTTTGTTTCCTTGTTCTTTTGTAACTAATGTTGTATTCGTATTTAGTGTTGTGATGTCCAAAATAATACAATTTTCCTTTCTTTCTTTCTTTATTTAGCATGTTAGATCAACAATGGGCTATGGGAACAAATGTTTAAGTATGGTTAAAATGTTTTTTTCAAAAGGTTTACTATTTTAAGTGACTAATTTGAATATTTTTATAAAATAGCTACTAGTTATTTTTTTATTAATTTTCGAACATTTTGAATTCAAAGGGTATTTGTGACGTCATAAATACGCTTAGTGTTCCCAAATGTCATTTTCCCCAATTTACGGGAAAAAATAATGTACCTCTAAAAATGCCTTTTGATCGGGGAAATTTTAAATCACTATCTGGTAACATTATCAACGGTTTTACGGTAAAACAAAATAAAGACTGCCCGCTGTCATAGTTTTACTGTCACCCTGCAAACAAACGTCAAACTAGCGCCATCTGTTACTTGGTCCGGGTGAATGAGTCACTAGGATATTGTTGTCACCTAAATGTAAATCTTCTAAATACAACCTGTCTGAATAGCTAGCGTATCTAGGGTCAAATAAAGGTCAACGCTATTTTATTGAAAATATCCTGGATCCAGTGGTTTGAAATATCCTGGATCTATGCTGGATTTTGACTGACCGGATGGCGCAATTGGTAGTGACCCTGCCTCTTACGCCAAAGGTCGTGAGTTCGATCCCCACCCTGGACAAACATTCGTGCGATGAACACTTGTGTTTGTTCGGTGTCTGGGTGTAATATATGTATTTAAGTATATATTTGTGTTCCTCTGTTGTCTGATATCTGTAACACAAGTGCTTAAGCTACTTAGTACGGAATCAGGTCAACGTATGAGATGTTGTGAGGATTATTATTATTATTATTATTAAATTTTATAAATATTAAAATATGTTATTAAATACATAGTTTCTGTGATGGAGACCTTTGCCCTGCAGTGGGACAGTTTATAGGCTGATACTTTATTTTACTTTTTTACTTTATGAAATACAAACGGCTCGAAACGGTTTTCGGATTAGAACCTGTTGAATTTTTTCTCCCATCCCCTATTCCAGCGGTTCCATAAAATATATAAAACCCGGCAATAATGTATGGATGGAACAGCAGATTTTTTTTCGGTTATATTGTGGATATAACATGCTAAATGAACTCTATTTACTATAGGTGCCTACAGGTGTCTATTATGAAAAAGAAAAAAAATAACGATGTTTATTGAATGCCCTGAATCAGTAATTTCCAGAGTAGAATATAAAATCGACTTTGCGGTGAGTATATCTGATTAGTCGCCTTATTTCTCGGTTTGTGACGTCAGTGCTTTAAGAAGGGTTTTACCACAGATAATAAAATGTAGCCAAGGCTGTATAGGTAAGGACTGGTCCTTAAAATGCAAGTTTTTTTTCTTTTGGAAGGGGAGACAGGCATATTCTTATTTTTGGTTTACTAGAACAAAAAACACGTTTGCTTGTTGGATGATTGGGGGTCGATAGCCTGGTTGGCGCAGTGGGTAGCATAGAGTAAAATATATATCTGAAAGTGGGTAGAGCGTCGTATTTTAAAGCGACGGCTGTGTTTGGAGTCCCGGGTTCAATCCCCGGGTCGGGCCAAAATTTGTACCTGTTTTTCTGTTAAGAAATTCTCAGTGTCAGCCTGGAATCTGGAAGTTGGCAGTCTTGTACCCCCGTGCCTCGGAAGGCCCACGCAGGCTGCGCGATTTAATCGACAACTAGCGCCATCTATTGGTATAAAGTGGAAAACCTATTGGCCGAACTGTTTTTTGATTAGAGCAAGCAAATCGATTACCTCATTAGTCAAAGTTAACATTGACATCGACTTGTTTAACACCGCAGCTAGCAAACTCAGGCGCTTGCTTAGAGACAATTTTTATTTGTAATAATAATTAATATTAAATGTAACTTTTAGGCTAAATATTCCAGGCTAAAACCCTTTATTTTTTTATTGTATTTATCTATAGGTTAATTGCGTCGTCTACTGTTACTGATTTCATACCTACTCCTTAGCTACTTATTTGTGGAAACTTGTAATGGGCCATCAGTAACATGTAGTAATATATCTGCATGTTATATAATGTGAGACCGTGGTATCACTCCGGTCGAGCCGGCCCATTCATGCCGAAGCGTGGCTCTCCTACGGTCAATAATTAATGATCTAAAAATAATCATTTCACGTCACACCTACTTCGTAAGCAAAAGGTTCTGTTCTTATTTTGAATGTTCGACTCCGTGAGGTCATAACCTCGTAATGGCGGGTATTCCCAGTGCGTATACGCAGTTACGGTCTGACGTAGGAAAACAGGTTTGAAGGTATGAACAGTCCGTCCCTTTGGGAAGTACCTACCCACATTTTTTGATCTTTTCTTACGTTTATTTTAAATAAAAAAATAAAAAAAAAGTGTTTATTTCGGACCATACACCATGTTTGACGACCCGATTGGAACAGTGGTAGTGAACGCTGCCTCTGATACAAGGGTTGCGGGTTCCATCCCCGCACAGTACAAACATTTGTGTGCATGAACATGTTTGTTTGTATTGGTCTGGGTGTTTGCTATGTATTATAAGTATGTATTTACAATAGAAAAGTATTATATGTATATATTTGTAATCCCACTGTTGATTCTGATATCCGTAACACAGGTGCTTGAGCTACCTATCTCGGAGTCAGATCAATGTATGTGATGCTGTGAAATATTTATTTATTTATTTATACAATCCATAGTCTTGTTAGTAACAATGATTGTCTTAGAAATATATGTTAGTCATCATATCATTTTATTATATTATATTTCTATTGGTTGTATTTCTAGTGCTTTAAAGTACCGGGCAGTGATCTCGGGGTCCTGGTTCGATTCCCGGGTCGAGTGAAAAAGTATGTATCTAAATTTTTCGAACAAAAGCTCGGGTTTGTGATCATCACCAATCCGCATTAGGCAAGCGTGGTGATTAAGCCTAATCCCATCATAGTAGCGACAACTTGATTTGTATCATGGAGGCCTTTACCCTGCAGTGGGAAAGTTTATAGGCTGATATTATATTTATCAAATTCAAATTTAATTATTTTAACAAATTTAATTTAATTAAGTTTCATTGTTTTGAAAATTTAATTTTCAAAACAATGAATTTTGAAATTTAATTGAGAATATTACTCATATTAATTTCAATTAGAAATTTAGAAATTTTTGGATTAGATATTTATTACAAAATATTATTATTATAATTTATTTTGGTGTCTTTGAAACACTAAAATCTTTTGTGCTACTCTGTTACAGAAAACCGGCGTGAAGCAGCACTGTGCTGTTTCTTTTTTTTAAGACATAGATGGCAGACGAGCAGACGGATCACCTGATCGTGAATAAATTTTTCGCGTACGCGTTGGACCGAACATTTGTGCATGGTTATTTAATAAATAGTATAAGTGTTTGCCTAGAGGTTGTAACCCTAACATTGTTTAAAATAAATCCAGTTTAGTAGCTAAAAATTTAAATCGTCACTAGTGTGCCCTACCCGTCACCTTAAATGTATTTAAGTAAACAATTAGGTAGATAGTTCGAATTCTGATTTAATCTTAAACTTCCTATAATAGATTGTGCAAACTGGTACTAAAGTGTTAATTATTTTGTTTTTGTTGGATTTTCTTCTTAAATTTTGATACCTGCTCGCAAGGCACCGATTACGGCTACGGCCGGCCAATCTCAACGATCAGCCTCGTACGCAGGGTATATTATAGTGCTCAAGTGAGTGCGCAAACACAAGTGTACTCTCTATTCTCATAATCCGATGGGACAGCAGAGTAACACGACTGGAGAGGGATCGGGTGCAGGACCAACGGATTAACGTCGACTTCCAGACTCCGGGCTGAAACTAAAAATTCCTTACCGAAAACGTAAGTACACATTTTTGGCCCGACCTGGGGATCTTGAACGTCGGAAAGGGGGAAACTCGCCGTATTAAAACTCGTCCCAGAATTATAGGATTTTTTACTGGCCACTGTTCTAAATTAACCAATATTTTTGTGGTATTAATACATACTGAACTCTACAAAATCAAAAATCAAATAATAGCAAAACATTCAAAGCAAATTTTAAAATTTATATTTTGTGCATACATAAAGATACATACATGATGCATATGGCAGTACCATTTATTTATACTTAAGTTAAACATATAATATAGATATATAATATGGTTGTTTTTATATATTTTATTACAGTATCTAATTATTGTTCATATCCATATTTAATGGGAATTATTTCTGTTTTTTTTTATATGAGTGTATATATGTGTATATATTTATTTATTTGCTTATTTCGGTTATGTGCAGATAATGTGTTTTAATTAATGTTTTTCTTGTTGTTTTAGTGTGTATTGTTGTTGTGTTGTTGTGTTGGTGTGTTTTTTTATTATAGCATTTTTGCATTGTTATTTAATAAATAATATAAGTGTTTGCCGAGAGGTTGTAACCCCGATATTAATTAAAATAGATCCTGTTTAGTAGCTGAAAATTAAAATCGATTGGCGTCGCTAGTGTGCCCTACCCGTCACAGATCTAACTAGCGACACCAATCGATTTAAATTGTTAGCTACTGAACCGGATCTATTTTAAACAATTTCAGAGCGGGAGTCTCAAAGCAAACATTCATACAATTTATTTAATTGTGCAGTACTTTTTACTTGAAATTTAGATTAACGCCATTAGTGGCCGTTTTTGGTAGTAATTCAAATTTCGAGTAGAAAAACAGACCAAAAAGTTATATAAGTATAAGTATTAAATAAACATTGTAAGTGCTTACTGAGGGGCTAGATCTTCGAAATAGTTAAAAAGATTTTTTTTTATTGCTTATAGTAGGTAGACGAGCTTGCGGCCCATCTGACGGTAAACGGTAACCGCCGCTCATAGACATCAACAATGCCGGAGCACAGTCATTCATCAGTCATCAATCACCGTGAGAGAAGAACTCTTTTCAAACCTCGTTTAAAAAAGGACAAAGACAAATATTTGATTTATTTGCAAACAATTTAAATTAAAAATTACATAGTTCTCGTCGGTGACCTACGGTCGCTGGGTCACCCAAATTCTTGAATTTATGCTATTTTATTATTTACTGGTGTAGTTAAAAGAGCGTGCGCATGCGCTAACCGGTTCACGACGTGACGTAGGACATTAAGTGGCGTGATAGCTCTAAGGTCACCCAACGTCATGAAGTGGACAGGATTTTTTGTATACTACCTGTACGGGTAAAGAATGGGATCAGAAATGGCGGCGCATCTATTCACTTCTCGCTCGCACACTATTTGCGTCTATACTCGCACTCGTGGGGTGCGAGTTGATCCGCACAGGTTGTAGTGTGATTATATTTAATTACTGGCTCGCATTAGCCTGATAGAAAGCAAAAGGATAGCCCGTCCCAATGGACACTATGATAAAAAATCATTTTTCGAAATGAAAAATACTATTTCTAGGCTCATAAAAATTGAAGAAAAATATTTTCAGAATTTTTAAACAGATATTTAGGGAGAAACAAATAAAATGTATATTATATATATTTACCATAAAAAGTACAATCTATACATATAAATCCTAATATTACCTAAATAAATGATATCTCCAATATTTTAGGTTTTACCATTTATTACATGCGCCGGCAATACATTTCACAGCATTGACTTAATCCCTCTTATTCCAAAACGTGGTTTAAAATAAGTAGTGTGATTAATACTAGGAGTAACTGAAGAACTGGGGTAAACATTATTACAAAACTAACGTTATTTAGTATATCAACTATAATACTTAAGTTAAACCACCGGGACCCCTAGTTTAAAATAAGTACTAAAGTAATAACCTCCAAATTTCGATTTAGTAACCATGGCAACTTATCCCTTTGACAGTTCAATCCGTTTTACGCTAAAGTTATTTGTGAGAAAGAAGTTCATTTAATTTTGGGATTAAACCCAAAAAATATAGGCAATTCCTATGCATATTACTTGGAAACCTTACTTATGTCAATCATTTAATTTATTGATGCTTAAAAACAATTCTTTAGAATTTTTACTTCATACTACAAAATAAGGTTATGTAAAATGAAATGTCGATTCGGCGGGTAGGGCTAAAAGAAGCCGCGTGGGCTGATGCAATTCAAAGGTTTTAAATTAGTGTCTAGTGGTTTTTAGTGTGCAAGTTTGGTGTTTATTTGTGCAGTGAAGTGCCGCAAAGTGATCCTAATAATAAGAATCGTTGGATTGTACCGTTTTTAACACTGCTATTGTGTGTCGAGTGCGTTGTCTCGTGACAACTTGCTTGGACCAAATAGAGTCTTAAAACCCGCGATTGCTTTTAGAGTGATATCCGCTGAATCCGTAGGTCGATAAAACGCTAAACACCGGCGTTTTATTGAGTGACTGTGACTTTGACTGACTTCGACTGTTGACTACCTACTTGTTCTCAATAAGTTACTTGACATTGGCGAATTATCTTCGGTTGTCCCGCTTAATAATGCCTACAATCTAAAACATGATAATGGCAGGAGTAATTCTCAGTCGAGAAGTTGATTGCCACAAATAAAATAAGAAGAAGAAGAAGAAATGAAATGTCACTGAACGAATGATTGAATGATTCGATCAATTTTGAGACTATCCTGCGGTACTAAGTTGTCTATTTATTCGGGAATTTGTAATAAAAATTTAAGAACTAACATTATTCCGTAATAATCATGAACTTGCTAGTTTAGGATTAAAAACGGTATCAGAGCAGTTTTTAGTAATAAGAGGGGATCTGTTTAAATAATTTCGGCAGTCGCTCAACAAACATTTTATACCTACCTACTATTTGTTTAATAACTGTGCACTACCAACTTTTTGATCTTTTTTGCAATCGAAATTTGGATTAACACCACAGGTGGCCGTTTTTGGCGGTCATTTAAATTTCAAGTGGGTACCAAAGCAGACCCAAACGATAAGTTATAAATTTCGAAATTGTTAAAAGATATCCGGTTTAGTTGTTATCAATGTTAATCAATTTGCACCTTAAGGTGACGGGTAGGGTACACTAGCGACGCCAATAGATTTTAGTTTTTAGCTACTAAACCGGATTTATTTTAAACAATTTCGGGGTTACAACCTCTCGGCAAACACTTCTTACGATTTATTAAATAACCATGCAAAAATGTTGAGTCCAACGCGTACGCGAAAAATTGAGTCACGCCAAAAGCGGCCGCGTTTGGCGTGAATAAATTTTTCGCGTGCAAAAACGGACCCAACATTTGTGCATGGTTATTTAATAAATAGTATAAGTGTTTGCCGAGAGATTGTAACCCTGAAATTGTTTAAAATTGATCCGTTTAGTAGCTAAAAATTAAAATCGATTGGCGTCGCTAGTGTGCCCTACACGTCACCTTAAGCGTCAGCGCTGGCCGTTAGTTTGCGCACTTGTATAAATAGCTAACTTTATACTAAATTGATTTCTGCGCACTCAAGGTCACAGCTTGAGTTAATTTGGCAAAAAAATTAAATCGGTTGGCGTCGCTAGTGTGCCCAACCCGTCACCTTAAGTGCCCCGGTCTGTAATCCTTATTTAACTTATCTTAAATCTTTACTACTGTACTCAATCAGTACTTCAAAGGTAGGTACCTCAAGGGACATTTACGGCCCATTGTTATATTCTGTCGGTAAAATGCGTTGTAATATAGCGTTGGGTCAAGTAATGACATAGTGATATAAGTTTTATTACTGTTTGAGTCAATTTATGACAATACTTACTTAAGTACTTACAATGTAAACAAACTCTTTGAAATTTATTCATCACCATCTCGTGTAGGTACACAGGGGAATATAAAAAGAATCTGCGAAAAAAAACCGCCTTCAAAAACCACGAACTGAAAAGTGTAAAATAATATTTTAACACTTTATACACTTCAAATAACATTTTATAACAGTACACTCGAGAAAAGGTTTTACCGAAGTCGGCGCCCAATATACCTACTATCTTGTAATTTAGTAGAACATTTAATTATTCAACAGGGATTGGGCGCCGACTGTACTGTTATAAAACACTTGTCGTGGTTTCCAAGTTTTTAAAGTTCGTGGTTTTTGAAGGCGGTTTTTTTTCGCAGATTTTTTTTTCAACCTTATATGGCAGCACCCTCAATCTATTGGATGCGGGCGGCACAGGACCGATCTGTGTAGAGAACATTGGGGGAGGCCTATGTCCAGCAGTGGACGTTTATTGGCTGAAATGATGAACTGAACGATAACGGTGTTAGACATAACCACGTGCGTCGGAAAAAATATCAGCTGTTCCAAACTATCATCATCATTTCAGCCAGTAGACGTCCACTGCTGGACATAGGCCTCCCCCAATGTTCTCCACACAGATCGGTCCTGTGCCGCCCGCATCCAATGGATTCCCCCGATCTTCAACAGATCGTCGGTCCACCTTGTGGGGGGCTCCACGGCTGCGACTTCCTGTACGTCGCCTCCACTCGAGGACCTTTCCGTCCCAACGGCCGTCTGTTCTCCTCGCTATGTGCCCTGCCCATTGCCATTATTTTGATAATCTAACATGCTAAATGGACTTTATTCACGATACCCTATGATACCACCAGTGCACCACCACCACACGGAAGCCATTCCATCCCCATCATCTCGATGGATGGCGGTCTAATACTGTGCGTTTCTCGCGGAACTTTCTATCACGTACCTCAGTTCTGTGGAACGGTTTGGCTGCGGGAGTATTTCCCGACGGCTACGTCTTATGGACCTTCAAGAGAAGAGCGTACACATTTTTAAAAATGCCTGCAACATTAGCGATCTCTCTGATTTCGCGGATGTTCATGGGCGGCGTTGGTTACTATCCATCAGGTGACTCGCTTGCTCGTTTGTCCGCCTCTAGCATAAAAAAAACCCTACGATACCTATTGAGGTTTTTGGGATGTAAATGATAAACAAAATTACGGTGTATAATATAATATAGTAGGGTTGAGTAGGTGTGCATGTAATTATTACACTAATGATATTTTAACGACGTAGAAAGCATACATGTTCTGGAAACATATATTGAGTGCGTTGTAATACTGAATGACGTAACTCAATACGTCTGTTTGCCGAGTGGTCCCCGGCAGAGTAGAATAGGCCACCCTCACTCTTACCGAGGTGTCGTAAAAGGCAACTAAGGTAAAGCTGCTGGCATGATCATCAGCACCCAGAGAAGGAAAACTCGGCATTTATATCAAAACCCTCGCCAACCCGTCTGCAAATGATGATGATGATACGTCTGTTTGTTACATATTCTGTATTGTAAGTGTAATGATGCACATAAAAAATATCGAAGGTTTGAACTCACGACCTTTTACGAACCGGACAAATGCTCGCGTCACTGAGCTATCGAGGACAATAAGCAACTCAATAAATTTTGTTAAGGGGAAGGGCGAGCCACTAGCGAAGCCACTAGCGAATCAAATTAATTTTATTTGTAAGCTACTAAACCAGATCTATTTTAAAGAAGTGGGCTTCAGTCTCTCGGTAAACACCTACACTATTTATTTTATAGTTATAGTTAGCTATTTGATCTGGTTTTGCACTCGAATTTTGAATTACCGCCAAAAGCGGCTACTTTTGGCGTGAATCAATATTTTTAGTACAAAAACAGACCCAACATTTGAGCATGGTTATTAAATAAATAGAGAGGCGAAATTGTTTAAAATAGATCCGGTTTAGTATCTAAAAATTAAAATCGCTTGGCGTCGCTAGTGTGCCCTACCCATCACCTTAAAATAAGAATCGTTGCATTGTATCGTTTTTAACACTGCTATTGTGTGTCGAGTGAGTTGTCACGTGAACAACTCGCTTGGACGTGACAGGGTCTGAACACCTCCGTTTTGTTGAGTGACTGAGACTTTAACCGACTTCGACTGTTGACTATGCACTTTGACAAAATATCACTTGATTTTTTTTCCTGACGAGTTGTCCCGCTTGTGTTTGTTCGGTGTCTGGGTGTAATATATGTATTTAAGTATATATTTGTGTTCCTCTGTTGTCTGATATCTGTAACACAAGTGCTTAAGCTACTTAGTACGGAATCAGGTCAACGTATGAGATGTTGTGAGAATTATTATTATTGACGACCCAATTGGAACAGTGGTAGTGAACGCTGCCTCTGATACAAGGGTTGCGGGTTCGATCCCCGCACAGTACAAACATTTGTGTGCATGAAACATGTTTGTTTGTATTGGTCTGGGTGTTTGCTATGTATTATAAGTATGTATTTACAAAAGAAAAGTATTTTATTTATATATTTGTAATCCCACTGTTGATTCTGATATCCGTAACACAGGTGCTTGAGCTATCTATCTCGGAGTCAGATCAATGTATGGGATGTTGTGAAATATTTATTTATTTTATTTATTTATTTATTTATTATTATTATTAATAGCGACTAAATCTAAAACATGATACTGGCAGCAGTAATTCGCAGCCGAGAAGTGGATTGCCACCAATAAAATAATAGGAAGAAAAAGACCTAAAGGTTGGTAAAAACAAACAAAATAATTTTATGTAACTATTTTTTATTTTTTCTTAACAATAGAACCAAACAATATATTAAACACAATTATTATTAAATAAAAATAAATACATTTCGAGTCCATTTGTGCCTCTTACACGGAGTAGTATAATCTTATCCAAAGAAAACTTATTAAAGTGTTTTTAATTTTCCATTTCAATTTATTATTAATCTTTTAGTTCCTGAATGAGTACCTAGTTCACTTGAACTAATGAATGTACGGACAGCCACACGTCAATGTTTACACATCTGTCAAATTTCTCCAATCAACTAGCACCTTAATGACAAACACACAGGTGCGAAATTATATGACAACCTGATGTGTGACTGTACGTTACTTTATGGGTGTGGCAGAATAAAGGTGAGGGGAAAAGTAGGAGACAATATCAACAACAAAATTAAATAACAATGTCAGAAATGGACAACACTTAACGGAAAAAGATGCAAATTACATATCGCCTCTTTACAAGAACAACGTGACATTTCACGAACCTCTTTGCAAGAACAACGTGACATCTCATGAATAAGCTGCTGAGATGTCACGTTCTATTTGTAAAGAGGTTCTTGAGATGTCACGTTGTTCTTGTAAAGAGGCGATATTTTTTATGTTATCGACTCAAAAAAACGGTCTCACTGATTTCGCGGTTGGGCGACGGTCCATGGGCGGTGTTGGTAACTTTCCATCAGGTGACTCGCTTGCTCGTTTGTCGCCTCTAGCATAAAAAAAGTTGAAGTTTGAAGTCACGAAAGGGTGAGAAAGTCCCATATCAAATCTTTATGCCTCACTCATTCATTTTTGCCCAAAGATTTTGTCATTCATTTAGTTCAAATGAATATGTAGTTCTTTTGTATGATCACCACTCACTCTTTAGTTTATTGAACGGAGTGAAAAGAGTTAAAATTGAGTTGTGAATGGTAATTGAATTTAAGATGAACCTTAACATACATTATACAGTTCATTATCTCCAAATAATCTTTTCACACGAGTGAACTGTTTGAGCTAATCTATTTATTATACGTAAGCGATGCCTCTTACATAGTAAGCTTGTTTGCCACAAACAGTTTTTTTTGCGGACAATTATGGCATAATTTTTGGCTCATTTCAATTTGACATTGTAATTATGTTGAAAGGGACGGAAAATCCAATTGCTTTCTTGATAGTTTTTGTTTATTGAAGATGATCTTTGGTATTCCAAAATAAATATATTTTTTTATTTAAAATATTATTTTGGGATAAATAGTCCGTAAAATAAAGTTTGATTAAAATGACAGATGCAAATTGATCTTTATTCCATTAGACCAAAAGCTTTATCATTTTACCAAGTTTAATTTCATAGATTTTTATTACTATGGACATAAAGGTCATTTTTCTGTGACATAAATGTAAACATTAAAAATAATTAAATTTGACATTGTATTTACTATTTTTTTTAAATAACAATATTTTCTTACTGTTACACATGCTTATTTTCATGCTTAAAGCATGCTACTTTTGAGCAAGTGCAACTTAGTAGCATGTGTGGAAAGACGTGCTAAATATGAGCATGCTTAAAAATAAGCAAACCTGTTTGCACGTGCTATAATAGCACTCCGCCATACTCCCCCTTCCACCCGCAATAGAGGTAGCATGCTCAAAAATCGACCGACGTGCGATTTTTAGCATGCTATCTGTAGTGCCTTGCTTAAATTTAGCATGCTTTTTAGTAGCACGTCCTTCCACTCATCCTACTAAGTAGCAATTGCACAAAAGTAGCATGCTTTAATCATAAAAATAAGCATGTTTTTTTTTTTTATATGAGAAGTGGCAGACGAGCAGACGAATCACCTGATGGTAAGCAATTCCGCCGCCCATGAACACCCGCAACACCAGTGGAGTCACAAGTGCGCTGCCAACCTTTTCCCCTTCCCCCCCATTGGGCCTCCGGTAACCTCACTCACACGGTCACATGTGTAACAGTATGTACCTCAACAGATACTTTTACGGACTCGGAGAAATAAATGATTTTATTATTAATGGCTGTCATTTTAATGAGGGTTTCCGTATGTGAAAAAGCCGCTATATGGAGTACTATAGGCGTGAGATTCATATACAATGTGATTGGCTATTAAACGTGATCTGTCAAAATGTAAATTTGACAAAACAACCAATACGGTTGATGTTGGACCTCAGTCCAACAAGTACGCCATCTAGCGGATTTTTCACACACGAAAACCCTCATTGAGCTAAATTTTATGGACTATTTAATGTCATTTAATACTGACGCTATTATCATTATACGGGGTGTACAATTAAGGTTATAGCGATAAGAACAATATTACAAAAAGTATACACCCTGTATGTATATCATTGAAATTGTGATGATGTAATTCTGATATTTGATAATTGAAATCGATATTTTGTTTTATATACATTAAATTAAATATAATTATAATAATAGTATACAAATGTAAGCCGTACACTTTGACACATCCGTCGTCATACCAGAACACCCAGACCCGAGGAAATGCATACATAATTAGGTCAGAGATTGCCAACCTTTAAGTGTTTGTCTAATTCCTATTCATTTTCAATTTGATCTCATCTCAGCGTGTAATTGGATACACTTGGCCCATGATCCAGAATTTGGGGAGTCTGGTAATTACAATGAAGCGACTGCCGTCTGACCTTCGCAACCCCTAGGGGACTTTAGTATTACGTAAACAGATTTATTACAGTTAATCTACGCCGTGTGGTCCCGGCAGAGTAGAATAGGCCACCCTCACTCTTACCGAGGTGTCGTAAAAGGCGACTAAGGTAAAGCTGCTGGCATGATCATCAGCACCCAGAGAAGGAAAACTCTGCATTTATATCTAAACCCTCGCCAACCCGTCTGCCAAACGTGGTGAGTATGGAAATTACCCCTCATGTGATTGAGGGAGGCCCGTGCCCCAGCAGTGGGGACTTAAATGGGCTGATGATGATGATGATTTACCCTCAACCCCCCTTGTCAGCAAAAGTAAGCAAAGCTCTTACCCCCTCCCCCCATGCTCACGTAAGCATTTTTCGATTTTTTTGTCACAGCTTGGCAACCCTACTAACCGTATGCATTTATCTGTAGGTAATTCCCCGAAAATACGTTTCGTTTTCAAGCAAACCGAATGTGAGGGTTGCCATTTGTGCTAAAAAGAAAATAACTATCGATGACGTAATCATCATCTAGACTCCCCTACCCCCCATGCCATCCAAGATAAGCAAAGCAAAGACCCCCTCATAGTGCTTATATAATACTTGTACGGCCCCCTAGACAGGGGAACCAGTCCTACTGAATCATAGTTACACGTTCGGAATATTTTCCGAAACGTGCTGGTTTCCTCGCGATGTTTTCCCTCACCGCTGACCTAATATTATATAGATTTTTTTTTATGTGATAGGTGGTTGACGAGCAGACGGATCACCTGATGGTAAACGATTGCCGTCGCACTGGACGCTCGCTTATGCTTATGAATAGATAAAAATATATTTGAAAAGTCCAGTATTGCATGTTCAGTTACGAACCTACGACGTTACATTTCATCATCATCATCATCAGCCCATTTAAGTCCCCACTGCTGGGGCACGGGCCTCCCTCAATCACATGAGGAGTAATTGCCATACTCACCACGCTTGGCAGACGGGTTGGCGAGGGTTTTGATATAAATGCAGAGTTTTCCTTCTCTGGGCGCTGATGATCATGCCAGCAGCTTTACCTTAGTCGCCTTTTACGACACCTCGGTAAGAGTGAGGGTGGCCTATTCTACTCTGCCGGGGAAAACACGGCCTACGTTACATTTAGGAGCCTTTTATCCACTGAGCTATCATTGACACATCTCTTAGGTCCCTTCCAGGTTGACAACCCCTGCATTAAACCTACGGGTCTTTTAAAATTTAAAGCCATAGATTAAAAACGCCTTTTGTAAAAAACTCTACGGAAGTTAAAAAACAAATTCTATACATTTAAAAAACTTCACGTCTAAAATTGAAAAGGTTGAACGTGGCATTCACAATTTATTCTCCCATTTTATAGTACAGGAGGTGATGGCAAAAATGTGTACTCATTTCCTACTTAAAATTGTTTTTTTTTAAACTGTTATAAGCAAGAAAACAGATAAAATATACAGATATTATTAATAATATTGTCCTCCGGCTAATTTGATTACGACGGCATATTTAAAACAATAAAAAAAAATGCAATAATATCCTCCAACCGATTTCAGCTAAGGCGGCTAATCTCAATCTGCGATCCGATCCACTCACGGAAGATATATTATAGTACTGAAGTGTGTGCGCAAACACAAGTGCACTCTCTATTCCCTTGCCCTCATATTGCGATGGGACACCAGTGTGACACGACCGGAGAGTGATAAAGGCGCAGGACCAACAGCTTAACGTGCTTTCCGAGGAACGGGGGTACAAGACCGCCAACTTTCAGACTCCGGGCTGACACTGAGAACTTCTTAACAGAAAAACTCAGGCACAAATTTTGGCCCGACCCGGGGATCGAACCCCAAGCGCAGCCGTCGCTTTAGAATGCAACGCACTACCCACTGCGCCAACGAGGCAGTCATTTTGCAATAGTACAAATAAAAAAAATAATTTATCGCTAAGTAAGACATGATACATTGTATATAGGAACGTTGTAGAAAGAAATAGAATAATCACAAACGTTCTAGAAAAATCTACAGATCTCTAGATACTCTAGTCGCAGTTTGCGGTCGAAAGTTCGAGAAGCTTTGACTCGAAATTTCTAGTAACAAGAATCTCGAGAAAGGTCGCCCTAATGGACAGCGCCGAAAGGACCCGACGAAATTTGTAAGTGCTTGGTGCAGCTCGACATGAGCTGTCGATAGTCACATCAATATTGTAGGTATATTTACAATATCCAGTGGAAATAATATTACAAATATTTGACCACCAGTTAAGATGAGACTGCTGAATTAATAGTTGATATTTTTATAGCAATATTTTGCAATTTATTCTTAAGTAAATAACACACTTAAAAATTTCATCTCGTGTTCAGGCGGGACTCGAATCCACACCTTTCACAGTCCACTGAACGCGTTACTACGTGAATTTTATTTTACTAACGCAAATACGAGTCCGGTGATATTCATTATTTAATTAAAATCAGTATAGAAATAATGCAGGTATCATAGTTCAAGGTGAAATCGTAATCATAGCCAAATATCGCGGTCACCTCCTGTACTATTGTCACTAAATATTAAATAATAATTAAATATACTTGTCACACAATTATCTAAAACATTACATACCACAGTATATGGGTAACGGATACACAGCACCATATAATTCGAGTTGTGACGAGGTTTTACTATCTATTTTCATATTCTTTATTACGACGTTAATCCAAATTTCGATTAAAAAGTAGTGCACAATTATTAAATAAATAGTATAAATGTTTGCTTAGAGATTGCCCACTTCGAAATTATTCAAAATCGATCCGGTTCAGTAGCTAACAATTTAAATCGATTGGTAAGGTGACGGGTAGGGCACACTAGCGACGCCAATCGATTTTAATTTTTAGCTACTAAACACTTAGTATTTATTGAATAAACATGCTTAAATGTTGAGTCCATTTTTGTACACGAAAAATTGATTCACGCTTTTGCCGGTAATCAATTTTTCGCGTACGCGTTGGACCCAACATTTGTACATGGTTATTTAATAAATAGTATAAGTGTTTAATGCCCTGATGGTCTAGTGGGTTAAGTACTGGGCCGTGATCTCGGGGTCCTGGGTTCGATTCCCGGGTCGAGCGAAAAGTATGTTTCGAATTTTTCGAACATAGCTCGGGTTTGTGATCACCAATCCGCATTTGGCAAGCGTGGTGATTAAGCCTAATCCCATCATAGTAGCGATAACTTGATTTCTATGATGAAGGCCTTTGCCCTGCAAGTGTTTACCGAGAGATTGTAACCCCGACGTAGTTTAAAATAGATCCGGTTTTGTAGCTAAAAATTAAAATCACCTTAATACTTTTCTTTAAAAATAATAAAATAAAATAAATCAAAAAGTGAGACTGACAGGATGGCGCAATTGGTAGTGACCCTGCCTCTTACGCCAAAGGTCGTGGGTTCGATCCCCACCCTGGACAAACATTCGTGCGATGAACACTTGTGTTTGTTCGGTGTCTGGGTGTAATATATGTATTTAAGTATATATTTGTGTTCCTCTGTTGTCTGATATCTGTAACACAAGTGCTTAAGCTACTTAGTACGGAATCAGGTCAACGTATGAGATGTTGTGAGAATGGACAACATTTCAAATTTTTAACATGTCCATATTGTTTTTTTATATGAAAGTAGACATAAAATGAACAGACCCATATTTTTTCTTTTTTCAAAATTTGTCCATTTTCATGCATAAAATAATTATTGAAATTCTTTTTATTCTAAATAGACGTAAGCGCCAAATGACGTCATTGGACGGCTGAATCAGCGATATTCCTTTGCTTATCATTGTTTTAATAAAAAAAAGGTACTACTGTCAAAGGTAAATAATACTAGTGTCAACATTGTCAACGTCATTCATACATTCAACGTTGACAAGTTGTCTTTTTTTTTGACAGTTACATGTCATGAGTTTGGCATTACGTAAATTTAAAACTATAATGTGCTAAGCAAAGAAATATTTTACATTCTGCCGTCCGATGACGTCATCTTACGTTTTTTAGTTTTTAATTTTTTTCTCAGTAAATAAGCAATATAAAAAATGAATAAATATATATTCGAGCAGCGGAAAAGTAAACAAAGAATTGGTATTTTTTGTTTCAGAGCTTAGCAATTTTGAAATGTTGTCCATTATTTTATTTTAAAAAGGGGTGTGTAAAACCTCGTCGCAAGCTAGTCAGTGAAGTCGTCGCGTCGTACCATTCGTTACATGAGGGCGCACTGCGCGGGGTCCGCGGCGGCGGGCGGGGCGAAGCCCGCGGGCGGCGCGGCGATGTCGCCCACCAGCTCGGTGGGCGGCTGGCCGAGGTCTTGCATCTGGAATAGACACCACTAAATTATGTAGTTGTAGTGTAAATAACTGGTTTTCAAACACCTACGCAAAAACGACGGGGATGTTATAAGTTTGACGTGTATGTGTGTGTATGTATGTGTGTCTGACTGTGTGTCTCTGTGTGTGTGTCAGTGTGTCTCTGTGTATATCTGTGTGTGTCTGTGTGTCTCTGTGTGTGGCTGTGTGTGTCTGTGTATATATATGTGTGTATCTGTGTGTGACTGTGTGTCTGTGTGTGTCTGTGTGTCCGTGTGGGTCTGTGTGTGTCTGTGTGTGGGCGGCTGGCCGAGGTCTTGCATCTGGAATAGACACCACTAAATTATGATTACGACCGCATACTACAGCAACGAGTATATAGAATACCAGTTCCTTTTGTGCATACTACCTTTGCAAAAAGGCAAGCTTTTCATCTTCTTCCACGAATTTATAACACAACTAGCTTTTGCCCGCGACTTCGTCTGCGTTCACACAATATCTTTATAAATTATAGCCTATGTGTTATTCTGATCTATAAGCTACATTACTGTAAAGTTTCATTAAAATCCGTTTAGTAGTTTTTGCGTGAAAGAGGAACAAACATCCATCCATACATCCATCCAAACAAACTTTCGCCTTTATAATATTAGTAAGGATTAGTAATAAAGTAGATTTAAAAAACGTATGTTCTAGCAAAGTCAAGAAAATCGTTGAATCATTCCTCTTAAAGCTAAATTATGATGAGACCGAAATTTTGCTGCCATAATTTTAATTAAAATTACTTAGATACGTAGAAAGACATAGTGAGAGACACATGTACACGCACACACACGCAAACACACACACACACACACACAAACACACATAGGTTTTAGATCCCAAAAATGTTCTTTTATAGTATAAAATATCAGCCCTTTAGATAGATTTCCTTCTTGAACCCTTTTATGTTTTAAATTGCTCCTTTTATTTTGTAATAAATTTAAATTCACCTTAAATATTGAGTACCGTGCGCTCGTACAATAATTAGGTTTAGGAAATGCTTACTGGCCGCTGCAAGACAAGCCATTTGCTTAGTGCAGCGACCGCCTGATAAAATATTGTACAATGTATTTGTTTTTGGTAAATAAAGATTTTTATCTTTTTATTTTTTATTTTTATGTACAACTCGCACTCGTGGGGTGCGAGTATAGACGCAAATAGTTTGCGAGGGAGAAGTGAACAGATGTGCCGCCATTTCTGATCCCATTCTGTATGCGCACAGGTTGTAGTGGCAGTGTAAATAACTGGTTTTCAACCCCCGACGCAAAAACGACGGGGTGTTATAACTTTGACGTGTCTGTGTGTCTCTGTGTGTGTCTGTGTGTGTACCCCTTCTCTACTATGAAAGTGTCCTTTACCCGAAGGTTGTCTGGCAGAAATCGCTTTCAACGATAAGACCGCCGGAATTGTACATAAATTCTGTAATGACGTGTACTTAAGGTAACGGGTAGGGCACACTAGCGACCCCAATCGATTTCAATTTTTAGCTACTAAACTGGATCTATTTTAACAATTTCGGGGTTACAACCTCCCGGCAAACAACTATACTATTTATTTAATACTTATAGTTAACTGTTTGGTCTGCTTTTACACTCGAATTTTGGATTACCGCCAAAAGTGGCCTTTGTCTGAGCTGTGACCTAGGCTGAGTGAGGGCCATTTATACTAGACGTCATAACACATCATAATATTCATTTGGCACTGTCTGGACATGATTGAATATAGTTTTTATTTTTTTTTACTTTTGTTTTATTTATATGTATTTTTCATTGTTTTATGTTTTGTTTTCTGTTTGTGCCAAATTGTGTTCTGTTTACAACTGCTCTAAGTTCTGTGTTGTGATGTCTATAATAATAAATATTTTCTTTCTTTCTTTCTTTCTTTTGGCGTAAATCAATAATTGTTTGCTGAGAGGTTGTAACCCCGGAATGAACAACATTTCATATTTTTAACATGTCCATATTGTTTTTTTATATAAAAATAGACATAAAATGAACAGACCCTTATTTTTTCTTTTTTCAAAATTTTGCCCTTTTCATACATAAAATAATTATTGAAATTCTTCATATTCTAAATAGACTTAAGCGCCAAATGACGTCATCGGACGGCTGAATACAGCGATATTCCTTTGCTTAACATTGCTTTAATAAAAAAAGGTACTACTGTCAAAGCTAAAGAATACTAGTGACAAGATTGTCAACGTCAGTCATTTGTTCAACGTTGACAAGTTGTCTTTTTTTTGACAGTTGCATGTTCTGGGTTTGGCTTTTCATTTAAAACTATAATGTGCTAAGCAAAGAAATATTTTACATTCTGCCGTCCGATGACGTCATCTTGCGTTTTTTAGTTTTGAATTTTTTTCTCAGTAAATAAGCAATATAAAAAATAAATAAATATATATTCGAGAAGCGGAAAAGTAAATAAAGAATTGGTGTTTTTTGTTTCATAGCTCAGCAATTTTGAAATGTTGTCCATTGTTTAATATGGATCCGATTTAGTAGCTAAAAATTAAAATCGATTGGCTTTGCTAGTGTGCCCTACCCGTCACCTTAAGATGTGTATTTTGTGCAATAAAGTATATCTATCTATCTATCTAGATAATAAATAAAACGATCAATATAAACGATTACAGAAGGTACGCCTTACCTTCTGCATCAGCTCCAGCACGGTCTCGAAGCGCTTGCGCTTGACGTCATCCGGGTCGGACTCCAGCTCGGGCTCCAGCTCAGCGCAGACCGCCTGCATGAGGCTCAGCTGCTTCTCGAACCTGGGGGAGCGGCGCCGTGTTATACACTACCGTCGACCACGACGCGTTTGGGACAGTGGCCTAGTGGTAGTGAACGCTGCCACTGGTGCAAGTACGTTGCAAGGGTTGCGGGTTCGATCCCCGCACAGTACAATTTTAAACGTGGGAGAAAATGCCCATTTTCATTGGTCGTTAGTACTAATGTAAATGGCCTCGGGGCATTTGCATTAGTTGTGGCCTAGTGCAAGTACGTTGCAAGGGTTGCGGGTTCGATCCCCGCACAGTACAATTTTAAACGTGGAAGAAAATGCCCATTGGTCGTCAGGACTAATGTAAATGGCCTCGGGGCATTTGCATTAGTTGTGGCCAGTGGCCGTTTGCATAGTGTAGAGGTGCGGGGTTGCAGGTGATTGTTAAAAGTCCGGAAGAAAGTATATAATATAGTTTGGGAAGCGACGCCGGGTTATATACTACCGTCGACCACGACGCGTTTGGAACAGTGGCCTAGTGGTAGTGAACGCTGCCTCTGGTGCAAGTGCGAGGGTTGCGGGTTCGATCCCCGCACAGTACAATTTTAAACGTGGGAGAAAATGCCCATTGGTCGTTAGGACTAATGTAAATGGCCTCGGGGCATTTGCATTAGTTGTGGCCAGTGGCCGTTTGCATAGTGTAGAGGTGCGGGGTTGCAGGTGATTGTTAAAAGTCCGGAAGAAAGTATATAATATAGTTTATTGTTAACTAACACACAAGATAAGATCTACAAGTAAGGATTAATGTTAAAATGTTAATGAATGTTTGAATGCACCCGATCGCGACTGTTTCCCCAAATGCACTGGTGAGCCGCCACGCGGCCACCTATGACTTAGGTACATCGGCGCACGCGCCTATGTACGTCATCAGTGTTTGGTTACTATGCACCGAACACATAGGCTGTTATTTGGTAATAACAACCAATGCATTTACATTGATACTATCGACCAATTTAAATGGCAATATGGTTATTGCGATTTAAATTAACACAAATACGGGTTGCATCTAAAATTAGCAACTAATTCCTAGCTATTAAGACCTATTTGTGACGAGAAATGAATGATTTATTAATTTATTTAATTGGCCGATAGTATCAATGTAAATGGACCAGGACTTGGTTGGGGAGCATTTACATTGGTCGCTAGTACCAATGTGACTAAACCAAGATCCAGTATGGGGCATTTACATTAGTGGTTGATTAGTACCAATATTGCCACGGGGAATTTGCATTGGTCGATAGTATCAATGTAAATGGACCAGGACTTGGTTAGGGAGCATTTACATTGGTCGCTAGTACCAATGTGACTGGACCAAGATCCAATATGGGGCATTTACATTGGTGGTTGATTAGTACCAATATGGCCAACGGGGAATTTGCATTGGTCGATAGTATCAATGTAAATGGACCAGGACTTAGTTAGGAAGCATTTACATTGGTCGCTAGTACCAATGTGACTGGACCAAGATCCAGTATGGGGCATTTACATTGGTGGTTGATTAGTACCAATATGGCCACGGAGAATTTGCATTGGTCGATAGTATCAATGTAAATGGACCAGGACTTGGTTAGGGAGCATTTACATTGGTCGCTAGCACCAATGTGACTGGACCAAGATCCAGTATGGGGCATTTACATTGGTGGTTGATAAGTACCAATATGGCCACGGGGAATTTGCATTGGTCGTTAGTACCAATGTAAATGGCTAGGGGGCGTTTGCATTGGTTGTGGCCAGGGGGTATTTGCATTGGTCGTTAGTACTAGTCTAAATGGCCAGAGGGCACTTGCATTGGTCGTTAGTACCCATTTAAATCGACCAGGATTTGGTTAGGGAGCGTTTACATTGGTCGCTTAGTAACAATGCGAATGGACCAAGATACAGACTTTGTCCTCCCTGGGACATTGACATAGTAGGTACCAATGTAAACGCCCTCTAGCTAAATCCTCGCTACATTGGTACTAAGCGATCCAATGCAAATTCCCTGTGTCCAAATCCTGGAAAAATTGGCACTTACAACCAATGTAAATGCCTGCTGACCAGATCCTAGATCCTGGTCTATTTACATTCGTACCGTGGCGACACCTACCATCGCCCGAAAAAAGAAATTCTCCCACTAGTAACATCCTACTAGCAACAGATGGCGCTAATCAACTGTTCATACAAAATCAGAATACTCTTGACGGGGAACCATGCCAATACGGTATTTGACTATTTGTTTTTTTACTCTTGTAATCAAAAGACCTCTCAATGATAGAAACATCGTTGAAATAATTACTTGATGTTCATTTTAACTACCTGAGATATTACATTATTTTGGGCAAACCCAAAACGCTCCATACTAAATGGCTACTGCGATGTGACGTCACACGCTAGTATTTCGTATGATGTTTTTCATTTGAATTTCAATGGTAGCTAAATCAAATGTTTCGTTTATGTCAATGGTTCTATTATAATAGTTAGTGCAAATTGTATGGGTTAAAGGTCGCTCAGCGGGCTATGGAACGAGCAATGCTCGCCTTCTCCCTCCGAGATCGAATCCGAAATGAGGTGATCCGGCAGCGAACCAAAGTTATCGACATTGCTCACCGGATTAGCAAGCTTAAGTGGCAGTGGGCTGGCCATATTAGCCGCAGAACCGACAACCGATGGGGTAAACGAGTTTTAGAGTGGAGACCGCGTCTTGGCAAACGTAATGTAGGGCGCCCTCTGACTAGGTGAGGGGACGATCTGCGCAGGATGGCTGGCAAGAGCTGGATGCGAGAAGCCATGGATAGATCACGGTGGCGAACAATTGGAGGGGCCTACGTCCAGCAGTGGACTGCGATAAGCTGATGATAAATAAATATTTCACTACATCACATACATTGATCTGACTCCGAGATAGGTAGCTCAAGCACCTGTGTTACGGATATCAGAATCAACAGTGGGATTACAAATATATACATATAATACATACATACTTATACTACATACTTTTGTACATACATATTACATACTTATAATACATAGGAAACACCCAGACCAATACAAACAAACATGTTCATGCACACAAATGTTTGTACTGGCGGGGATCGAACCCGCAACCCTTAGACCAAAGGCAGCGTTCACTACCACTGTTCCAAACGGTCGTCAAGATGATGATGATGATGATGTATGGGTTATTCAATGGTATAATTATTTTTAATAATTTCATACTTTTACGTTATATTTTTAATTGAGAATTTTTGCTATTGGCACATATTTACCTTTATTTTGATAAAATATTTATATTTTGTAAAATCTCGAGCTTAGTCAAACACTCTATTAGTTAGTTACGTAGTGACTAACCTCTCATATTCACTCTGTTCTATCTTCCCCTTGTTTTCTGCCAACCACGAGGGATATTTGTCCACCAACTCTTTGAGGGACGGGTACAGGACTTCCTTCGACATGAGGGACTGCATCATACCTTGCATGAATGGGACGAACATGTTGCCATCCTGAAAAATAAAATCAACTCATACAGTAATGTGCAATTATATCTTCGAACCGATTACGGCTACGGCGGCCAATCTCAACGATCAGCCAAGTACGCAGGACATATTATAATGCTCGACTGTATTTACATCCATACAGTCGAGCTCTATAATAAAAACACAAGTGCACTCGCGATAGAGAGTATATCTATTAAGTACTAGCTGACCCGACAGACTTCGTCCTGTCAAAAAAAATTGTAATGTGGCAACAAATATGACCTTTATATAATAGCAATAAAACTCAAATTGATTCTACGTTTTAGTTAGAAAACGTTTGTATGTGAAAAAGAAAAGAGCTGTTTTTAGGGTTTTCCCGACAATTATTCGATTTTTTCTCGCTGTAAGAACCATCCTTGGACTTCAACGAACGTTTTAAAAAAAGAATTGGCCAAATTGGTCCAGGCGTTGTTGAGTTATGCGCTTACCAACACATTTTGCGATTCATTTTTATATTATAGATTAAGAGTATAATTATAGAGTATATCTATAGAGATGCCAAAAAATGAAACACTAAAAAGCTTGTTTCAAAAAATTTCTGCGAAAAAAGCCGCCTTCTAAAACCTCGAAATAAAAAATAAAGTTTAAAAACTAAAACCCGACTACCAAAAAACACGATCTAAAAAGTACAAAACAAGAAAATTGTCTCTGCTGAAATGATTATGCCGTATCGCCGTGGTCGTATGCCACATTGATTTTATTTTATTATTATAATGAATCTGTTTTGCAACAGTAGGTGGCATACGACCACGGCGATACGGCATAATCATTTCAGCAGAGACAATTTTCTTGTTTTGTACTTTTTAGATCGTGTTTTTTGGTAGTCGGGTTTAAAACTTAATTTTTATTTAACATTTTTTTAGTTATGTAAATATACCTTTTAATAAATTACATATTTGAAATGTGCTAAAAAAGCTCTTTCATTTGATACCCCACACGGTACCGTCAAGCAAATTTTTTTTTTAGTTTATTACTCTAAGTCCCCTAGAGGGCGCTGTAATAAACTTAACGTGACGTCATGTTGCCTATAACCAGAAGACAACCAAGACGCTTTTAACGACACCTCATCTGTTCAAATATGATAACTAGTTTAGAAGTTACGTGGAAACAGATGAACATACATACATACATACTTACTTACATACATACATACATACATACTTACATACATACTTACATACATACATACATACATACATACATACATACTTACATACATACATACATACATACTTACTTACATATACTTACATACATACATACATACTTACTTACATACATACATACATACATACATACATACTTACTTAACTATACATACATACATACATACATACATACTTACTTACATACATACATACATACATACATACATACATACATACATACATACATACATACATACATAGCCTGTCAAAATCATATTTCTAACACTTTATACACTTCAAATAACATTTTATAACAATACACTCGAGAATAGTCACAAATGTGGCCTAATACTTAATGGCTTGAAAATAGTCACAATTTCACAATGACAAAAAGATACATATGACATACCTGTCCTCCTTCGGCTAGGTTGAAATTACTAAACATATTGGCTAGATCCTGCTCTGAAATTGGAGTCTGGAGGTTCTCGGAGTTCGTGTTTAGGTTCTGTAGGGTCTGCGAGATCGCTGCCGATACCTGGTGGGAGATATTTTGGTAAATGACTTGATTTTTGAATTTTATAAAACGATGAAAGTAAGGTCCTATTTTAGCCACCTTCAGATCAAGATATCTTAGAAAGTAAATAAATAAATTGTTTATTCAGTAAAAATATGGTAACATAAGATTACATAAAAACTTAATAAAATACTAGACCTAGGCTATTCTTTGCCTGAACTATAGTCCATTCAGTATGTGAAGGTTGAATAGGACAGTTCTATTTTGACAGTAAATGTGAGACGCTGCTTTTAAACCTAACCGATATTTTTAAGAATCGAGAATATTTTCTTTAGAACTCTAATCGACTGTTTACATAGAATAGTTATTTACGAGATTTCTACCATGTACCTTATTTTTGAGTGTTGTGTGTCGAGAATAGGTGCGAGAAAATAGTGAGTTAGTGAACAGGGGTACCGCAGGTGCGCGTAGTAAAAGACTGCGAAGGAGGGTAGACCGATTTGTCTGCCAGTAACGACTTACCCGCAAAAACTTCAGTTACTCCGCGACCATGGCGCTTGCAACAGTGCCGAAATATCGGAAACTCAAAAATAAGGTACATGGTAAAAAAACCTCGTAAATAACTATTGTAATGTTAGTGAGCATGAAAGTTTAAAAGATTTTTTGCTTGTTTGATTTATAAACTTAATCAACATTTTATCTACGAATTAGAACTATCTAGATATGGAATACAAAATGAAAATATTTTTAGTGGTACACACGCAATAAATCATTAACAATGAAATAAATAAAATAAATACCACATTTACAGCTCCATGTTATGCCCCATCGAGAGCTGTAGGCCTTATTCGGAACCCTAGTATAATGGACGAACTAGAAATTAAAGTATTTTTTTTTTTACATTATAGCGGACAAACGAGCAGACGGCACACCTGATGGAAAGTGATCACCGCCGCCCATGGACATCTGCAACACCTGAGGTATCACATATGCGTTGCCGGCTCTTAAGAAAGGAGTACACCCTTTTCTTGAAGGTCACCAGGTCTTATCTGTTCGGAAACACCACGGATGACAGCTGGTTCCACAGTTTTACTGTGCGTGGTAGGAAATGACGTGAGAAACGCACTGTAGTCGATATAAATCCATACAGGTGATGTGGATGGTATTTGGCGTTCTGACGTGATGTGCGGTGGTGAAAAATTGCAGCTGGAATAAGGCCGAACAGCTCCTCGGAACATTCCCCATTGTAAATGCGATAGAAGATGCACAGTGATGCTACATCTCTACGCAATGACAGAGGATCAAGTGTGTCGGACTTACTTCGTCAATCTTTCCATGTACCGCCGGGTCCTCTGTGGGGGAGGCACTGTCGCCGGCCTGGCTCGCCGGCTTCAAGACTTGCGCTGCCGCCTCTACACATACACACGATCAAACCATCAATTATCTATATATATAAAAGGAGAACCTGAGTGACTAAGGTATTAAGTGACTAGGAATGCACCCACAGCCCAAACTATAGACCCTAGAAACTTGAAATTTGGTAAGGGGGTACCTTTAATAGTGAAAGTGAGCACTACGGAAAAGTGAAAGTGAGCACTACGAAAGGATTTTTGAAAATTGTACCCTTAAGGGGGTAATAGGGGG
This sequence comes from Marasmia exigua, assembly GCA_019059595.1. NCBI lineage: Eukaryota > Metazoa > Arthropoda > Insecta > Lepidoptera > Crambidae > Marasmia > Marasmia exigua. The sequence goes on from CM032492.1 coordinate 2,424,741, forward strand.
GTTAAAGTTTGTACGAAAGTCCGCCATCTTTAATGGATGTGCAAATTTGTATTCAGACTTAATTTGATATAAAAAGTGACCCTATTAACGTTTTTTGAAAATCACCCCTAACGGGGGGAAAATTGGGGATGAAATGCCAGTAAGGGGCCTTAACCCCTTTAAAGTAAGAATCTTGAAAATCGCTATACGATCTCCTTATTTTAAACCAAGAACAAGTTGTTTTAACATTTTTATAAATTAAACCCTTAAGGGGTTTTGAAGTTTGTATGGAAGTCCTACTATAAGCTATAAAAAAAGTCCGTTGTCTTTGATGTTAGGAAAGTGAAAAGTTGTATGTATGCGTATAATTAAAAATAAAAAGTAATTCACTTAAATTTTTTTGGAAAAACACCCTTGAGGGGGTAAATTAGGGGATGAAAAGCAAGTATGGAGGAATAAACAGTTTAAAAGTAAAATTCTTAAAATTGATGTTTGGGCACCGGTTTTGAATAAAAAAGATACTTTTGAATTTTCAACCCCTAAGTATATATACTAGAGTTTGAATGAAGACTTATGTAATAAAGACTAAAACTACGTGAGTAACGCCGCGGGCGCAGTCTAGTTTATTTATACGTAATGGTCCGCTCTCTTTCGGGACATTAGTTCCACTTTATACCAATAGATGGCGTTAGGAGTCGATTCCATCGCGCAAGCGTTTTGTGTTTTCGGATGACCTATAAGCGTTGCCGCTGTCTATAGGATTTACGTCTTTATATATAGTATAGATATAGATATACATTTATAACTATAGCTCTACCCCCACATGAACAATGGTAGCTCAGTGGTTCAGAACGGGCCTAAGGCCTTCCGTACACACACAACCAAAACACAAAATCACTCTCAGAAAACTGGCGTGAAGCAGCACTGTGCTGTGTTAAAGCAGAAAGGTAAGCAGCGCACTTGTGACACCACTGGTGTTGCAGGCGTCCATGGGCGGCGGTAATCGCTTATTATCAGGTGAACTGTCTGCTCGTCTGCCACTTATATCATAAAAAAAAACTTCACTGCACAAATAAACACCAAATTTGTACATCATCATCATCATCATCAGCCTATCGCAGTCCACTGCTGGACGTAGGCCTCTCCAATTGTTCGCCACTGTGATCTATCCATGGCTTCTCGCATCCAGCTCTTGCCAGCCATCCTGCGCAGATCGTCCCCCCACCTAGCCAGAGGGCGCCCTACATTACGTTTGCCAAGACGCGGTCTCCACTCCAGAACTCGTTTACCCCATCGGTTGTCGGTTCTGCGGCTAATATCGAATCCGAAATGAGGTGATCCGGCAGAGAACCAAAGTTATCGACATTGCTCACCGGATTAGCAAGCTTAAGAAGCAGTGGGCTGGCCATATTAGCCGCAGAACCGACAAATTTGTACACTAAAACAGTAATTTAAAACCTTTGAATTGCATCAGCCCACGCGGCTTGTTTTAGCCCTACCCGCCGAATCGTTCAACCGGTATATTCTCGTTCGGTACGGGACGGCTTCAAATTAAGGCGACGGGTAGCCCTAACTAGCGACACCATTCGTTTTTAATTGTTAGCTTGATTTTACCATGCATTTTAATTAACCATGCACAAATGTTGGGTCCGTTTTTGTACGCTAAAAATTGAATACCGCCAAAAGCGGCTACTTTTAGCGTGAATCAATTTTTCGCGCACGCGTTGGACCCAACATTTGTGCATGGTTATTTAATAAATAGTATCGAGAGGTTGTAACCCCGAAATTGGTTAAAATAGATCCGGTTTAGTAGCCAACAATGAGCAGTTTTCCAGTAGGTATTTTCTGGTGGTTTCTAAAAGCAACACCAGATGACGCTACTCTCACTATTAATTAAAAGTTCCTTTTTTGTCTATGATAGATAGGAAATATTTGATAAACCAACCATCATCATGACATTTACGGTCCTGCCATATTTTACTTTATTTTACCCATAAGAAAATAGAGATGAAAAGTTTCGTTTTGAATCACTCTCTGTAATTTAAAATGTACATAGCAGTAAAATACATATTAACTGCGAAGTATTAAGATATTTAATGTAAAAAACCTAAAACAATTTTTCCATAAATTAGGGTCCACATGAAATATCATACCACACTTAACATTTACAGGGACTGATTGCGCCATCTAGCGAATCTTTTTTTTTTTTTTTACTGTAGATAGGTAAGCGTTTGACCATATTTCACCTGATGGTAAGTGATAATATGGTCTAAGATGTAGCACGATTACCTAGAAGATACCTATTCACTCGCGCTTTGAAAACCCCCAAATTGTAGCCACTAGGGAACACCTCCTCAGGCAACTGATTCCACTGTTTCGCAGTACGAATAAGAAAACAGGAATCAAACCTCTTTGTGCGGACTTTTGGTATTTCTACCATGTACCGGTGTCGATTGAGGGTCTACTAATCACTAAGGGAATCACTAGGAAATTTATATATACCTACTGGAAAACTGCTCATTAAAATCGATTGGCGTCGCTAGTGTGCCCTACCCGTCACCTTAAGTCACCAGACGTTATAGTTTGACACAATTTGGGTAAAATTTGAAACCACCGGCATTACGATATCTACCTCTTGTTGCGATACCAATTTGTTACACTGCAAAAAGGTGCTAAACCTGTTTTTAATCATCGTAATAAAAATATTACACTGGTGAACTTTTCACAACTTACCCGCCATTTTTGTGAACGTCTGCTGCAATCTGGTCTTGTGTTATTTGGTCCTCTGAAAAATAAAAATAAATGTATACAACATCTCATACCAGAGGGCTAATTTTCGAGTAGACCTGGCAAAAACGTATCTTTCAAAAGATTCAAACATTTGCATCTGGATCAGTGCAGAGATGCGGAACAGTGAAACGCTGCATTTGGAACATCGACTCTCAGATAGATAGGTTTAAAGAAATTTACATTTCACTTATAATGAGAAATACAAACAAATATAAGTATAATTAACTTATAGTAAATATCCTCCAACCGTTTACGGCTACGGCGGCCAATCTCAACGATCAGCCACGCACGCAGGATATATTATAGTGCTTAAGTGTATGCGCAAACACAAGTGCACTCTCTATTCCCTTACCCTCATATTCCGATGGGACACTACTGTGACACGACCAGAGAGGAATTGGGCGCAGGACCAACGGCTTAACGTGCTTTCCGAGGCACGGGGGTACAAGACCGCCAACTTCCAGGCTCCGGGCTGCCACTAAGAATTTCTTACCGGAAACTTAGGTACAAATTTTTGGCCCGACCCGGGTATCGAACCCGGGACCTCTTGCACAGCCATCGCTTTAAAGTGCGACCCACTAACCACTGCGCCACCGAGGCAGTCAACTTATAGTAACGATGCATTTAATCATCGACTGGCACTCTTTTCCATAATGGTTTCCATTCCATACGTGATTCATTCCGCTCATTCGGATCATTCGGCTCACTCAGATCATTTAAATCATTCGGATTATTCGTTTCACTCGAACTCGAGATCCATTTGAGTCGAATAATACATTCGGAGCGAACACTTAGAGATTCGGAACAGTGTATCATTTGGCTGAGTCGGATCACTGAGTCGTTTCAGTAAAGAGTTATACACGTCTATTTTCGAGCAGTCGACATTAAAGTCAAGTTTGAGATTTGTATGGACGAATGTACGAAGTCTGTAAATTGTCTCCCTCATCCCACCTGCCCTTTTCCGTCACAGAACTACACGCGCCGGGCAACGCTGTCACCGCTTCACAGTGGAAAACATTCTATCACGGGTTAAATAATTTGGCGGTTCCTATTTCAGCCGCACCATCAAGAAATGGAACTCTTTGCCGGCGCAAGTATTTCCTCCTACCTATTATTAATTAGTATTAATATGGATTCCTTCAAACGAAGCGTGAAGAAGCATCTCGCGGGCCAGTCATCGTCATCGTCAGCCCATTTAAGTCCCCACTGCTGGGGCAAGTGCCTACCTCAATCACATAAGGGGTAATTGCCATACTCACCACGCTTGGCAGACGGGTTGGCGAGGGTTTTGATATAAATGCAGAGTTTTCCTTCTCTGGGTGCTGATGATCATGCCAGCAGCTTTACCTTAGTCGCCATTTACGACACCTCGGTAAGAGTGAGGGTGGCCTATTCTACTCTGCCGGGGACCACACGGCAACGGAGGTGATGCCTGACATCGCGTAAGTTGTATGTAATTACAAAGTGGACTCTTCTCTTGCTTACCATCAGGCTGAGGAGAGCCAATATACTGTGTCACTATAAAAAAACTGAAATACAAAATTTTACACCAGACACTGAGGAAGCAAATGTTCATCACATACATTGAGAGTGGGAATCGAACCTACGACCTCATTTAGCGTATGGGGCAATGTACAAATGTGCCATTATTTGACTGACCGGATGGCGCAATTGGTAGTGACCCTGCCTCTGACGCCAAAGGTCGTGGGTTCGATCCCCACCCTGGACAAACATTCGTGCGATGAACACTTGTGTTTGTTCAGTGTCTCCGTGTAATATATGTATTTAAGTATATATTTGTGTTCCTCTGTTGTCTGATATCTGTAATACAAGTGCTTAAGCTACTTAGTACGGAATCAGGTCAACGTTCGAGATGTTGTGCGAATTATTATTATTATTATTTAACGCAAATGCGTTAAATATTTAACCCTAAAAAAATGATTAAATTATTAAAATTAATGGTGAAAGGGCTTATCCATAAACGTACGATACAACCATATTTAATTACAGTTTGTTCCTTTCTATCTAATGTATGCGTATGTATCTTTAATAGAGAACTTTTTTAATTAACATCGTATCACAAAGCGTTTATGAATAAGTTCTGATGCATCACCATGCATCACATCAGATGCATGTCCATATTATTTGAAAAAATCGCAAGTACCAAAACTAGCTCTACCTACTCCGATCATTGATAATAAGCCACATTGGAATATGAGGGTAAGGAATAGAGAGTGCACTTGTGTTTGCGCACACACTTGAACACTATAATAAATCCTGCGTACGTGGCTGATCGTTACGATCGGCCGCCATAGCCGTAATTGATTGTAGGATATTAGGTTTATTACAGTAAAAATACAACAGACCTGGCACTCCACTGAAACTGCCGAGGATGGCCGCCATGTTGGTTTCGAACTGAGCGGCGGCTTCTTTGATGAACTCCTCGCTCCACATGTTTTGAGGGATGTCACTCGGCGCCTTCAGGGTTGCCAGCTGGTTCCGGCTTCTTCGTCATCTCTTGTAGTGCACCTGGTGGTGATCCAAGTACATATTAGTATATTTTTATACTAAATTACCCGACCCGATTGGAACAGTGGTAGTGAACGCTGCCTCTGCTACAAGAGGTTGCGGGTTCGATCCCGCACAGTACAAAACATTTGTGTGCATGAACATAGTTGTTTGTATTGGTCTGGGTGTGTGCTATGTATTATAAGTATGTATTTACAAAAGAAAAGTATTATATGTATATATTTGTAATCCACTGTTGATTCTGATATCCGTAACACTATCTCGGAGCACATAAATGCGCCGGCAACGAGTTCATTTCTTGATGGTGCCCGGCAGAAATAAGAAACTGCCAAATTTTTAGTCCGTGATTGGAGTTCCACTTTTTTATGCTGATCGTGGCAGACGAGCAAACAAGGACACCTGATTTGAAGCGATTGCGCGACCATGGACACCCGTGACACAGGGAAGTCACAAAATTGCGCGCAAACCTTTAAACCCCCCTTTTCCCCCGGATGCGGCCTCCGGTACCCTCACTCTACAACAGCGAAACGGATAGAGTGCTGCATCACGCCGGTTTCCTGTGAGACGTGGTTTCACTCCGGTAGAGCGGCACGGTCAATATAGGTGGCAGACTAACAAAACAGATCAGACACCCACAACAGGAATGTTCATAGGAGATAATACTAAGATATGGAATAAATATCTTCTTAGAGGCAATAGACAACAGACAAGGATGCCCAAAGGAGTGTTAACAGGTCATTATCCAACGAACAAAATGTTGATGAAGATGAATAACATTGAACAGCGACTGCAGAGCATGCAAGGAGGAGACGGAAACCATAGAACATCTTTTATGTGAATGCGACTCACTAGCCAGAGGCAGAATGTGTCTTCTAGGCAACGCTTATCCTAAACCTGAAGACTACAGGCACTACAATCCGAAATACTGTGCTTAATTCGCTGCGTGAGTGAGGGTACCGGAGGCCCAATCCGGGGGATAGGGGGGGTTTAAAGGTTGGCAGCGCACTTGTGACTCCACTGGTGTCGCGGGTGTCCATGGGCGGCGGTAATTGCTTACCATCAGGTGATCCGTCTGTTCGTCTGCCTACCTATTACATAAAAAGAAAATTGTTTATGCGATAGGTGGCAGACGAGCAGACATATGACCTGACGGTACGCCTCCGGTACCGTCAATCACACAGCGAAACACAGCACAATGCTGCTTCACACCGGTTCTGAAACGAATCTTTCGTGAGTAGGAGCGCAAAGGATAGGGGAGGTATAAAAGATCCCTTAGGGTCGACGTGCCCCATGAAAATGGAGGTAACACCTATCAGAACCCCTAAATGTAATGTAATATAATGTGGACTCCTTTTTCCGCACCTAGACTCTCATTCGGTCCATTGTGCGTGTTGGGTCCTGGCTATTCTAGCCAGCCTAACTCCGCCCAGAAGCGCAGAAGCTTCCTGGGAGCTTCACAGGCTTCGCGGAGTGACCCCGCCGATCCGAGGATTTCTTCGCGTTGTCTGTGTGTCTCTATACCTATATTATGCCGCCTTCATAATATTCGAAATTAATTTTTAATTTGTCTATACTTAATACACACTTTAACTCAATATATATAAACAAATATTAAATTTCTCAATATATATAAACAAATAGTATAAGATCTAAACATGATGTATGGTGCATTCTGAAGCGATCTCTGTTTCTGTTGTAAGTAACTTGTATGTGAAATATGTATTTTGTTAGGTATCCGCAGAATATCAGCGTCGAGGCTCTGTGTCTCGACAAATAGCTGAGCGGGGACCTTTTTGGCGCCACTTATAATTTAGATACCTAGATTAGGATTAAATTAATAAGTAATGTATAGATCTATATTTTGTTATCTGTATTTTTGGTGCCAAATAAACATTTTTCTATTTCTATATTTCTATTTAGGGGACAGTGGCCCGTGATTGTCCCCATCATTATTCTGAGGTTTTTCTTACTGATCAGAACCCCTAACAGAAAAGATAAGAAACAGGTTAAATTATGGTGGTTAATGTTAAAGACAGGTGAATGTGACTGCGCAACACTTGTCCTCACATGCATATTTTTACATATAATTAATATTCAATTAGTTTGGCGTCAACAAATTCAGTAATATGTACTGTACAGTATTTGCCTAATTACCACTTAGTTATCATTTAAGTATCAGCCTATATACTGTCCCACTGCAGGGCAAAGGCCTCCATCAGAAAAATCAAGTCATCGCTACTATGATGGGATTAGGCTTATCACCACATTTGCCTAATGCAGATTGGTGATGATCACAAATCGAGCTATGTTCGAAAAATTCGAAATCATACTTTTCCGAGATCACGGTCCGGTACTTTAACCACTAGACCAACAGGTGTTTAAGATGAATAATGAAGTTGATGGAAGTCACGCAACAAAAAAAATTGGCATTCCATCACCTAGCTAGCCTATTGAGAGGGCTATGCTCGGAGTCTCCTTGCATGATCATATCAGAAATGACTAACGAGAACTAAGGTCAAAGGATTGCATGCCTCAAGTGGCAATGGGGACTCCGGGCACATAGCCAGGAGAACAGACTGCCGGTGGGGCGGAAAGGTCTTCGAGTGAATGCCACATACAGGAAGTCGCCGTGGCAGGCCCTACACAAGGTGGACTGACGATCTGGTGAAGGTCGCGGGAATCCATTGGATACTATTGACTATTATGATGACTATTATTAAATTTTCGCGTTGCATTATAATTAAATATAATTAATCAAGACTGGAATTAACACAATACTTATTATGTGATACAACATTGTGTACTCACATATTTTACTCAAGTTTCGGCTACAATATGTAAATATGAAAAATATGTGAGAACACAATGTTGTATCACATAATAAATATCATGTTAAATTCCGGTTTGATTAATTGCAGTAAACTGTTCTTGACTTTGGAATCTAATTTGATTTTATTGTTCTATTAGTCTACTGTTTTATTTGTCTACTGTATGTTAAATCTTTTGATTATATATTATGGTATAACTATTAGTAAAGTTAACACTTTACCTTTAGGGTACCTACCTTTGTTGATTCTGATAGGCATATCACATTTTAAGCTACTTTCTTTGGAGTTTAAGTAAATAAATAGATTTTTATATTAAGAGGAAACAATGCTTCCTAGAAAATGGTTCATTATTCAGAACATTTTACTTTTTTACGCCTCTTATTATTTACTCCGTATTATTATCAACCAGCAGAAAAACGAAGGGTTTCATAGAAATGTGGATCTATGTTATGTGAGAATAAATGAATTGAATTGAAATCAATTTATTTCAAGTTCCTATTGGACAAAAACAGGCATTGAAGTAATTTTTCCATCTAAATGTAAGAACTTTAGTTTGTAAATTACAGAAATACGAATTTATTTTAAATGCGCTGCAAAAAAATGTGTTTCAAGGTTCAAGTTCATTAATATTTCAATTACCTACCTATGTTATAGTAAAAAGGTTATAAAATTGTGTAATAGTTTCAGAGTAAAAAAACGTTTACTTACTGTTGAGAAGATCGTCCAATTCGGGGTCCACCTCTTTTTTGGGTGCATCTTTGTTGTCCGACATTTTTTACACTAAATTATTATAAAAACAAATTCAAATTATCAAATAATTCGTCAGGAAATTATTCTATTTTTTGACAGTCCGTCAAAGGAAAGAACTAAGAATAGTGAAGGGCGTTCACTGATTTGGTATTCATCACAGATTATATATGGTACTCATGCATTACCATAATCGATTAAATTTTATTTCACCTTTTATTTAAAGCCGCTTTTACGGATCAGTGGCGCCACCTATTAATTTTTATTGGTTTTAACGAAATCAAGACAATGAACAAAATTTTTTTTTAATTTTTAGGTAGGTAAAAGCAGTTTTCATTGGACAATTTTTATTTAATATCTTAAAATCATAATAAGTAATAAAAAATCAATTGGCGGTGATACTGAATGGTAAATTAAAGCACTAAAAGGACATGTTCTGTAACTGGCTAGGAGATTTTTGCCCAAGAATGTTGTATTTTTTTTAACAAATGTACCAGGTCCTAATCGTCTAACCAAACAACCAAACCTACATGCAATTTTGGGCAACATATTTACACATTATACAAACGATTAGATTGCTTTAGAGAATAATATCGATTCTAAAAATATCATCGATTAGTTTTTAATGGAGCTTCTGACTTTTAATATCAAATCAGTCACACTCACACCATAATCACCTTCTCAAGTCCAATGGTTTTCAGGTGATATCCACCATATGTTCAAAAATGTCACGAGCACGAGAATTGGGCTGAATGTCAGTTTGTTTCGCATAACAAAAAGTCAGTATTTAGGTGTACTTATATTATGTACGAGAGATGAATGAGTGCAATAATTAGATAAGGCGTATATTATAATCAAACAAATACTTACCTTTTTAAATTAATATTATTAATAACTCAGTTAACATTACTATTATTATTACCACCACATACGAGATTTACAGGACAGGACACAGACAATATTATATAGATATTCACAGTATTTCAAAGGGAAGAAAGAGTCAAACAAATAAAATAAAATAAAACATAAACTAATCAGGTACCAAAGAAGAAAAAAGGAACAATGTGAAGTGGTCAACAAGGTCCAAACTCAGCATGTGCTGCAATAAATATGAAAAAATAAATTGATATCGATTATGATTATGTTTACCAAATACTAAAATACCCACCCCTAAATGCATTCACGCGAATGAATGACCAATCACGTGTGAATGAATGCAATTGAGTGCGTTTTGTTATACATCCACTAATGCATGAATTTAAAGAGGTTAACTTCGTTTCGTTCGTCTGTCAATTATGACGAAATACGTATATTCTTCTTCTAGTTATGTGGACAACATGTACTCTTTTCTCTCAATGAAACTACAAAAATTAGCCAACATGATTTATTTAATACAAATATAAATACTACACAACACAACACAGCTTAGCCCAATAAGGTTTTCATTGCAACTTATATAAATATTTAGGCCCTTAGGCAGACTTAGGCACTCATCATGACGGTCTAATAAATTATTATCTAAATTTACAGATTATCAAGCTGAATGGTGGATTTTATTTCTACAGAATGGCTAATCTTACTGTTTAGGTATTTATATGAGCGAACTTATACAAGTCAATTAAATATTCTTAGATAAATATTCTTCGAATAATGCCATCTAGTGGTGAAAAGAAGAAAATCAATAAGTATCTTATTGTCATTGTTCTAATGGTAAATATTACAATAAATTAATTGGAATTTAATGACTTCTAATAAATTGCACTCATAATAAAAGCCTTGTAAATTATGTGACCCATTTTACTATAAAAATATAATAATATTTCGTTATTTACGTTACAAAGTTATGTTATGTATTGAACTTCCGTTAATTTTAGTCAGAGTCCGCGCCATCAAAGGGATACCAGGTATTAATATTTTTTTAGATGAACTTATGCAATAATTACTTCCTACTTTAAGGAAATGAATTTTTCTTAAAGTATCTGTTGCTCACTATTTAAAAAAATATTTCGTATTCGCCACAATCAATATAAATAACTTGGCGGCGCTTAGTATCGTCGCGGTATCGCCTTAAGGTAACGGGTAGGGCACACTAGCGACGCCAATTGATTTTAATTTTTAGCTACTAAACCGGATCTATTGTAAACAATGTCGGGATTACAATCTCTCGGCAAACACATTTTGCATGGTTTTTGCATAGTTATTTAATAATTGTATAAGTGTTTGCCGAGAGATTGTAACCCAGGAATTGTCTAAAATAGAGCCGGTTTAGTAGCTAAAAATTAAAATCGATCGGCGTCGCTAGTGTGCCCTACACGTCCCCTTAAATAAAATTCAAACACGCTACTAGATCGAACAAGCTTCCTCTGATTTTCATATTTTAAGTGACTTCTACAGCTCCACGTCTGCGGCCTTCACGTTGCTGAAGGGGGGGAGGCTCTTCAGCGTGGAGTCCAGGGTCTCGATGCAGGAGGTAAAGACCCCCCGGTAGGAGTACAGCAGCCAGGCCAACAGCACGTAGAATAGCGTTCTGAAGACTATGTCTACTATTTTGCGGCTGAAATTAAAAACAAAGTACCTAAGTAGGTAGGTATTTTATTTATTTATTTTCTTTATTAAGGAAAAATACAGCTGTTAAATAGTACTCTTTTCTAAAATTACTTAAATAATACATCAGCAATTTAAATTTTCCACTACAAATTAATATGTTTAGTGTTGTGAGACAAAATACAAAAAAAAATGCGAAAAAGGATAATCATTTTTGGTACTTATTATTTATTATTGAATTAAATTCAAGACTAAAGATTTTTTAAAAACTGTAATCTTATCATGAAAAATGTCGATATGGTTATAGCTGCTATTAAATTTATTACAAACTCTAACAATAAAACTATTTTTCCTGTAATTACATTTACATAAAGGTATAGTTTTTTATGTCATAGGTGGCAGACGAACAGACGGATCACCTGATGGTAAGTGATTGTCGCCGCCCATGGACACCCGCGACACCAGTGGAGTCACATGTGCCAATCCTTAAACCCTCCCTTCCCCCGGATTGGGCCTCACTAATGCAGCGAAACACAGACAGTGCTAAACAGTATAATAATGAAATTAACCGCTGCAGCACTTTTTCCTTGGTCACTGGTTTATTACTTATTATTATTTATTTTTTTGTCTTTGTTTAATATTTTTTCCTATGTATTACTGTGCAATCTCCATATGCTTATGTTTTGTGTCCTGTGTTATGTAAATCTTTTATGTGGTCAATAAATGTTTTAACTTACTTACTTAAATTGAATTAAATATAATTTATTTGAACCAAATTGCGGGTCATATACAAAAAAGAAGAGGTAATAATAATGTTTAAATAAAAAAGTTATTTACGCGATTTCCGGTCACGGACTTTGAATTTGAACCGCAAAAACCTCAGTTACTCCGTGACCATGGCGCTTGCAACAGCGCCGAAATATCGGAAACTCAAAAATAAGGGACATGGTAGAAATGCCGTTATTAACTTTTCTATTGTTAGTGATCATGAAGGTTTAAAACAATATAATAATGTTTGATTCCCGTGCTTATTAACCATAGTTACTTATAATGCAACGCGAAAATCTAAATAACTATTTAATATATTACTACTATGATGAAAGACTTTTTTAGTTTCGTACGCGAAAAGTTGATTCACGCTAAAAGTTCCCGCTTTTGGCGGTAATCAATTTTTCGCGTACAAAAACGGACCTAACATTTGTGCATGGCTATTTAATAAATAGTGTAAATGTTTGACGAGAGGTTGTAACCCCGAAATTGTTTAAAATAGATGCGGTTTTGAAGCTAAAAATTAAAATCGATTGGCGTCACTAGTGTGCACTACCCGTCACCTTAATGTGCAATTAGTATTTTTGCTGTGCAAATACGTAATTTTCAGAGTGTTGGTTTAATATTATTCCAATAAAAATAATAAGTTTAAAATGATGGCAGCGCACTGGTGACTCCTCTGTGTTGGGCGGTGGAAATGGCTTACCATCAGGTAATCCGTCTACTCGTCCGCCACCTATCACTTAAAAAAAACATGATACTAACATTAGAATTGTTATTTACGAGATTTCTACCTCATTGTTGAGTTTCAACTAATTCGGCGCTGTTCCAAGCGCCTTGGTAACGGATTAACGGAATATCGGAAACTCAAAAATAAGGCAGGTGCGATCAGCATCAAAAGAAGTTTAACACTTTAGTAGGTACTATGTCAAAGTAACTGTTCTAACTATTATAGTCAGTTTCTAAGGGGTACGTCAAAATGTTACTTCGAAATGGTACTAAAGTGTTAAGTTAGTTTTGATGCTGACCGTACATGGTAGAAATCTCGTAAATAACTATTCTAATGTTAGTTACCATAAAAGTTTAAATATAGTACTAACATCTTGTTCAGCTTCCTTGCCCTGGGAAGAGTAGAAGGATCCTCCTTGCAGACATATTGGCGGGTACCAAGCACGTAGTTCTTGAGGTACTCGTCTGGGCTTAGACTGTGCATGTCTATGTAGAATGTTCGGTTTTCCTCAGCGCTGATCCTCTTGCAGAGGGAGAGGAACCTGCGAACAAAAGTTTTGATAAACTGGTTTAGGATAGGCGCCAAAAATCTTTAATAAAAATTAACTATGTACTAAAAATGTTTACAATACCTGTCATTTCTGAAATGCCATTCTTTGGTCGTATAATATTGGAGCACGCTAAGCCCATGACTTATTCTCTTTTGGACGTTCACCATGCTAAAATAAAATTTATAAAAGTGTAAAAAAAACAGTACGCCTTAATTTCGTTATACCGCCATCTATTGGCGAGTGGATAAATCATTAATATGGATTACTACCGCCATCTATATTTTAGTGTTTGATCCATAAGTACTATTTTGTTTCAAACCTCGTTAATAGATGGCAGTGTAACTAGCACTTAGTTTACATAAATTATAATAGATGGCGTTAGTAAAGAAAAAAAAAAGCAGCTAGTTTATTTTAACAATAACAGATGGCGTAACCATCGCTGCTTTTACTGCCATCTAGCGTCGAGTAGCGTAAACAGTTTGTTCGATTCTGTACCGATAGATTGCAATTAATAATAATTTTATTGTAACTTACAAAGTCTTCTTTCCCATAACAAATAGGAGACCGTCTACTAAATAAGCAGGTATTATGTGGAAAAAGAAGACACATAGGACGTGTTGCCAGTAGTAAGACTTGATGTTGCCGCCCGCTCTCCACAGCGCCAAAGTGTGGGGATAAACTTCAACCCATTTTTTACCTGTAAAATTATAAACTTGTATTATTGGAATATCTGCGGGCAGTCACTTTGAATTATACAAGGCTTGAGGACAACACCGTATTTATGACCGAATATTATTGTTCCCGTCCTTTTCAAATGCGTCTCCTTTGCTTGGATGCTACATTTATATTTTCAATCGTTACGGGACAAGTACGTTTTCGCTGTACATACCTATATCCTTTGCAGTTCAATTATTACATTCCGTAGACAAATATAAATAAAAGCTTCCAAAAATAAATAAATAATGTCATAATAATAATTCCGTCTGTTGGTTTTTATTTTATTACGTATTGAATTAAAACTCACCCAATTCAATTATTTCCCTCCATGATATTTTCACAACCCCTGAGAGGGTTAAATTGTACACCGTTAGATCACGTGGCCTGGAAATATTAACGATTAACATTATAAATTACCCTTTTACACCAACGTAAAAAGCGGAGAAAATGCTTCTATTCTGTTAAGGATTTTGAGGATGTTGTACCTTTGACTAAAAACTGACGACTCATGAGAAAATTAATGTTGTATAATTAATAAATATATAATAATTCTCAATTAATAATAATGTAATAGATTATAAGCGATTTTGTAATGTTAATATTTCTACGCTTAAAGTGATGGCAGATTATGTTGAACTTGTGCATAACTTTAAAATCTTCTGTACCATGTTCTTCGAAATAAATTATTTATCATCATTATCATTATCATCATCAAAGTTCTAAAAGAAATTCTTAATATTTTTAAAACTTTCTACGTTAACTGTTAATTATTACAAAATCTTGAGATGATTGCGACATGAATGGCGTTGAAAAATACACGGACTGTAAAGTGACGTCATCGCCGTCCCAGTACTTTGCAACATTACCTCATGCCTCAGTCCACTATTTGCGTCTATACTCGCACCCCACGAGTGCGAGTATAGACGCAAATATGTGTGCGAGCGAGAAGTGAATAGATGCGCCGCCATTTCTGATCCCATTCTTTATCCGCACGGGTTGTACTCTGTTTCGGGCCCCACGTTGGGCGCCACTGCTTTTTTTATGTTGATCGGTGGCAGACGTGCAGACGCTGGTTTTTGTAAACGTGTGGTATCACTCCGGTATAGCCGGCCCATTTATGCCAAGGAGTGGACTTCCCGCGATAGTTTATTTACTGCAAACATTTTATTGTATACCACTTACTTGTCTAATGCAGTAGCATATGCAATCAGTATGCACCCGTTGACCACTACATCGACTGCGATGGCGTCCGCGCTGTACGACGGCTCGCAGTGCATGGAGCGAATCACGCCTGAAGAGTAAACGGGCTCCATTAGGACATTTTCCCTATTTTTTTTTGTTAGCTTGAACTGTTCCACTTCTGGGCAAAGGCAACCCGTAATGGGATCTCTTTATTTGGCATAATGTGTTTTGTCCTAAAATGGATTGGCATAATGAAATTGGCATAATTTATTTAGCATAATATGTAATGTGGCATAATTATTATTTAGAATAATGCATATATGCATAAATTTTTTTGGCACATTTTTTTATGCATTAATGGTTGTTTGAATCTGAAAAATAAAAAAGTATTTATGTATTTCTTATAATATATAGAGTGAAAGTAGGTTTAGGTGCGGCGGGGGTGGCCCTCGCGCCACCCGTAAGCCGCCTTTTAATGACTTATGGTTAATTATTTTTTGCTTAATCATGTTAATGCTTATTGCATTTATGCTAAAAATTGTATGCTAAAAACTGTTGTGCTTATTAGTATTATGCGAAATTATCATTAGTAGTAATTACATCATGCTAATTTATTTTATGCTTAAAATTGTTATGCTTCTTGACAGCGATTCTCCCGTAATAGCCTCCACTGCTCCCTATCCCAACGTTTGCCAGTTACGGGAGTATTTCATCATCATCATCATCAGCCCATTTAAGTCCCACTGCTGGGGCACGGGTCTCCCTCAATCACATGGGTAAATGCCATACTCACCACGCTTGGCAGACGGGTTGGGTTAGAGGGTTTTGATATAAATGCAGAGTTTTCCTTCTCTGGGTGCTGATGATCATGCCAGCAGCTTTACCTTAGTCGCCTTTTACGACACCTCGGTAAGAGTGAGGGTGCCCTGTTCTACTCTGCCGGGGATCACACGGCCAACGGGAGTATTTAGTCCAGGTCATCATGCCTTTAGGGGTGGTGAATGTGTGGCGTGGCGAGTCATTAAATTCCCTCTAATATGGTTGAGTGAAATAATGGCTGACACATACGTCATACTTGTGAACAGGTGCCACCTTTGGGGACTGGTCCGCTTCGGTTTACATCATATTTAGCATTTAATTTGCATCATTATATTTTGTGTTGCATTAGACTGTATGACTTGGTATGAGGATAATAAACCATTGTATAAAAAGTTGGCAATTAACAAGAACTGGCGAGTTTCTTGCCGGATCATCTCGGCCAGAAATAACTTTCCGAGTCGGTGGTAGAATCGCATTATGTTTATTTATTTCTTAGTATATTTTATGTATCGGCATAATATATGCCGATACATAAAATATACGACGGTGAACCGTATGACGATTTGTAAGTGCTGTGTACAAGCCTATGCAAATAAAGAATCTTTTGACTATAGGCTACCATCTCACGACAACCTGGATCCATTTCTCCGGAGTCCGGGTGCATTCTCACAGTACATATCTATGGCCAGAACCGTTCCATTTCAGCTTTGCAGATTTTGTGAGCGGATTATGGTATTTCTCACCCAGTCCGTGAGTTTGATACCCAGAATGCTCCATAGTTCTTTGAGCCTTCTTGAGCTTGGACGTGTGACTTAGGCCATGTCTCAGCACCGTAGGTGAGAATAGGCGGAATGCAGACTTAAGGTGAAGGGTAGGGCACACTAGCGACGCCAATCGATTTTAATTTTTAACTACTAAACCGGCTCTATTTTAATCATTTTCGGGGTTGCAACCTCTTGGCAAACACTTATACTATTTATTAAATAACCATGCACCAATGTTGGGTCCGTGCACAAACGCGAAAAATTTATTCACGTTAAAAGTGGCTGTTTTTGGCGGTAATCAAATTTTTCGCGTACAAAAACGGACCCAACATTTGTGCATGGCTATTTAATAAATAGTATAAGTGTTTGCCGAGTTTTTGCAACCCCGACATTGTTTAAAATAGATCCGGTTTAGTAGCTAAAAATTGAAATCGATTGGCGAGTGTGTAATAAGTATTTAAAACTAGAATATTTAAAGAGTTCTGAAATGCCAGCTGACTTATTGACTAAAAGTCTGTCTAAAAATAAACATTATTATTTTATGAATAAGATGGGTGTTGTAGCATTACACAAGTAACATACTTATTATCTTTTTGATAAATGTTTTTGAATTATTTAGTTAAGTGGTGGTATTGTTCCTATTGTAGGTAACTAAATAATATTTGAAATGCGATAAGAAGCGCCACCTAGTTCAAACTATGTGTACCTACCTCTTATTATTTTTTAATAAACGTCAGTCTGTTTCAAACTACTATCCGTGCGTTTTATTAGTCGCTAGTGTGCCCTACCAGTCGCCGTAATGAGTCCGTCCCGGGAGCAGTGTATCAAGGACGAAAAGAAACCAAAATAGTGTTCCACCTCGGGCGGTCGACATCGGTATCTTCAATTCTGATGGTCGTGTCCTTGAAAGGGTTTCGTAGCTTCTTGTACTAGCCTCTTCCATTTAGTTCGGTTCTCGGCTGTTTTTACGGCGATATTCGCTTAGATTTTGTTACGAATTAATAATCATGTAATATACCTATCTCTTTTTCTCGCGTAATACATGGAAAGACCTATTCACCCCGAACAGCCCACAGCTCAGATACTCTTTCGCTCTGAATTCGGGTCATTCCGCTCATTCGGATCACTCGGATCATTCAGCTCATTGTAGTTCATTCGGTTCACTCGGACACTCGGACTGGAGATCCATTTGAGTCGAATGCCACATTCGGAGAGAACATTAGAGATTCGGAACAGTGCGTCATTTGGCTCCGACTGAGTCGATACAGTAAAGAGTTACACACGTGTAATTTACAACGGTAGGTGCTTACCTTTCCCACTCCCGACGAGAAGGCCTGTAGGCCCGTTCAGGTTGTCCACCCACCCTGGTATAGGCTCCTTCCACGCTGAAGTAACTGATGACAATAAATCAGTGGATAAGGAAAAAGGAGAAGATTCTATGTTCGACTGTATTCTATGTTCGACTGTATTCTATGTTCGACTGTATTCTATGTTCGAATGTATTCTATGTTCGACTGCATGCTATGTTCGACTGTATTCTATGTTCGTCTGTATTCTATGTTTTTTTTATGTATGTTCATCGATTTCTCCGCCAAAATTATTGACCGATTTGCAGAATTATTTTTTTACTTATTTGAAAGAGCACACTGCCAAATTGGTCCCATTGTCACGATGGTCTTGACGATGGCAATGTTGCCAATGTCAAGTAACTTATTGAGAATAAGTGTTAGTAGTCAACAGTCAGTCAAAGCTATGGTAGCTCATTGGATACGAACGCGCCTTCCACGCAGGTTGTCGAGGTTCGAATCCGAGCATGCAATAATTGTTTTTTCAAATCTGCGTATTTATACCATTACCATCTTTTTTTTTTTTTTTTTGACGCTGGGGAATGCCTCCTTATGCATACCCTCTTGCCGGGGGGCAGGCGGGTAATGTCGGGCTCTCCTCTGGAGGGGGCTTCTCCTAGCGAGAAGCCGGCCAGAGGCATACCGACTAAACCCCAGCGACGCTCCCTCATGGCCAGAGTGGGGAGGGGACATGAGTACGGGTTAAAGAACCTTACTTCACGTCCCTCCCCAGGCGGAGGGCCCACTTACACTGCGGGCCCGACACTGCCTCCCCCAGTCAAGCTGGGGGACCATTACCATCTGCTCGACGGTGAGGGAAAACATCGTGAGGAAACCTGCACGATTCGGAAAAAGTACCTGATACGTGTAACCATGATTCAGTTGGTCTGGTTCCCCTGTTAAAGGGTTGCGAAGGTCAAACGGCAGTCGCTTCATTATAATTACCAGACCCCCATTTCTGAATCATGGTCTTAGCGTACCATGGGCTCCAAAGCGAAAGCTTTGGACGCAACCGGGAATTACACGGTAAGATGGAGAAGAAGAAGAAGAGTCAACAGTCAGTTAAAGTCACAGTTACTCAATAAAACGCCGGTGTTTTGCGTTTTACAGACATACGGATTCTGCCGATACCACTCACACAGTCGCGGGTTTTACTATTAGGTCCAAGCAAGTTTTCCGTGACAACTCACTCGGCAAAAAAAGCAGCGTTAAAAACGATACAATCCAATTCTTTTTATCAGGATCACTTTGCAGCACTTCACTGCACAAATACTCGTTCTTTTTGTCTTATCTTTTTAACCCTCGACGCAAAAACGACGGGGTGTTATAAGTTTGACGTGTCTGTGTGTCTGTCTATGGCATCTTAGCTCCCGAACAAATGGACCGATTTTGATTTTGATTTTCTTTGTTTGAAAGATGAATAAGAAGGGAGGTGTTCTTAGCTATGTTGAATAAATATCGATCCAAGATGGCCGCCGTCACAAAGATTTGGATTTTATGTTTTAACACAACTCCCACAATATGGGTATCATATAAAAGGGTTTGAGTAGCAGAATATATTAATTGTGAAAAATTTCAAATCCAAGATGGCCGCCGTCAGAAAATGACGAATAACCTATTTGTTGTTCCAATGGACAACATTTCAAAATTGCTAAGCTCTGAAACAAAAAATACCAATTCTTTGTTTACTTTTCCGCTGCTCGAATATATATTTATTCATTTTTTATATTGCTTATTTACTGAGAAAAAAATTAAAAACTAAAAAACGTAAGATGACGTCATCGGACGGCAGAATGTAAAATATTTCTTTGCTTAGCACATTATAGTTTTAAATTTACGTAATGCCAAACTCATGACATGTAACTGTCAAAAAAAAAGACAACTTGTCAACGTTGAATGTATGAATGACGTTGACAATGTTGACACTAGTATTATTTACCTTTGACAGTAGTACCTTTTTTTTATTAAAACAATGATAAGCAAAGGAATATCGCTGTATTCAGCCGTCCGATGACGTCATTTGGCGCTTACGTCTATTTAGAATAAAAAGAATTTCAATAATTATTTTATGCATGAAAATGGACAAATTTTGAAAAAAGAAAAAATATGGGTCTGTTCATTTTATGTCTACTTTCATATAAAAAAACAATATGGACATGTTAAAAATTTGAAATGTTGTCCATTGCCTCAAAATAGGTATCAAATGAAAGAGCTTTAGTTGTGTCGGGGGTTTTTTAAATTTTCAATTTTTGTTATCTTTCATTATTTAAGTAGTGTGATTAATACTGGGAATAACTGAAGAACTAGAATAAACATAATTACAAAACTAAGTTTCACGTTATTTAGTATATCAACTATAATGATAGAGTTAAACCACCCGGTCCCCTAGTTTAAAATGAGAACTAAAATAATAACCTCCAAATTTCGATTCAGTAACCATGACAACTTATCCCTGTGACAGTCCATTCCGTTTTACGCTAAAGTTATTTGTGAGGAAATAGTTAATTTATTTTAGGGATTTAATCCCAAAAATATAAGCAATTCCTATGCCTATTAGTTGGAAACCTTATTTAGGTCAATATTTAAAATTATTGTTGCTTAAAAACATATTTTATTAATATAATATTTTTGCTTCAGACAACGAAATAAGGTTATGTAAAATGAAATGTCACTGACCGAATGATTGAAAGCTTCGATCAATTTTGACACTATCCTGCGGTACTAAGTTGTATATGGTTAGTAGAGGATTTGTAACAAAAATTTAAGAACTAACATTATTCCATAATAATCATGAACTTGCTAGTTTAGGATTAAAAGCGGTATCAGAGCAGTTTTTTGTAATCAGAGGGTAAATGTTTAATTTGTTCACTAAAAATCACTACTTACATTATAATTTAAAACCTTTGATTTGTATAAGCCCGCGCGGAGTGTTTGACTCCTAACTGCCAGAATCCAAGGAAGGAGGAAGGAGGAATGAGGAATTTTGTAACATTTTAGTACAGCTGTACCACGTTTATAAGTTACATCGGCAAAATTCGACGCAGAAGAGCAAGTTAAATCCGATAGAATACGACTGCGAAAGCAGTTGAAATACAGACTTTATTGCGTTACGTTAAGATTAAATACAATAAATCCAAAGGGGAATGCTATCTCTCTCTTAACCACAGTCGCACCGAATATGGCGCTGACGCATCAACCAATAAGAAATTGTAATTTTTGGCGCGCGTAAACGGAGCGATGTGATTGGTTAAGGTGACGGGTAGGGCACACTAGCGACGCCATTTGATTTTAATTTATTTCTATTAATCCGGATCTATTTTAAACAATTTCGGGGTTACAACTTCTCGGAAAATACTTATACAATTTTTTAAATAACCATGCACAAATGTTGGGTCCGTTTTTGTACGCGAAAAATTGATTCACGCCAAAAGTGGCCGCTTTTGGCGGTAATTCAATTTTTGACTACAAAAGCAGACCCAAAAGTTAAGTATAAGTATTTAATAAATAGCATAAGTGTTCGCCGTGAGATTGTAATTTTGAAAGTGTTTAAAATAGATCCGGTTTAGTAACTAAAAATTAAAATCGATTGACGTCGCTAGTGTGCCCTACCCGTCACCTTGAGATTTTGCCGCAGTTTTCGGAAATCAGACTTCTGCGCAGGTCATCATCATCATCATCAGCAACCCACACTCGTCCACAGCTGGACATAGGTCTCCCCTTATGCACGCTACTGCACCCGATTTTCGGCCACTCTCATCCAGCCCACACCAGCCAGCCTTCGAATGTCATCATCCCATCTTGTCGCAGGGCGTCCTACACTACGCTTACCGAGTCGCGGTCTCCACTCAAGAACTTACGGCTCCAACGGCTGTCAGTTCTGCGGCTAATATGCCCAGCCCACTGCCACTTCAGTTTGCTAATTCGGTGGGCTATGTCGGTGACTCTGGTTCTCTGTCGGATTACATCATTTCTGATGCGGTCCTTCAGAGACCTGTGCATGTATATTGGTAATTGGTAAAACTGTAACCCGATGTGTCTGTAGGTACCTACTTTGTGATAATGAGCGTACAGTAGGGTTTTTTAAATTAATTTCTTACCAATAGAGGGCCTTGCAATCGCTAGGGGGAACTTCTTCGCGTATTCGGAGACCAGGTCTTCTGTGATTGCTTTGGTGTACGAATACGTATTTGGTTCTGATTTTATTAACCTGAAAAAAAAACTTACGTCAATTACTTAAGTTAGGGTACCGGAGGCCCAATCCAGGGGAAAGGGGGGGTTTAAAGGTTGGCAGCGCACTTGTGACTCCACTGGTGTCGCGCGTGTCTATGGGCGGCGGCATTCGCTTACCATCAGGCGTTATATCTGCTCATCTGCCTATAACCTACGCCTTCTAATGTGCGCTCTCTAAACGAAAGGGCGTAGGTTCAATTTCGACGAGTACTATTTAATATCTATGTTGAAAATGTGGAAGAGCCACGCTTCGGCATGAATGTGCTGGCTCCACCGGAGTGATACCACTGCCTCACAGAAAAGCAGGAAGTAATATCTCTGCTGTGTTTCCCAGCGTGAGTGAGGGTACCGGTCGCCCAGTCCGGGGGAAAGGGGGGTTTTAAGTGTGGTAACACACTTGTGATTCCACTCGTGTCGCGGGTGTCCAGTGAGTGTGCGGTAGGAGGAGCAAATCGCTTACCATCAAGTGATCGTCTGCTTGCAGCCAATTATCAATTCAATTCAATTTCGTCCATGATGCAGCGAGGTGTGTCAACAGCGTTTAGTCTACTGTAGTCTGCACATGGTCTACTCTGGTCTACTTACTCTGGCTCCAAGTAGTAGACCGCTAGAGCGTCTCATCGTCTATCAATTTGCTCTACTAGTGATAGATGTTTATGATCGAGTGAACAACTGGTCTAGTCTTGTCTACTCTGGTCTACTCTGGCCTACTTAGGTCTACTCTGGCCTACTTAGATCTACTCAGGCTTGCTCATGTCTACCTACTCATAGATATGAGTGAGTAGATATTCAGGTCTACTCAGGTCGACTAAGGTCTACTCATGTCTAGTCAGGTCTACTCATGTTTACTCATGTCTACTCCGGTCTACTCACTCTGGCTCCAGGTAGTCCAGCAGCTCATCATCCATCCACTCGCAGATGTCCATGATGCGGCGAGGGCTGTGGACTGCTGGATACAGTTGCTCTTCCAAGATGTCCAGCTCGCAACGGCAGTAAGCCGTTGATAGATGCACAAACACCTGAGGATAAGGCATTTCAGCATTTTGACCGTGGGAGAGCCACGCTTCGGCACGAATGGGCCTGCTCGACCGGAGTGAAACCACGGCCTCACAGAAAACCGGCGTGAAGCTGCACTGTGCTATGTTTCGCTGCATGAGTGAGGGTACCGGAGGCCCAATCCGGGGGTAAGGGGAACCCCCCTTACCATTACTAAAGGTTGGCAGCGCACTTGTGACTCCAATGGTATCTCGGCTGTCCATGGGCGGTGGCAAACGCTTACCATCAGCTGATCCGTCTGCTCGTCTGCCACCTATTCCATAAAAAAATGGCTTAGTTTGGGGGAAAGAGGTTGGCAGCGCACTTGTGACTTCAACGGTGTTGCGTGTCTCTCGTATGACCGACGGCGGCAATCGTTTACTATCAGGTGATCCATCTGCTCGTCTGCTACCTAACACATAAAAATTATGGAACTAGAGAAAAAAAAACGGTCGGGCAACTATTTTTTTTTTTGAGAAAGGCAGGCAAGCGAGCAAGCAAGTCATCTGATGGTAAGTGATCACCGCCGCCCATGGACATAAGCCACACCAGGGGGAGTGGAGAGCGTTGCCGGCCTTTTAGGAAGGTATAGGCTCGTTTCTTGATGATCTCAATGTCGTTCCAATAGTGACTTTGGCTTCGGAAAATAATGATTTAGGCTGCGGCAAATAATGATTTTGGCTGCGGCAAATAATGACTTTGGCAGCAACAAATAATGACTTTGGCTGCAGCAAATAATGCCTTTGGCTGCGGCAAATAATGACTTTGGCAGCGTCAAATAATTACTTTTGCTGCGGCAAATAGTGACTTGGGCTGCGGCAAACAGACTATTAATAAAACGAATAAAACTTGGTGTAAAATAGTTTTAGACGTCCAACGCTTAAGCGGTATCATTTCAACGATATCAAAGAAATCGGTATAAAGCAGCGACTGGGTTGTGTTTGGCTGAGTGAGTGTGACCGAAGACCCAGGGGAAAGGAGGTTTAGGTATGCAGCGCACAGCTAACTTAAACTCCCCTTCACTGGTCTTCCCGCTGTCATGGGAGGCGTCAATCGCATATCGTCAGGTGGTCCGTCTTCTCATCTGCCACCTATCACATGAAAAAACCCTCACCTCCAAATTTTCCATGGTCTCAGCTAATTGTAGGACTCGGTGAGTACCTACAGTATTGAGGTTCACGGCATCCTTCAGCTTTTGATCGAACCTGAAATCAATCAAATACTAGGTAAGGTATGAACAATCTCAACAATTTGCCACGTACGCAGGATATATTATAGTGTTCAAGTGTGTGCGCAAACATAAGTGCACTCTCTATTCCCTTACACTAATGTGCCGATGGGACACCAGCGTGACACGACCGGAGAGGGCTTGGGCGTAGGACCAACGGCTTCCGAAGCATGGGGGTGCAAGACCGCTATCTTCCAGACTCCGGGCTGACATTAAGATTTCTTACTGAAAACTTAGGTACACATTTTTGACTCGACTCGGGGATCGAACCTAAGACTTCTTGCGCAGCCGCCGCTTTATATTGCGACCCACTAATCACTACGCCATCAAGGCAGTCGCGTCGAAAAATTTCGCATTTAAACATTCCGTACTATTGTTCGTGGTCGCATCCAGCGTCGTCGCTTTCGCTAGAGCTATGATGATACGGAATTTGATATTCTGGCACATCAGTGACTTTTCTTATCTTGATGTAATTGCCCACAGGCGGGGATGATAACTTATCATTGCCCTCCTTAATGCTCAATAGCATTCGCATGCATGTATCATCTGCATGGAATTAATTATATTCATTTTTAGGAATTCAGGAAAAATCTGTGCTTTGTCCCAAGCATCGGACTGCGTTAATATTAAACATTGCACTTAAAGTTACAGCTTTAGTTTTCTTAAATAATAACTCGCTCAGGCTAATCAAACCTTATTTATCAGATAGAATTTAGAAGGTAAATGTCACTGGACAGTTCCATAGTCAGTACTCACTTGACGCCCCTCTACTACTAATAGGCATACCCCAGGGCTCTGTAATGAGGCCCTTGTTGTTTTTAATCTAGACACCAGTAATAATATTAAGGATGGGCGTATCCCAGGGATCTATAATGTGGCCCTTGACCTCTTTTAATCTATAAAAGAATCTCCCCTTATACAATCAGCACTATAGTTGGGTGTCCCCAGAGCCCTACACAGGCTCTTTGTTAGTCTCATATATAACTCACCTGACACAAGCAGCGCTATGGAACACAATATTGCAGCGTCTCTGCAACTCCTCCCGGTCGTCGTTGGACATGCCCAGCCCCTCCTCCAGGATGTCTCCGGGGATCAGCTTCAGCTTGGAGAACACGCCAGGGCTCTTCTCCCGGACAAGGTCGAAGAGCTGTGAATGAATATGAATTTAGGATATAGCCTATGTCCTATAGGAGAGGTATAGCTTTGACCACACTCGTGGGAGATTCACGCTTCGGCATGAATGGGCCAACCCGACCGTGTGATACAACGGCCTCCCAAAAAACTGACTCGGCGTAAAGCAGCGTCTGCGCTGGGTGTTCACCTAGTGAGTGCAGTTACGGGGTTAGGGGAGTTTATAGGTTGGCAGCGCACTTTGTGATTTCACTCGTTACAGGTGTTCATGGATAATCCAATGAGGTTGTCCATGAACACTAACCATCAGGTGATACTTATGCTCGTGTGCCTATAACAAAGAACGGAATAAATTTAATAAGGGGGCCTATTTCCGTGCACTACACATTGATGTCGAAATAGAAATTTGTATCGACGAATGTATAAAATCTCTACATTATATCGAGTTCACGAGAATGGACAACACGACAAAAATATATTAGCATTTTATACGCTTTTCGAATAAAGAAAGAAAAAATAAAATATTTATTTAAAAATTAATATGACGTGTCCTGAGGCTCAACGTATTGTGATGTCGGTGCTATATTTTATCTTGTAATTTTATGATCGGAAATTTTACTTTATTTTAAATTAACGTGAGCAAAAGCGTTATTAATTGCCATGCCGAGTGATGACGTCACAGGAGGATGTTTACATATTTTTTTAAATAAATGTTTAAAATTCTAAAATGATTTTTCTTAAATTTCCATGACTAATCTAGAAATAGTATTTTTCATTTCGGAAAATGATCTTTTGTCGTATTGTCCATTGGGTTTCTTAGGTGGAACTCGAACCTATCCTCGGCGTGTGAGGATCACATCCTATACATAATTACCTACCTTGTTATTGCAAAGTTCCTTCAATCGCTCCTCCCCGCTTTGCCCCCTCTTGTTCCGGAGGAGCAGGTAGATGGTATCCACCTGCGGGCAGCTGCGGAGGAGCTTCTCCACCATAGCCTGAGAAGATTGTAAAATTTTTATAAATAAAATAAAATGGTTTTATTTCAGATAACCTTGATATATATTTGTATTAGTACAGCTTAACCTAAAGTCACAGCAGATATTATACTCTATATCTACCGTGCTAAAGTTGTTAGTACCTACTCTTAAGTGTTTTTGAATTGAATTATGTAATAATAATATTGAAATTGAATATAAATGTGGAAGAGCCACGCTTTGGCATGAATGGGCCGGCTCGACCGGAGTGATACCACTGCCTCACAGAAAACCGGCGTGAAGCAGCGCCTGCGCTGTGTTTCTCCGTGTGAGTGAGGTTACCGGAGGCCCAATGGGGGTAAGGGGAAAAGGTTGGCAGCGCACTTGTGACTCCACTGGTGTTGCGGGTGTCCTTGGGCGGCGGAATTGCTTACCATCAGGTGATCCGTCTGCTCGTCTGCCGCCTTTGAAATAAAAAAAAATGGAAATTAATTGTGAATATAAATTAAATGAAATATATAATGTTCAATAACAATGAAAATTGAATAAAATCAAATCAAATCAATTACAAGAAAAAAAACTTGATATTTTAGCTATACCGCGGGATAAAGCCTCTTGGGGCGGTAATTCACACCAGCTCATCGGTTACAACTCTACAAGGCACAAGTTCGGCCCCATATAGAAACTGCTACCATCTCTGGGCTGGTGCACCTCAGTACCAACTTCTTCCGTTTGACCGCGTACAACGTAGGGCTGCTCGAATTGTCGCTGACTTGACTCTCTCTAGTCGACTTGATGGCTTAGCTATCCTCTTGCAGCATGCATCCTCTCTTCCTCATGACCTTGGCGTGTGATTCCCGGTTGCGTCCAAAGCTGTCGCCTTTTTTTACGTGGTAGGTGGCAGACGAGTAGACGGATCGCCTGGTGGTAAGCGATTGCCGCTGCCCATAGACACCCACGACACCTCGACCACGTCTCTCCGGTGCCCTCGATCACGCAGCGAAACACAGCACACGCCATTTTTCGGTTAGGCCGTGGTATCATTCCGTTCGAGCCGGCCCATTCATGCCGAAGCTTGGCTCTCCCAAGGTCAAGCCCGGTTGCGTCGAAAGGAACCCAGGGTACGCTTAGACCAGATTCAGGATTTTGGAAGGCTGCTAATTACAATGAAGCGACTGTCATCTGATCGTCGCATGGTTGGCTCTCTCCTTTTTGGGTCTACCCTTTGTTTTTACCCGACTACGGCGAAGCAAAAAGGGGTTGTTATGATTTTGATCTGTATGTATGTATGGTTGTTCATCTGTTCCCTCATAACTTCTAAACTAGTTATCATATTTGAACAAATGAGCTGTCGTTAGAAGCGTCTTGATTGTCTTCTGGTTATAGGCTACATGACGGTACGTCGAATGACTACAGCGCCCTCTAGGGAACTTAGAGTAAGGAACTAAAAAAAATTGCTTGGCGGTACCGTGTGGTAAATGAAAGAGCTGTTTTAGCACATTTAAAATATGTAATTTTATTTATATAACTAAAAATATGTTAAATAAAAATAAAGTTTAAAAACTAAAACCCGACTACCAAAAAAACACGCTCTAAAAAATACGAAACAAAAAACCTGTCTGCAGAAATTATTATGCCGTATTGCCGTGGTCGTATGCCACCTACTGTAGCCACGTACTGGACCAATCAGCAGAGACAGTTTTCTTGTTTCGTACTTTTTAGAGCGTGTTTTTTTGGTAGTCGGGTTTTAGTTTTAAACTATATTTCTTTCTCTTTTCTCTTACCTTCCCTACGAAGCCGGTTCCCCCAGTTATCAAGATATTTTTCCCCTCATAGAATTCTTCAACAGACGGCGGCATTGTTGTATCTGAAATGAAAAAAAAACATTATTTTATCATCAAAAGAATCTTTAACCGTTTTATTACTGTTGACTGTCTCGTTGGCTCAGGGTCCATTTTTCGCGTACGCGTTGGACCCAACATTTGTGCATGGTTATTTAATAAATAGTATAAGTGTTTGCCGACAGGTTGTAACCCCGAAATTGTTTAAAATTAATCCGGCTTAGTGGCTAAAAATTAAAATCGATTGGCGTTGCTAGTGTGCCCTACCCGTCACCTTAAAGCGACGTTCGATCCCCGGATCAGGCCAAAATATGTCCTATCCGTGCGGATAAAGAATGGGATTAGAAATGGCTTCGCATCTATTCACTTCTCGCTCGCACATTATTTGCGTCTATACTCGCACTCGTGGGTGTGCGAGCGAGAAGTGAATAGTTGCGCCACCATTTCTAATCCCATTCCTTATCCGCACGCATAGTACCTGTGTTTTTTTGTTAAGAAATTCTCAGTGTCAGCCCATAGTCTGGAAGTTGGCGGTCTTGTACCCCCGTGCCTCGGAAAGCTCGTTGAGCCGTTGGTCCTGCGCCCGGTCATGTTGCACTTGTGTCCCATCGGAATGTGAGGGCAAGGGAATAGAGAGTGCACTTGTGTTTGCGCACACACTTGAGCACTATAATATATCCTGCGTAAGTGGCTGATCGTAAAGATTGGCCGCCTTAGCCGAAATCGGTTGGAGGATATTATTATTCATCATCATCATCATCAGCCCATTTAAGTCCCTACTGCTGGGGCACGGGCCTCCCTCAATCACATGAGGGGTAATTGCCATACTCACCACGCTTGGCAGACGGGTTGGCGAGGGTTTTGATATAGATGCAGAGTTTTCCTTCTCTGGGTGCTGATGATCATGCCAGCAGCTTTACCTTAGTCGCCTTTTACGACACCTCGGTAAGAGTGAGGGTGGCCTATTCTACTCTGCCGGGACCACACGGCCAATATAAGTGATCCATCCTCGGCCGCTTATATTATTATTATTAGATCTTATTACGGTTAGATAGGTAGATAGATAAACTGAAGGTGGCTCAAAGAGCAATGGAGTGCATAATGCTCGCTCAGAATATCTCTACGCGACAAGGTTCGAAATGAAGTAATTCGGGGCAGAACTAGAGTAGTGGATGTAGGCTATCGCGCCGCTAAATTAAGGCGACGGGTAGGGCACACTAGCGACGCCGATCGATCGGTTATTTAATAAATAGTATAAATGTTTGCCCAGAGTTTGTAACCCCGAAATTGTTGAAAATAGATCCGGTTTAGTAGCTAAAAATTTAATTCGATTGGCGTCGCTATTGTGCCCTACCCGTCGCCTTTAAGTGGGCATGGGCCGCCCGCTTATGTCGCCGACACGACGAAAGATGGAGCAGGTGTGTTTTGACCTGGAGCGTATAGGTAGGACCACCACCAGACCACCAGCCAGTTAAGAAGAAGAAAGAAAGAAAGACGGAAAAAAATATTATTTTGGACATCACAACACTATATACGAGTACAATATCAGTTAGATACAAAAGAACAAACAAACAAAAAGAAAAAGATACAGAAAAAAAAACAAAGCAAAGGAAAAACAAAATAATAAGGGTACTAATAACCACCCAGTGCAAATATATTGTGTGTTGTGACCTACAACATAAATAGCCCCCACTCAGCCTATGTCATGACCCTGAATAAGGTCATGACGCTGATTTTCAGTAGGACCAGCTGAGTGAGTGCCACGGACGTCAGCCTTGTGTGTCTTGTGTACCTAATACCAGATGGGCAGATGATCTAAGTCGAGTGGAGGTGCTTCGGATAGGCATATGCCCAACGGTAGGCGAATGAATGCTGATGAAGAAGAAGAAGATCGATAGATAAATAAAACGTTTATTCTTTTTTTTTATAGAGGCACAGTATATTGGCTCTCCTCAGCCTGATGGTAAGCAAGAGAAGAGCCCAAGTTGTAATTACAACGGAAGTGATGTCAAGGCATCACCTCTCTTGATACCGCCATCCTTAGATTAAATTACTTTTTTGTTTAATCTAAGCCGCCATCAGGCTCGCGAGATGCATCTTCACGCTTCGTTTCATAAAGCACACACTCAGAGCAGTATTAGAAGTAATTACAAAAATAGTTTTTTTATATAATTAATCAAGACGGGAATTTCAAAATCATGGATATATTTAAAATATCATCGACATGGAATCCAGTAATTAACAAGTGCAAACCCCGTGCTAGGCCGTTACTAACGCAAACAAACACCGATACTGTTATTGTAGTGTGTCGGAGTAGCTTCACTGACAGTTCATCTAGTGGCGAATTAATATCAAAAAATGTGAGGGTGTCCGAAGATTCACAGCCCGGCCCCAGCAGACGCCGTGCTCCGCCAGTCCGCTCGTGACCACGGCAAATGTAACGTAGCCGGAACGTCGAGCAAAATATGTGAGTACACAATGTTGTATCACATGATAAATATCGTGTTAATTCCCGTCTTGATTAATTATAGTAATTACAAAAAACCAGAAGGGCTTATAAAGAGGCATGTGTGCAGCAGTGTTGCGAAATGGCACAGGTTCATTGAATGGACAACATTTCATATTTTTAACATGTCCATATTGTTTTTTTATATGAAAATAGACATAAAATGAACGGACCCATATTTTTTCTTTTTTCAAAATTTGTCCATTTTCATGCATAAAATAATTATTAAAATTCTTTATATTCTAAATAGACGTAAGCGCCAAATGACGTCATCGGACGGCTGAATACAGCGATATTCCTTTGCTTATCATTGTTTTAATAAAAAAAAGGTACTACTGTCAAAGGTAAATAATACTAGTGCCAACATTGTCAACGTCATTCATTCATTCAACGTTGACAAGTTGTCTTTTTTTTGACAGTTGCATGTCATGGGTTTGGCATTTCGTAAATTTAAAACTATAATGTGCTAGGCAAAGAAATATTTTACATTCTGCCGTCCGATGACGTCATCTTACGTTTTTTAGTTTTTAATTTTTTTCTCAGTAAATAAGCAATATAAAAAATTAAAAAATATATATTCGCGCAGCGGAAAACTAAATAAACTAACAATTTTGAAATGTTGTCCATTGTTCACACGTCGAGCAAACCACTGATTTTCAGCCATTGCCAGTACTGTGGGATATGCGTGACGGCACCGCAGTAACACCTCGGTGGCGCAATGGTTAGTGGGTCGCACTTTAAAGCGACGGTTGCACCTGGGGTCCCAGGTTCGATCCCCGGGTCGGGCCAAAATTTGTACCTGAGTTTTCCTGTTAAGAAATTCTCAGTGTTAGCCCGGAGTCTGGAAGTTGGCGGTCTTGTACCCCCGTGCCTCGGAAAGCACGTTAAGCCGTTGGTCCTGCGCCTGATCCCTCTCCGGTCGTGTCACACTGGTATCCCATCGGATTATATATAGAGAGTGCACTTGTGTTTGCACACACACTTGAACACTATAATATATTTTGTGTAAGTGGCTGTACGTTGAGATTGGCCGTATTAGCCGAAATCGTTTGGAGGATATTATTATTATATAGTTAGTTTTTTTATGTGATAGGTAACAGGCGAGCAGACGGATCACCTGATGGTAAGCGATTGCCGCCGCACATGGACACTCGCGACACCAGTGGAGTCACTAGTGCGCTGCCAACTTTTAAAATCCCCTTTCCCTCGGATTGTGCCTCCAGTACCCTCACTCACGCAGCGAAATGGTTATTTAATAAATAGTATATAAGTGTTTGCTGAGAGGCTGTAACCCCGAAATTGTATAAAATAGACCCGGTTTAGTAGCTACAAAATATAATTCGATTGGCGTCGCTAGTGTGCCCTAGCCTCCGGTACCTCACTCATACAGCGGAACACAGCACAGTGCTGCTTCACGCCGGGTTTCTGTGAGGCTGTGGTATCACTCCTGTCGAGTCGACCCATTCATGCCGAAGCGTGGCTCTTCCAAGTTCCAAAATTAACTATGGGTAAAATGTCGAACATATACGGTGTCTTGCGGATGTCGCTGTTTTGAATTCCAAAGGACAGTATGTATGTCCCAATTATTTTAATGAATACTGGTCATTGACACTCATTGGTGCAAAGATTTAATTATTCCTTAACCTTTATTGTAACTGCAGAAGTCACATTTTTGCATACATTACATTGTGCAGCGGTCAAGTGCGTAAAGGGCTGTAAATCCGAATAATTACTGCATTTAGAAAAGTCGTTCGGTTTTTCCCTTCTACCACAAGTTCGGCGACGAGACTCTTTATTGTACAACCGCCGCAGACGTGTGTTAAGCCTCTCAGTCTTCTACAGGACTCATTTCGGAGAGTGTGCGGAGGTTCTGCATAATTTGACACCCCACCCATTCCACCACCAGACAACAAGGCGCGGCGAGGGGTTTCATCCATACGTTGGTAGCTTATTCCTTATCCACACGGAGAGATTTGCTTCCACGTTCATAATGCGGACAGTTAAGGAATGGAACTCCTTGGTAAGGTCTGTTTCTCCGGACCACTACAACTGAACATCTTTAAGCGCGAGTGAACAGGCATCTTCTAGGCGAACGCGTTACATCCTTGACCTCATCGACACTTTCCATCAGCTGATTTTGTTTAAGCGTTAGCCTATAGTTCTTATAAAAAAAAACACACACACAAAAACGACCTAAAACTGGGTATACAGAGATTCAGTGTACAATTTGAGGCGGTCTTATCACTGGAACGCCCAGTTGGTCTTCTGGTTTAAGTACCGGACCGTTATACGGGGTCCTTGGTTCAATTCCCGGGTCGATCGAAGGTATGTTTCGAATTTTTCGAACGTAGCTCGGGTTTGTGATCACCAATCCGCATTAAGGAAACGTGGTGATTATGCCGAATCCCATCATAGTAGCGATGACTTGATTTCTATGATGGAGGCCTTTGCCCTGCAGTGGGACAGTATATAGGCTGATACTTTGCTATACCTACACTATTATTTTTTTATCGTTTACATCCCGAAAACCACATATATCGTGAATGAAGTCAATTCATATGTTAGATCAACAAAATGAGCGAAAAAAAAAATGATCTGTTCCATACAAAATAGAATATCTACCCGGCAATAATGTATGGAACACCAGATTTTTTTTTCGCTTATTTTGAGATTGCACTCTTTTAAATAATCTCTTATAATCGCTACAATTAATTTAAATGTACCGGCGGCGCTAGTGTCACTGGGGACGAACAAAGAATACTTTTTATCCCGAAAAAAGATTCCCGTGGGATAAAACAAAAGAGAATACGCGAGCAACGCCACGGGCGAAGCTAGCCTATAATGACCAAAGTACAGTCCATAGGCGAATACTTCCGACAGGTGTTTTTTTTTCAATATTTCAGGCTAAAGGATGTTTGCTGAAACCGTTGAGTAAACTGACCGACGCTGGCCCAAGCAGGAACTGTCGGTGTTTCGACAATCAATCTATATTTAACAGCAATTTGATCGAATTATGTAGATTCGATCGAACTGTGCGGTAGATTAGTGGATAAGAACGTGAGGTCATAAGTTTGATTCCTCCGGTATCCTCGCTCACGCAGCGAAACACAGCAAATAAATAGTATAGATCGCCCTCTCACTCCGTTTCGGGACATTAGTTCCACTTCATACTATAGATGGCGCTAGGTGTCAATCACATCACGCAAGCGTTTCGTGTTTTCCCCTCCCAGACAGACTAGCGCAATAGGGTCGCCGGCAGGCCCCAACCAGGGTCGAAGACCGCCCCAACTGCGCAGTGTGCAAGAAAGAAAGAAAAAAATTTTATTTGGTACCAACATAAAATAACACAGAAAATCAACAAAAAATAGAATCCACGTGCAAACTTATAAAAAAAAAGAAAACATAATACTTAATTAATAAAACAGGTACCAAAATGGTCTCCGCTCAGTACACGGCTTATCGTGTCATGCAATGCCACGCTAAGCCACTGGTATTCTGCGGATTCCAACCAAGGTATGGGCCTCAACCGACGACAGCTATTTTTAGTTACTAAAACATTATGTGTACAGTAACAATACTAATTACCTATAGTTAATAATTACATTTAAAATACGATAAATATTGTAAAGTAAAATAAATAAAGTAATAATATAACACATATTAGATAATATAATAATATAGGAGAGATATTAAATTACTATATAGAATATCTGGACTGGAAGCAATTTTAACATTACTTACTTTTCTGCAAGGATAATAAGAAAGACTTGTTCTTTGACTTGAAAGTGTAAATAGTAACGGAATTTCTTATAGGGGGTGGTATATCATTCCAACACTTAGTTGCAGAGTATCGGAAACTTCCTCGAAAAGCTGCAGTTTTATATGGTGGGCAAATGAGACGATCAGTGACACGAGATAGTCGTTTCGTAATATTTAGCTTGACGAAAAGGTATTCTGGACTCTGATGTTTCATTACGCCAAATAATAGACTCGCAAGGTGCAAAGAACGTCGTGACTCCATATTTATGAGATCACTCTTATTAAAATAAGGAGTCACATGCGCTCGGCGAGGGATCGGAAAGCAATACCTGGCGCAAGAGTTCTGTATTCGCTGTATTAGTTTTTTAATCCGACTCAAGAGACAACCACTGATAACTGTATCCGGATAATTTAATTAGGATAGGATTAATGACTCACACAGCCTTATCCGTATGTCAACATTTAAGAACTGTCTTATTTGATAGAGGGCTTTTAATCTGTAGTATCATTGGTTGACTATGTTAAGTACATGGTTTTCAAATCCCTTCTCCTTCAAAAGAGGCCTCCTCTCCCAGAGGAGCATGAACACCGCGCCACGAAAGGCGCGAGATGCAGCCCGGGTGGGTCTACTCCGACACCCGATCCGGACCAAGTGCGAGGAAACCATACGAATCGTGTTTTCAGATTACGTATAAGCGTTGTCCCTGTCTGATATAGGTATTTATCTCTTTATAAATAGTGTGGATCATGGAAGTACTTAAATGACCTTTCCATTTTTCGATAGGAGTTTTCCTGCTAATTAAATTGCTTATGAGTAACTGATAATTACCAACTAAACTTATTCATATGGTTCTTTAAATCGACGGGTAACCCTAAATACCGACACTAATCGATTTAAATAATAAATTGCTAGCAACTAAACCGGATTTTATTTTAACAATTTAGGGGTTACAACCTCTCGGCAAACACTTATACTATTAATTAAATAACGAAAAATTCGCTCTCGTCCGCGCCAGAGTGGGGAGGGGATATAAGAATCCGACTAAGAAGTCTACCTTCATGTCCCTCCTCAGGCGAAGGCTCGCTGACAGCGGGGGCCCGACACTACTCCCCCGGGGTGAGCTGGGGGGAGTGATCCACACAGATCTGGATTAAGTTGACGGGTAGCCCTAACTAGCGACACCAATCGATTTAAATAGTTAGCTACTAATCTGGATCTATTTCACAAAAATTTGGAGCGGGATTCACTAAGCAAATGTTTATACTATTTATTTAGTAATTGTGCACTACTTTCTGATCTGTTTTTGCACTCGAAATTTAATAATAACTCTGATTGTCATGGTTTTAACACTAGAAATAAACACAAGCTCGCGATTCCAAATCTGAAACTTCAAAAAATTAATAATTCATTTGTTGGTCTAAGTATTAAAATGTACAATAAGTTGCCACAAAATGTTATTGAGTTACCAACGCATAAATTTAAATCTCACGTGAAAGCCTGTTTAATGAGTAAAGGATACTATAAAATTGTAGACTACTTAAATGATAAGGATTCATGGACATAATGACCTCCATGCTTGCACACTTGTAACATTTTCATATATATTAACAAAAATCATTAATATTATATAATTACTGAATTTTAATAAATTAGGCTTAGCAGCATTGATTACTGTATAAAATTGATTTATATTGATTATTCAATAATTGACAAGATGCTAACCACCTACTATTGTACACCTCGTCCTGCAGTTTATTAGTATTAGATTAAGTAACTACTACTCTTTGTGACCTATGAGGAGAACCTAAGTAGTCATGCTCACTCAAATGTCTCTGAGGTGGTGGCGTTATGTGGCGGGTCATTACATTCCCTCTAATATGGTTGAGTGAAATGATGGCTGACACATACGTCATACTTGTGAACAGGTGCCACCTTTGGGGACTGGTCCGCTTCGGTTTACCTCATATTTAGCTTTTAATTTGCTTCATTCTATTTTGTGTTGCATTAGACTGTATGACTTGGTATGAAGATAATAAACCATTGTAAAAAAGTTGGCGATTAAAAAGAGTAACTGGCGAGTTTCTTGCCGGATCTTCTCGACCAGAAACAACTTTCCGAGCCGGTGGTAGAATCGCATTATGTTTATTTATTTCTTTAGTATATTTTATGTATCAACATATATATGTATTAACATGTAAATTATACATAAGTACTTATAAATAGTTTTAAGTCATTCAAATGTATGACGATCTGTAAGTGCTGTGTACAAGCCTATGCAAATAAAGAATTATTTGAATTTTGAATTTGAATTTTTTGAAATTTTAAATTACCGCCAAAAACGGCCACTTTTGGCGTGAATCAATTTTTCGCGTACAACAACGGACATTTGTGCATGGTTATTTAATAAATAGTATAAGTGTTTGGCGAGAGGTTGTAAACCCGAAACTGTTTAAAAGAGATCCGGTTTAGTAGCTAAAAAATAAAATCGATTGGTATCGCTAGTGTGCTCTACCCGTCACCTTAACATAAATTTTGTTTGTTGTACATACGGCGTCACATAAAGTAATCCTTGTTGGACTTTGGACCGTCCCTATGTCGGAGACACAGATGTTATTTTGGCACTGCGAGGGAGTAACTTGACCTTTTTTTTGTGATAGGTGGCTGACGAGCGATTACCGCCGCCCATGCACACCTGCATCACCAGTGGTGTCACAAGTGCTCTGCTTACCTTTTAACCCCCCTTCCCCTGGATTGTGCCTCCGGTACCCTCACTCACGCAGCGAAACACAGCGCATGCTGGTATTACTCCGGTCGAGCCGACTCATTCATGCCGAAGCGTGGCTCTGCCAAGGCTCTCCATCTGCTTAAATCCATCCAATCGGACGTTCGTTAAGGTGACGGGTAGAGCACACTAGCGACGCCAATTGATTTTAATTGTTAACTACTCCGGTCGAGCCGGCCCATTCACACCGAAGCGTGGTTTTCCCACTGTTAAAACTTTGCCGTGTGGTCCCCGGCAGAGTAGAATAGGCCACTCTCACTCTTACCGAGGTGTCGTAACAGGCGACTAAGGTAAGGTAGGTAAAGCTGCTGGCATGATCATTAGCACCCAGAGAAGGAAAACTCTGCATTTATATCAAAACCCTCGCCAACCCGTCTGCCAAGCGTGGTGAGTATGGCAATTATCCCTCATGTGATTGAAGGACCTTATGATGATGATGATGATGAAAACTTCTAGAACTGAGTGTTATGTTAGTATTCTAGAATGCTTCTAGGACTAAGTGTTATTTTAGTTGGCTTATTAATAAATAAAAATTATAACTTACCGATTTTATTCTCAAATATTTTAACCACTAAAAATCTTTTTTTCCCGATTGAATAGCCGTTTCAGGATTCAGCGGCGCACTATGCGTGAAGCGTAAGTGTATACTGCGCGAAGTTCTGCGCGCACGCTGTAATGCACAATGCGTGTCCTTGCAGTAACCAGGTGTTACTAAAAATGCCGGATAAAAAATGACCTTTTTTTTATGCGGTAGGTTGCAGACGGGCAAGCGGATCATCTCATTAAGCCAAAAAATGAGACACTAAGAAGGTTGAAAAAACTTTTCTGCGAAAACAAAAAACCGCCCTCTAAAACCACGAACTAAAAAGTGTAAAATAATATTTTTAACACTTTATACACTTCAAATAACATTTTATAACAGTACATGCGAGAAAAGGTTTTACCAAAGTCGGCGCCTCATCCCAGATGAATAATTTAATGTTGTATTAAATTACAAGATAGTATCGGGCGCCGACTTCGGTTCGGTACCACCTTTTCTCGAGTGTACTGTTATAAAATGTTATTTGAAGTGTATAAAGTGTTAAAAATATTATTTTACACTTTTTAGTTCGTGGTTTTATTAAAGGCGGTTTTTTTTACATTTGTATAGACAATTTTTTTTTTATGATATAGGTGGCAGACGAGCCGACGGATCACCTGATGGTAAGCGATTACCGCCACCCATGGACGCCTGCAACACCAGTGGTGTCACAAGTGCGCTGCTTACCTTTTAACCCCCCTTCCCCTGGATTGGGCCTCCGGTACCCTCACTCACGCAGCGAAACACAGCGCATGAACTACTTCACGCCGGTTTTCTATGAGGACGTGGTATTACTCCGGTCGAGCCGGCCCATTCATGCCGAAGCGTGGCTCTTCCACTGTTAAAATCGCTTGACTTCTTGTGAACAATGGTTGACTTCTTGTATTATGTTATTATATTAAACACTATCACATTTTATTTGGTAAGGACGGGTTATGTCGGACTCCCTCCTCGTAGGCAGGGGTCTAACGACTAAAACTCCTAGGGGGCTCTAGTCCGCGCCAGAGTGGGGAGGGGATATGAGAATCTGACTAAGAAGTCTTCCTTCATGTCCCTCCTCAGGCGAAGGCTCGCTGACAGCGGGGGCCCGACACTACTCCCACGGGGTGAGCTGGGGGGAGTGATCCACACAGATCGGATTAAGGTGACGGGTAGCCCTAACTAGCAACACCAATCGGTTTAAATAGTTAGCTACTAAACTGCATCTATTTCATAAAAATTCGGAGCGGGAGTCACTAATCAAATGTTTATACTATTTATTTAGTAATTGTGCACTATTTTCTGATTTGTTTTTGCACTCGAAATTTAAATTACCGCCAAATACGGTCACTTATGGCGTTAATCTAAATTTCGAGTGCAAAAAATAAAAGTAAAAAAACTAAAACCCAACTACGACAAAAAACGTCGCTGAAAAAGTATAAAACAAGCCTTCGTTGTCAATTTATGCAATATTCACTATGTAGAGATAAAATTTCATGTTTGGAAATCCGCAGTCACACGTTGTCAAAGGGTAGGGTAGTATATTTAACGTGTGACTACGCCTTTCCAAACATGAAATTTTATCTCTACATAGTGAATATTGCATAAATTGACAACGAAGGCTTGTTTTATACTTTTTCAGCGACGTTTTTTGTCGTAGTTGGGTTTTAGTTTTTTTACTTTTATTTTATTTGTACTATTTTGGTGTCCAAGTGCTAGTAACATATATATATTCAAAATGTACAAGTCAAGCGCTTTCAAATGATACCAAACACGGCATATTTATCATAACTTTATTTTTTTACTCTGTATGTTTTGTCCGCTAGAGGGCGCCACATTAGATTTTGTGAAACTTCATATAGCCTATAACCAGCGGACGATCAAGACGCTTATAATGATATGTCATTTGTCGAATTCTGATAAGTAGTTAAGAAGTTACGTGGAAACAGATGAACATACATACATACATACATACATACATACATACATACATACATACATAGCCTGTCAAAATCATAACCCTCCTTTTGCTTTGCCGTAGTCGGGTAAAAATAGATCAAAAGTTAGTGCTGAATAATTAAATAAAATAAAAGTAAAAAAACTAAAACCCAACTACGACAAAAAACGTCGCTGAAAAAGTATAAAACAAGCCTTCGTTGTCAATTTATGCAATATTCACTATGTAGAGATAAAATTTCATGTTTGGAAATCCGCAGTCACACGTTGTCAAAGGGTAGTATATTTAACGTGTGACTACGCCTTTCCAAACATGAAATTTTATCTCTACATAGTGAATATTGCATAAATTGACAACGAAGGCTTGTTTTATACTTTTTCAGCGACGTTTTTTGTCGTAGTTGGGTTTTAGTTTTTTTACTTTTATTTTATTTGTACTATTTTGGTGTCCAAGTGCTAGTAATATATATATATATTCAAAATGTACAAGTCAAGCGCTTTCAAATGATACCAAACACGGCATATTTATCATAACTTTATTTTTTTACTCTGTATGTTTTGTCCGCTAGAGGGCGCCACATTAGATTTTGTGAAACTTCATATAGCCTATAACCAGCGGACGATCAAGACGCTTATAATGATATGTCATTTGTCGAATTCTGATAAGTAGTTAAGAAGTTACGTGGAAACAGATGAACATACATACATACATACATACATACATACATACATACATACATACATAGCCTGTCAAAATCATAACCCTCCTTTTGCTTTGCCGTAGTCGGGTAAAAATAGATCAAAAGTTAGTGCTGAATAATTAAATAAATAGTATAAATGTTAGCTTTGAGACTCCCGCTTCGAAATTATTTAAAATAGATCCGGTTTAGTAGCTAACCGATTGGTATCGCTAATTAGGGCTACCCATCGCCTTAACCATGATTCAGGACATAGAAAAAGTCTCATTATGTCCAGCTTTGTTCAGATGCATGGCCACCCTACTCCTACGAATATTAAAGAGGTTATATTGAAGGTGAGTGTTCGAATTCGTCAAAGTCATCACGATTTGGATTTTCGCGTAAGTACGGTCACCCGAAGTCTGGAAGTTGGCGGTCTTGTCCTCCCGTGCCTCGGAAAGCAATTAAGCCCTTGGTCCAGTGCCTTTTTTAAATTTATTATTTCGAGAATAATACAGAAGTTTTAATAACATATTCTTTTTTCTTTTACTTTTTATGTGATAAGTGGCCGACGAGTAGACGGATCACCTGATGGTAAGCGATTGCCGCCGCCCATGGACACCCGCGACACCAGTGGAGTCACAAGTGCGCTGTCGACCTTTAAACCCCCCATTCACTCACAATGCTGCTTCAGGCAGGTTGTCTGTGAGGTCGTGGTATCACTCTGGTCGACCCGGCCCATTCATGCCGAAGCGTGGCTCTCCCACAGTCACTGCTGCTTTCTGCCAAACAGTTTGTCGGCAGTAGTTATCGTGGATTCTTTAT
Organism: Marasmia exigua; assembly: GCA_019059595.1. Lineage (NCBI taxonomy): Eukaryota > Metazoa > Arthropoda > Insecta > Lepidoptera > Crambidae > Marasmia > Marasmia exigua. The sequence goes on from CM032492.1 coordinate 2,466,538, forward strand.
TATTATTACGATAATCTTATAAACATATATTTATTATAATATAATCATAATTGTAGGTATACAGGGTACGAAGAGGGGATCCTCTTCGGTATTGTTATTTTATTTTTTATAGTGACACAGTATATTGGCTCCCCCCAGCCTGATGGTAAGCAAGAGAAGAGCCCACGTTGCAATGAGGGTTTTCGCGTGTGAAAAATCCGCTAGATGGCGTACTGTTGGACTGAGGTCCAAAATCAACCGCATTGGTCACGTTTAAAAATAACCAATCACATTGTATATGGACCTCACTCCTATAGTACTCCATCTAGCGGATTTTTCACACGCGAAAACCCTCATTACAACGGACGCCATGTCAGGCATCATCTCTGTTGGCACTTTGGTTTCCCATCAAAAAATGAGGGTAAGGGTGAGTGCACTTGTGTTTTCGCACACACTAGGCTTGAGCACTATGAGCAGTTTTCAGTACCTAGGTATTTATAAAATTCCATGTGATTCGCTAGATTGCGCTATCAGTCCCTTTAAATGTTAGATGTATGATAATTCATGTGGCCCTTATTTTATGGAAAAATGTTTTCGGTTTATTACATTAAATATCTTAATACTTTGTAGTGTATGTGTATCCTTTTTATGCTAAATACATTTTAAACATGTGGTCCCCGGCAGAGTAGAATAGGCCACTCTCACTCTTACCGAGGTGTCGTAAAAGGCGGCTAAGGTAAAGCTGCTGGTATGATCATCAGCACCCAGAGAAGGAAAACTCTGCTTATATCAAAACCCTCGCCAACCCGTCTGCCAAGCGTGGTGAGTATGGCAATTACCCCTCATGTGATTGAGGGAGGCCCGTGCCCCAGCAGTGGGGACTTAAATGGGCTGACGGTGACGGTAGTGACATTTTAAATTAACAGAGAAATTGCATAACAAAACTATAAGGTGACGGGTAGGGCACACTAGCGACGCCAATCGATTCTAATTTTTAGCTACTAAACCGTTTTTGTGCGCGAAAAATTGATTCACGCCAAAAGTGGCTTTTATCGTGAATCAATGTTTCGCGTACGCGTTGGACCCAACATTTGTGCATGGTTATTTAATAAATAGTATAAGTTTTTACCGATAGTGTATAACCCCCGAAATGGTTTAAAATAGATTTAGTAGCTAAAAATTAAAATCGATTGGTGTCGCTAGTGTGCCCTACCCGTAACCTATCCTGCGTACGTGGCTAGTTGTGATTGGCCGTGCTAGCCGAATCAGTTGAGGATGTTATTAGCAGGAGTAATTATTTCAAAAATCATTATTATCATAGCCTATTGTCCCGGTTGCGTCCCAAGCTGTCGCTTCGGAGCCCGGGGTCCGCTTTCCTACTTCGACTCCTCCACTTCGCGCGGTCTTGCGCATCCCTAGTGGTCAGTTTATTAGCACGCATGCCATCCCTTACGATGTCAAGCCACACCTTTTTAGGTCTACCCCTTCTGCCGGGACCCGGCGGTGGTGGCATGGCCAGACATTTGTTTCCTACGTTGCTGTACCGTTTTCGCAGGACATGACCGTACCAACGTATAACGATTATTATGTAAAAAATTATACAATTAAATTACCTAGTGCGCCACGGAACTGTACAATGCCATTGGAGCATCTCCGTTCTTCCACTACTCCACCCGGCAGACCCTCAATCGACACCGGTACATGGTAGAAATACCAAAAGTCCGCACAAAGAGGTTTGAATCCTGTTTATTTATTTATTTATTCATTTATTTAAACTTTTATTGCACAAATTTTGATACAATAAGGCGAACTTAATGCCAAGAAGCATTCTCTACCAGTCAACCTTTGGGTCATGCAGAAAGTGCAGTGGTGCGGCGAAAGGAAAATTTGTAGTTACTAGTAAGGAGAAAAAAAAATTACTAATATTAAATAACTACATTATATACTATATACATACCTACATATATAAATATATTTAAATAAATATATTATTAATAAGTACATTTTAAATAAATACAATATGTGCTGCTAACTAAAAACAAAAAAAAGTAAAATACATAGGAAAAAAAAATACTACATATAAAATGTTATTTATATACATATAAGCAATTAAGTCATGCGGAAAGATTAGATGTCAAAAAATGCTCACGAACCCTTTTCTTAAATGAATGCCTATTCAGTGAGGTTTTGATATTAATAGGCAGTAAATTCCAAAGCCGTATTGCCTGCACGGTGAAAGAGTTGGTAACGAACGAGGTGTGGTGTCGCGGGATGTAAAGACGCAGGTTGTTTGCAGAACGGAGAGAACGATCATGAGACTGGCACTGGAATTGGAAGTGATCCTTGAGATAAGATGGAGAAAGTGGGTTATGGAGGATATTAAAGAGAAAACAGAGTATTCGACAGTTTCTACGCTGACGTATGGGGAGCCATTTGAGGCGATCACGGAAAGCAGAGACATGATCGTATTTTCGGAGTCCAAAGATGAAACGAATGCAGTTATTGAGAAGACGATCAAGTTTGTCGGTAAGGGTGCAAGTGAGATCGGAATAACAGACGTCAGCGTAGTCAATAATGGGAATGATTAAAGACTGAACCAGCATAAGCTTAGTGGTAAAAGGAAGAAAGAATTTAAAGCGGTACAGGCCTCTCAGGCACGCCAACACCCTACGACTTACCTCCGCGATGTGGACAGTCCAGCTAAGAGTTGAGTCCAAATAGAGGCCCAAGTTGCGTACGGAAGAACAATATGGGATGGTTGTTCCGTCGAACTGAACGGAGGGCAGATCATCAGTATTAATTTTTGCGAGCATTCTCGAGCTACCTATGATAATTGACTGGCACTTTGCAGGGTTTACAGAAACGCCAAACTCGCGAGACCAACTGGATATGCGATCCAAATTTGCGTTTAAAGTGCATATTATTTCTGGCAGGTTATCAGTTCCCGCACTCGCATACAACTGCAAATCGTCTGCGTACAAATGATACGAACAGTCGAGGGTGGTAGTTATTAAGTTAATGAAAACTGAAAACAGTAGAGGAGAGAGTATTCCACCCTGAGGGACACCGGATGTAAGATTATACCAGTCTGAGCTGGAGGAATGTGTAATGATGGATTGACGGCGATCACGAAGATACGAAGACATCCATTCAAGGACAGACGGGGATACATTTAGAGAAGACAGTGTCGCAATGAGGAGATCGTGATCGACCGTATTAAAGGCATTGGAAAAATCAATGAGAACGAGTACTGTGAGCATACCATTCTCCATTGCCTCCCTAAGGTCGTCTGTTATTTTAACAAGGGCTGATGTAGTACTGTGTGCCGGCCTAAATCCGGACTGAAAACGGTTAAACAAGTTATACTCATTGAAATAGGCAGATAATTGTTTCAATACACAGGATTCGGTGACCTTAGAGAGGAAAGGTAAAATAGATATGGGACGAAATTGATTTGGTAAGGTAGGGTTTGCTACTTTGGGAAGTGGGCGAACTAGTGCTTTATGCCAGATGTCAGGAAACTGACCGGAGTCGAGGGAGAAATTGATCAAATGTGTGATTATAGGTAAGAGTTGATCGAGCAAAAGCATAATCATTTGTCGGCTAACACCATCGAAACCAGTGGCCTTAGAAGTGATGGAAATGATGATTTTCTTGATCTCGTCTTGTGAAACAGGGGAAAATGAAAAAGAAACTGAAGAAGGCAAGGGAATGGAGGCAATGTACGCCAGAGTTTTGGCTTTTGTTTGTGAATCAAGGAGGGGCAAGTTAGTGAAATGGGAATTGATATCATTAAGACTAAGAGAATTAAGTGGGTCAGCAGCCGTCTTGGTCCTACCAAAGCCCAAAGACTTGAGGAATTTCCAGATGTTTGAAGCGGAGGATTGTGAGATGCGATCATGTATAAATCGACGTTTGGCTGTCCGTATCATCTGATTACAGCGATTGCGAGCAAGCTTGTATCGACTCCAATTATCCTCAGATCTGTCCCTCTTGAACCGGCGAAACGCTCTGTTTCCTTATTCGTACTGCGAAACAGTGGAATCAGCTGCCTGAGGAGGTGTTCCCTAGAGGCTACAATTTGGGGGTTTCCAAAGCGCGAGTGAATAGGTATTTCTAGGTAATCGTGCTACATCTTAGAACATATTATCACTTACCATCAGGTGAAATATGGTCAAACGCTTACCTATCTACAGTAAAAAAAACCTTTATTTATTACCTCGCGGCACTTCACTGCACAAAAACACTAATCTACACCATAAACCACTAAATTAAATACTAATTTAAAACCTTTGAATTGCGTTAGATGACACTTTGCGCTCGAGTTCAACCGACACAATCTCTGTTAAATTTATAACATAAATAATTAGATTTCGTTTATCATGTTACTTCCCTGCTCTGAGCGCCTATAACGAAACCGTCCGGTAACGAACGAGAAATATACTAAAGATAAAGATAAAAAATTCAATTTAGGTCCACACAGAACACTTATGAATGTCAAAATACTATCTACCGCTGGTTCGGAATGTCGATTTCTACTGAGAAGACACCAGCAAGAAACTCAGTAGTTACTCTTTTCAAATATTGATGATGTTACAGAGTTTCAATCGAGAAAAAAAAAATACAATTATGAAAGTTAATAGACTAGGTACTATGAATAACAACTCAAAATATTAATCAATTAACTTGACCAAGAATCCTTATCATTTAAATAGTCTTGTACACTATAGTAACCTTTCTTCATTAGGCAGGTTTTAGTATGAGACTTAAACTTATCCAGTGATAGGTTAATGACATTTTGTCGTAGCTTATACTTGTCGGAGCGTCAGCACAGTGGCGCCCTCGATTATGTTTGGAAACGTCAAGGAACTTCCTTGGGCGGCAGAGTCGGTGTAGTAATGATTAATACCTTTTGGTTATTCCATTGCCAAAATCAAAGTAAATTGATTTTAGCGAGCTGTCAGTTTGACATTTGGACTTGAGATCCCCGGGGGAATCGCTAGAGGTATTTGGTGTGTGTGTTTTCTTAATAAAACTTGGACCCCAATGGACAACATTTCAAAATTGCTAAGCTCTGAAACAAAAAATACCATTTCTTTATTTACTTTTCCGCTGCGCGAATATATATTTATTATTTTTTTATATTTCTTATTTACTGAGAAAAAAATTAAAAACTAAAAAACGTAAGATGACGTCATCGGACGGCAGAATGTAAAATATTTCTTTGCTTAGCACATTATAGTTTTAAATTTACGTAATGCCAAACCCATGACATGTAACTGTCAAAAAAAAAGACAACCTGTCAACGTTGAATGTATGAATGACGTTGACAATGTTGACACTAGTATTATTTACCTTTGACAGTAGTACTTTTTTTTTATTAAAACAATGATAAGCAAAGGAATATCGCTGTATTCAGCCGTCCGATGACGTCATTTGGCGCTTACGTCTATTTAGAATAAAAATAATTTCAATAATTATTTTATGCATTAAAATGGACAAATTTTGAAAAAAGAAAAAATATGGGTCTGTTCATTTTATATCTACTTTCATATAAAAAAACAATATGGACATGTTAAAAATATGAAATGTTGTCCATTCTCGTGCTCGTGACATTTATTTTCATACGACATAACATCACTAAAACATAGGTTTGCAGGTGATATCAGCCATGTTTTCAAAATTTCACGAGCACGAGAATTGATGTCTTGGTGTTTGATTTGTTTTTAGGGTTCCGTAGCCAAAATGGCAAAAACGGAACCCTTATAGTTTCGTCATGTCCGTCTGTCCGTCTGTCCGTCTGTCCGTCTGTCACAGCCGATTTACTCGGAAACTATAAGTACTACAGTGATGAAATTTGATGGGAATATGTGTTGTATGAACCGCTACAAAAATATGACACTAAATAGTAAAAAAAAGAATTGGGGGTGGGGCCCCCCATACATGTAACTGAGGGATGAAATTTTTTTTTTCGATGTACATACCCGTGTGGGGTATCAATGGAAAGGTCTTTTAAAATGATATAAAGTTTTCTAAAAAACATTTTTCTTAAAGTGAACGGTTTTTGAGATATCAGCTCTCAAAGTCGTAAAAAGTATGTCCCCCCCCCTCTATTTTTATAACTACGGGGTATAAAATTCTAAAAAAAATAGAGGTGATGCATGCTAATTAACTCTTTCAACGATTTTTGGTTTGATCAAAGTATCTCTTATAGTTTTTGAGATAGGTTGATTTAACTGTAATTTTGGACTTTGCTGCTACGGAACCCTTTGTGCGCGAGCCCGACTCGCACTTGGCCGGTTTTTTGTGATAGGATTTGATGGTGGTGATACCAGAAGAAATTTGTGAGTTTTATATACTTTGATATACGGCTGTACGTTTAGTCAGGTTCAAAAATATCGGACATGATTCTCCGTCACGAGCCCGAGAACTGGGCTCCAGCAGCCCAAGAGCCCTGAAGGATATCACCTGAAAACCATACAAAAAAACTATGTTTTAGTGATATATGTCGTATGAAAAAAAATGTCACGAGCACGAGAATTGAGCTTCAATTCTCGTGCTCGTGACATTTAATAGCGAAATCCCGAGAATTGGGCTCCAGAGCACTTGACGTAATTCTTTTTTAGCACACATTTGTTGTCATTTGTTCTCGAATCATCATCCTCCTGCCCTTTTCCCGGGTTATCTGGGGTCGGCGCAGTATGTCTTCCTTTTCCATACGTCCCTGTCATTCTTCATCGAATCATCCACCCCTTTTTCCATCATGTCATTCTTCACACAATCCATCCATCTCTTTTTCGGCCGTCCTCTGTTCCTCATTTGTTCTCGAATAGCAAATGGAAATGCACCTTGGGGTGTAACTAATATACAGTTGTCTTTTGTCAAATGATATGGAGCCCAATTCTCGTGCTCGTGACATTTATTATCATACGACATATATCACTAAAACATCGTTTTTTTTTGTATGGTTTTCAGGTGATATCCGCCATGTTTTCAAAATATCACGAGTACCAGAATTGGGCTCTAGATATTTATGCTAGGTTTGAACGTTAAGATATTTTTGAAGCTGATTGTACAAGAGAAAACCTTAGTTTGGGACCAAGACAATACTTATTTCATTTTATTATCTATACATCACTCTTGAGCAAAGAATAGGGACAGAGATAAAGATTCGGTCGTGATTTTCGTTTCGCTGTAGTCCCTCTCGTGTTCAAGTTATCTGGGTTCATTGACTCGATGTAGTATGTCTTTATCTTCCATCCATTCAGGAGCCCAATTCTCGGGCTCGTGACATTTATCATCATACGACATAAATCAATCGAAAATATCACAAGCACGAGAATTGGGCTCCTGGAGCCCGTGAAATTTGGAAAACATGGCGGATATCACCTGAAAACCATACAAAAAAAACGATGTTTTAGTGAATGTCGTATGATAATAAATGTCACGAGCACGAGAATTGGGCATCAGGTCAGTATGTATGTCGTCGAAGCCATCCAATCTTTTAAATTAATAATATCATCTTAAACTTTAAGGTGACGGGTAGGGCACACGTAGGGAAGTGTTTGCCGAGAGGTTGTAACCCCGAAATTGTTTAAAATAGATCCGGTTTAGTAGCTAACAAATAAAACCGAATGGTGTCGCTAGTTAGGGCTACCCGTCGCCTTAAGGTGATTAGTAGGTACTAAACCGGATCTATTTTTAACAATTTGGAAGCTGCAGCCTCTTGGAAAGCACTTATACTATTTACTGAATATGATTCATAACTTTTTGGTTTGCGTTTGCACTCGAAATTTGGTTTACCGCCAAAAGCGGTCACTTATGGCGATAATTCAAATTTCGAGTGCAAAACCAGACCAAAAAGTAGTGCACAATTATATAATAAATAGTATAAGTGTTTGCTTAGGAAGTCGAGCTTCGAAATAGTTAAAAATAGATAAGGTTTGGTTGCTAACAATTTAAACCAATTGGCGTCGCTAGCCCTAACTAGCGACACCATTCGTTTTTAATTGTTAGATACTAAACCGGATATATTTTAAACAATTTCGGGATTACAACCTCTCGGCAAACACTTATACTATTTATTAATTAACCTTGCACACATGTTGGGTCCGTTTTTGTACGCGAAAAATTAATTACCGCCAAAAGCGGCCACTTTTAGCGTGAATCAATTTTTCGCGTTGGGTCCGCATTTGTGCATGGTTACTTAATAAATAGTATAAGTGATTGCCGAGAAGTTGTAACCCCGAAATTGTTTAAAATAGATCCGGTTTAGTAGCTAAAAATTAAAATCGATTGGCGTCGCTAGTGTGTCCTATCCGTCGCCTTAAGTAAGATATAATATGTCGCTGGAATGGAGAAATACGGAAATAAATTTGATTCACTTGGCTGAGTTTTGATCAGTCCTATGCAATGGGCTAACTTTCAATTACGCCAAGTTGTTAAACGTCGAGTGTTTTTTTAATTAGCCTATAAACTGTCCCACTGCAGGGCAAAGGCCTCCATCATAGAAATCAAGTTATCGCTACTATGATGGGATTAGGCTTAATCACCAAACTTGCCAAATGCGGATTGGTGATCACAAACCCGAGCGATGTCCGAAAAATTCGAAACATACTTTACGCTCGACCCGGGAATCGAACCCAGGACCCTGAGATCACGGCCCGGTACTTAAACCACTAGACCAACATGGCGTATAGTGATTGATTTTGACTGATTTTAGTTCTATTCAAACTACTACTTATGTAAAGAGCGATAACCGTCGCAAGCGCACATTATCTTTGCGTGCAACCAAAGTTCCGCTTCAGCGACTAACGTCCTAACTATTTACTTGTTGTTTACACAATCCATACCAAGTTCTACAACTTTTTACTAGTTATTAGTCCACTGCCTCGGTGGCGCAGTGATTAGTAGGTGACGGGGGTTTATTCCCGCTGTCCACCCTCTGCTTGTCCACCTCGGGTGGAAAGTGAAACAATTGTTTAAAAAATTCCCGCTGTCCACCCCCTCTTTCAACCAAGTGAACAAACCAAAAACCGGTGACGGGTAGGGCACACTAGCGATTTTAATTTTTAGCTACTAAACGAGATCTATTTTAAAATAAATCGGGGTTACAACCTCTCGGCAAACACTTATACTATTTATTAAATAACCATGAACAATATTTTCGGTAATATCGCCGTGGTCGTATGCGACCTACTGTAGCGAAACAGATTCATTATAATAATAAAATAAAATCAATGTGTGTGACCACGGCGATACGGAATAATAATTTCAGCAGAGACACTTTTCTTGTCCCCACAATCCGGTGAGCAATGTCGATAACTTTGGTTCTCTGCCGGATCACCTCATTTCGGATTCGATATCAGAGAGAGACGCCGAGCATTGCTCGTTCCATAGCCCGCTGAGCAACCTTTAACTTGTGGACCAGCCGTACCGTAAGTGTCCACGTGGGCTGGCCATATTAGCCGCAGAACCGACAACCGATGGGGTAAACGAGTTCTGGAGTGGAGACCGCGTCTTGGCAAACGTAATGTAGGGCGCCCTCTGGCTAGGTGGGGGGACGATCTGCGCAGGATGGCTGGCAAGAGCTGGATGCGAGAAGCCATGGATAGATCACAGTGGCGAACAATTGGAGAGGCCTACGTCCAGCAGTGGACTGCGATATCATCATCATCATCAGCATGATGATGATGATGACTTTTCTTGTTTCGTACTTTTTAGAACGGTTTTTTTTGGTCGGGTTTTAGTTTTTTTTTTTCTGTTTTTGCACTCGAAATTTGGATTAAAGCCATAAGTGGCCGTTTTTGGCGTTAATTCAAATTTCGAGTACAAAAGTTAAGTATAAGTATTAAATAAATAAGTGCTGTCTGAGAGGCTGCAGCTTTGAGAGAAACTTTTAAAAAGATATCCGGTGTTAGTTGCTAACAATTTAAATCATTTGGCTTCGCTAGTGTGCCCTACCCTACCCGTCACCTTAATAAAATTTTATGTTATTTAAATGTGGGATGTTTTTGTGGGAGGTTCCTCCCGTGGAATGTTTATTTTATTTTAATGTGGGATAGCCACGCTTAGGCCTGAATGGGCCGGCTCGGCCGGAGTGATACCACTGCCTCACAGAAGACAGGCGTAAAGCAGCGCCTGCGCTGTGTTTCGCCGTGTGAGTGAGGTTACCTGAGGCCCAATGGGGATGAAGGGGAAAAGGTTGGCAGCGCACTTGTGACTCCACTGGTGTTGCGGAAGTCCATGGGAGACGGAATTGCTTACCATCAGGTGATCCGGCTGCTCGTCTGCCACCTTTCAAAAAAAAAAAAAAAGGTTCTAGACATTGAAATCAAAACTTGTGTTGTGACATTCAGTGAATAACTTTTACTTTCAAAATTAATATATTCAGGTAAACAATTCCAATAAAAATAACACATCATTCCGCACCGCATTGCGCATTAATTACAATAATTATTGTAATCACTGTTACGTCTGTGGATTTAGCCGTATTTCAAAGTATTGATGGTCCGGTCACTTTAGACATTTGAATAACAAAATATTCCGACAACTAAGTATAGTCCATTCAGGAAGCTATTTAATATGTGAAGGTGAATGGGACAGTTCTATTTTGACATTCTAAGTGAGACGCGTGGTCCCCGGCAGAGTAGAATAGGCCACCCTCACTCTTACCGAGGTGTCGTAAATGGCGACTAAGGTAAAGCTGCTGGCATGCTCATCAGCACCCAGAGAAGGAAAACTCTGCATTTATATCAAAACCCTCGCCAACCCGTCTGCCAAGCGTGGTGAGTATGGCAATTACCCCTCATGTGATTGAGGGAGGCCCGTGCCCCAGCAGTGGGGACTTAAATGGGCTGATGATGATGATGATGATGAAGTGAGACGCTCCGTTTAAACGTAACCGATATTTTTAAGAATCGAGTATGTTTTCTTTAGACACTTTTTAACCGACTTAAAAAAAAACCGCCTTCAAATACCACGAACTAAAAAGTGTAAAATAATATTTTTATCACTTTATACACTTCAAATAACATGTTCCACGGTGTATAAATAAATAATAATAAATAATAAATATTTCACAACATTACATCCATTGATCTGACTCCGAGATAGGTAGCTCAAGCACCTGTGTTACGGATATCAGAATCAACAGTGGGATTACAAATATATACATATAATACTTTTCTTTTGTAAATACATACTTATAATACATAGCAAACACCCAGACCAATACAAACAATTTGCGATACCCTATCAGGGTTCATGTTTGAACTAAATATATCAATCAATACCTGTAATGTACAACATGATTGCAATAAACGTTTGAATTGAATTGAATTGAAAAAAAACAAACATGTTCACGCACACAAATGTTTGTACTGTGCGGGGATCGAACCCGTAACCCTTGTATCAGAGGCAGCGTTCACTACCACTGTTTCGATCGATCAATCGGGTCGTCAAATAAATAAATAAATATTGCACAATATCACATACATTGAATTTAACAGTAGGAGAGCCACGCTTTTGCATGAATAGGCCGACTCGACCGGAGTAATACCATTTCCTCACAGAAAACCGGCCTGAAGCAGTGCAAGTGCTGTGTTTCGCTGCGTGAGGGAGGGACCGCACCGGATGCACCAATCCAGGGGTAGGGGGGTTAAAAGGTAAGCAGCGCACTTGTGACACCACTGGTGTTGCAGGTGTCCATGGGCGGCGGTAATCGCTTACCATCAGGTGAACCGTCGGCTATATCATAAAAAAAGAAATGATCTGACTCCGAGATAGGTAGCTCAAGCACCTGTTATGGATGTCAGAATCAACAGCGGAATTACAAATACACCTTTGCTAAAAAAACCGGCCAAGAGCGAGTCGGACTCGCCCATGAAGGGTTCCGTAGCAGCAAGTAAGATATATGGAAGGTAAATTGCGGTTTACGGTTTATAAAGTATCAAAAAAAGTACTTACTAGATATAGTTCAAACCAATTTTCGTTGTTTTTCTTTTATTATAAAAGATTTACAAAACTAAAAAAATATATGATATACATTATCATGAAAACTAACAACGAAAATTGGTTTGAACTAGATCTAGCAAGTAGTTCATTTTGATACGTTATAAACCGTAAACCACAATTTACCTTCCATATATCTTACTTGCTGCTACGGAACCCTTCATGGGCGAGTCCGACTCGCTCTTGGCCGGTTTTTTTGCAAAGGAGTGTATTTTTAATTCCGCTGTTGGTTCTGACATCCGTAACACAGGTGCTTGAGCTACCAATCTCGGGAGTCAGATAATTTTTTTTTATGATATAGGTGGCAGACGAGCCGACGGATCACCTGATGGTAAGCGATTACCGCCGCCCATGGACACCTGCAACACCAGTGTCACAAGTGCGCTGCTTACCTTTTAACCCCCCTTCCCCTGGATTGGGCATCCGGTACCCTCACTCACGCAGCGAAACACAGCGCATGCACTGCTTTCACGCCAGGTTTTCTGTGAGGACGTGGTATTACTCCGGTCGAGCCGGCCCATTCATGCCAAATTATGGCTCTCCCACTGTTGAATTCAATGTATGTGATGTTGTGCAATATTTATTTATTTATAGTTACAGCGTGAAACTAATTCTACTAAACTAAACTAATTTGACTGACCAGATGGCGCAATTGGTAGTGACCCTGCCTCTTACGCCAAAGATTGTGGGTTCGATCCCCACCCTGGACAAACATTCGTGCGATGAACACTTGTGTTTGTTCGGTGTCTGGGTGTAATATATGTATTTAAGTATATATTTGCTGTTCCTCTGTTGTCTGATATCTGTAACACAAGTGCTTGAGCTACTTAGTACGGAATCAAGTCAACGTATGAGATGTTGTGAGAATTAATTCCCCAAAATGAAGTAAAGGCGAGCCCATAGTTAAGAATAAAATAATAAGATTTATATTAAACATTAATTTATTATTATTAATTAATAATTATTTGATTATTATTATAATTATATTATTTACATTAATTAAGGGCAGAGATGAACATTTTGAGGTAGTAGTAGACGAAGTACGCCAGCAGGGAGTACAGGAGGAACTGCATGAAGCGATCCAAGTAGAACAGTCTGGAAGAAAAATGTACACAATTAGTATTATATGGTAAATTTGGAGCTAGAAGACCAAGTGTGCGATAGACCTGGCAAAAATTTATCTTTCTAGAGATTGCATCATTTGAATCTGGAACAGCGAAAAGAGTCGTTTCAGTGATACGCTTCATTTGGAACATTTGGAACATTTGGAACTTCGAATCCGCTCGTGACCACGGCTGCTGTAACGTAGCCGAAACGTCGAGCCAAATATGTATGTATGGAGTACACAATGTTGTTTCACATAATAAATAATGTGTTAATCCCCGTATTGATACATTATAATTATAATGCAACGCGAAAATCTAAAAAACTATTTGGAACTTCGACTGTAGACGTGTGTAATTCTTTACTGAAACAACTAAGTGATCCGACTCAGCCAAATGATACACTGTTCCGAATCTCTAATGTACGCTCCGAATGTATCATTCGACTCAAATGGATCTCAAGTCCGAGTGTTCCGAATGATCCGAATGAGCTGAATGATCCGATGATCCGAATGAGCCGAATGAGCGGAATGAATCACGTCTGAGCGTCAATGTTTCAAATGAAGCGTTTCACTGTTCCGCATCTCTGCACTGATCCAGTTGCAATTGTTCCAATCTTTTGAAAGATACGTATTTGCCAGGTCTAATCGACTCTCAGATAGACAGAAAGCGACTCAATTAGAATGACAAAATGTCAATTGACCCTTATATAAATGAACATAAGGCTTATTGTTTTACCAAGTTTCATACATAGATATTTATTACTACTGACCTAAATATTATATCTCTTTCCTCGCGTGACTCGTTCCATTTGTTGCCGACGGAACCGACTCACTCGTTCTCTCGCTATCAGTGATCACCTGTAGTTCGTCGCTCATTTGAGTCAATGGAACACAGTGAGTCAGTGAACGAGTTTATCGATTGAACAAATCCGATCTTGAATGATACATTCGGAGCGAGCATTCGTGATTCGGATCAGTGCATCATCTATCTGAAGCGGATCACTGAGTCGTTTCAGTAAAAAGTTTCACACGTCTAGTGTGCGAGCCTAACATCATCGGCAAAACTATAACGTATCCACTTCACTGGCTTGACCACCTCGTGAGGATGGGAGAAGATCGTCCGGTAAAAATCATAACCCTTTTACTTCGCCGTAGTCATGAAAAGCGCAAATCTGGGACGGCCAAATGGTTGAAGGCCAGTTGGCCTGGAAAGATGAGGTCGAAAAGGACTTGCGCGGACTCTTGGCGGATGAATGGCAGGCATAGAGTAACTTACTCGTATATATATTGAGATAGAGGCATCAGTCGGATAGCCAGTGCTAGCGCCATCTAGAGGAAAACGAAGAATACTCAACGGCTATGTAGTACGACCACCTTCGAGAATCAGTCAGAGAGACGATTAAATAAAATACTTATCCGCCTGAACTATTTTTAACCATTCTAAGGAAAAAAGTATTAAGTGAAATGACTCTTAGGCTGCATTTCCACAGAAGTAGAGCTGCGTGGCGTGGCGTGCGTTGGCCGTGTGGTCCCCGGCAGAGTAGATGGCCGTGTGGTCCCCGGCAGAGTAGAATAGGCCACCCTCACTCTTACCGAGGTGTCGTAAAAGGCGACTAAGGTAAAGCTGCTGGCATGATCATCAGCACCCAGAGAAGGAAAACTCTGCATTTATACCAAAACCCTCGCCAACCCGTCTGCCAAGCGTGGTGAGTATGGTAATTACCCCTCATGTGATTGAGGGAGGCCCGTGCCCCAGCAGTGGGGACTTAAATGGGCTAACAATGATGAATGATGAATGATGAATGATGAGAGCTGCGTGGAAATGAGCGGAGACTTATAAAAATTGAAAATTAACATTACTCAAAATACACATCTCATCTATTTTGAGCAACCTGATTGTTCAATTTTTATAAGTCTCCGCTCAACTCCGCGCAGCTCCACTTCTGTGGAAACGCATGCTTATGGCAGGAGGTGGCGCAGGACTGACCATAATTGTATTTTAAATTTTGACAATTGTGTAATGTAATGTAATTATGAAATTAATCTTGTTTATTAATGTTATCTTATCCTCAATATGACCTAGGGTTGAAATAAATGAATTCTATTCTATTATATTCTATAATCATCATCATCATCATCATCAGCCCATTTGAGTCCCCACTGCTGGGGCACGGGCCTCCCTCAATCACATGAGGGGTAATTGCCATACTCACCACGCTTGTCAGACGGGTTGGCGAAGGTTTTGATATGAATGCAGAGTTTTCCTTCTCTGGGTGCTGATGATTATGCCAGCAGCTTTACCTTAGTCGCCTTTTACGACACCTTGGTAAGAGTGAGGGTGGCCTATTTTACTCCGCCGGGGACCACACGGCACATAATGGAGGGTTTTATTATCAAAGGCCAAAGCTATCTTTGAGTCGCTGCGCCAACCTAATTGGTAGTTTTTTGGTATCACTGAGCACAAAAAGTGATGGATATTAATATTGGAAGTGGATGGAGAAACAGAGGATGGCCGAAAAACAAATGCAAAGATTGTGTGAACAATTACATGATTGAAAAAGGGGTAGATAACATGATGACGTATGAAAGAAGAAAATATACTTTGCCGTTCAAGCAACCAGGGAAGAGGGCAAGAGGATGATGGTAGTGTTGGTACTCACTGTCTGTTGAGCTTCCTCGCCTGCGGGAGGGTGGAGGGGTCCTCCTTGATGCAGTACTCCCGTGCGCCTTTGATGTAGTCTCGGATGTACGGGCTCCATTCTATTACCTGGAATAGAGCAGGTTTTTTAGTGACAGTCCTCAACCTGCGCTTCTTAAGAAACTTTCAGCCTCACTTGCGATTCTTCCACCGGCTCAGATAGTTGTTTCTGGTCGAGAAGATCCGGCAAGAAACTCGCCAGTTACTCTTTTTAATCGTCAGACTTTCTTACAATGTTGTCTCATCATCATACTAAGCCGTACAGTTTAATTGTAACACAAAATAAAATAAAGAAAATAATAAAATAAATATTAGAATGAGGCTGATGCAGACCAGTCCCCAAAAGTTCCCTTTCGTGTCAGCCATCGCATATGAGAGGGAATGCAATGACCCGCCACATAGCGCCACCACCTCAGAGACATGAGTGAGCATGACATGAAGAAAGTCTTGAGCAGTCCCTCCACCAGCCCATGGTCCTTCCTACCGTCTCGGCATACGGACCGAATCTTGGGAGACGCTCACCAGGTACTTGCTAAGGGCTCTTTCCCCGGTGCGTTTCTTCACTCCCTACAAAGTCTGTGTCTGTGTCCCATCTCAATGTCACTTCTCCCCAAATGGGGCGTGAAACACCACAACACAAGCGACTCGCGCTCGGGCAGTTCCACATCAATCAATCTCCTTCCTAATGTTAAGCCTTTTGTGTGCAAACGCACGCAACCGTCGAAAACCTTCTGCAGAGTTGACCATCTCTTGATGGTATACTGGTCCTATCTCGTTCCTGTTCCAGTCATTCAGCATCTGTTGCCGCTCTTCTTCATACAGCTGACATTCCCACAGCACATGGTCCCGAGTTTCATCAGCTTCTCCACAGGGACATACAGGTGACTCACAGAGAGTCATCGCGTGCAGTCTGCTGTTAAAACTCCTATGTCCTGTAAGTATTTGTGACACAGCGTAGTCTGGTTCCTTGAGCAAAGTCAATGTGCTACTAGTAAGATTCCTGGATGAACTTAGCTGGTTGGATCTTGGCTAGCTAGCAACCGGCCAACCCTCACACTTGCGGGAAAATTGGTATACCAGACGCCGGTTTTCATTGGTCAATAAGCCAACGCTTGACCACAATCGCACCTGATGGAAAGCGACGATGAGGTCTAGGATGATACGCGTTTGCCTAAAAGATGCCTGTTCACTCTTGCCTTAAAGATGCCCAGATTATAGTGGTCAGGAAAAACAGATCTCGGCAGAGAGTTCCATTCCTTAGCCGTCCGCATTATAAATGTGGAAGCAAATCGCTTCGTGCGGATAAGGGGTATTTCTACCACATAAGGATGAAAGGACTCGCCGCGCCTTGTCGTCCGATGATGGAATGGGCTGGGGGGGATCAAATTATGTAGAACCTCCGCACACTCCCCGAAATGAATCCGGTAGAAGACCGAGAGGCCTATTGATGAATGAAGAAGAATAACATCAATATATTACCGAGACATCAGTGTAGAACGTCTCATCATCTTCCTTGGACACCTTCTGCTTCAGCGCGCGCAGGTTTTCGTTCTTGAAGTGCCACTCCTTGGTTGTGTAATACTGAAGTACTTCGAGCCCGTACTGGACTCTCTTCTGCATTTTCACCATGCTGGGGACAGAATAATTTTGATTATCATCAAACATCATCATGCTCAATCATCATTATTATCATAATAAATATTTCACAACATCACATACATTGACCTGACTCCGAGATAGGTAGCTCAAGCACCTGTGTTACGGATATCAGAACCAACAGCGGAATTACAAATATATACATATAATACTTTTCTTTTGTAAATACATACAAACACCCAGACCAATACAAACAGACATGTTCATGCACACAAATGTTTGTACTGTACGGGGATCGAACCCGCAACCCTTGGACCAAAGGCAGCGTTCACTACCACTGTTCCAAACGGGTCGTCATGATCATCAATAATAATAAGTGTAAAAAAAATTCTACGAAAAAAGAACCGCCTTCATAAAACTCGAACTAAAAAGTGTAAAATAATATTTTTATCACTTTATACACTTCAAATAACATTTTATTAACAGTAGACTTGAGAAAAGGTGTTACCGAAGTCGGCGCCCAATACTATCTTGTAATTTAATACAACAATCAATTATTCAACAAAGAGAGAGAAGAAAAATTTTTTTCAAGCTTTTTAGTGTCCCATTTTGTGGCAAAAAAAGACAGTAAAAAGATATTTTTAAAATTTGAGGATTCTAATTTTTTTTAGCAGCCCCCCTCACTTCCCCCTTCCACCCCCGCCAAATAATTAGCAAAGTAATTGTGAGTATCAGTATTGAAAGAGTTATCCTTTAACTCCTTACTGTTAAGGAGTTGACCTTCCATCATCAGCAGAGCCACAAAATTAATACAGTCAGGCGTAAATACTGGTGCAGTTTTGAAAAAAGAACCTAAGCATTATGTGCCCCTATAAAATTTGAAAATTTCCCTCAATTTTTCCAGGATACCATCATCAGATCCTGATATCCTTATCATGGTACCAATCCGGGACTATCTACTTTCCAACTACAAAAGAATCATCTAAATCGGTTCATAGATGGCAAAGTAATCGGCGAACAAACATAAAATATATATCAAATAATATATGTCAAATTTGTTTTTATATAATATTTATATAATATATATCTATCAATTTTACTTTATAAATTTGTTCTACCACTACATACTTACTCAAACATTATATATAAATTAAATTTAAAATTATATGTTTAATTATTCTAATAATATATATTAACTCTCCCTATATCTATAAAATACCTATGTCTCCAGATTCCCTACTTATTAAGATATTTTAATATTATTATCTAATTTTTTGTGAATGAGCCATTCATATTTGGAATTGGAAATTGTCTACTTCTTGTAATAATACATGTCACTTTAGCCCCTCATAATAATAACTGGTTCCATTGAAAACCAGCGTTAGCGGCTCCTACTCTAGTCGCTAACACACGCTGAGTGGATACCATTTTGGGCACATATACTTGTACACCTGTATTGATTTGCCTACTGTAAAATGTTAAGTTGTGTTATTTGAATGTACTTGTAATTTTTAATTGTGTCCATATAAATATTTTTTCTTTCTTCTTTCTTTCAAATTGAGAACCTATTTTTTTATGGTCGCTGGGCTTTAGGTAAATCGAATACCGTGACCGTGGAAGAGCCACGCTTCAGCATGAATCGGCTCGATTGGAGTGAAGCACTGTGAACACTACCAGGATTTACACGCCAAATGAGGATGAGGATCCTAAGCAGAATATTACTATAGAATCATCATCATTTCAGCCAATAGACATCCACTGCTGGACATAGGCCTCCCCCAAAGTTCTCCACACAGATCGGTCCTGTGCCGCTACTATCAAAGGGATTCCCGCGACCTTCACCAGGTCGTCGGTCCACCATGCAATCCTTTGGGCTATATTTGTGACCTTAGTTCTCCTGTGGATCTCCTTATTTCTGATACGATCACGCAAGGAGACTCAAAGCATAGCCCTCTCCATTGCTCTCTGGGTGACTTTGAGCTTCCTTAATTGGCACATTGTAAGCGACCACGTTTCGTGGCAACACACGCATTAAAGACTTTACTATAGGATAGGGTATACTTTATCTTGAAAAAACCTTTCTTTGAACCGAAGCTATGGCGGCCACTAGTACCATGCCAAAATACTTACAAAGGCTTTTTCCCAAGAATCACCATCAATAAATCTACAAAGTAAGCCGGCAGTATGTGCGTAAAGAACAGCGCGATCTGATGCTGGAGCCAGGAGGAGCGGATGCCACCGCCAGGGTACCACAGGCACACGGAGAACGGGTACTCTGTGACGTGGACACGACCTGAGGATGAAGACGCAATGGACAACATTTCATATTTTTAACATGTCCATATTGTTTTTTTATATGAAAGTAGACATAAAATGAACAGACCCATATTTTTTCTTTTTTCAAAATTTGTCCATTTTCATGCATAAAATAATTATTGAAATTCTTTTTATACTAAATAGACGTAAGCGCCAAATGACGTCATCGGACGGCTGAATACAGCGATATTCCTTTGCTTATCATTGTTTTAATAAAAAAAAGGTACTACTGTCAAAGGTATATAATACTAGTGTCAACATTGTCAACGTCATTCATACATTCAACGTTGACAAGTTGTCTTTTTTTGACATTACGTAAATTTAAAACTATAATGTGCTAAGCAAAGAAATATTTTACATTCTGCCGTCTGATGACGTCATCTTACGTTTTTTAGTTTTTAATTTTTTTCTCAGTAAATAAGCAATATAAAAAATGAATAAATATATATTCGAGCAGCGGAAAAGTAAACAAAGAATTGGTATTTTTTGTTTCAGAGCTTAGCAATTTTGAAATGTTGTCCATTGATTTAGTGAATAAGTGATATGCATGATCACGCCCCAAAAGCTGAATATATTTTTGGCGTACAAAAACGGCTCCAGTAACATTTGTGCATGGTTATTTAATAAATAGTATAGATAAGTTTGCCGAGAGGTTGTAACCACCTAAATCGTTTAAAATAGATCCAGCTTAGGAGCTAAAAATTTAAATCGATTCGCGTCGCTAGTGTATCCTACCCGTCATCTTAACAAAAGACTTACCCAAATCTATGGCGTGGCCCCAGGTAAATGCATTGATGCCAGACTGTGTGATGTTACACACTTGTACTTCTTTTGGCCTGAAAAATAATAAATTCAACATTTTTATACCTCGTTGCACTGTGTGTGAGGTACAAGTACAAACAACAAACAAAGGGATATGGTGGGGTACCATTTTTTTTCGCAGAGGAAACCGTTATCGCCATCATCTTGCTACATGTAGAGGACAAGTTGGTGTGTAGGACTCATCATTTCAGCCAATAGACGTCCACTGCTGGACATAGGCCTCCCCCTATGCTCTCCACACAGATCGGTCCTGTGCCGCCCGCATCCAATTGATTCCCGCGACCTTCACCAGATCGTCGGTCCACCTTGTGGCGGGCCTGGCACGGCTGCGACTTCCTGCACGTGGCCTCCACTCGAGGACCTTTCCGCCCCAACGACCGTCTGTTCTCCTCGCTATGTGCCCTGCCCATTGCCACTTGACCCATGCAATCCTTTGGGCTATGTCTGTGTGGGACACAAACCCTAACCAAAATCCCTGACGTGTCCATCTCCGCGCAATCGCGGCCGGAAACCCCACAGCCGGGACTAGACCGTACCGCTAATCGCGCTCGCCGCTTCTCCCCTACCTGGCGCAATGCAGCCCTTCAACGCTGTACGACCTACCAGGACACCCAGTAATGTCGTCCCCCGCGGAGTCGTATGCTGAGCAAGCCACTCCCCAGCAGTGGATACGCTCACGTACTCCGAAAGTCCGTTTAGTCGACAGGCCGGGAAAACCTTGGCAGTATTCTTAAACGCCCTAGCCACAGGGCGCATTCAGTGGGGTACCAAGCGGATCTGAGTCTACCAACAAACTTGAGGTAGGTACTCTGAGGTTAGTTAGAAAGGCAGGTACTTATTAGGGTACTCAAAGGGGTACCTACAATATGGAGTACCGATTGGGGCACATGTTTGAGACATTAAGTAGAGTACTTGTTGGGGTATTAAGAGGCGTACTGATTAAGAAGTCACTTTTCTATTGATACATTGTCCAGTAAGATACACGTGTTTACCCAGGTTAATGGCATTATGTCTCTGGGTAGTACCAAATGGGGTATTAAGCGGGGTACTAGGTGGGAACCGATTCGGGTAAATACCACGAGTGAGGTATCAAGAAGGGTACGAGGACTCATTGAGGTTAAGAGGGGTAAAAAAACTAACAAGGTTAGTACTAAGACATTAGGTAGGGTACAGTGAGGTACTCGTTGGGGTACTAAGTACTCACTTCTCTATCGCCGCATTGTACGCCAGGAGTATGCACGCGTTGACCACTAGATCGACCGGCATGATGTCTGCGTTGTACTCCTCGTTGCAATGCATCGTTCGGATCACACCTGAAAAAGAAAAAACTTAATAAAATATCAAATTGTTTTTTTAATGCTAGATGCGACAAACGAGCAAGCGAGTCACCTGATGTAAAGTAATCAACGCCGCCCAAAAACATCCGCGAAATCAGAGAGATCGCTTATGTGTTGCCGGCCTTTTTAAAAAAGAGTACGCTCTTCTCTTGAAGGTCCCTAAGTCGTAACCGTCAGGAAATACAGCCGCAGCCAAACCGATCCACAGAACTGAGGAACGTGGTAGAAAGTTCCGCGAGAAACGCACAGTATTAGACCGCCATCCGTCGAGGAATGACAATCACTTGCGAGTGGTTCGATGTAAGAATTCAGCTGCAGGGAGTAGATCAAACAGTTCCTCAGAGCACTCCCCGTGATAGATGCGGTATAGGATGCTGAGGGAGGCTATATCCCGCCGCAGTGCTAGAGGATCAAGTCGACTAGAGAGAGTCAAGTCACCGATAATTTGACCATGGTAACTAATGTAGTGGGGCTGGTCTCCAAATGCCCTCCTCCTTATCTTAGGGTGTAGTTCCCGATTGCGTCCAAAGCTGTCGCTTTGGATACCAGGGCACACTTAGACCATGATTCAAGATTCAGCGGATTCTGGTAATTACAATGAAGCCACTGCCGTCTGACCTTCGCAACCCTTTACAGGGGAACCAGACCAACTAAATCATGGTTACGTGCAGGTTTTTGTCACCTCCGAACGAATGCTAGAAATACAGTGGGAGAGCCACGCTTCGGCTTGAATGGGCCGACCGGAGTGATACCACGGCCTCACACAAAGCCGGCGTTAAGCAGCATTGTGCAGTGTTTCGTTGCGTGAGTGAGGGCACCGGAGGCCTAATCCAGGGGAAAGGGGGGGTTTGATTGTAGGTTTTAATAAATATACATTTTTTACAACATCAAATATGACTGACCGGATGGCGCAATTGGTAGTGACCCTGCCTCTTACGCCAAAGGTCGTGGGTTCGATCCCCACCCTGGACAAACATTCGTGCGATGAACACTTGTGTTTGTTCGGTGTCTGGGTTTAATATATGTATTTAAGTATATATTTGTGTTCCTCTGTTATCTGATATCTGTAACACAAGTGCTTAAGCTACTTAGTACGGAATCAGGTCAACGTATGAGATGTTGTGAGAATTATTACTATTATTGAATAACATTGATCTGACTCTGAGATAGTTAGCTCAAGCACCTGTGTTACGGATATCAGAATCAACAGTGGGATTACAAATATAACTTGGATACATATAAAACTTTTCTTTTGTAAATACTTATTTTAACACATAACATAGAAAACACCCAGACCAATACAAACAGACATGTTCATGCACACAAATGTTGTAGGTACTGTCACAGATATGAACTTTTGATCGAACCCGCCGACGCTCGCGAATTCGGCTCTATGAACATCGCTTCGCATTTTTCAATGGCTTTTTTCTTACCTTTACCAGCACCGACTAATAAACCTGTTGGCCCGTTGAGGTTGTCCACCCAACCTGGCATGGGTTCTTTATACGCTGCTGTCACTGAAAATATAATAATAAAACAAATTTAAAATTTTGTACTACTCGTGGCAGAACGAAAGATCTGGAGGAAGATTCTGGGACCTATACAGACTCCGGATGGCGCGTGGAGGAGGCTAAAGAACAGGGAACTGGAAGACCAGGTGGGCGAGCCCAAGATCATTGGCGAGACTAAAGCGCATCGACTTCGCTGGCTCGGCCACCTAGAAAGAATGGGAGACGATCGTGCGGTAAAGCGAGCGTATCAGAGACGTCCTAATGGCAAAAGGCCAGTCGGCCGTCCGAGATATCGCTGGAAGGATGAGGTCGAAAAAGACCTGCGCGGACTCTCGGCAGATGGCAGGAGGTGGCGCAGGATCGACCAAGATGGAGGCTCTTATTATCGGAGGCCAAGACTCACTATGGGTCGCTGCGCCAACCTAGTTAGTTAGTTAGTTAAAATTTTGTAGGTAAAGGCTTAAGATTTTTTATTTCGTCCTCTAGCTTCTCTCATGCAGCCCTATGCCATTAAATTTCCTCTAACATTTTTCAAAATACCACCTAACATTTACCACCAATTTTAGTCGTCCGTACTTCCTTTAGTTTCACTACTCACTAATAGATGGTGCTCGGAAACTTAATTCTTATTGGTACGGATATTTTTTCTAGATAAACAATACCCCTCTTATTACAAAAAACTGCTCTGATACCGGTTTTAAATCTAAACTAGCAAGTTCATGATTATTACGGAATAATGTTAGTTCTTAAATTTTTATTACAAATCCTCGACTAACCATAGACCACTTAGTACCGCAGGATACTGTCAAAATTGATCGAATCATTCAATCATTGGTTCAGTGACATTTCATTCTACATAACCTTATTTTGTTTTCTGTAGTAAAAATATTTTAGAATTGTTTTTAAGCAACAATAAATTAAAATATTGACCTAAATAAGGTTTCCAAGTAATATGCATAGGAATTGCTTATATTTTTTGGATTAAATCCAAAAAATAAATTAACTTCTTTCTCACAAATAACTTTGGTGTAAAACGGAATGAACTGTCACAGGGATAAGTTGTCATGGTTACTGAATCGATATTTTGAGGTTATTATTTGAGTACTCATTTTAAACTAGGGGTCTGGGTGGTTTAACTTAAGCGTTATACTAAATAACGTTAAACTTTGTTTTGTAATAATGTTTACTCTATTTCTTCAGTTATTGCCAGTATTAATCCAACTACTTATTTTAAACCACGTTTTGGAATAAGAGGGAACGTGTTGACAGGCGAGTCTTCTGAAAGTGACTTCGGAAACCATAAAAGCACAATAAAAATGTGGTTTCCAAATACAGATTACTTCTTTTTAGTTCCGCTACTCACCAATAGATGGCCGTGCTATGACGATAGGAAATTTCCCTTCGTGTTGCGACACGAGGTCCTCTGTGAGTGACTTTGTGTACGCGTATGTGTTGGGCTGGGGCTCGATCAATCTGAAAAAAATAATGACTCAATAAATATTGAGGAACAGAAACATTTGTGACATCAGCTTAAGCATGTCCACTGCTGAATATAGGCCTCCCCCATTGACTGCTTTCGACGGTCGCAGGCAGACAGCATTCAGCGAGATCCCGCAACTGTGACCAGGTCATCTGTTCATCTCGTGGGTGGGGGTCCCATTCTGTGACTGGTATATGGTCTCCAATACAGAACCTTCCTGCCCCAGCAGCCATCGGTTCTGCGTGCTATGTGCCCCGCCCACTTCAGTATACTAAGCTTTCTTTTCCCAGGGGAAATCGTCATGGCCGTCACCTTGTTACATGTAGGGAACAAGGTGGTGTCTGGGACTCAAACCCTAACCAAAAACCCTGGGGTGTCCATCTCCACGCAATTGCGGTCGGAAACCCCACAGCCGGGACTTTATTCTGTGCCGATACTAATCCTATAGGCTACCATTTTAGTTTGTCTACGGAGCAAATAATTCCTGATTTGATCACCATTAAAACCGGATCGTAGAGGACATTTGGTACCACTTTGTGCCATTTGATTTCAAACGGGATCGTAGAGGTGGCGAAGATCCCACTATTAGTGTCATTTGATCCCAAAGTATCATTTGCCTCTACTTTAGGTCATTTGATTTCAAACGGGATCGTAGAGGTGGCGAAGATCCCACAATTAGTGTCATTTGATCCCAAAGTATCATTTGCCTCTACTTTAGGTCATTTGATTACAAATGGGATCGTAGAGGTGGCGAAAATCCCACTTTTAGTGTCATTTGATCCCAAAGTATCATTTGCCTCTACTTTAGGTCATTTGATTACAAATGGGATCGTAGAGGTGGCGAATGATCCCACTACTAATGTAATTTGATCCCAAAGTGTCATTTGACCCCACATTGTGTCATTTGATTCCAAACCGGAACGTAGAGCTGGCGAATCATCCTACTATTAGTGTCTTTTGATCTCACTATGTGTCATTTGAATCCAAACGGGAGCTTAGAGGTGGCTAATGATAAGTGTCATTTGACCCCACTTTGTGTTATTTGATTCCAAACGGGATGGTAGAGGTGGCGAATGATTCCACAACTAATATCATATGATATCAAAGTGTCGTATGACACCACTTTGTGTCATTTGATCGTAGAGGTAGTGAATGATACCACACATCATCATCTCATCAGCCCATTTAAGTCCCCACTGCTGGGGCACGGGCCTCCCTCATTCACATGAGGGGTAATTGCCATACTCGCCACGCTTGGCAGACGGGTTGGCGAGGGTTTACATATAAATGCAGAGTTTTCCTTCTCTGGGTGCTGATGATCATGCCAGCAGCTTTACCTTGGTCGCCTTTTACGACACCTCGGTAAGAGTGAGGGTGGCGTATTCTACTCTGCCGGGACCACACGGCAGAGTAGAAACCACTAATCAGTGTCAAATGAGCTCCAGGCGTTCTGCCACCTACGTAACTGAGCAGAGACAGGGTCATGCACCCTACAGCAACTCACTTGGGCTCCAAGTGCGTGAGCAGCTCGTCGTCCATCCAGCTAACGCAGCTCATGACGTGGTGCGGCTTGTGCTTGGCCGGGTACACGCGCTCCTCCAGCATGTCGACCTCGCATCTGCAGTACGATGTGGACACGTGGACGAACACCTGCAAAGTACGAGTAATTTCAGTCAAAGAACGAATAGTCAGTCAAATTGTACTGAATATCAGTCTAGGATACAGGTCATACAGATATGGTTCGATCACGGTTATTTGGCACGTGGCAAGGGTCGGAACTAATGCTTTTCGGCATAATATTTTCGGACAGAAAAGACGTTTTATGACGCCCCCCTGTCAATGTCACTGACGTGCCTTCTGATCTTGTTCGGTCTGTAGTTTAAGTTTTTTAATGTTGATGGGTCTTTCTTCCTTCTTCTTCTTTTTTTTTTATATTTTACACTTTTTTTTTGTATAATTTTGTTTGGGTTTCGTCTTTGATTATTTACATAGGTAATCAAAGGGTTTTGTATAATCTGCCTGCCCCCATATTGCGCATCTGTTCAATTATTTATTTCTTCTTTGCTATCTCAATCTCAATTTTATGCATGCGACTGTTGCATAGATATGGAACAGATGCGCAATAATGTTATGGTAGTCGCTGAAAACCAGCGTCGGGGTTGGTCTCTTGGATCAGCACCGAGTAATGCTGAGCGGCCGCCTCTTTGGCGCATACAGGGATTATGTTGTCCTACTTTTTGTTAATGATTTATGTCTAGGTTATGTTTCTAATTAAGTGTCCTTGTTTTGTATTGTGCCAAATAAAGTTTTCATTCAATAGGTTCGTCAGATTTCGAATTTCAAAATTGATTCGTTTGATATGCTATGAGCACTTATTACCTTTCGTAAATTTAAACTGGATCTATTTTAAACAATTTCCGGGTTACAATCTCTCGGCAAAAACTTATAGGTTACTATTTATTAAATAACCATACAAAAATGTTGGGTCCAAAGCGTCACGAAAAATTGATTCACGCCAAAAGCGGCCACTTTTGGCGTGAATCAATTTTTCGCGTACAAAAATGGACCCAAAATTTGTGCATGATTATTCAATAAATAGCACAAATGTTGTAACCCCGAAATTTTTTAAAACAGATGGGGTTACGTAGTTAAAAATTAATATCGATTGGCATCGCCAGTGTGCCCTACCCGTCACCTTAAACAAAAAAGCCCAAGAGCAGTGGTTTTTTAAAGTGAAGTTTTTACCTCAAGTTGATTCATTCCGGAGACCAGCTCCAGGACTCTCTTGGTTCCCACTGTGTTCAGATTGACGGCGTCACGGATGAACATGTCGAATCTGAAAAAAAAATTGTTGAAAGAAATTAAAACAATTGATTCCAATTCTGTTCAATTTAAGACAAGAGCCCATAGATGTATAAATAAATAAATAGTGTGTTGATATTTTATATAGAAATCTTTTGCGTTTTATTAATTATTATTATTTAAAAAATTGTTTAAAATAGATCCGGCCCTACCCTTTAATATAAATGTAGGTATGTTTATGATAAGTAGTTTTTTAGATTTTCGCGTTGCATTATAACTATAATGTATCAATACGGGGATTAACACGATATTTATTATGTGATACAACATTGTGTACTCACATATTTGGCTCGACGTTTCGGCTACGTTACAGCAGCCGTGGTCACGAGCGGACGGCTGCTTTTTATGTTTATGATAAGTAGTAATCATTACGGCCTAGTTAAAAAAACACGATTGGTTCACTGGGACCTTGTCTCCTCACCTAACACAAGCAGCACAGTGCAGCACTATCTGCGTCTCCCTCTGCAGCAGCTCGCGGTCCTCCGCCGAGACGCCCAGGTCTTCCAGCAGGATGTCTCCGGGAATCACCTGGAGCTTGCTGAACTGCTCTGGGCGCTCGCTTTTGAGACTATCGAACACCTGAAAGATATTTTTCATAAATTAGATAAAATAATTAAAAGTCAAACGAACTTACATTAGTGAAGTTCGATGATAATTCTGTGCGTCCTTTGAAAAGTGGTACAAGTCGACTTATATCGAATTTGATTTTCTTCTTGCTACTTCATCACAAAAAAATCCTCTATTATTCTGCCTGATCAGACACCAAAATAGAGGATTTTTTTATGATGAAGTAGCAAGAAGAAAATCAAATTCGATATAAGTCGTTTTTAAGATTTAGCGCTATTTAGCGCTCCTACAACATGTAAATAATAAATCGCACAGAATGAAGCTGCTATGAATAATGTTACTTATATTTATAATAAAAATGTCTAATATACATATAAATAAATAAATGGTTCACAACATCTAGCTCAAGTGCCTGTGTAACGGATATTTATTTATTTATTTAAACTTTTATTGCACAAATTTTGATACAATAAGGCGAACTTAATGCCAAGATGCATTCAGAACCAACAAGGAAATTACAAACATAAAATAAATATTTCACAACATCACATACATTGATCTGACTTTGAGATAGGTAGCTCAAGCACCTGTGTTACGGATATCACAACCAACAGCGGAATCATCATCAGCCCATTTAAGTCCCCACTGCTGGAGCGCGAGCCTCCCTCAATCACATGAGGGGTAATTGCCATACTCACCACGCTTGGCAGACGGGTTGGCGAGGGTTTTGATATAAATGCAGAGTTTTCCTTCTCTGGGTGCTGATGATCATGCCAGCAGCTTTACCTTAGTCGCCTTTTACGACACCTCGGTAAGAGTGAGGGTGGCCTATTCTACTCTGCCGGGACCACACGGCGAACAGCGGAATAACAAATATATTTAGGTATTTAATTCTTATCTTTTGTAAATACATACTTAAAATATATAGAAAACACCCAGACCAATACAAACAGACACGGTTATGCACACAAATCTTTGTACAGTGCGGGGATCGAACCCGCAACCCTTGCACCGTTCACTACCACTGATCCAAACGGATCGTCGATATTACTTACTTATACAAATTGTGATTCAACAAGTTTTTGATTGTGAGTTAATTTGATGTCCGAGTGCGGCAGTAAGAAATTAAATTCGTATGACTTAGTTCCGCTACTCAACGACAGATGGCGCTACTCACCCGGCAGTTGACGAATCCGTCCAGTCTCTCCCTGCTAGACTGGCCCTTCTTCGACCTCATAAGTAGGTAGATCTTCCTCACATCAGGGCAGGACCTTAGCAGCTTCTCCACCAAGACTTTTCCCATGAAACCCGTAGACCCCGTGATGAAAATTGTTTTCCCCGCGTAGTACTCCCGTACGCTAATAGATGGCGCCATCTTGCGGTGTTTTCTGTAGAAGAGAAAATTTTAAATTATTATTTTTATTCAATTTCAATATGTCAGCGTTTTCTTCCCAGCGGCGTCCAAAGCTGTCGCTTTAGAGGCTTGGGTACGCTTGGACCACAAGAGAAGGGATGTAACACTTCTTGGTGAGTCTGGTAATTACCTAGGTACGGTCAGCGAACGTTGTGGTGTTCCAGTTAGCCGGCAAAATCGTATGCACTACGCTGCGTGAGCGCATGTAATAACTTCGCTCATCCCACTGCGTGTGCATGCGATTATCGCCTAGAGATGATACACCGGAAAATTCGTCGACTGTACATCCATGGACTAACATCGCAGCGACTGCCGTCTGGCCTTCACATCCCATAGACAGAAGAACCAGAGTTACACATTACAGAAGTCAGAAACTTTTTCAAAAAGTGCAGGTTTCTTTACCGCCGAGCTGATGGTAGAAATACGTCTTTTCTATGTATTATATATAATGTATAATTACAAAAAAAAGTATATCTGTAATTCCGTAACACAAGTGTGTGCACACACACAAGTGCACTCTCTGTTCCCTTTACCCTCATATTCCGATAGGACACCAAGGAAGGTAAAAAAGATAAAAAATAAAATTCTGAATTCAATTTAAGTTCACACAAAACACTTATGAATGTCAAAATAGGTACATAATATCTACCGCTGGTTCAGGAATGTCGATTTCTACTGAGAAGACACCAGCAAGAAACTCAGTAGTTACTCTTTTCAAATATTGATGATGTTACAGAGTTTCAATTGAGAAGAGAAAAAAAATACAATTACGAAAGTTAATGGACTACTATGAATAACAACTCAAAAGATTAATCAATTAAGGCGACGGGTAGTGCACACTAGCGACGCCAATCGATTTTATTTTTTAGCTACTAAACCGGATCTATTTTATACAATTTCGGGGTTACAACAAATGTCGGGTCCGTTTTTATACGCGAAAAATTTATTCACGCCAAAAGCGGCCACTTTTGGCGGTGATCCAAAATTCGAGTCAGACCAAACAGTTAACTATGAGTATTAAATAAATAGTATAGGTGTTCGCCGAGAGATTGTAACCCCGAAATTGTTTAAAATAGATCCGGTTTAGTAGTTAAAAATTAAAATTGATTTGAGGCGTCGCTCGTGTGCCCTACAATTTTTATTATTGAAATAGTTTTGTACACTATAGTAACCTTTCTTCATTAGGCAGGTTTTAATATGAGATTTAAGCACGACCGGAAAGGGTTTGGGCGCAGGGCCAACGGCTTAACATGCTTTCCGAGGCTCGGGGGTACAAGACCGCTAACTTCCAGACACTAAGAATTTCTAACTGAAAACTTAGGTACAAATTTTTCGATCGAACCCGGGACCTTTTGCGCAGCAGCTTTATAATGCGACCCATTAACCACTACACCTGCGAGGCAGTCAACACGATATAATAAAGAATTGCAAAACGAACATAATTGATACATTTGTATGCAGGTGCCTATGGAGTAGTGGCTGCGGCCTCGATTGACCCCGAATCTACTAGGGTCCGTTCCGTGTCTGCTGTGTGATTAATTAATCGTTTGTGTACATTGTGTATTAATGTTAATCAGATGTTGTTTCCAAATACCTACTGTACGAGACTGTACGGGAATTGAACTGGGAACTCCTCTGCTTGATCTTATTGACTGGGCATTTAAATAATTAGGTGTCATATTGAACTAAGGTTTTGTCTTATAGAATCAAAAAAAATATTACATGCGCGTTGTAAAAATGCACATCGCCATCTATTGAGCCTCTCGGGAGCTATTTTTACTTAGAACTAAATCATTACAATTTTAAATTATGAAATTGAACTCTCCTCATAAACACCTACTCGACATTATTAAACAACCGTTTTGACCGAGGGAGAGCAACGCTTTGCCATTAATGGGCCGGCTCAATCGGGATTATACCACGACCTCACAGAAACCGGCGTGAAGCAGCGCTGTGCTGTGTTTCGCTGCATGAGTGAGGGTAACGGAGGCCAATCCGAGGAAAGGGGGTTTAAAGGTTAGCAGCGCACTTGTGACTCCTCTGGTGTTGCAGATGTCCATGGGCGGCGGCAATCGCTTACCATCAGGTGGTCCGTCTGCTCGTTTCCCACACGTAAAAAAACACACATTAAAAAAATAACCTGAGGTAACCTAACGCTTCGGATCAAATTTCTGAAATATTTACTTTTAGTTAATATCCTCCAATCCAAGCGATAATCTCAAAATTTCAAAAAATAGGTAAGCGAAAAAATATCGGCTGGTACACACATTATTGCCGGGTGAATATTCTATTTTGTATGGAACAGCTGTTTTTTTTTCGCTTATTTTGTTGATCTAACATACTAAATGGACTTTAATCACGATACGAATTATGAGGTTTCGGGATGTAAACGATAAATAAATGACGGTATAACAAGAGGTTTTATGGAAGCTCTGGTTATAAGGTTAAAGGTAAGAAAAACAAAGATATATACGAGTCGATTGTTCATTTTATTTCCATGGAAATAAATTATTATCTTCATACAATCAAAATCACGTTACAGTTGTCATTTCCTTAAGGTGACGGGTAGGGCACACTAGCGACGCCAATCGATTTTAATTCTTAGCCACTAAACCGGATCTATTTTACACAATTTCGGGGTTAGTGTTTTATTTATTTAGTGTTTGACGAGAGGTTGTTGTAACCCCGAAATGGACAACATTTCAAAATTGCTAAGCTCTGAAACAAAAAATACCATTTCTTTATTTACTTTTCCGCTGCACGAATATATATTTATTAATTTTTTATATTGCTTATTTATTGAGAAAAAAATTAAAAACTAAAAAACGTAAGATGACGTCATCGGACGGCAGAATGTAAAATATTTCTTTGCTTAGCACATTATAGTTTTAAATTTACGAAATGCCAAACCCATGACATGCAACTGTCAAAAAAAATACAACTTGTCATCGTTGAATGAATGAATGACGTTGACAATGTTGACAATGTTGACACTAGTATTATTTACCTTTGACAGTAGTACCTTTTTTTTATTAAAACAATGATAAGCAAAGGAATATCCGCCGTCCGATGACGTCATTTGGCGCTTACGTCTATTTAGAATATAAAGAATTTTAATAAATATCAAATGTCCTTTGCCTGAAGGTTGTCTGGTAGAAATCGCTTCCAGCGATAAGACCGCCGAAATTGTACAATTAAGTTTCTGTAATGCCTTTTAAAGTTGTGTTTTTTTTGTGCAATAAAGTATATCTATCTATCTATCTATCTAATAATTATTTTATGCATGAAAATGGACAAATTTTGAAAAATGAAAAAATATGGGTCCGTTCATTTTATGTCTATTTTCATATAAAAAAACAATATGGACATGTTAAAAATATGAAATGTTGTCCATTGTTTAAAATAGATCCGGTTTAGTAGCTACATATTAAAATCGAATGGCGTCGCTAGCGTGCCCTACCCGTCGCCTTAAGGTGACGGGTAGGACAAACTAGCGACGCCAATTTATTTGAATTTTTACCAACTAAACCGGACATCTTTTAAACAATTTTGAAGCTGGAGCCTCTCGAAAATCTGTCTCTTTTGGGTCTGCTTTTGTACTCTAAGTTGGAATTACCGCCGAAAACACACCCTCACTGTATTCTATTTCATTGTAGATCAAACATGCTAAATGGACTTTAATAACAATACCTATTATGAGGTTTTCGGGATGTAGGTAAACCATAAATGTGGTAAAGGTAAGAAATATAAAGATAGGTACCAAGTCGATTGTTCATTTTATTTCCATGGTAATAAATTATTATCTTCATACAATCAAAACCACGTTACAGTTGTCATTTCCTTAAAAGATCCGATTGACGTCATACTCACTACGTAATAAATTGAACTTAACTCCTTTTTACCTTTTAAGGTTTGCGTGGGCGCATGGAATCACGTCCAAAACATATAATTTATTGTCATTCACTGATCGCTTGGTAATAATAGTGTATCTACATACAGACGACCACATGTTGAAGTTAGTTTTTCGGTCATCCGATTCTCACCATAATATTAAGACAATGCGGTTCAAAATCAATTGAGTAAATCTGATAGATTGTAGTAGGTAACTCGAAATGTGGTTATTGTACCTTTCCTATTTTGGCAAGCTTAAGTATGAATGTATCATCTAAACATTTTATTGTATCCGTATTCTTAAAAGGAAAAACCAGAACTTGATAGTTCGTAGGTAGGCATTTTTTGTTTAAAAGCCAAATTCAGATACCTATGTGTTGCCAAGTCGATATTATGGATTGGGTTTAGGGTGCGATGTAGAAAGATGACATGAATTTTTTTTTTTTTAATATTTCACAACGTCACATACATTGATCTGACTCCGAGATAGGTAGCTCAAGCACCTGTGTTACGGATATCAGAATCAACAGTGGGATTACAAATATATACATATACTACTTTTCTTTTGTAA
The DNA here is from genome assembly GCA_019059595.1 of Marasmia exigua. Classification (NCBI taxonomy): domain Eukaryota; kingdom Metazoa; phylum Arthropoda; class Insecta; order Lepidoptera; family Crambidae; genus Marasmia; species Marasmia exigua. The sequence goes on from CM032492.1 coordinate 2,500,699, forward strand.
ATACATACTTATAATACATAGAAAACACTCAGACCAATTCCAACAGACATGTTCATGCACACAAATGTTTGTACTGTGCGGGGATCGAACCCGCAACCCTTGGACCAAAGGCAGCGTTCCCTACCACTGTTCCAAACGGGTCGCCATATAATTTTGCAATCAACATAATTATGCTCATCAAATAAAAAGGCAAGTTTTAATCATTTTTATTTCATAATACATTTTATTAATTAATCATACATATTCATTATGCATTCGCAATTAACAACAAAATGTTTGTAGAAAAGGTAAATGAAATACAGATCTTTTAAGGTGACGGGTAGGGCACACTAGCGACCTCAATCGATTTTAATTTTTAGCTACTAAACCGGATCTATTTGAAACAGTCGGGGTAACAATCTCTCAGCAAACACTTATACCATTTATTAAACCATGCGAAAATGTTGGATCTTACGCGTACGTGAAAAATTGATTCACGCCCAAAGTGGCCGCTTTTGGCGTGAATCAATTTTTCGCGTACAAAAACGGATCCAACATTTGTGCATGGTTATTTAATAAATAGTATAAGTGTTTGTCAAGAGATTGTAACCTCGACTCTGTTTCAAATAGATCCGGTTTAGTAGCTAAAACATATTATACTATATACATATACTACTTTTCTTTTGTAAATACATACTTATAATACATAGAAAACACCCAGACCAATACAAACAGACAAAATGTTTGTACTGTGCGGGGATCGAACCCGCAACCCTTGGACCAAAGGCAGCGTTCACTACCACTGTTCCAAACGGGTCGTCAAATTATACCTATTTATTAAGAATTATGATAAACACTGAGCGCTAATAATATACATTGTTGAAAATAAAAAAATAAATTTTCCCATAATTACCTATAGTCGATATAATAAGCCACATTTGAAGATCTCAATTTTAGCTTCATAGAGAGGTGACCTACTAAAAACTTCGATTAAAGTGAATAATCGATAAGTAGGTACTTCAAACAAACGTGAATCGAATAATACTGGAAAAGCAGTTATTAGTACTTTTACTTGGAGAAATGTAAATCAAAATTATTAAAAAGAAAGAGGACAGTAGGTAGATCCTGGATATCGAACCGCGGCCAGTTTAATTCTTTTTCTTCGAAATAAAAGCACTTATATTGTGTGCCACTTTTTATTTTCATTTTTATAAAGTTATTAATGTATGCATCTAATGATTTCGTATGCCATTGTAGGCGCATCATGGAGTTACCACATACATTACCTCTGTCAACTTTGTACCACCTGTGATGACGAATAAATGAATTTGTATTTGTATTTGTATTTGTATTCATATTTTTAAACAAGAGAATAAAACGTTTTATTATAATCAGAATATGGCCTTATATTTATGGATGAATATTTCAACACGATTAACATTGTATTCGTTAGATTATTTGGGGTACATCACTAGAGCTTAAAAAGAAAATGGGTTGACACATACAACATTGTACCAACGTTCAATTCTCTAGAATTTTTTTTTAATAAGTTTTTAAATAGTTTCACAGAGAAAGTAAATCGTGAAATTATCTTTTTTGTCTTTATTGTAATAAACAAATGCAAACATAATTTTAAAAAGTTAAGAAATGTTGTTTTTTTAACATAGAATGTCCTTTACCCGAAGGTTGTCTGGTAGAAATCGCTTTCAGCGATAAGACCGCCGAAATTGTACACAAAATTTCTGTAATGCCTAGTACTTAAGTTGTGTATTTTGTGCAATAAAGTATATCTATCTATCTATCTAAAGATTGATAAATTCAATGACCATTGTTACAAGGTTACGTCGTCGAACTTTGTTGAAGTGTGTGGCCGTTTATTTTGGCCCAACTATAAATTTAGGACCACCACATGTCAATTTAGTTTTTTTACTCGACCTGACGCCGGCTGTACAATTCAACAAGTTGTTGTTTTAATCAAATTGATGATATTGTATGACAATTTATCCGCCATTATTGTTTTTTTTTCTAAAGTTAATGATCTATTCCTCCTGAGTAATTATTGACACCAAAGCTTTAGGGTCATTCTCTTTGGTTTTATTTGAATTATAAGATCAACATTTTACCGCGGCATGAATGGGTTGTCGACCGGATACCACGGCCTCACATAAAACGGCGTGAAGCAGCACTGTGCTGTGTTTCGATGCGTAGTGGGGGTACTGGAGGTCCACCCGAGGGAAAGGGGGCTTAAAAGGTTGGGAGCGCACTTGTGACTCCCCGGTGTCGCGCGTGTCCATGGGCGGCGGCAATCGCATACCATCAGGCGATCCGTCTGCTCGTCTGCCACCTATCACATAAAAAAACCTAACCTCTATGTTGAGAGATGAGACCACAGAGCACCATTGCTTACCTACCACCAGGTAACCTATCTGCTCGTCTGCCACCGATTACATAAAAAAAAGGTATAATGCCTTCGAAGTTCATAAAAAGCATGGTATATCCAATCCCCTGAAGCCTCACTGGTGTTTAAAAAAAAAAAAGCTAAAGTGACTCAGAACTAGTGTTGCTTCTCGATAGTCCACTATCGATAGTCTATCGATAGATATATAGATCGATGGCAAAAGTAAAATCAATAGTATCGATAGCCTATCGATAGTATTGCTGGTTGTCAATAGTATCGATACTATCGATTGTTTAATGTCCGATACTGTCGATAGTATCGGACATATTTAATAGAATAAGAATATACTTATTGTCTCTTTAAAACACATTTTAACATAACAAGTAGAAACAAATATAGAGATACAAGTATCATGCATGATGAGACAAAGGGAAGGAGCTCAGCTGATGTTGCTACGAGGATGTGACCCCGGGCAACGCTGGTTTTCAGCTACTCCCCTGCCCTCTGAGAAGTTGTTTGAAGGCATAAGTTAATACTTGATTGACAGTCATGATATTGTTGTTATTATTATGGTGCGATGTAACATTTTAAACAGCAAAAAAAAAGGAATTTAATCCTACTTTGACCAAGAGCAAACAAAAAATTTAATCAGGCAGTAATACTATAGAAACATAGCTGACCATTGATCGTTTTTAGGGTTCCGTAGCCAAAATGGCAAAAAACGGAACCCTTATAGTTTCGTCATGTCCGTCTGTCCGTCTGTCCGTCTGTCCGTCTGTCACAGCCGATTTACTCGGAAACTATAAGTACTACAGTGATGAAATTTGATGGGAATATGTGTTGTATGAACCGCTACAAAAATATGACACTAAATAGTAAAAAAAAAGAATTGGGGGTGGGGCCCCCCATACATGTAACTGAGGGATGAAATTTTTTTTTCGATGTACATACCCGTGTGGGGTATCAATGGAAAGGTCTTTTAAAATGATATAAAGTTTTCTAAAAAAACATTTTTCTTAAAGTGAACGGTTTTTGAGATATCAGCTCTCAAAGTCGTAAAAAGTATGTCCCCCCCCCTCTATTTTTATAACTACGGGGTATAAAATTCTAAAAAAAATAGAGGTGATGCATGCTAATTAACTCTTTCAACGATTTTTGGTTTGATCAAAGTATCTCTTATAGTTTTTGAGATAGGTTGATTTAACTGTAATTTTGGACTTTGCTGCTACGGAACCCTTTGTGCGCGAGCCCGACTCGCACTTGCCGGTTTTTTAACATAGAATTCCTTTTACCCTAAGGTTGTCTGGTAGAAATTCGCTTTCAGCGATAAGACCGCCGAAATTGTACACAGAATTTCTGTAATGCCTAGTACTTAAGTTGTGTATTTTGTGCAATAAAGTATAGCTATCTATCTATCTAAAGATTGATAAATTCAATGACCATTGTTACAAGGTTACGTCGTCGAACTTTGTTGAAGTGTGTGGCCGTTTATTTTGGCCCAACTATAAATTTAGGACACCACATGTCAATTTAGTTTTTTTACTCGACCTGACGCGGCTGTACAATTCAACAAGTTGTTGTTTTAATCAATTCATGATTTTGTATGAGAAATTTATCCGCCATTTTGTTTTTTTTTTCTAAAGTTAATGAATCCTATTCCTCCTGAGTATTTATTGACACCAAAGCTTTTAGGGTCATTCTCTTTGGTTTTAATTTGAATTATAAGATCAACATTTTACCGCGGCATGAATGGGTTGGATCGACCGGATACCACGGCCTCACATAAAACGGCGTGAAGCAGCACTGTGCTGTGTTTCGATGCGTAGTGGGGGTACTGGAGGTCCACCCGAGGGAAAGGGGGCTTAAAAGGTTGGGAGCGCACTTGTGACTCCCCGGTGTCGCGCGTGTCCATGGGCGGCGGCAATCGCATACCATCAGGCGATCCGTCTGCTCGTCTGCCACCTATCACATAAAAAAACCTAACCTCTATGTTGAGAGATGAGACCACAGAGCACCATTGCTTACCTACCACCAGGTAACCTATCTGCTCGTCTGCCACCGATTACATAAAAAAAAAGGTATAATGCCTTCGAAGTTCATAAAAAGCATGGTATATCCCAATCCCCTGAAGCCTCACTGGTGTTTAAAAAAAAAAAAGCTAAAGTGACTCAGAACTAGTGTTGCTTCTCGATAGTCCACTATCGATAGTCTATCGATAGATATATAGATCGATGGCAAAAGTAAAATCAATAGTATCGATAGCCTATCGATAGTATTGCTGGTTGTCAATAGTATCGATACTATCGATTGTTTAATGTCCGATACTGTCGATAGTATCGGACATATTTAATAGAATAAGAATATACTTATTGTCTCTTTAAAACACATTTTAACATAACAAGTAGAAACAAATATAGAGATACAAGTATCATGCATGATGAGACAAAGGGAAGGAGCTCAGCTGATGTTGCTACGAGGATGTGGACCCCGGGCAACGCTGGTTTTTCAGCCACTCCCGTGCCCTCTGAGAAATTGTTTTGAAGGCATAAGTTAATACTTGATTGACAGTCATGATATTGTTGTTATTATTATGGTGCGATGTAACATTTCAAACAGCAAAAAAAAGGGAATTTAATCATACTTTGACCAAGAGCAAACACAAAATTTAATCAGGCAGTCAATACTATAGAAACATAGCTGACCATTGATCGTGTTTAGGGGTTCCGTAGCCAAATGCCAAAAAACGGAACCCTTATAGTTTCGTCATGTCCGTCTGTTACCGTCCTGTCCGTCTGTCGTCTTTCACAGCCGGTTTACTCGGAGAACTATAAGTACTACAGTGATGAACATTTTGATGGGAATATGTTGATTTATGAACCGCTTACAAAAATATGACACTAAATGTAACAAAAAAGAATTGGGGGTGGTGCCCCCCATACATGTAACTGAGGGATGAAATTTTTTTTTCGATGTAATACCCGTGTGGTGTTCAATGGAAGGTCTTGTTAAATGATTAAAAGTTTTTCTAAAAAACATTTTTCTTAAGTCAACGGTTTTTGGATATCAGCTCTCAAGTCCGTAAAGTTATGTCCGCCCCCCTCTATTTTTATAACTTACGGGGTTATAAACTTCTAAAAAAAATAGAGGTGATGCATGCTAATTAACTCTTTCAACGATTTTTGGTTTGATCAAAGTATCTCTTATAGTTTTTGAGATAGGTTGATTTAACTGTAATTTTGGACTTTGCTGCTACGGAACCCTTTGTGCGCGAGCCCGACTCGCACTTGGCCGGTTTTTTAACATAGAATGTCCTTTACCCGAAGGTTGTCTGGTAGAAATCGCTTTCAGCGATAAGACCGCCGAAATTGTACACAAAATTTCTGTAATGCCTAGTACTTAAGTTGTGTATTTTGTGCAATAAAGTATATCTATCTATCTATCTAAAGATTGATAAATTCAATGACCATTGTTACAAGGTTACGTCGTCGAACTTTGTTGAAGTGTGTGGCCGTTTATTTTGGCCCAACTATAAATTTAGGACCACCACATGTCAATTTAGTTTTTTTACTCGACCTGACGCCGGCTGTACAATTCAACAAGTTGTTGTTTTAATCAAATTCATGATTTTGTATGAGAAATTTATCCGCCATTTTGTTTTTTTTTTCTAAAGTTAATGATCTATTCCTCCTGAGTATTTATTGACACCAAAGCTTTTAGGGTCATTCTCTTTGGTTTTATTTGAATTATAAGATCAACATTTTACCGCGGCATGAATGGGTTGGATCGACCGGATACCACGGCCTCACATAAAACGGCGTGAAGCAGCACTGTGCTGTGTTTCGATGCGTAGTGGGGGTACTGGAGGTCCACCCGAGGGAAAGGGGGCTTAAAAGGTTGGGAGCGCACTTGTGACTCCCCGGTGTCGCGCGTGTCCATGGGCGGCGGCAATCGCATACCATCAGGCGATCCGTCTGCTCGTCTGCCACCTATCACATAAAAAAACCTAACCTCTATGTTGAGAGATGAGACCACAGAGCACCATTGCTTACCTACCACCAGGTAACCTATCTGCTCGTCTGCCACCGATTACATAAAAAAAAGGTATAATGCCTTCGAAGTTCATAAAAAGCATGGTATATCCAATCCCCTGAAGCCTCACTGGTGTTTAAAAAAAAAAAAAGCTAAAGTGACTCAGAACTAGTGTTGCTTCTCGATAGTCCACTATCGATAGTCTATCGATAGATATATAGATCGATGGCAAAAGTAAAATCAATAGTATCGATAGCCTATCGATAGTATTGCTGGTTGTCAATAGTATCGATACTATCGATTGTTTAATGTCCGATACTGTCGATAGTATCGGACATATTTAATAGAATAAGAATATACTTATTGTCTCTTTAAAACACATTTTAACATAACAAGTAGAAACAAATATAGAGATACAAGTATCATGCATGATGAGACAAAGGGAAGGAGCTCAGCTGATGTTGCTACGAGGATGTGACCCCGGGCAACGCTGGTTTTCAGCCACTCCCGTGCCCTCTGAGAAATTGTTTGAAGGCATAAGTTAATACTTGATTGACAGTCATGATATTGTTGTTATTATTATGGTGCGATGTAACATTTCAAACAGCAAAAAAAGGGAATTTAATCATACTTTGACCAAGAGCAAACAAAAAATTTAATCAGGCAGTAATACTATAGAAACATAGCTGACCATTGATCGTTTTTGATTAATTCTGTTAGGAAACACAATACTATCGGGCATCAAACAATCGATTGAATGGATAGTATTGGTGTTATCAATAGTATTGATCAAATTTTACAATAGACTTTATCCATAGCATCGATACTATTGACAACCAGCAATATAATCGATAGACTATTGATACTATTTATATTACTTTTACTATCGATAGTCTATATATAGACCATCTATAGTGGACCATCGATAAGCAACACTATGTGAGTCACTTAACCCAAAACAAATTTTGACAAATTGCAATACTGATTTAATGATGAATGATTTTCGAAGTCAACTATCGATAGGGAAACTATCGACAGTTACGCAACACTACTCAGAACTAGTGTGTCCAGTTCCCGGACAAGGCTACCTACGTTTCCATTTAAAAATAAACAAAGCCTATACAGGTTGTATTTATTTGGGAACATTGACACTGTCGACTGCCTCAATGGCGCAATGGTTAGTTGGACGCACTTTAAAAGAGGGTGAAAAGTCCCGGGTTTGATCCTGAGTCTGGCCAAAAATGTGTGTCTAAGTTTTCGGTAAAAAATTCTTAGTGTCAGCCCGGAGTCTCAGAAAGCACGTTAAGCTATTGTTCCTGCGTCCAATCCCTGTCCGGTCGTGGCACAGTAGTATCCTATCGGAATATGAGGGTAAGGGAATAGAGAGTGCACTTGTGTTTGCGCACACACTTGAGCACTATATGTCCTGCGTACGTGGCTGATCGTTGAGATTGGCCTTCGTAGCCGTAATCTTTTACAGGATATTCATTTTTCATACAAAACACACATACGAATTCGACGTAAACCAAATGTACGGTAGGTACAGAGAATGAAAAGGTTAACCTTAAGGTAAATTTTCTCTTGCACGCCAAGAATCAGTTTTACCAACATACCGTTTTAAAAAGATCTACCAACCTTCTTTAAAATTTCTTAACATCAAAAGGAATCAATGTTGCTACAAGCAAATCTGACTTTCTGACCTAACATTAAGCCTAATTTTCTGTGCAACAGGTAGGTATTACTCTGACAATTTTACGAAAGGTAATAAAGTGCTCATAGCATATCAAACGAAACCCTTCTACCCTACCAGAAGGGTATAATTAAGGTTATTTTTGTCCGTGGGAGAGCCACGCTTCACAGTGATACCCCGGCCTCACAGAAAACCGGCGTGAATCAGCATTGTGCTGTGTTTCGCTGCGTGAGTGAGGGTCCGCACTTGTGACTCCACTGGTGTCACAGGTGGTCTGTCTACTCGTCTGCCACCTATTAAATAAATAAAAAAGGCGCCGTATTGGGCATATGACGTCAGTCCATTGCACTCAGGGGCATTCCCCAGCGACAGAAAAGGATCGAATTAGTATAAAAAATTAATCAACCGACATTCTCGACAGCGTCAGATAAGGAAGGGTGAGTTAATTATATGCCAAAAAAGTCCTATAATCTTACAATTTGAGAGGGCAACAAACTATGTAAAAAGAAACGTCATCTCGACATTCTCAAGTGCTTATTATTTTATTTTGAAGGAAATCTCACCCCTTCCCTCAACTTTGGCACGTACATCGAGTCCAAAGCTCAACTTGCCTCAAAAAAGCTCGGTATTCTGGCTAAAGTGAGGCAGTACTTTACGCCAGGACAGCTGCTTAACTTATATCAAGCGCAAGTCCGAGCCTGCATGGAGTACTGTTCTCATCTTTGGGATGGCTCAGCCAAATATCAGCTTGAGGCGTTAGAAAGTATTGAGAGAAGGGCCAAGAGGCCAATTGGCGACGACGAGCTTGTGTGTAAGAGGCTACAAAACCATGAACACCGACGCAAGGTAGCAAGCTTATCGGTCTTCTATCGGATACATTTTGGAGAGTGCGCCACGGAACTGTACAATGCCATTGGAGCATCTCCGTTCTTCCACTTCTCCACCAGGCAGACCCTCAATCGACATCGGTACATGGTAGAAATACCAAAAGTCCGCACAAAGAGGTTTGAATCCTGTTTCCTTATTCGTACTGCGAAACAGTTGCCTGAGGAGGTGTTCCCTAGAGGCTACAATTTGGGGGTTTTCAAAGCGCGAGTGAATAGGTATCTTCTAGGTAATCGTGCTACATCTTAGACCATATTATCACTTACCATCAGGTGAAATATGGTCAAACGCTATCTACAGTAAAAAAAAAAAATCAAATCTAAGAACATTTGGCCGCAACGAAGTAACCTAAGTCAGCTTAGAATATACCTACTTCCATTTGATTTCTGATTCCCTGGTACTTTTAATTAAATTGTAAACCTTTTTGTGTCAGCTGGGTTATTTAAGAGATATGGCGTAGTGTTCACCACTTTGTTGGAGGATGTGTTTAAACTTCTGGACTGAGATGGACTTGGCGAGTACATGACGCACATTCGATTCACAGATGATTTCGTAGTCATGGGTGAGACCTTGGAAGACTTAGGCACAATGCTCGACGACCTCAGTAGAGTCTCCCAACAAGTGGGTCTGAAAATGAACATGGACAAGAGGAAAATTATATAGAATTCCCATGTCGTACCCACTTTTGAGCAGGTTGGAAGCTCTACATTGGAAGTTGTGGACGAGATCCTCGGACAAAAAGTCCAGCTTGGTAAGTCCTAACTTCCAGAAAGAGGTCGATCGACGAATTCAGCTCGACGGGGCAGCGTTCGGGAAGCTACACAGCTTGGTTTCGGCCAATCTACCGTAGTATCTCAAGACGAAAGTTTTCAATGCGTGTGTGTTGCCAGTGGTGACATACGGAACCGAAACGTGGCCGCTTACAATGTGCCGATTAAGGAGGCTTAAACACAGAGAGCAATGGAGAGGGCTATTCTCGGAGTCTCCTTGATTGATTGTATCAGAAATGATGAGATCCGCAGGAGAACTAGGACAGACATAGCCCAAAGGATTGCATGCCTCAAGTGGCAATGGGCAGGTCACATAGCGAGGAGAACAGACGGCCGTTGGGGGGCGGAAGGATCGTCGAGTGGAGGCCACGTACAGGAAGACGTAGCCGTGGTAAGCCCCCCACAACAATGAGTCAGTTGATCTGATCTTTTAATATTCAATAAGCTACCATAAAATGACATTAAGGTGACGGGTAGAGCACACTAGCAACGCCAATCGATTTTAATTTTTAGCTACTAAACCGGATCTATTTTAAACAATTCCGGGGTTACAACCTCTCGGGAAACACTTATACTATTTTTTAAATAAACATGCACAAAAGTGGCCGCTTTTGGCGTGAATAAATTTTTCGCGTACGCGTTGGACCCAACATTTGTGCACGGTTATTTAGTGAATAGTATAAGTGTTTGCCGAAAGGTTGTAACCCGCGTCACTAGTGTGCCGTCACCTTAAACTATCACTGGATAAGTTTAAGTCTCATATTAAAACCTGCCTAATAAAGAAAGGTTACAAGACTATTTAAATGATAAGGATTCTTGGTCATGTTAATTGATTAGTCTTTTGTCTGTTTAGTCTGTTAACTTTTATAATTGTATTTTTCTCTTCTCAATTAAATTTGTAACATCATCAATATTTGAAAAGAGTAACTACTGAGTTTCTTGCTGATGTCTTCTCAATAGAAATCGACATTCCGAACCAGGATGATAAATTATGTGTACCTTTTGACTTTCATAAGTATTCTATATGGAACTAAATTTAATGAATATTTTTTTATCTTTATCTTTGTTTGAGGGTTGCGAAGGTAAGACGGCAGTCGCTTCATTGTAATTACCAGAATCCCCAAATCCTGAATCATGGTCAACGCGTACCCGCTCAAAAGCAACGGCTTTGGGCGCAACTGAGAATGTCTCACTAAGATGATTATGACTAATGATGAGTAAAAAAACCGATCTTTGTTTTTGATAGCTCCTTTGCGCTAAACTTTATTTAACCAATGATGCATACCTAAGTTATGATCTCAAGTGGTGTTTAGTATTCCGAGCGGTCACACGGTCGTGCTAGGTAGTATTATGGTTTTATTATTATAATTGATGTTACATATGTTCATATATATGTTCTCTTAGCTCTGTAATAGTCTTAAGAACTTATAGCGTATTCTAATCTAAGTAACTAGTCGTATTGTCTACTTTTTCGTTTCTATATTTAACTAGATTTTATTATTGTTTCATTTTAATTAAGATAGCTCTAAATAAAATAAATAAAAATAAAAAAAAATAAAATAAAATGCTTTATTACATGAACATAGGTATTTTTACATAATTATGGTTGGAGACTCCTTTTAAGCATATAGATGCCTGTGCCAGGAGCCTCCGCTCTTCGGTTTTTTAACATCATACTATGTTTAGGTACGTGACAAATAACAATCTAAAGACATTTTATTTCGTTATTATAAAAACAAAAGCATAATGTGTGTGTGTGTGTGTGTGTGTGTGTGTGTGTGTGTGTGTGTGTATGTGTGTGTATATGTGTGTGTGTGTATGTGTGTGTGTGTGTTTGTGTGTGCGTGTGTTATGTTCGCTTATTTAAGTAACTTTTCAACTTCTTCGTACTTTAACGTTGTTAGCCATTCTGTTACAGTATATTTAAGTTCTTTTTGGGTTTTGTTATAAATATCCAGTACTTTGTTAATTTTGTTATATATAGATGCTGAAATATGTATATATTGTAGGTTAGCAAATACGGTTTTGGTTCTTTCTATCTGAATTACATTATGTTTTCTTCTTCTCAGTGTCATACTCGGATCGTATACAAGAGATTTATGACGCTTGCATAGAGTTTGTAGAATATAGAGTTTACGAACTGATAGCAGATTACATTCATTATATAAGATTTCTGTAGAGTATCGACGCGATTTGAAATACATCACCTTAAGTAACGCACGTTGGGCTCTTTCGATGCCCATAAACCGTGTAAATCTAAATACGTGTGATACAAGATTCTCTTAGTACAGGTAAATAATTAGTCTGTTTTTATATAACTATGAGTGACCATCTGTAAAATTAACTCTAATATGATTAATAAAGTTTTATTTATTTATTATTTATTATATACATACGCACTTAATATACAAATGTAATTACCATATACAAGGGAGAATATCTCATTTGTTTTGTCAGAGAATTACACATTTTCACCATCATGGTACATTTTGTCAGACGGCAGTCGCTGCATTATAATTACCGAAATTTCGACCGGCATCATGCTTCGGCATGAATGGGCCGGCTCAACCGGAGTGATACCACGGCCTCACAGAAAACAGGCGTGAAGCATATGCTGTGTTTCGCTGCGTGAGTAAGGGTACTGGAGAGCCAATCCGGATTGGCCCTCCGGTACCGGCTCCGGTAAAGGGGCGTTTAAGGTGGTCCGTTTCCTATACAAACTTGTCTTACAGGAATACTTACAGGCAGAAGCTTGAATATGGTTAAAATGTCTTTTAAAAAATTATATATGTGTGTCTATTTACGCGAATGGTGTAATCTTTCATGTTTAAAACATAAACAAAGTATAATTACGATTTTAAAAAACGTAGCAATTTGCGAAATCGCTTGAATGTGTGTGTGCTTGAAACGAATGCAATCTCTCGTAAAAACGGCGACATCTATACGAATCTAGTTAAATTTCCAAGATGGTAAGCTATGTTTGCTTAGCTAAACGAACTGGCTATCGAACAGATGGCGCTGAACTGCAATAAAAATATGCATGATATTTTAGCGATTTGTTAATTTATATTCATAATATATTAAAAATTGTATCATTTTATTGCTATAATAAAACACAAAATGCAAAAAAGGTCACACACTTTGACTTTACATTGATAAGAAATAATAGTAGCTTTTAAGTGCGACCGTCTGTCTACCCGCTGGGCCATCGAGGCATGACATTATGTCACAAACTAAGTAGAAGATACTATGCATTATGTGTTAGCGACGTTGCCGCTTTTACGCGTCGTTGCCATATTTCTATAGCACCAATTTCTTCAACTTGAAATTATTTCGGGATTTTAGATTGCTCCTTTACTGGGTTGCCAGAAGGTACTTTTCCTGAAATTCTTGGTAAAATTTAGTCTTTCATTTTTTTAATTTCCTTTTTTTTCATTGGTTCCATAGGAGAAATATTGTGAAGTGAGTGTACATGAAACGAACATGCAATTTATATACGCATCCAGGAACGAAATACAATTGATCTGTCAAAAAGAGCAAAAATGTACTGGGATTAACACATTGCCATCTCTGTCAGTTTTAGTCTGCATAGTAAAAAAACAGAGCTTAGCTTGGTATTGGCTGTCTAAAATCGCCGTGAGACTGGGGCCAGAAAATTAGTCTATATATTTATGGACAGGAATTTGGGGACAAATACAAAATCGTACCTGGCAACTATGACTCAATCTAGCATCGCGGCATCGTCCGAAGTGCGATCCTGTTTACGCTTTACAAAATGTACCTACCGCTAATTTCCAAAACTTTTCAACTAAAAAATTCAACTGTAAAGTAATAAAATTTTAAGAAATACCTACTTTATTGTTGCAAATGATTGGTCAATAATAGTGCATTCATAATTATTTCCAATAACTTAATTATAATATATTTCTAAGGAATGATAAACCATTTGCTGTAACGGAACGTAATCTAATTTTTTGTGATAACTAGTGTTGTGTATGCATCAATCCATTCAACGCTAAAATAAATAAATATCGATATTCATAGCCTTGGTTTGGTAGGTGCATTGTTGAAGAAATTTAAATACAAACATTGACATCTGCAGTTTGCGCGAAACGTAACAGCCACGCGCTATCCGTACTTATCTGATAATATATAATATGTAGTACAACGGGTAGGCCAATACAGCAGAATTGGATGGAACTCTGCATCAGCTACTCTCGGCTCCGTTCGGGTTCCGAGACAAAAGTATACGTACAAGTACAACCAATTTTTTTTTTAGTTTTAGTGAAATTACTGTATTTAGTTTCGAATGTTGCTACGAATTTTCTATGAGCGAACGGTTTTTTTGAGTGATATTTAATCAAGTTCGTCAGGGTACAAAGTTAGGAACTCATCTGTGCAATTTGTTGTTTACGTCGCGTAGTGTTAATCAAGCGGCAGTGTTTTAAATATTCGAATGTTAAGTGATGAGTTTAGAGGATAAAGTCCAATGTGGATTGATAAATAGTGATTCCATTGGTAATGTATTGGCCTTAAAGTTATGGGAACTCGTGATAAACACTTGGAATTAAGGTGGAAGCTCACGCAATCCTGCTAAACGATTGCTAAGAGATGGCTCTGTTGTCAGTGAATAGAGAAAATAAATAATTACGACTTCTACAGGACAGTAATTTTAAGTGTAGAGTGATTCGCGACATCTACGTAATAACTGCGATTTTTTGATGTATTTCAACAATTAACAACTAAACCAGAATCGTTATATTCCTGCATCGTTGCTAAATTAATATCAACTTGTGTACGTACGTATCGTCCCCACACACACATACAAAGCTGAAGCATGTTTTTTATCGGATAGCTGTTATTCCTCGCTGGCAATAGATGGCGCGCTTAACACTAAAAATATGATGTGGATAGGAATTACGGAATATGTGAATTTCTTCTTCAGATCTATCGAATGGACTACGGATAGGTAGCGATGGTAATCTAGTAGATAACTTAACACACACTGGACTTCGAAATTAAGTGCGGTTTATTATGCAACTAACGGTCCGCCCTCACTTCGTTTCGGGACGATTTTTTGCCACATAGCGTCTGTAGACCTAATAGAGTAGGCTAGGTGTGCGTAGGTGGGCGACTTCTAATAACTTCATGTAGGTAGGTTCGTGCAGAAGAAGTGGAGTGGTATAAGTCCTTAGGAATGTTAATTAAAAAACAATCAATATAATAAAATCTATATTTGAATCCTTTAAAACCATTTCATTAGTATGTATAATTTACATGTGATAACATAAATATGCCGATACATAAAATATATTAAAATATAAATACAAATAATGCGATTCTACCACCGGATCGGAAAGTTGTTTCTGGACGAGAAGGTCCAGCAAGAAACTCACCAGTTACTCTTTAAACGCCATATTTTTATACAATGTTTTATTACACATTATATACAAAGTATACCTTATACCAAGTCAAGCTAACAATGCAACACAAAATAATAAGCTAAATATGATTTAAACCAAAGCAGACCAGTCCCCAAAGGTGGCACCTGTTCAAGTATGACATATGTTTCAGCCATGACTTCACTCAACTATAGCAGAGTGAATGTTATGACCAGCCACATAGCACCACAACCTCAGGGACATTTGGGGAGCATGATCATTCGTGAAGTTCCCGTCATATGTTACAAACAAAAGTAAATATTCCAAAACTAGTTAACTGTATGACGAGGTGTACAAATTAGTTGGTGTAGGTAGGTAGGAGGTAGTATCAAGTCAATTTTTAATAATTAATAAAAAATATTTACATCAATTTATATACAATAAAATGCTTCTAAAGTAACTTTGAGTGTTTCTTGAAAATCACCATGCTTGAATGCTATGCATTCTATACCAAGTGGACTAAAGTATCTGTAAAAAGAAATAAATAATGTAAGAATGTTTGTAACAATAAATTTATATTATTTCAATTTGTTATTAAATATTGTTACCAAACATCTGTCCCCTTTATTACAAAAATGGTCTACAAGGTTTAAAAATGACGCTGTCACTTTTATATAGCTTTCAAATGAAAGTGACAGCATCCATTTTAAACCAAGCCTAACTTTAGACCATGTTTTGTAATAAAGGGGTGTGTGTTTTATAACACATTCTATTATTACTTTGAACTGTCGAATTGGTAAGAATTTTTTTTAAAGTAATAATACGGGTACACACGGAGTTACCCTTATTGGACTTTGTACCGTCCTTATGTCTGAGACACATTTTCAGTGGGATTAAAGTTTTACTTGCAAATTAAATAACAATGATAAATGTATAACAAACAAGTGATTATAACAAAGTTAAACTTACCATCCCAGAAGATGAGTTAAAGTTATGCCCATATGATCTTTTCAGACAGTGATATATAGCACCCCATCAGGGGACATGTGTCCCTTTACAATGGCGATGGCTCTTTCTTCGGCTCCAGCTTTTATTATCTCCTCTGTCAAGTGTTGTTGCCACACAGATCCCAATTCTTTTTCAATTGAGTGAAACTTATTCGGTGATAAAGTTGGTATATCCATAAGCGCAGTCATCTGGGCTACTTGTGCATAGTAGCTGCCACTTGTCACAGCACCCCAAACTAGGGCTTTATTTATGTGACCATCCTTTTCACTAGCTCGCTTCCAGAGCATTCCACACAGGTACATTCAAAAGAGTAAACACTGTGTAATCCATTTTTGTTTCATCATTCAGTTCAATTTGAGGTTTGGTTAGAGAATAGGTCTTTCTGTAATTGAAAAGCAAAGTTTATTGTTCTGTACATAGTAAGAGAGTAACACATTAAAAAGCTCGATTTGTTTGTCCTTCCTAAGTCCATTGTGAACACCCAGCTCCTCACTTCATCTCAAACAAAACTATCAAAAAAATCAACAAAATATAGGAAAGTCAATCAAATTGCATATAATACCTAAACAACGATCAGAACAAGTCAGTCAGAAATTCAGACAGAATGAAAAAAAGTTGTTTGAAAAAGTACGAGTAGAGTTGTTTATTTTGCTATCAGAGAAGCTGGCAATTTATCGATAAAAGCATTATTCAAATGAAAATTTATCATCATAGCATAGCATACATTTTATTGGAAAAATACTATTAAATTTTAAATTACAGACTATCACTTTTTAAAAATATTATTATCATAGGTAGTAGAAGTTAAAAGTAGCAAGAAAAGTAAGTTAAATTGGTAGGTATGTACTTACCAAGCTTAACTTTTTATACTTAATTCAATCAATGACCACAAGAGTTACATTTGACTCTTAATTCCAAGTGTTTATCACGAGTTCCCATAACTTTAAGGCCAATACATTACCAATGGAGTCACTATTTATCAATCCACATTGGACTTTATCCTCTAAACTCATCACTTAACATTAGAACATTTAAAACACTGCCGCTTGAATAACACTACGCGACGTAAACAACAAATTGCACAGATGAGTTCCTAACTTTGTACCCTGACGAACTTGATTCAATATCACTAAAAAAAACAGTTCGCTCATAGAAAATTCGTAGCAACATTCGACTCTAAATACAGTAATTTCACTAAAACTAAAAAAATAATTGGTTGTACTTGTACGTATACTTTTGTCCCGGAACCCGAACGGAGCCGAGAGTAGCAGTAGTAGAGTTCCATCCAACTCTGCTGTATTGGCCTACCCGTTGTACTATATATTATATATTATCAGATAAGTACGGATAGCGCGTGGCTGTTACGTTTCGCGCGAACTGCAGATGTTCATGTTTGTATTTCAATTTCTTCAACAATGCACCTACCAAACCAAGGCTATGAATATCATCGATATTTATTTATTTTAGCGTTGAACGGATTGATGCATACACAGCACTAGTTATCACAAAAAATTTGATTACGTTCCGTTACAGCAAATGGTTTATCATTCCTTAGAAATATATTATAATTAAGTTATTGGAAATAATTATGTATGCACTATTATGACCAATCATTTGTAACAATAAAGTAGGTATTTCTTAAAATTTGATTACTTTACAGTTGAATTTTTTAGTTGAAAAGTTTTGGAAATAAGCGGTAGGTACATTTTGTAAAGCGTAAACAGGATCGCACTTCGGACGATGCCGCGATGCTAGATTGAGTCATAGTTGCCAGGTACGATTTTGTATTTGTCCCCAAATTCCTGTCCATAAATATACAGACTAGTTTTCTGGCCCCAGTCTCACGGCGATTTTAGACAGCCAATACCAAGCTTAACTCTGTTTTTTTTACTATGCAGACTAAAACTGACAGAGATGGCAATGTGTTATCCCAGTACATTTTTGCTCATTTTGACATATCAATTGTATTTCGTACCTGGATGCGTATATAAATTGCATGTTCGTTTCACGTACACTCACTTCACAATATTTCTCCTATGGAACCAATGAAAAAAAAGGAAATTAAAAAAAAGAAAGACTAAATTTTACCAAGAATTTCAGGAACAGTACCTTCTGGCAACCCAGTAAAGGAGCAATCTAAAATCCCGAAATAATTTCAAGTTGAAGAAATTGGTGCTATAGAAATATGGCAACGACGCGTAAGAGCGGCAACGTCGCTAATACATAATGCCATGCCTCGATGGCGCAGCGGGTAGACAGACGGTTGCACTTAAAAGCCTCTATTATTTCTTATCAATGTAAAGTCGAAGTGACCTTTTTTGCATTTTGTGTTTTATTATAGCAATAAAAAAATAAAATTTTTAATATATTATGAATATAAATTAACAAATCGCTAAAATATCATGCATATTTTTATTGCAGTTCAGCGCCATCTGTTCGACAGCCTGTTCGTTTAGCTAAGCAAACATAGCCTACCATCTAGGAAATTTAACTAGATTCGTATAGATGTCGCCGTTTTTACGAGAGATTGCATTCGTTTCAAGCACACACACATTCAAGCGATTTCGCAAATTGCTACGTTTTTTAAAATCGAAATTATACTTTGTTTATGTTTAAACTTGAAAGATTATACCATTCGCGTAAATAGACACACATATATAATTTTTTAAAAGACATTTTAACCAAATTCAAGCTTCTGCCTGTAAGTATTCCTGTAAAACAAGTTTGTATAGGAAACGGACCACCTTAAGAGTCAAATGTAACTCTTGTGGTCATTTATTGAATTAAGTATAAAAAGTTAAGCTTGGTAAGTACATACGTACCAATTGAACTTACTTTTCGTGCTACTTTTAACTTCTACTACCTATGATAATATTATTTTTAAAAAGTGATAGTCTGTATTTTAAAATTTAATAGTATTTTTCCAATAAAATGTATGCTATGCTATGATGATAAATTTTCATTTGAATAATGCTTTTATCGATAAATTGCCAGCTTCTCTGATAGCAAAATAAACAACTCCTCTACTCGTACTTTTTCAAACAACTTTTTTTCATTCTGTCTGAATTTCTGACTGACTTGTTCTGATCGTTGTTTAGGTATTGTATGCAATTTGATTGACTTTCCTATATTTTGCTGATTTTTTTGATAGTTTTGTTTGAGATGAAGTGAGGAGCTGGGTGTTCACAATGGACTTAGGAAGGACAAACAAATCGAGCTTTTTAATGTGTTACTCTCTTACTATGTACAGAACAATAAACTTTGCTTTTCAATTACAGAAAGACCTATTCTCTAACCAAACCTCAAATTGAACTGAATGATGAAACAAAAAATGGATTACACAGTGTTTACTCTTTTGAATGTGTGGAATGCTCTGGAAGCGAGCTAGTGAAAAGGATGGTCACATAAATAAAGCCCTAGTTTGGGGTGCTGTGACAAGTGGCAGCTACTATGCACAAGTAGACCAGATGACTGCGCTTATGGATATACCAACTTTATCACTGAATAAGTTTCACTCAATTGAAAAAGAATTGGGATCTGTGTGGCAACAACACTTGACAGAGGAGATAATAAAAGCTGGAGCCGAAGAAAGAGCCATCGCCATTGAAAAGGGACACATGTCCCCTGATGGGGTGCTATATATCACTGTCTAAAAAGATCATATGGGCATAACTTTAACTCATCTTCTGGGATGGTAAGTTTAACTTTGTTATAATCACTTGTTTGTTATACATTTTTCATTATTTAATTTTTGCAAGTAAAACTTTAATCCCACTGAAAATGTATCTCAGACATAAGGACGGTACAAAGTCCAATAAGGGTAACTCCGTGTGTACCCATATTATTACTAAAATTTTCTTACCAATGCCGGAGTTCAAAGTAATAATAGAATGTGTTATAAAACACACACCCCTTTATTACAAAACGTGGTCTAAAGTTAGGCTTGGTTTAAAACGGATGCCGTCACTTTCATTTGAAAGTTATATAAAAGTGACAGCGTCATTTTTAAACCTTGTAGACCATTTTTGTAATAAAGGGGATATTTAATAACAAATTGAAATAATATAAATTTATTGTTACAAACATTCTTACATTATTTATTTCTTTTTACAGATACTTCAGTCCACTTGGGATAGAATGCATAGCATTCAAGCATGGTGATTTTCAAGAAACACTCAAAGTTACTTTAGAAGCATTTTATTGTATATAAATTGATGTAAATATTTTTTATTAATTATTAAAAATTGACTTGATACTACCTCCTACCTACCTATACCAACTAATTTGTACACCTCGTCATACAGTTAACTAGTTTTGGAATATTTACTTTTGTTTGTAACATATGAGGGGAACTTCTCTAATGATCATGCTCCCCAAATGTCCCTGAGGTTGTGGCGCTATGTGGCTGGTCATAACATTCACTATGGTTGAGTGAAGTGATGGCTGAAACATATGTCATACTTGAACAGGTGCCACCTTTGGGGACTGGTCTGCTTTGGTTTAAATCATATTTAGCTTATTATTTTGTGTTGCATTATTAGCTGTATGACTTGGTATAAGGTATACTTTGTATAATGTGTAATAAAACATTGTATAAAAATATAGCGTTTAAAGAGTAACTGGTGAGTTTCTTGTCGAAAGAATCGCATTTTGTGTATTTATATTTTAATATATTTTATGTATCGGCATATTTATGTAATCACATGTAAATTATACATACTAATGAAATTATTTTAAAGGATTCAAATATAGATTTTATTATATTTATTGTTTTTTAATTATCATTCCTAAGGATTTATACCACTCCACTTCTTCTGCACGAACCTACCTACATGAAGTTATTAGAAGTCGCCCACCTACGCACACCCAGCCTACTCTATTAGGTCTACAGACGCTATGTGGCAAAAAATCGTCCCGAAACGAAGTGAGGGCGGACCGCTAGTTGCATAATAAACCGCACTTCAATTTCGAATAGTCCAGTGTGTGTTAAGTTATCTACTAGATTACCATCGCTACCTATCCGTAGTCCATTCGATAGATCCGAAGAAGAAATCATATATTCCGTAATTCCTACCCACATATTTTTAGTCTTAAGCGCGCCATCTATTGCCAGCCAGGAATAACAGCTATCCGATAAAAACCATGCTTCAGCTTTGTATGTGTGTGTGGGGACGATACGTACGTACACAAGTTGACATTAATTTAGCAACGATGCAGCAATATAACGATTCTGGTTTAGTTGTTAATTGTTGAAATACATCAAAAAATCGCAGTTATTACGTAGATGTCGCGAATCACTCTACACTTAAAATTACTGTCCTGTAGAAGTCGTAATTATTTTTTTTCTCGATTCACTGACAACAGAGCCATCTCTTAGCAAGCGTTTAGCAGGATTGCGTGAGCTTCCACCTTAAGGTGACGGGTAGGGTACACTAGCGACGCCAATTGATTTTAATTTTTAACTACCTACTAAACCGGATCTATTTTAAACAACTTCGGGGTTTCAACCTCTGGGCAAACACTTATACTATTTATTAAATAATCATGCACAAATGTTGGGTCCATTTTTGTACGCGAAAAATTGATTACCGCCAAAAGCGGCCACTTTTAGCGTGAATCAAAGTTTCGCGAACAAAAACGGACCCAACATTTGTGCATGGTTATTTAATAAATAGTGTGTTGACCGAGAGGTTGTAACCCCGAAATTGTTTAAAATAGATCCGGTTTAGTAGATAAACATTTAGTCGATTGGCGTCGCTAGTGTGCCCTACCCGCCGCCTTAATCGCTTCGGAGCCCTGGGTTCGCTTGGACCCCGGATTGGGGGAGTCTGGTAATTACAATGAAGCGACTGCCGTCTGACCTTCGCTCGCAAAAAATATTTTACGTAAAAACATAGCATTTTGTTATTTTAATTATAATTATACTGTTTTGTTTATTTAATGCGGATATCGGCGTTTACTCCTTTTTTTGGTAAACAAATACATGTTGGTAATTAAATGTATTTTTGTAACTTCGAGAAATAAAATTGATCGCACTGAGCCTTCTCAGTGCGATTAATGGACAACATTTCATATTTTTAACATGTCCATATTGTTTTTTTATATGAAAATAGACATAAAATGAACAGACCCATATTTTTTCTTTTTTCAAAATTTGACCATTTTCATGCATAAAATAATTATTAAAATTCTTTATATTCTAAATAGACGTAAGCGCCAAATGACGTCATCGGACGGCTGAATACAGCGATATTCCTTTGCTTATCATTGTTTTAATAAAAAAAAGGTACTACTGTCAAAGGTAAATAATACTAGTGTCAACATTGTCAACGTCATTCATTCATTCAATGTTGACAAGTTGTCTTTTTTTTGACAGTTGCATGTCATGGGTCTGGCATTTCGTAAATTTAAAACTATAATGTGCTAAGCAAAGAAATATTTTACATTCTGCCGTCCGATGACGTCATCTTACGTTTTTTAGTTTTTAATTTTTTTCTCAATAAATAAGCAATATAAAAAATTAATAAATATATATTCGCGCAGCGTAAAAGTAAATAAAGAAATGGTATTTTTTGTTTTAGAGCTTAGCAATTTTGAAATGTTGTCCATTTTGTTTCTCGAAGATACGCAGTACATCCTTATGTACTGCGTATCTTTAGAGCACAGAAACGCTGCATTAGGTCGATGTTCCGGCTTAAATCTGAGGAGTCTTGCAAGCCATTCTTTTTAAAACATGGTATTTTGCCTCTTCCATGTGTATACTATATTCTTGAGAGTGCGACATTTATAAAAGCGAACCTACACAAATTTCAATTTAGAACTCGGGAAAGGCAAAAGGGCAAGCTATGCTCTGTTTTCAGTAAGACCACCTTATTTGGTAAATCTTTATTTTGCATGGCTCCCCGCATCTTCAACCACATTCCAAAGGTCATTAGGGATGTAAATGACATTTATATATTTAAAAAACGACTATCTGACTACATAATTAAAAAATGTTATTATTCTGTTAAAGACTTCTTTTTTGACAAAAATATAATATAATAAGTATGACATTAAAATTTTTTTCTATTTAATATTGCATGATTTAATTTAATTGTTTGGTTATGTACCTATGTTAATTTTATTACTGATGTGTTTTAATTTATTATAGAGTTTAAGTCAAAATATTCTGTACGCCTTAAGAGGCAGGTCACAGTAGGTCTTTAAGAATAATCTATGTAACTAGGGTTGCCAACTTTTTTTACAAGAAAAAAAGTATATTCAGGTCTATGAAGATTATCAAACAGTATTTTAGAAAAACGAACAGTATTTTATTTATTTATTGCTTTAAATACATATTTTTTTGAGCTTCTAGCACAACGTATTAATGCACAATCTTTTTTGAAAATTTCATATGCCTCATCACAATTTATATCAAAGTTAAAATAAATGAGGAGCTCGTTTTTTATTAATTTGATGGATGCTCTGTTTCTATCATCCCGCCACTTAGCATTCATTACTGAAAAAACTCTTTCAGTAAATGCATAAAATTTTTGAGCGTCTGCTTCGATGCTGAAAACAGTATTTTTGTATACTTTTTTTTGTAAAAAAGTAAAAAGTATAATTTAGTGAAAAACAGTATAAAACTGTTTAAAACAGCATAGTTGGCAACCCTATATGTAACATCTCCTACACCTGTGTTCCACAATAAAGATTATGATTATGATTATTATTATGATTATGCACTTCAAAAAAATAAGTTTCAATAACAAACTAGAATTCGGGATAACAAAGTGTCATTAATATCCTTCCCCTGGTTCTGAGCTACCTCTCCAGTAGACATGTGTAATTCTTTACTGAAACGACTCAGTGATCCGACTCAGCCAAATGATACACTGTTCCGAATCTCTAACGTTCGCACCGAATCTATCATGGTCGTGTGGTCCCCGGCAGAGTAGAATAGGCCACCCTCACTCTTACCGAGGTGCCGTAAAAGGCGACTAAGGTAAAGCTGCTGGCATGATCATCAGCACCCAGAGAAGGAAAAATCTACATTTATATCAAAACCCTCGCCAACTCATCTGCCAAGCGTGGTGAGTATAGCAATTACCCCTCATGTGATTGAGGGAGGCCCGTGCCCCAGCAGTGGGGACTTAAACGGGCTGATGATGATGATGATCTCGAGTCCGAGTGACCCGAATTATCCGAGTGAGCCGAATGAGCGGAATGAATCACGGATCTGTCTGAGAGTCGATGTTCCAAATGTAGCGTTTCACAGTTCCGCATCTCTGCACTGATCCAGATGCAAATTTTCCAATTAAAGATACGTCTTTGCCAGGTCTACTCTTCACCAATTTTCATCCAAATCAGTCTAGCCGTTCTCTTGAGTTATTATTTTAATAGTGTTACTAACGAGGTTCTTAAATATAGGTATGGGCGTTTACCTCTTTCTTTGGGGTATAACTGTTTTTTATGTAATAGGTGGCAGACAAGCACACGGATGACCGGACGGTAAGCGATTGCCGCCGCCCATGAACACTCGCGACACCAATGGAGTCACAATTGCGCTGCCAACCTTTAAACCCTCCCTTTCCCAGGAATGGACCTCTAGTCCCCTCACTCACGCAGCTAAGCAGCACAGTGCTGCTTCACGCCGGTTTCTGCCACCGTTAAAGCCTTTGGGTAAACAAAGAGTTTTTATAAAAAAAATATTGATTATTTCGAGTTTGATTGTTCGACCTTAAAAGGATAAAGTTGTTTTGTCTTGTACTTATTCAATACGAGGATATGGGTACTATGACGAACGTTAAATTTAGCGAAAATCTGTTTTTTTTTTCACTCCATAATTATACTAAGTAATTTATATGATCCACAGGTTTAGTACAATCCACAATAGTCTGTGATATGGTCTGTGGTTTCACGGATGCCAAATATCGAAAAGACATAACTTGCGCGATGCAACTCTCAGCCAGCGCCATCTGTTAGTACAGATTGGAACTAACAAATTTCCCAAAACGAAGTGACTGCTGTCCCCTTACCATGAGTTTGAAAAACAGTTCTCGCCATCGCAAACTATCGGTTTGTCCCTTTCATTGTGGTGCATGTGAAAGAGACAGAGCAATAGTTTTGGATAACGAGGATAGTATTTCAAACTCATGGTGAGGCCTCTGGCCACAAAAACACGTAACGAATACATATTTTAAACACTACGTTTAAACTATTTAAATAATAACAATGTTATCAATTGTTTAATATTTAATATTTGCTATTATTTCAACTTCCACACACAAACAACCACACACATATACCCACCACACAAAACACACCCACATATTAAACCTTGCCCTCTGTAATGAACAGATCTCTTGTATTTTTGTTAGATATATATATATATATATATATATATATATATATATATATATATATATATATATATATATATATATATATATTTCTTGTTTTTTCTCCAGACGTGCCGTAAATTTACCCTATTAATCGTTTTCTGTTCCCCACAGGACAGGCTTGCCTAGTGTGGGGACCAGCAAAAATTTATATGTAGGTATGTGCAATTTTTGGTTAATAAATACTATTATTTTATTTTATTTATTTATTTATTATTTAATTGGTAACACAATGAACTTTTTTTTCCAATCTGTAATACTTACTTACAATAATTGTAGATCTTTATGTCTTGTTAACCTACATTTCCCATTGATTTTATCATATAAGAAGCGCTTACAACAGAGACACACGTGATTATAGTCTGAACGCCATCATGATCGACTATTACTTGCATTTTTTACACGGGCGCACGGTAGTGGGTTGGCCAAATTACCTAGAGATTGTTTATTACGACCAGTGACGAAACGCCATCTCAAACACATGTTTTCAAACTGTATTTCTGGCAAATAAAAAGTTTTTATTTATTTATTATTTATGTTGTAATATTTATAACTACAATATTGTAAAAAAAATGATTGAAAAAATGTTTTTTGTCCCAAATAAATGAAAAAAAAAGAAATCTGTTTAATGTCGCCACCAACAGGTTTTTACTGATTGTACCTAATGAAATTAAGACAAAAAATGTAATAAGTGTGTTGATTAATTTTTCATTATTCTCATAATTTATTTATCAGTAAAAATCTGTTGGTGGTGACAATAAACCGACATGCATGTTTTTCTATGTTATAGGTGGCAGGAGAAGACGGATCACCTGATGATAAGCGATTGCCGCCGGCCATGGACAGTTAGTTGGACACCCGCGACACCAGTTGATAAATTAATGATCATATAAGTACAGGAGGCGTTGAACCTATTGCACATTTTCTATCGATTTCAGAATTGTGTGAGACGACCAAAGAGAGATCATCCGCAGGACCAACGGCTTAACGTGGTCCGGGCTGACACTGAGAGTTTGTTAACAAAAAACTCAGGTACAAATTATGGCCCGTACCTACTTACTCGTCTTTAGTAATGTGATGGCTAGACGATGCTGGTACAACGCTGCGTGGGCGTTTTAGCCTCGAACTTGGCTCTCGTTAACACAGTATTTAAAAAGTAATAACATCTCTTTCTTATGCGTCCTTCGCAACACTTTGCAGTTCGTTTCACAATCCTGTAATTTAATCTTCAGAGTTCAGCCGATCTTTATTACAAATGTTTTAACATTGAATTTAGTTGTGTTAATTATTTATTGATAACTGGACTTGTAATGAATGACTTGTTGATTTTGGCCAGTGTCAATTGAGAAATAGAAATAATATGATAAAAATTGCGCGATGTTTTTTTTTATATGAGTAACACCTGATGGTAAGCAATTCCGCCGCCCATGGACACCCGCAACACCAGTGGAGTCAGAAGTGCGCTGCCAACCTTTTCCCCTTCCCCCCCATTGGGCCTCCGGTAACCTCACTCACACGGCGAAACACAGCGCTCCAAATCCAATCCAATTCAAAATCCAATGTCGTTAAAAATATTAATAATTAATAATTGCAGCTTCTTAGCGGTTAAAAACTTGCCCCTTTCGAATAAAGGTTATAGGTTGGAATCCGAGCACGTAACTAAAACACCCTGATGGTCTAGTGGGTTAAGTGCCGGGCCGTGATCTCGGGGTCTTGAGTTCGATTCCCGGGTCGAGCGAAAAGTACGTTTCGAATTTTCCGAACATAGCTCAGGTTTGTGATCACCAATCCGCATTTGGCAAGCGTGGTGATTAAGCCTAACCCTATAATAGTAGCGACAACTTGATTTCTATGATGGAGGCCTTTGCCCTGCAGTGGGACAGTTTATAGGCTGATACTTTAACTAAAAATGTGCGTATATCTACCTACCACTAACTCTGTGGTTTCGGATATTTTCTCAAACTCTGGATACTTACTCACCCATAATGCTGTGATACAGTTGGCCTGGTTGGGTAGTGCGTCGCACTTCAAGGCGACGGGTAGGGCACACTAGCGACGCCAATCAATTTTAATTTTTACCCCACTAAACCGGATCTATTTTAAACAATTTCGGGGTTGCAACCTTTCGCACATCCACAAATGTTGGGTCCGTTTTTGTACGCGAAAAATTGATTCACGCCAAAAGTGGCCGTTATTGGCGTGAATCAACTTTCCGCGTACGCGTTGGACCCAATATTTGTGCATGGTTTTTTAATGAATAGTATAAGTGTTTGCCGAGAGGACCCCGGAATTGTTTAAAATAGATCCGATTTACTAGCTTAAAATCAAATATATCGGCGTCGCTAGTGTGCCCTACCCGTCACCTTAATTCGTATCATTCCACTCATTCGGATCATTCGGCTCATCCGTATCATTGAGAGGGATTACTACTGCGTAACGATTGACCACGAGATCCAGAGTCAAATGATACATTCGGAGCGAACATAAGATATTTGGAACAGTGTATCATATGGCTGAATCGGATCACTGAGTCGCTTCAGTAAAGAGTTACGTCTTCTTTGGACGCTAGATGGCGTACTGTTGGACTGAGGTCCAACATCAACCGCATTGGTTGTTTAGTTTGTCAAATTGTCATTTTGACAGATCACGTTTAAAAATAACCAACCACATTGTATATGGACCTCACTCCTATAGTACTCCATCTAGCGGATTTCTCACACGCTAAAACCCTCATCGTATGACGTGGTTATTTCCCTTCAATGTCATTTTAATTGGATTCCGATGTACTTAATTTTAAGTTAAAATTTTCCTCTCGACTTCACAAAACGTGGGATGAATTACTAACTTCCGCCTATAGGTATTTGTACGAGCAAAGGTTATCGCTACTAAAGAACCAATAGAATAGCCAAATAGTAATGCAAATTTCCTATTAGCCTACGTGCCATAGTAGAAGGATAGCAAGAAGCAAATAGGTGATGTGTCTCTACTTTCAAGGGTCAAAACTGTAGTATTTTTTTAGTGATAGGTGGCAGACGGATCACCTGATGGCAAGCGATTGTCGCCGCCCAGGGACATCCGCGACACAAATGGAGTCACAAGTGCGCTCCCAACCTTTAAAACCCCCTTTCCACCAGATTGGGCCTGCGGTACCCTCACTCACGCAGCGAAACACAGCACAGTGCTGCTTCACGCTGGTTTTCTGTGAGGCCTTGGTATCATGCCGAATCGTTGCTTTCCCACGGTAAAAATGTGACTGTCTGATTTCTACTTTAATGTTGACCCTTGAGGGTACAGAGAGATAGTCCCGGAACTAAATTCATGCCAGCCCCTTTTTAACCCCCGACGCAAAAACGTCGGGGCGTTATAATTTTCACGTGTCTGTGTGTGTGTGTGTGTGTGTGTGTGTGTATCTGTGTGTCTGTATATGGCATCGTAGCTCCCGAAGAAATGAACCGATTTTGATTTTGTTTTTTTTTTAAAGATGAATAAAGGGGGCGTGATCTTAGCTATGTTGGATAAAAATCGATCCAAGATGGCCGCCGTCACAAAAATATGGATTGTACGTTTTAACACAACTCCCAAAATATGGGTATCATATAAAAGGTAGTAGCAGAATATTTTTATTGCGACAAATTTCAATTCCAAGATGGCCGCAGTCGTTTTTAAATTTTCAATTTATAAATAAATATTTCACAACATCACATACATTGACCTGACTCCGAGATAGGTAGCTCAAGCACCTGTGTTACAGATATCAGAATCAACAGTGGGATTACAAATATATACATATAATACTTTTCTTTTGTAAATACATTATAATACATAGAAAACACCCAGACCAATACAAACAGACATGTTCATGCACACAAAATAATGTTAGTACTGTACGGGGATCGAACCCGCAACCCTTGGACCAAAGGCAGCGTTCACTACCACTGTACCAATTTATGTTTTAACAGTGCGTGCTAGAACACGATGACGTAAGCTTTAGTACGGTAATAAGTTTAGATTAGAGCTAGCAATTTATAATAAGGTGGTAAAAGACAGACTCTGGAACAAATTTTTAATAAGGTGGTAAAAGACAGACTCTGGAACAAATTTTTACGAACTACTGACAATTAACCATTGTGTATAAGACATAGTACTTGGACATAGTTACACAGTTTTGGTCTTATTTGGTCAGTGGTGTCGTCGCGACATACGACCTTGCATGATTTTTTTTTATATTGTTTTCCGCGTTTTATATTTTATTGATTTATTTATTGAAAACTTTACTACACAAAAAGTTTATACAACCGTGGGAGAGCCACGCTTCGGCATGAATGGGCCGGCTCGACTGGAGTGATACCACGGCCTCACAGATAACCGGCGTGAAACAGCACTATGCGGTGTTTGGCTGCGTGAGTGAGGGTGAAGGGCAGTTTGAAAGGTTGGCAGCGCACTTGTGACTCCACTGGTGTCGCGGGTGTCCATGGGCGGCGGCAGTTGCTTACTATCAGGTGATCCGTCTGCTCGTCTGCCACCTATGACAAAAAAAATACAATAGGCGAAATTTATGCCAAAAGGCATTCTCTATCAGCCAAGTCACTAGTGTGCCCTACCCGTCACCTTAAGAGCGAAAGAGTAAGCTGTGGGCTATCCTGGGTGAACGGGTGACCGTTTTTTACACGAAATGCTTGCGCGATGTAAACGACACCTAGCGCCATCTATTGGTGCAAAGTAGAACTAATGTCCCGAGTAGTAGTTAATATAACCATCAAACGATAACTACGGACAAAAAATCGGCCCTTTTGTACTTGGTTTCTTTTTACTGTGAAACCTGTCTGAATCATTATTATGCAATGAAAAATTGGTTCATTAAATACATTTTTGTGTGTACCCATGGTCCATGGTATGTACCAATACCAACCTACAATACGCAATCGAATCTTTAAAATCGATTTCGTCTTACAAATAAAATTGTGAGAATAGATTTGTATCTTATTGTTGATGTAAATCTATGGGTAGATCATAACAATAATTTAGAAATCTCCAGCAAAGAAAAAAGCAATTTAAGATTTATAATAGCGAGTCAACACAATATAATATCAATCAAAATTATAACTATTTTATTAATACCGTGCATTTCTCCCGGAACTTTCTACCTCGTACCTCAGTTCTATGGAACGGTTTGGCTGCAGGAGTATTTCCCGACGGCTACGACTTAGGGACCTTCAAGAGAAGAGCGTACTCTTTTTTAAAAGAGCGTACGCACATTAGCGATCTCTCCGATTTCGCGGATGTTCATGGTCGGCTTTGATTACTTTCCATCAGGTGACTCGCTTACTCGTTTGTGGCCTCTAGCGTAAAAAAATATCTAGCTGTTATTTGTGATATAAGGCCGGCAACACATTAGCGATCTCTCTGATTTCGCGTATGTTTCATGGGCGGCGTTGATTACTTTCCATCAGGTGACTCGCTTGCTCGTTTGTCCGCCTCTAGCATAAAAATAAAGTTACAAACTAAAACCCGAGTACCAAAAAACACAATCTAAAGTACGAAACAAGAAAATTGTCTCTGCTGAAATGATTATGCCGTATCGCCGTGGTCGTATGCCACCTACTGTAGCAAAACAGATTCATTATAATAATAAAATAAAATCAATGTGGCATACGACCACGGCGATACGGCATAATCATTTCAGCAGAGCACAATTTTAATTTTTTCGTACTTTTCAGAGCCTGTTTTTTGGTAGTCAGGTTTTAGTTTTCAAACTTTTTTTTAAAACTGTTCATCATCATCAGCCCATTTAAGTCCCCAATGCTGGGGCACGGGCCTCCCTCAATCACATGAGGGGTAATTGCCATACTCACCACGCTTGGCAGACGGGTTGGCGAAGGTTTTGATATAAATGCAGAGTTTCCTTCTCTGGGTGCTGATGATCATGCCAGCAGCTTTACCTTAGTCGCCTTTTACGACACCTCGGTAAGAGTGAGGGTAGCCTATTCTACTCTGCCGGGGACCACGCGGCCAGTTATTATGTGTCAATTGAGTTGTCAACACTGTTATTGTGTGTCAATTGAGTTGTCACCAGGTTGTCACGGACAACTTGCATTGACCTAATAGAGTCTTAAAACCCGCGATTGTGTTTAGTGGTATCAAACATAATCGCGGGCTTTTAACTCACTTGGCAATAGGTCGATAAAACGCAAAACACCGGCATTTTATTGAGTGACTGTGACTTTGACTGACTTGGACTGATGACTACCGACTTATTTCTCAATAAGTTATTTGACATTCAAATAATAATATGTGGTAATCTGGTAATTAGAATGAAGCGACTGATGACTGATGATCAGCGTAAGCGCACTCCGGGCTCCAAAGCGACAGTTGTGGATGCAACTGGGAATTTGACTGACCGGATGGCACAATTGGTAGTGACCCTGCCTCTTACGCCAAAGGTCGTGGGTTCGATCCCCACCCTGGACAAACACTCGTGCGATGAATACTTGTGTTTGTTCGGTGTCTGGGTGTAATATATGTATTTAAGTATATATTTGTGTTCCTCTGTTGTCTGATATCTGTAACACAAGTGCTTAAGCTACTTAGTGCGGAATCAGGTCAACGTATGAGATGTTGTGAGAATTAAAAAAAAATTGCACGCTAAAATAAGAGAGAGATAAGACTTGAGTAATGTTTCTATGAACATAATAACCGTGGAAGAGTCACGCTTCGGTATGAATGGGCCGGTTCGACCGGAGTGATACCACGGCCTCACAGAAACCTGTCGTGAAGCAGCACTTTGCTGTGTTTCGCTGCGTGAGTGAGGATATCGGAGGCCCAGTCCCCCCCGGATTGGGCCTCCGGTACCCTCAAAGGGGAGTTTAAAGGTTGGCAGTGCACTTGTGACTTCACTGGTGTCGCGAGTGTCTATGGGTGGCGGCAATCGCTTACCATCAGGTGATCCGTCTGTTCGTCTGGCACCTATCGCATAAAAAAAATCTTATAACC
Organism: Marasmia exigua; assembly: GCA_019059595.1. Lineage (NCBI taxonomy): Eukaryota > Metazoa > Arthropoda > Insecta > Lepidoptera > Crambidae > Marasmia > Marasmia exigua. Next base: position 2,533,209 of record CM032492.1, read on the forward strand.
GATCGACCATGTGCGTAGTTTATTATAGTGCTCAACACAAGCACAAGTGCACTCTACGAACATAAGTAGGCCTCCTTTGACCTACACTTGATGATTTTTTGTGCGATAGGCGGCCATTTTGTGATTCTGTCATTTGACGTCACACAACGTAAATATCCAAAGTCCTTACTTGACCACAAATATTTACCATCGTGGCCAACCAAAGGTTTTTGTCTATGCTATTTTTTCTACCGCCCACAGATGTAACAACAAATTATTATTTAAGGTGACGCATCGTCGTCACCAACGCCGCCGGTAGATTTGTATTAATAGGGTATTTGACAAAGACGTAGTAGTTGTATTAATAGGGTATTTGACAAAGACGTAGTAGTTGTATTAATAGGGTATTTGACTAAAACGTAGTAGTTGTATTAATAGGGTATTTGACAAAGACGTAGTAGTTGTATTAATAGGGTATTTGACAAAGACGTAGTAGTTGTATTAATAGGGTATTTGACAAAGACGTAGTAGTTGAATTAATAGGGTATTTGAAAAAGACGTAGTAGTTGTATTAATAGGGTATTTGTCTAAAACGTAGTAGTTGTATTAATAGGGTATTTGACAAAGACGTAGTAGTTGTATTAATAGAGTATTTGACAAAGACGTAGTAGTTGTATTAATAGGGTATTTGACTAAGACGTAGTAGTTGTATTAATAGGGTATTTGACAAAGACGTAGTAGTTGTATTAATAGGGTATTTGACTAAAGACGTAAGTAGTTGTATTAATAGGGTATTTGACTAAGACGTAGTAGTTGTATTAATAGGGTATTTGACTAAGACGTAGTAGTTGTATTAATAGGGTATTTGACTAAAACGTAGTAGTTGTATTAATAGGGTATTTGACAAAGACGTAGTAGTTGTATTAATAGGGTATTTGACAAAGACGAAGTAGTTGTATTAATAGGGTATTTGACTAAGACGTAGTAGTTGTATTAATAGGGTATTTGACAAAGACGTAGTAGTTGTATTAATAGGGTATTTGACTAAAACGTAGTAGTTGTATTAATAGGGTATTTGACTAAGACGTAGTAGTTGTATTAATAGGGTATTTGACAAAGACGTAGTAGTTGTATTAATAGGGTATTTGACAAAGACGTAGTAGTTGTATTAATAGGGTATTTGACAAAGCCGTAGTAGTTGTATTAATAGGGTATTTGACTAAGACGTAGTAGTTGTATTAATAGGGTATTTGACTAAGCTCAAGATTTTACAAAATATAAATATTTTATCAAAATATAGGTAAATATGTGCCAATAGAAAAAAATCTCAATTAAAAATATAACGTCTAGCCGGTTTTATGGTCATTCAAAGATTCATGGGCAAGTCTGTATTAATAGGGTATTTGACAAAGACGTAGTAGTTGTATTAATAGGGTATTTGACTAAAACGTAGTAGTTGTATTAATAGGGTATTTGACTAAGACGTAGTAGTTGTATTAATAGGGTATTTGAAAAAGACGTAGTAGTTGTATTAATAGGGTATTTGACAAAGACGTAGTAGTTGTATTAATAGGGTATTTGACAAAGCCGTAGTAGTTGTATTAATAGGGTATTTGACTAAGACGTAGTAGTTGTATTAATAGGGTATTTGACTAAGCTCGAGATTTTACAAAATATAAATATTTTATCAAAATATAGGTAAATATGTGCCAATAGAAAAAAATCTCAATTAAAAATATAACGTGTAGCCGGTTTTATGGTCATTCAAAGATTCATGGGCAAGTCCATTTTAAAAGTATGAAATTATTAAAAAATAATTATACCTACCGTTGAATGACCCATACAATTTGCAGTAACTATTGACATAAACGAAACATTTGATATAGCTACCATACAATATTCAAATGAAATGCATACAAAATACTTGTTTGTGACGTCACATCTCAGTAGCCATTTGTATGGAGCGTTTTGGGTTTGCCCAAAATAATGTGATTTTAAAGTTGTGATATCTCAGGTACTTTAAATGGGAATCAAGTAATTCTTCCAACGATGTTTCTATCATTGCGTTCATATTTTTGCGATTATGAGATATGAAATAAAAACAGTGACTCCATAAAGAAATGTATTAAGAAGTTTTTGAGATGTACTTCTGTAATTTTAATCTCATTTCAACTTCATAAATGAAACTTAAGTTTAAACATAACTTTGAAGCTTGTTCCTTTTTGTTAATTTGTGTTAACTTTTATTATAAGTACCTAGTTGTAAGGTCTGCAGAAGATTTATTGTTCCTTCTCGGACACATTTTGTTAGAGTATAGTTTAGAACTGATTTATGTTAACTTCCTGTTTTTTACAACAATAACGGTACTCTGTTATGTGTCATAATAAATAAAAAAAAATATCAGAATACCGGCGTGAAGCAGCGCTGTGCTATGTTTTGCTGGGTGAGTGAAAGTACCGGAGGCCCAATCCGGGGGAAAGGGGGGTTTAAAGGTTGGCAGAATACTCTGGTGTCGCAGGTGTCTATGGGCGGCGATCCGTCTGCTCGTATGACACCTATCACATAAAAAAGCTTTGTACAAGTGGTACAAGCACAGGGTACAAGTAACCAAAATTCTTATAATTTCCTAAGTGGTCACTTTTCGCAATTCCAAAAAAAAATGGTTACTTGTAGCAAGAAATTATAACACAATTTTGTCTCATAAAAATCCTAATACTTTCCTTCAAAGCGACGGGTAGCCCTAACTAGCGACACCAATCAATTTAAATTGTTAGCTACTAAACCGGATCTATTTTAAACGATTTTGGAGCGGGAGTCTGAAAGCTAACATTTATTTAATAATTGTGCACTACTTTTTGATCTATTTTTGCACTCGAAATTTGGATTAACGCCATAAGTGGCTGTTTTTGGCGGTAATTCAAATTTCGAGTACAAAATCAGATCCAAAAGTTAAGTAAAAGTATTAAATATATAGTATAAGTGTTTTCCGAGAGGCTGCAGCTTCGAAATGCTGAAAAGATACCCGGTTTAGTTGCTAAAAATTGAAATCAATTGGCGTCGCTGGTGTGCACTACCCGTCACCTTAAGGATTCACCGTTGTAGTTTTTTTTTATAAATGTTTTTTATTGCCACAATTAATACGAATCTACTAACGGCGCTAGTTTTGTCGATGCGCCGCTTCAAGGTGACGGGTAGGGCACACTAGCGACGCCAATCGATTTTAATTTTTAGATTCTAAACCGGATCTATTTAAAACAATTTCGGGGTTACAGTCTCTCGGCCAACACCTATACAATTTATATAATACTTAAAGTTAATTGTTTGGTCTGCTTTTGCAATCGAATTTTGGATTACCGCCGAAAGTGGTCGCTTTTGGCGTGAATCAATTTTTCGCGTACAAAAACGGACCCAACATTTGTGCATGGTTAATTTATAAGTAGTGTAAGTGTTTACCGAAAGATTATAACCCCGAAATTGTTTAAATGGTTCCGGCTTAGTAGCTAAAAAATCGATTGGCGTGGCTAGTGTGCCCTACCCGTCACCTTAAATCATCATCTGGAGAAGGATCAGACGAATGTAAGAATGTTAATTTCTCGGACAAAAACTGCCAAAAAAGGTTAAAAACTATGATTTCCTTGATTTTATTGCTTGGTACAGTCAACATCAATATCTCAATATTATCTTTATTTTTAGAATAGAATAGAATATAATTTTTATTTGCGAGAATGAGGTACATTTCAGGTGTATATGCATATACAAGCTACTTGTGAGGGACTAAACACATTCACCCCTTTAGGGCATGCAAATCATTGTTACTTACTTAGTTATAAAATTAATTAATTCATTATTCATATTAAATAAACATCATTGCATATAATTAAAATACATTCAAATTATTAGAATTATTGCGACCATAATGTACAGTTATGTGATATTTGATTATATATATATATGGCCCGTTTGGATCAGTGGTAGTGAAAACTGCCTCTGGTGCAAGGGTGGCGGGCTCGATCCCCGCACAGTACTAATATTTGTGTGCATAAACATGTCTATTTGTATTGGTCTGGGTGTTTTCCATGTATTATAAGTATGTTGTTTTTTTATATGAGAGGTGGCAGACGAGCTGGCGGATCACTGATGGTAAGCAATTCCGCCGCCCATGGACACCCGCACCACCAGTGGAGTCACAAGTGCGCTGCCAACCTTCTCCCCTTCCCCCCATTGGGCCTCCGGTAACCTCACTCACACGGCGAAACACAGCGCAGGCACTGCTTCACGCCGGTCTTCTGTGAGGCAGTGGTATCACTCCGGTCGAGCCGGCCCATTTATGCCTAAGCGTGGCTCTCCCACATTTGAAATGTGGGAGAGCCACGCTTAGGTATGTATTTACAAAAGAAAAGTATAATATGTATATATTTGTAATTTCGCTGTTGGTTCTGATATCCGTAACAGGTGCTTGAGCTACCTATCTCGGAGTCAGATCAATGTTTGTGATGTTGTGAAATATTTATTTATATTATGTATTATTTATTTATATATTAGTAGGATCTTCTGTATCCGCAAGGAATACTACTAATCTTCTTGGAGGCAATTGACAACAGTCAAGGATGCTCATAGCATTAACAGGACATTATTCAAATAACAAATGCTGATGAAGATGAACAAAACATCAAACAGCGACTGCAGAGCATGCAGGGAGGAGACGGAAACCATAGAACATCTTTTATGTGGATGCGACTCACTAGCCAGAGGCAGAATGTGTCTTCTAGGTAACGCTTATCCTAAACCAGGAGACTACAGGCACTTCAATCCGAAAGACATCGTGACGCTGATGAAACGAATCTTCGTGAGTAGGAGTGCAAAGGATAGGGGAGGTACAAAAGATCTCTTAGGGTCGACGTGCCCCATGAAAATGGCCCCTAACAAATAAGATAAGATAAGATAGGGGAGGTACAAAAGATCTCTTAGGGTCGACTTGCCCCATGAAAATGGCACATAACCGATAAGATAAGATGTATTTACAAAAGAAAAGTATTAAATGTACATATTTGTAATTCCGCTGTTGTTTTTAATATCCGTAACAAAGGTGTTACCTGTCTCGGTGAACTACCTATCTCGGAGTGAGATCAATGTACAACCTGTACGGATAAAGAATGGGATCAGAAATGGCGGCGCATCTATTCACTTCTCGCTCGCACACTATTTGCGTCTATACTCGCACCCCACGAGTACGAGTATAGACGCAAATAGTGTGCGAGCGAGAAGTGAATAGATGCGCCGTTATTTCTGATCCCATTCTTTATCCGCACCGGTTGTATGTGATGTAGTGAAATATTCATTATTAATCTAGTTAGGGCATTAGAGCTTAAAGATCGTTACTAAGTGGATGTGACTCAAACCGCCATTATTTTTTGTTGTAATCAATTCTATTACACAAGCCAATTATTAATGATTAGTGTAAGTACCAAGTTGCAATCTAGGTCACAGTGCCTACAATGAAACCGTCGTAACGATTGAAAATATACCTGTCGCATTCAAACGATAGAGACGCTCTGCGCGTGTGGCCTATGTCCAGTAGACGTCTGTTAGGTTTTAGGTGTCTATTTGTGACAATAATAATGTCCTCCAAACCGATATTTCGGTCATGCTGGCCAATCTCAGCGACAAATTATAGTGCACAAGTATTTGCGCAGACACAAGTGCACTCTTAATGGACGGAACACTAGTGTTACACAACCGAAGAGAGATTAGGCGCAGGACCAACGGCTTAACGTGCTTTCCGAGGCACGGGGGTACAAGACCGCCAACTTCCAGACTCCGGACTAACACTGAGAATTTCTTAAGGTGACGGGTAGGGCTCACTAGCGACGCCAATAGATTTTAACTTTTAGCTACTAAACCGGATCTATTTGCAACAATTTCGGGGTTACAACCTCTCGGCAAACATTTATACTATTTATTTATTAAATAACCATGCACAAATGTTGGGTCCGTTTTTGTACGCGAAAAAATGATTACCGCCAAAAGCGGCCACTTTTAGCGTGACTAAATTATTCGTCGCGTACAAATGTTGGGTCCGCATTTGTTCATGGTTATTTAATAAATAGTATAATGGTTTACCGAGAGGTTGTAACCCCGAAATTGTTTAAAATAAATCCGGTTTAGTAGCTAAAATTTTTAATCGATTGGCGTCGCTAGTGTGCCCTACCCGTCACCTTAAGAAATTCTCAGTGTTAGCCCGGAGTCTGGAAGTTGGCGGTCTTGTACCCCCGTGCCTCGGAAAGCACTTTAAGCCGTTGGTCCTGCGCCTAATCTCTCTTCGGTCGTGTAACACTAGTCTTCCGTCCATTGAGAGTGCACTTGTGTCTGCGCAAATACATGTGCACTATAATTTGTCCTGCGCCGATGGCTAATCGCTGAGATTGGCCAGCATGACCGAAATATCGGTTTGGAGGACATTATTATTGACACAAATAGACACCTAAAACCTAACAGCCCCTCATCATCATCATTTCAGTCAGTTCATCACTCAGGTACAAATTTTGGCCCGACCCGGGACCTCAAGCGCAACCGTCGCTTTAAAGTGCGACCCACTAACCATTTGTGTCAATACTCTAGTATCATCGTACAGCTTGCTAATAATTAGCTATAGATTCTAGATTCTGGTTTAAAAAAAACTACATCTTCTCACAATATAAGTGTTACGTGTGAAATACATCCGATGAGGAATTTCTCATAATGATTAACTAGCTATTTCTTATAGTCTAGAGTTCTATATGATCACGCTATGTCCCAGAAAATTAATCATTTGACTCCGATCTCAATTAGATAGCGATTCCCGGCAGTGGCGAAGCCTGGGTATCGGCCGCTCGGGGAAGATTACGGTACCCATACCATGCGTTTGAAAAACTGTGCTCGCTATCGAAAACTATCACGTTGTCCCTTTCATTGTGGTGAACATTTAAGAGGCAAATTTTAATAAATTTGGCTTAGCAGCCTTTTCAGCAGTATCTTTGCGTAGCTTTGTGCAACTTAAGGAATGATTTTGTGTACGAATATTGTATACTAGTATCATGCTTATTTCTTAAGATTTCTTAATTAGTTCTAATTTAATCAGATGAACCTTGTTGCACCTACTACCCCGCGATCACGGCCCGGTACTTTAACCAGTAGCCCCAAGGTAAGAATCATCATCTTCATCATCAGCCCATTTAAGTCCCCACTGCTGGGGCAGAGGCCTCCCTCAATCACATGAGGGGTAATTGCCATACTCACCTCGCTCGGCAGACGGGTTGGCTAGGGTTTTGATATGAATGCAGAGTTTTCCTTCTCTGGGTGCTGATGATCATGCCAGCAGCTTTACCTTAGTCGCCTTTTACGACACCTCGGTAAGAGTGAGGGTGGCCTATTCTACTCTGCCGGGGACCACACGGCATAAGGTAAGAATAATTTTTTACAAAAATAAGAGGACAACCCTATACGGTAGGTAAGTTTCTGTCCAAAATGGCGGTGTCAATACTGCTTTAGCGTATTTAACTACTGTGCCTTTAACGACCTCTAGTTTAGAGAATAAGAAACTAGTCTAATAGGTAAACCTTAACCATAGAATAACAAGAGCTAGCTTTACTTAGCTCACCACAAGACATTACGATGTTGCTATTCATTCCCATAAACCGTAGTATTTATGTTGTTATGACTGCGGTTTCCCCAATGCTGTCAGCCACAGACCACGGGCCGATGACTCAATGAGTCATGATAAAAGATGATCTGAGTAATTTTCCTAGCGGATACGGTGAAGATCGTATTAATAAATAAATATGTCAAAATCAAAATCAAAATCAAAAATGTCTTTATTCAATTTAAGTCCATACAGAACATTTATGAATGTCAAATATTATGTAATCTACCGCTGATTCGGAATGTCAATTTCTACCGAGAAGAATCAGCAAGAAACTCAGTAGTTACTCTTTTCAAATAATATGGTAATTACAATATTCATTCTTATACAAATTATGATTACAGTGACAGTATGATATACAATGCTTATAATCAATATCGTTTAGATAAATCGTCAAGGATGTACTCGATGTATTTCACAACATCACACACATTGATCTGACTCCGAGATAGGTAGCTCAAGCACCTGTGTTACGGATATCAGAAACAGCGAAATTACAAATGTATACATTTAATACTTTTCTTATAATACAAAGAAAACACCCAGACCAATACAAACAGACATGTTCATGCACAAAAATGTATGTACTGTGCGGGGATCGAACACGCAACCCTTGCACCAGAGGCAGCGTTCACTACCACTGATCCAAACGGGTCGTCACATTTACCTTTGCCTTAACACATTATCTAATTGTACTGTGTGTGTTTGAAAGAAGAAATTTTTCAGTTTTATTTACAATGACGTGTGACTGTACGTACACCATCTTCTTATGAAGTTCTTTTGACCGTGGGAGAGCCACGCTTTGGCATGAATGTGCCGCCTCGATAGAAGGCCACACAGAAAACGTGAAGCAGTACTGGGATGTGTTTCGCTGCGTGAGTGAGGGTAGGTACCAAAGAACCATTTTTTTTTACCAAAAAAATTTTTTTTAAATAACTTTAATCATATTAAAAGCAATTTTAAATTATTATGTGCAAACACTAATAAGGATATAAACCTAGTTCTAAGTGTCTAATATAACCATTGTATTCTTTACCGACTTATGTCTGTTGTGTTGCCAATAATAAATATATAACCCGGGGGGAAAGGTGAGGTTGGCAGCGCATTTGTGACTCCGCTGGTGTCGCGGGTGTCCATGGGCGGCGGCAATCGCTCACCATCAGGTGATCCGTCTGCTCGTCTGCCACCTATGTCATTAAAAAGTTCGTTTGCCAATAATATTGTTTTAAACTTTCATGGTCACTAACATTAGCATAGTTATTTATTTTAGTTTGCCAATGTCAAGTAAAAATAATTGAAATGGTACTGTTTGTTTGCCTATTAAAATTTAATACCACGAAATAAAACTAGATGGCGCTGTGCACTATTGCATCGCACCTGCAACATTATTTCTGTTAGCGTATATAGGTCAAAGGTGTTGTTTGAATAAATAAGTATGGTATAATTACAATGCGTGTTTTGATCAGTTCAGGTACCTTGAAGGTATAAATCCTTGATCCTGACAGAGTACTGAGGAACTGGCTCTCACAGCCGGAAGATCGCATTGTTCTGATGACTAAGCCAGCTAATACCTAGTAATTAACTTTACGCAATTCTGTTATTACGTTAGTGGTGATTCTATTACCGTACTTATGGTTGCAAATGTATTCTATGACGCGTGTGGATGGGTGAGTTAGTGCTTCCCAAAGTATGGTAGTAAAGTATCCTACTTATTACTATCCCACTGCAGGGCAAGAGCCTCCATCATAGAAATCAAGTCATCGCTACTATGATGGGATTATTAGGCTTAATCACCACGCTTGGAGGTATGGTATAGGAACCGGAAATATTATGTACAAAAATGCGTCTCCTTTAGTTTTTTTTTTTTGGCGGCTATCAATTTTTCGCGTACAAAAACTGACCCAACATTTATTGTGCATGGTTAACTTTGAAGATAATTTTGGCCCACCTTAGACCTCATCTTCACTGCACATTAGGTGAGATAGAGGGCAAATGCATGAATGAATGAAAATACTTTTGTTGCACTCAAATTGTGTAAAAACTTAAAACTAGATATTAAAGGAGATGTCCAAGGAAGGCGGTCTTATCACTATGATCCATCTCTTGCAGGCAATCTTTGGCATTTATTATATATCGCAACCTCTGTAAAATACTGACCTAACTCAAAATTGTTGATAGATGCTAAATGAAAATAGTATTGTGACTCCACTGGTGTCGGGTGTCTATGGGCGACGGCAATCGCTCACCATCAGGCGATCCGTCTGTCGTAATATTTTAAAAAAACTATATTGCCAGACATTGTAGGTATAGTTACAATTTATGCCATTGGCTTATAACAGCGTTTTCACCGCTTTCTTCTTAGGAACTTGGTGACAAGGCTTTTGTAAATTTTTGTCACATCTCCACCAAAAAAAAATTACAACGCTCACCCTGTCAATTTATACCGGCTGATCTAGATCTGCTACAATCGACTAGGTAGTCCAAATGTCCCGAAGATATCGGTAACAACAGAAAAAAGTTTGAGAAGCACTAGTGTGAATAATACAATTTTTATTGACCATTAGTATCACGGAGATAATAGGACATGTATTTCTTCATATCGAGAGAGTACCAATACTTACACGCGGTCGAAATCAAAGCATTCAAGTGCACGTGCACTTAATTGTCAGCAACCGAGTGCAAGTGTACTTGATTGTCAACTAACAAACATGTGTGCGCGCACATTGTAATTTTCATATACCAAGGAATCCTTCCTCTTTTAATCAAGCATAACAATTTATCAAAGAAACCTCCCAATTTACCCGATATTTTGATAAGTGGCAGACAGGCAGACGGACCACATAAATGAAGTCACAAATGCCCTTCAATCAAACAAAACTCCACTTATCCCTGATCTGAGCCGGGCGGGACCCTCACTCACTCGACGAAGCACAGCATAGACCGGTTTTCTGTGAGAGTGAGGTAGGTATCTCTCCGAGTGAGTCAGCCCGTTCATGTCGAAGCGTGTCTCTTCATGGATGTAAAAAAGTACATCCATGTGTATGGGACAAGAAGTTTACTTTTTTAATTATCTTTGAAATTGTGTAAAAATATCTTTTTTTATTGGGGATGTCCGTCCAACGCGTACGTACGCGAAAAATTGTTTCACGTCAAAATCGGCCACTTTTGGCGTTTATCAATTTTTCGCGTACAATAACGAACCCAACATTAATATAATAATATAATAAAATTCTCACAACATCTCATACGTTGACCTGATTCCATACTAAGTAGCTTAAGCACTTGTGTTACAGATATCAGACAACAGATAAACACCAATATATACTTAAATACATATATTACACCCAGACACTGAACAAACGCAAGTGTTCATCGCACGAATGTTTGTCCAGGGTGGGGATCGAACCCACGACTTTTGGCGTAAGAGGCAGGGTCACTACCAATTGCGCCATCCGGTCAGTCATAGGTAACATTTGTGCATGGTTATTCAATGAATAGTATAAGTGTTTGCCGAGAGGTTGTAACCCCGAAATTGTTTAAATAGATCTGGTTTAGTAGCTAAAAATTAAAATCGATTGGCGTCGCTAGTGTGCCCTACCCGTCACCTTAATGCCTCGGTACACCCATGTAGGTACTTAGTACTTACACTCAGTACGACATATCGTGTTGTATGTTAAACACATATCTTCTATATGTATTATGTATGTTCAATACAAGTGGAACAGCTGTACAGCGCGAGTACATCTCATTACGCATTGTTACTATAACTGGTTGCGCTTGCGCAATATGGTCCTTTTCGCCAATTTTCGAGCTTGGGTCAAGGAGAGTTAGGTTTTTTGCTATGTTCGTAAAATTCGAGACCCGGGAATCGAACCCCGGACCACGAGATCATCGCCCGGTACCTACTTAAGCCACTAGACCAACGGGGCGTTGAATATACCTACTTATCTATTAGGAAACAATTTCGGACAGACTACTAAACCGGATCTATTTAAATCAATTTCGGGGTTACAATCTCTCGGCGAACACTTATACTATTTATTAAATAATCATGCACAAATGTTGGGTCCGTTTTTGTACGCGAAAATATTAGCCATCCAACTGGACGCCCAGGGCGTTCATTTAATGCCGGCATCTTATAGGATGCCAACACGGAAATAAATTTCAATCACTTGACTGAGTTTTGATCAGTCATTTCGAATGGGCTACATTTCAATACGCCAAGCTGTTAAGGTGACGGGTAGGGCACACTAGCGACGCCAATCGATTGTAATTGTTAGCTACTGAACCGGATCTATTTTAAACAATTTCGGTTACATCCTCTCGGCAAACACTTATACTATTTGACTGACTGACTTTGACTTGTCAGAAAAAAAAACCTAGGTCACGTACTTAGGCATGAGAGGTACAAGTTGCTTCAACTCATCATGATGGGTAAAGTAGAGGAGGCGACGTGTTGGAAGAAGGAAAAAATCGTGGCTGAATAAGGGAGTGGACTGGCATCGCATCTGTGGAACGGCTGTTTCGTCTCGCTATGAACAGAGAGGATTATGGAAAGCTGACGGCCAACCCTCAGAACTGAAGAGGCACTCAAAGAAGAAGAGGGCACACAACTTTCCTTATTCGTACTGCGAAACAGTGGAATCAGTTGCCTGAAGAGGTGTTCCCTAGAGGCTACAATTTGGGGGGTTTTCAAAGCGCGAGTGAATAGGTATCTTCTAGGTAATCGTGCTACATCTTAGACCATATTATCACTTACTATTAGGTGAAATATGGTCAAACGCTTACCTATCTACAGCAAAAAAAAAAAGAATAAAAACAATTAAATCAGGCAAAATGTGGGAGAGCCACGCTTAGGCATGAATGGGCCGGCTCGGAGTGATACCACTGTCTCACAGAAGACCTGCGTGAAGCAGCGCCTGCGCTGTTTCGCCGTGTGAGTGAGGTTACCGGAGGCCCAATGGGGGGGAAGGGGAAAAGGTTGGCAGCGCACTTGTGACTCCACTGGTGTTGCAGGTGTCCATGGGCGGCGGAGTTGCTTACCATCAGGTGATCCGTCTGCTCGTCTGCCACTTCTCATATAAAAAAGGGGAAAATCATAAATAATTACAAATACAAATATTAACATTCTTAGAGGTCTGTTTTAAGCATCTATCTATACCATGTTGTCTTATATTTTATTTCAATAATAGTTTAATGATTTACCTAAACTCGAAAAAAGAGTGTAATTGAAATGAAATGAAAATGAAATGAAAATTGTTTATTCAATTTAGGTCCATACAGAACACTTATGAATGTCAACATGTTTACCACTGGTTCGGAATGTAGTTTTCTGCCAAGAAGACACCAGCAAGAAACTCAGCAGTTACTCTTTTAAAAATAAAATGTTTTACAAAATGTGACCATTACCTTAAAAATATAGTACAGTTTTTGTGTTACTAATATGTCCGTAAATTATTTTCATTCAAAAAATCGTCTATTTTTAATAGCATTTCTTCATTAAACATTTTTTTATATACAATTAAAACTTATGTGTGGGCAAGTCAATAATAATCTGAGGTAACTTATTAATTATTGTTGTGTTATATGAATATTATTACAAAATTAAACAGATTAGACGAAGCGCATCTTTTTAGTTAAACATTAACATAGTTATGTAGGTGGAACGAAAAAAAGTATAACAATTATACTAAATGGGTTTTTAAAACAGAAACAATTTTATTTTGGTTATTAATTCATAACCCTGGAGCTAATGAGTATTTTGTCTTTCATAAATTAAGTAGGAGTTTTTCATATCTTAGTAGGTACATATATTACAATAAAACACTATTATTAAAGAAAATAAATTATTTATGCCTCAACAAAACACATTTTTCTATCATAATTTTGGTGAGGAAAAACATCGTGAGGAAACCTGCTAGACCTGGCATAAACGTATCTTTCAAAAGACTAGTACATTTGCATCTGGATCAGTGCAGAGATGCGGAACAGTGAAACGCTTCATTTGGAACATCGACTCTCAGATAGATAGCTAGATAGATATTCTTTATTGCACAAAAATAAAATACAAGCATGATACAACAGCAACAGACAGTACAATAAGGCGGTCTTATCGCTTGTAGCGATGTCTTCCAGACAACCTTTGGGAAGAGGAAAGAAATATCGTATTCGTAATAATAAGGGAAGGCAGTGCAAAGTAGTTTAACAAATGAAATTGAGAATGGCAGAATTATACATTATTTTATATATTAATATTATTACATTACATAAATAATAATAAACAATACATACATACCCAATAATAATATATACATAGATAATTTATAACAAAAATTCAAAAAAAATATTTCTTATAGATACTCGAGATACAATCGAGTCGAATGATACATTCGAAGCGAACATTAGAGATTCGGAACTGTGTATCATTTGGCTGAGTCGGATCACTGAGTCGTTACAGTAAAGAGTTACCCACGACCAAAACCTGCACGTTTCGGGTAGTCTCTGAAACGTGTAGGTAACCATGATCCAGTTGGCCAGACCAACTGTGTTTCCCTGTCTAAGGGTTGCGAAGGTTCTTAGACAGGAGTCGCTTCTTTGTAATTACAAGACTCCCCAAATCCTCAAATCCTGGTTCAAAGTATATGCCTGGGCTCCGAAGCAACAGCTTTAGATGCAACTGGCAAATGACACGCTAGGAATGCATGTAGGTAATATTTATAAAACCGAATCTCCTTTATAAAAAAAATGTGTTGTGTAGAAACGGGAATGTGATGTTGGGTCTTGGGGAAAATGAAATCCGATAAATACAGCAACATATGGGTTTTATTCTTCTTGCACAATTATAAAATAGGCACAATGTTAGATATTAAGTATTTGATATTCTTCTTTTAATTAATTTGGCCGTGTGGTCCCCGGCAGAGTAGAATAGGCCGCCCTCTTTCTTACCGAGGTGTCGTAAAAGGCGACTAAGGTAAAGCTGCTGGCATGATCATCAGCACCCGAGAAGGAAAACTCTGCATTTATATCAAAACCCTCGCCAACCCGTCTGCCAAGCGTGGTGAGTATGGCAATTACCTCTCATGTGATTGAGGGAGGCCCGTGCCCCAGCAGTGGGGACCTAAATGGGCTGACGATGACGATGATAATTAATTTGGAACCCCTCGCGCGCGTCTTTCGTCTTATTTCTCCATCTTTCTTCTCCCTCTTTCACACCCATCATTCCCTCTCACTCACTCGTCTGCGTTCCTTTCCATTCTTTAATATTCAAATACTCTTCATCTTACATACAGCAATCCTACAGTTGTATATGTGTTTCTTTGTTTGTATAGTTTTATTGTTTTGTTTTTAGGTGGTGTCAACCTCAATTAAAAAATTGAAAATTAGGAGTTTAATATTTATACACTGGTCAATTAGGTATCCTATAAAACTTGTCTCCTTAATCACACGACATTGGCAGAGTTGTAATAAGTGTTCGGCGTGGGCAACATACTTAGTAGCAGCCATAAAACAATATAACAGTCGGGGCTGACAGCTTAACACTCTATAACGCAGTTACCTACAAGATAATCTTCCTTTTGTATTCAGAAGATCTGCAATAATTAAGTGCTATCATAGTTTTTTTCTATCATAGCGCATTGCAGTACCTATATTGAATTCATTAAATCCATCATAACTTGATGAATAAGCGGTAAAAACCAAAGATTTATTTCGTTTGTATTATTAAGGTTTATTTTAGTTTTTTTAAGGAAATTTAAAAATCGCAATTCTAACATTAAAATTTGCTATCGAATTTTTCAAATCTTGTAATGAAAAAAAGACAAGGTTTTGAAAAAAAAGGCCCGAAACTAAATAGGTACCTACCTAGGTACCAGAGGGCGGAGTAATATAAAGTTAACTACCTATCTCACCAACTTGACATTGAGTGCTTTGGTATGGTATTTGATAAAAACAAATAAAAATCTAAGATTCACAACACATTTACAAATAGTTATAGCAATCTTTTGCAATTTATTCATAGGTCAATAAAAAAAAACACACACACTTAAAAATCCGCGTCCCGCCTGAACACGCGGTGACATTTTTTAAGTGTGTTATTTACATTTAGAAATGTTGAGTAGCAGAGAATGCCTCTAGGCAATAAATTCGCCTATTTTATAAAGATAAAGATAAAAAAATTCTTTATTCAATTTAGGTCCATACAGATGATAAATGTCAAAATAGGTACATATTATCATCTACCGCTGATTCGGAGAAGACACCAGCAAGAAACTCAGTAGTCAATCTTTTCAAATATCGATGATGTTACATAGTTTCAATTGAGAAGAGAAAAAAAATAGGACTGTCAAAGTTAGCAGACTACTATGAATAACAACTAAAACTTTAAAATAATAAATTAATCGAAATAATAAAATTTGCAAAAATAAGTCTACCCCAATTATTTTTTGCAAAATAATAAATAAAAAAACCCACCTTCCAAAATTTAAATTACACGAAAACCACTGCACCACTTAAAAAATTACACAAAAAATTTTTGCACAAAATTATTTATCGTAAAAAAATTTTCGCGGCGCGCGTCGCGTGCTTACCTGAGCACGCGCAAAACGATATTGATCGAGCAACGAGACGAGTTCTCCAAGGAGTCAACCTGTAAACTACCTGTGGGTATTTTCGACCAACTTCTTAATTATAATTAAATTATTAGAACGGGCGGTAATTTTGAGTGACATGGTTGGTTGGGTATGCACTTATTTAATTATGGTTGTAATGCATTTAAGGTGACGGGTAGGGCACACTAGCGACGCAAATCGATTTTAATTTTGAGCTACTAAACCGGATCTATTTTAAACAATTACAACCTCTCGGCAAACTTTTATACTATTTATTAAATAACTTTTATACTATTTATTAAATTATTGAGATTGGCCGCCAAAGCCGAAGTATCGGTTAAGACATTTATGATGATGGTGCAGACTAGGTGTTGGTTCCGTATTCGATTCCCGGTCGGACTAATGTAGAACAAATTATCTTCTTATATTCTTGAATGTACTAAACCGGATCTATTTTAAACAATTTCGGAGTTACAACCTCTCGGCATAAATAACCATGCACAAAATATGTTGGGTCCGTTTTTGTTCGCGAAAAATTTACTTATGCAAAAGTGGCCGCTTTTGGCGTGAATCCACTTTTTGCGCATGCGTTGGACCCAACACTTTTTCATGGTTATTTATTAAATAGTGTAAGTGTTTGTCGAAAGGTTGTAACACCAAAATTGTTTAAATAGGTCCAGTTTAGCAGCTAAAAGTTAAAATCGATTGGCGTCGCTAGTGTGCCCTACCCGTCACCTTAATGAAAAAACATAAAATAAACTAAACTTGACTTAAACTTTCTTTTGAATCGAGTGTGTAGCCGTTACATTTATTTAATAAACATACGTTTTAAAAGACTTAAGTGGTTTTATTTCCTTATTGAATATGTTCCACCCCCAGTGGAAAGTAACTAACTAGCGACACCAATCGATTTTAATTGTTAGCTACTAAACCGGATCTATTTGTAACAATTTCGCGGTTACAACCTCTCGGCAAACACTTATACTATTTATTAAATAACCATGCACAAATGTTGGTTTCAACGCGTAAGCGAAAAATTGATTACCGCCAAAAGCGGCCACTTTTAGCGTGAATCAATTTTTCGCGTACAAAAACGGACCCAACATTTGTGCATGATTATTTAATAAATAGTATAAGTGATTGCCGAAAGGTTGTAACCCCGAAATTGTTTAAAATAGATCCGGTTTAGTGGCTAAAAATTAAAATCTATTGGCGTCGCTAGTGTGCCCTACCCGTCACCTTAATGAAAAAACATAAAATAAACTAAACTTGACTTAAACTTTCTTTTGAATCGAGCGTATAGCCGTTACATTTATTTAATAAACATACGTTTTAAAAGACTTAATTGCTTTTATTTCCCCCAGTGGAAAATAAAAATTAAAATCGATTGGCGTCGCTAGTGTGCCCTACCCGTCACCTTAATTCAAATTATTCATTTATCAATTTTAAACCAACATTTTTTTTCATTTTTCAACCAAAAAAGTTGCCAAACGTATCATTTTGGGGAATAAATCGAATTTGGGGAAATGTTACATATTGGATCTAGCAACACTGAACAGAAGTGAATAATGTTGCATAGGAAGTAATCGTATAACGACAGAAAGCTTATGAAATGTCAACTGATGATGATTGTTATACTGATGTAATGGAGTCATCAGTAACAGTAAGCATTTTATTATAAAAAGCTTGTCAAGTGACAGTCGGGCTTGCCCACCGGGGGTTCCGTACATATCCTGCTTATACACCGTCGTTTTTTATCGTCTACATCCCGAAAACCTTATAATATGTACCGTGAATAAAGTCCATTTAGCATGTTAGATCAAGAAAATAAGCGAAATAAAAATCTGTTGTTCCATACATTATTGCCGAGTGGATATTCTATTTTGTATGAAACAGCTGTTATCTTTTTTTTTAGATTTTCGCGCTGCATAACAAAATTCGTCCGCTCGTGACCACGGCTGCTGTAACGTAGCCGAAACGTCGAGCAAAATATGTGAGTACAACCTGTGCGGATAAAGAATGGGATAAAGAATGCTTGCACACTATTTGCGTCTATACTCGCACTCGTGGGGTGCGAGTGAAACCGAAGTGGACCAGTCCCCAAAGGTGGCACCTGTTCACAAATATGACGTATGTGTCAGCCATAATTTCACTCAACCATATTAGAGGGAATGTAATGACCCGCCACATAGCGCCACCACCTCAGAGACATTTGAGTGAGCATGACTACTTAGGTTCCCTTCATAGCTCACAAAGAGTAGTAGGTAGTTACTTAATCCAATACTAATAAACTGCAGGACGAGGTGTACAATAGTAGGTGGTTAGCATCTTGTCAATTATTGAATAATCAATATAAATCAATTTTTATACAGTAATAAATGCTGCTAAGCCTAATTGATCCCGTTTGATCCCGCCATTTTGACGGACATGACATGGACACCATCTAGAACAGACAAAACGTACACGTCACATAGACAACACAGTATTGATTAGGAGATTCTGAATATTTTATAGTATTATTTTAGTCTAATATTATAAATAAGAACATAAATATTTTTGATACAACTTCTTTGTTACTGACACAGACAGACGGACAACAAAGTGTTTTTTTTTCCTTTAGAAGAACCATCAAACAGTTTCTTGACTGTTGCCAATATAAACTTTATTATGATGAAAGTAAGAGAGATGGCATTCCATAATACATTATCTTTGACATCATGATATACTATATGCACTAAAAGATATATGTACTATATTTTTGAAAGTGATGGTAGCTCAGTGGATTAAAACGCGCCAACCTTGCGGACGGTCATGTTTCGAATCCGAGCATGCACCTCTGGATTTTTCAAATCTATGTGCATATTTCTACCATTAGCTCGGCGGTGAGGAAAAACATCGTGAGGAAACCTTCACGTTTTGGTTCGTTTTTGAAGCTATGATTCATTTGAACTGGTTCCCCTGTTAAGGCGACGGGTAGGGCACACTAGCGACGCCAATCGATTTTAATTTTTAGCTACTAAACCGGATTTATTTTAAACAATTTCGGGGTTACAACCTCTAGAAAAACACTTATACTATTTATTAAATAACCATGCAAAAATTTTTGGTACAACGCGTACACGAAAAAATTATTCACGCCAAAAGTGGCTACTTTTAGCGTGAATGAATTTTTCGCTTACAAAACCACGAAATTGTATAAAATAGATCCGGTTTAGTAGCTAACAATTATCATCGATTGGCGTCGCTAGTGTGCCCTACCCGTCACCTTAAAGGGTTGCGAAGGTCAGACGGCAGTCGCAACACTGTATTAATCAGACTCTCTAACCCTGTATCATGGTCCAAGCTTACTCCGGGTTCCGAGCGACAGCTTTGGACGCAATTACACTCTAAGATGAGGAGGAGAATAATTTATTATGCTAATTTCGACAAACGAGCAAGCGAGTTACCTGATGGTAAGTAATAGAAGAATGAAACCTTGTCACATCGAACATTACCAGCAGCTTTAGCTAACATCTTATACAACCACTTTTACACTTTGTTGAATTTACAATTTGCCGTGTGGTCTCCGGCAGACTAGAATAGGCCACCCTCACTCTTACCGAGGTGTCGTAAAAGGCGACTAAGGTAAAGCTGCTGGCATGATCATCAGCACCCAGAGAAGGAAAACTCTGCATTTATATCAAAACCCTCGCCAACCCGTCTGCCAAGCGTGGTGAGTATGGCAATTACCCCTCATGTGATTGAGGGAGGCCCGTGCCCCAGCAGTGGGGACTTAAATGGGCTGATGATGATGATGATGATGATGATGAATTTACAAAGTGTTTGTTCAAATTACAACTTTACTTGGTTGAATGCGGCGGACGGAGCCTGGGCTCAGGGAGGAGCCTGCCTTCGAGCCCTATTTATATCTCTTGAAGATTAGTCCCTCCAAAGTGCAACAATGTTGCTCTCTTCTTCTGTGCAGTATTTATATCAGATGCCTCAAGGTATATAAGTAAATCTTTTTTCTATTTTTCCCACCTATGACCGATCGAGGCATTGTGACCCTAAGTCATGCAGGTATATTAAATCAACCAAAATTCTACTCACCTATTACAATCGTCCTGCGACAAGATGGGATGATGACATTCGAAGGCTGGCTGGCGTGGGCTGGATGAGAGTGGCCGAAAATCGGGAGCAGTCGCGTGCATTAGGGGAGACCTATGTCCAGCAGTGGACGAGTGTGGGTTGCTGATGATGATGATTACAAACGTAGCTAATTGTTTAAAAAATGTATGATGTAACGAAGACTCTTGATTAGATTAAACTATGTGTATTTTTTAGTAATGAACAAAATAAAGTTATTCAGTTAAGATGACGGGTAGAGCCCACTAGCGACGCCAATCGATTTTAATTGTTAGCAACTTTACCGAATCTATTTTAAACAATTTCGGGGTTACAACCTCTTGCCAAACTCTTATACTATTTATTAAATAACCATACACAAATGTTGTGTCCAGTTTAGTAGCTGAAAATTAAAATCGATTGGCGTCGCTAGTGTACCCTACCCGTCACCTTATGTATCAAATCTTATTAGAAGTAAATAAAAAAAATGAGTAATCCAATCATTTTGGTGCCAACTAAGAGAACACGTATCTTAAATATACATCATTTTTCAGTGTCATCATCGTCATCGTCAGCCCATTTAAGTCCCCACTGCTGGGGCACGGGCCTCCCTCAATCACATGAGGGGTAATTGCCATACTCACCACGCTTGGCAGACGGGTTGGCGAGGGTTTTGATATAAATGCAGAGTTTTCCTTCTCTGGGTGCTGATGATCATGCCAGCAGATTTACCTTAGTCGCCTTTTACGACACCTCGGTAAGAGTGAGGGTGGCCTATTCTACTCTGCCGGGCACCACACGGCCAATTTTTCAATGTATATGTGAGTGAGTATTTATATGTAGATTTGAAAAAGACCTTTGGTGCATGGCTGGAATCGAACCACGACTCTTGTATAGAAGGCGCTACCATCGCTCAGTAAATAAAATATTCTTAACACTAAAAGGCCCTTTACGAAATATATGCACAATTTTTCCAGAAATCATTATAATGTCATTATTTGTAAGTAATATGAAAGTTTCCACAATTCAAATTACAGTCATCGATGAATGTGTAACCCGTTACGTCACTATCCGAATACTGTTAAATATTGTAATTACTAATTAGTTATTTGCCTAATGGCAGTGGTCAATAAGCTGGTGTACCAGGTCAGAGATTGGCAGATTTTTGAATAGCATTCCAAAATAACGGTAAAAAGGAGATATGTACAAAATTTCAGCTTGAAATCGTATGTATTACACCAGTCAACAAGAAAACACAAGCTGAATAAAAATATGATAAATATGAAGGGCTTAATATGCTGAATCTATATCAGTTTTCAGAATCAAAACATGCGTGAAGCAGTGCATGCGCTGTGTTTCGCTGCGTGAGTGAGGGTACCGGAGGCCCAATTCAGGGGAAGGGGGGTTAAAAGGTAAGCAGCGCACTTGTGACACCACTGGTGTTGCAGGCGTCCATGGGCGGCGGTAATCGCTTACCATCAGGTGATCCGTCTGCTCGTCTGCCACCTATATCATAAAAAAAAAAAACTCATTCGACGAAACACAGCGCTGAGGACGTAGTAACACTTTGGTCGAGCCGGCCCATTCCGAAACGTAACTCTCCCATCCCATGCTCCATTATATCACTATATACAGGGTGTATCTGTGAACATTAACATCCCTTTAACCACGTGTTCTACTAACCATTATGTTCTACTAAACAAAATGTGTTCTATCACTTTTGGAAATTCGCATGAAAAAATTTTCAACTTTTCATACAAACTCGGTCACGTGACTTGGTTATTTTTGGGAGTCGAAAATCATCATCATCATCATCGTCAGCCCATTTAAGTCCCCACTGCTGGGGCACGGGCCTCCCTCAATAACATGAGGGATAATTGACATACTCACCACGCTTGGCAGACGGGTTGGCGAGGGTTTAGATATAAATGCAGAGTTTTCCTTCTCTGGGTGCTGATGATCATGCCAGCAGCTTTACCTTAGTCGCCTTTTACGACACCTCGGTAAGAGTGAGGGTGGCCTATTCTACTCTGCCGGGGACCACACGGCATTATCGAAATCGAGTCGAATATATTTTCGATGAATTTCGAAAAGTCGTTGGACATATGTTGTTTAGAATGGTTGGTAGAACTCGTGGTTAAAGGGATGTAAATGTTCACAGATACACCCTGTGTTGACTAGGTAGAAGCATGATTCTATGTAACATTTCGTAATGTCACAGGCCAGGAAAACCATAAAGCTAAATTTATAGTTACTTTATGTGGTCTCACGTTTACTCTTTTCAAACAAAACTTAATAGCTTTCATACATATATAATGTATGTAGTCTTTTTGATCTGACTCCGAGATAGGTAGCTCAAGCACCTATGTTACGGATATCAGAATCAACAGTAGAATTACAAATATATGTATACATATGATACTTTTCTTTTGTAAATACATACTTATAATACATAGGAAATACTCAGACCAATACAAACAAACCTTTTCATGCACACAAATGTTTGTACTGTGCGGGGATCGAACGTTATTGGCCGTGTGGTCCCGGCAGAGTAGAATAGGCCACCTTCACTCTTACCGATGTGTCGTAAAAGGCGACTAAGGTAAAGCTGCTGGCATGATCATCAGCACCCAGAGAAGGAAAACTCTGCATTTATATCTAAACCCTCGCCAACCCGTCTGCCAAGCGTGGTGAGTTTGGCAATTACCCCTAATGTGATTAAGGGAGGCCCGTGCCCCAGCAGTGGGGACTTAAATGGGCTGATGATGATTATGGACCTAAGGCAGCATTCACTACCACTGTTCCAATTGGTCGTCCAAAATATTTGATAACTCACAGAAAACCGGCGTGAAGCAGCACTATACTGTGTTTCGATGCGTGAGTGAGCGTACTGAAGGCCTTATCCAGGGGGAAGGGAGAGTCTAAAAGTTGGCAGCGCACTTGTGACTCCACTGGTGTCGCGGGTGTCCATGGGCGGCGGCAATCGTTTACCATTCGGCGATCCGTCTGCTCGTCATATCAGAGATCTTTCACACCAAACGATTTGTCCGCCGCTGACTGTGAGCATTCTCACTGTCTGCCCCAGTGGGAACGTCGATTCAATTTGTAGTACGCGTTCTCACCAAGCCGATAATACGCTATAGCGTACGTGGCGCGCTATTCGGCATCTGCGTCCGCGCAGCCAATCCGCGTCCGTCGCGCATAGACGCGTAGTAAAATAATCGGCCACTGAGAGTCAGCGACAACGGACGAAAAACTATAATAAAAATGTTTTTTTTAGAATAGCCAGACATTTGGCTACAATCTCACCTGATGGTAAGTGATGATGCGGCCGAGGATGGATCATGCCTGCCTTGTAACAGCCTATTCACTCATTTCTTGATAACGTTCAGATCATAGCGATCAGGGAGCGCATTTGCTACCAAAGAGTTATATTCCTTAGCGGTTCGCAACATCAATGTATATACGTCGCAGCCATTTGGTTAAATTAGCCATCCAATTGGACGCTCAGGGCGTTCATTAAATGCTGGCATCTTATAGGATGCCACCACGGTAATAAATTTTAATCACTTGACTGATTTTAGATCAGTCATTTCGAATGGGTTACCTTTCAATACGCCAAGCTGTTAAGGTGATGGGTAGGGCACACTAGCGACGCCAATCGGTTTTAATGCTTAGCTACTAAACTGGTTCTATTTTAAATCTCTCGGCAAACACCTATACTATTTATTTAATACTTATAGTTAACTGTTTGGTCTGCTTTTGCACTCAAATTTTGGATTACCCTCAAAAGTGGCCGCTTTTGGCGTGAATAAATTTTTCGCGTACAAAAACGGATCCAACATTTTTGCATGGTTATTTAATAAATGGTATAAGTGTTTGCTGAGAGATTGTAACCCCGACTGTTTCAAATAGATCCGGTTTAGTAGCTAAACATTAAAATCGATGGGCGTCGCTAGTGTGCCCTACCCGTCACCTTAAAAGATCTGTATTTCATTTACCTTTTTTACAAACATTTTGTTATTAATTGCGAATGCATAATGAATATGTATGATTAATTAATAAAATGCATTATGAAACAAACATTATTAAAACTTGCCTTTTTATTTGATGAGCATAATTATGTTGATTGCAAAATTATATAACGATTCGTTTGGAACAGTGGTAGTGAACGCTGCCTTTGGTCCAAGGGTTGCGGGTTCGATCACCGCACAGTACAAACATTTGTGTGCATGAACATGTTTGTTTGTATTGGTCTGGGTGTTTCCTATGTATTATAAGTATGTAATTACAAAAGAAAAGTATTATACGTATATATTTGTAATCTCATTGTTGATTCTGATATCCGTAACACAGGTGCTTGAGCTACCTATCTCGGAGTCAGATTAATGTATGTGATGTTGTGAAATATTTATTTATTTATATTATTATTTATATATGAATGGGCGACCATCTGACCCAGTTTAAGATGCTTTTTCGGTAAGGACGAAAATAAAAACATTTATTTTACGCGATAGGTAGCATGCGAGCATACGGATCACCTGATAGTAAGCGATTGTCGCCGCCCATGTACAGACGGCGTCATTTGGAGTTTACACTTGATGGATTTTGTACCGCCCTCATGTCTGAGACACAAGCGCTATTTTTGCACTGCGGGAGTAACTCGACCTGATGCCGTCTGTATATCCGGAACAAGTGGAGTCACAAGTGCGCTGCCAACCTGTAGACTCCCTGTGAGGATAGAGGCTGCGGCAAAGGTTGCGAATATAATGAATTTATTTTCCAAAATGTTACCTACTTATACAGAAATAATTTGAAAAGAAGACAGCGACAGACATATATATACAGGGTGTACCTGAGGACATTTACATCCCTTTAACCACGTGTTCTACCAACCATTCTCTCTCCCTGCGGTCTTTCTTGCCGTGGGGCGAGAGTACGGGCCTCGAGCAGAGGCTCTATACCCGGGCTTCTTCTCCTGGCCCTCCAGGGTCCAGGGTGGTTCGGGTTTGGGCCGCGAGGTCCTCTTTTTTTTTTAGCCAACCAACCAACCATTCTTAACAACTGTTCACAGATACACCCTGTAGTTGTTTCACACAGCACAGATATTAATAAATAAGAGGGTGTTTATTTTACATTAATTTCTTAGCTACCTACACATAAAAATTGTCACACATATATACGCGGCTGGCTTCGGCGAGTTTCAGTATCGCCGGCGCCTGGAGCCAATTCTCGTGCTCGTGACATTGAACCCAATTATCAGGCTCTTGATATGCATTTTCATACGACATATTCTCAAAATATCGCAAGCACGAGAATTGGGCTCCAGGAGTCCAATTCTCGTGCTCTTGATATTTATTTTCATACGACATATATCACTAAAACATAGTTTTTTTGTATGGTTTTCAAGTGATATCCGCCATGTTGACAAACCTCTTGGCAAACACTTGTAGATACTATTTATTAAATAACCATGCACAAATGTTGGGTCCGTTTTTGTACGCGAAAAATTTATTCACGCCAAAAGCGGCTTGTTCTCGAAATGTCACAAGCACGAGAATTGGGCTCCAGGAGTCCAATTCTCGTGCTTGTGATATTTCGAGAACATGGCGGATGTCACCCGAAAACCATACAAAAAAACGATGTTTTAGTGATATATGTCGTATGAA
Organism: Marasmia exigua; assembly: GCA_019059595.1. Taxonomy (NCBI): domain Eukaryota; kingdom Metazoa; phylum Arthropoda; class Insecta; order Lepidoptera; family Crambidae; genus Marasmia; species Marasmia exigua. Next base: position 2,559,245 of record CM032492.1, read on the forward strand.
AATAAATATCATGAGCACGAGAATTGGACTCCTGGAGCCCAATTCTCGTGCTTGTGATATTTTGAGAACATGGCGGATATCACCTAGAGCCCAATTCTCGTGCTTGTGAACTTTTGAAAACCTTGTTAAACTAAATATTATAACGAGCGAAGCGATTGAAAGCCCGTAACGAATGAGAATATACCTGTCACATCCAAGCAAAGGAGACCCACAGCACGTGTGAAAGAGAGGGAAACTCCGAGTCGGTCGAGCTTTAAATTAGGCCTTTTTTATGTGATAGGTGGCAGAAGAGCAGACGGGTCACCTGATGGTAAGCAATTGCCCTCGCCTATGGACACCCGCGACACCAGTGGAGTCACAAGTGCGCTGCAAACCTCTAAACCCCATTCCCCCGGATTGGGCGAAATACAGCACAATGCTGCTTCACGCAACTTTAGGTCGGTATCTGCTTTAGGTCGTAGGTTCAAATCCGAGCAAGCACCGACCGTGGGAAAGCCACGCTTCGGCATGAATGGGCCGGCTCGACCGGAGTGATACCACAGCCTCACAGAAAACCGGCGTGAAGCAGCACTGTGCTGTGTTTCTCTGCGTGAGTGGGGGTACCGGAAGCCCAATATAGGGGAATGGGAGGTTTTAAGCGCCTACTTTAGACGCCACTGGGATTACACGCAGAGATGGTTGATTGACAAATGCCCACGCGTGGGCGAGAGTGGGCGTGTCTGCCTATTTGAATGTTATTATGTCGCGTACAGAGTAGCGCTACGATTTGCGCAAAACCGTCACAGTACGCGGCTTTACGTCCCTTTAGCTTAAGGCGACGGGTAGCCCTAACTAGCGACACCATTCGTTTTTAATTGTTAGCTACTAAACTGGATCTATTTCGGGGTAACAACCTCTCGGCAAACACTTTTTTTTTTTTTTACATTATAGCGGACAAACGAGCAGACGGCACACCTGATGGAAAGTGATCACCGCCGCCCATGAACATCTGCAACACCTGAGGTATCACATATGCGTTGCCGGCTCTTAAGAAAGCTTTAAACTTTTACTATTTGTTCGAAAAATCCGGGAATCAAACCCAGGACCGCGAGATCACGGAGTGGTACTTAAGGTGACGGGTAGGGCACACTAGCGACGCCAATCGATTTTAATTTTTTATAGCTACTAAACCGTATCTATTTTAAACAATTTCAGAATTACAACCTTTCGGCAAACAACTATACTACTTATTAAATACTTATAGTTAACTGTTTGGTCTGCTTTTGCACTCGAATTATGGATTACCGCCAAAAGTGGCCGCTTTTGGCGTGAATAAATTTTTCGCGTACAAAAACGGACGCAACATTTGTGCATGGTTATTTAATAAATAGTATAAGTGTTTGCCAAGAGGTTGTAACCCCGAAAAATTAAAATCGATTGGCGTCGCTAGTGTGCCCTACCCGTCACCTTAACCATGCAAAAATGTTTGGTCCAACGCGTACGCGAAAAATTGATTCACGCCAAAAACGGCCACCTTTGGCGTGAATAAATTTTTCACGTACAAAAACGGCCCCAACATTTGTACATGGTTAATTAATAAATAGTATAAGTGTTTGCCGAGAGGTTGTAATCCTGAAATTGCTTAAAATAGGTCTGGTTTAGTAGCTAAAAATTTAAATCGATTGGCGTCGCTAGTGTGCCCTACCCGTCGCCTTAATCACTACGCTGGCCTAATGCGGATTGGTGATCACAATCCCGAGCTATAGTTCGAAAAAATCCTAAAAATACCCAAGATACACCGTAAAGTGGTGACTCGACAGCGCCGTGGATGGGTTGCACTCTGCGCTTGGGGTCCCGGTTTCATACAACATTTTTACCTGAGTTTTTCTGCTGAGAAATTTAATTGAATTTTAGTATTTAGTAGACACAATTTTGAAAGAAAGAAATAAAAAAAGGGGAAATCCCTTCCCTTTTCAAAAAGGGAATTGTGGGTGCACTTGAGCCCTATAAATATCCTGCGAACGTGGATGATCCTTGAGATCGGCCGGTACCGAATCGGTGGGAGGATTTATTAAAGAGGTGCACATATCAAGTCCAAGGCCATCACACAGACAAACTTTCGCTCCGAGCTCGAACACAATGTCGTTACAACACACATTATGCCAATGCCGTAATCAATGCGCGAACCATCATACAGAAACGTTACCAGATAATAATAATATATACGCCGTGATATAGATATACGCCGTGTGGTCCCCGGCAGAGTAGAATAGGCCACCCTCACTCTTACCGAGGTGTCGTGAAAGGCGACTAAGGTAAAGCTGCCATGATCATCAGCACCCAGAGAAGGAAAACTCTGCATTTATATCAAAACCCTCGCCAACCCGTCTGCCAAGCGTGGTGAGTATGGCAATTACCCCTCATGTGATTGAGGGAGGCCCGTGTCCCAGCAGTGGGGACTTAAATGGGCTGATGATGATGATGATGATGAATAATATCCTCCATCGATTACGGCTACGGCGGCCAATATCAACGATCAGCCACGTACGCAGGATAAGTGCTCAAGTGTGTGTGCAAACACAAGTGCACTCTCTATTCCCTTACACTCATATTCTGATGGGACAACAGCGTGACACGACGTGCTTTCCGATGCATGGGGGTTAAAGGCCGCTGACACTAAGAATTTCTTACCGAAAACATTGATACAAATTTTTGGCCCGACTCGGGGATCGATCGGCACCTCTTGCGCAGAAATGCGACCCACTAACCACTGCGCCACCGAGGCAGTCATGGTGCATCGGCTGGGAAACGAACCCGGGCCGCTCGCGTGGCAGGCAAGCATTCTACCACTGAACAGTCGACAGACGGTCGTGAATTGACAGCATTCTCCAGAAGCCCAATTCTCGGGCTCGTGACATTTCTTTTCATGCGACATATATCACTAAAACAAAGTTTTTTTGTATGGTTTTCAGGTGATATTTGACATGTTTTTTTCATATCGAAATCCCGAGAATTGGGCTCCAGACTTTTTGTACTGTCTAACTCCCGACAAAGTAAATCACAAAAAATAATCAATTTTGACTTTTCCTGGGAAAGTTCGCCTCCACGGCATGCGGCTAAAATGATCTTCTGATTATCTGATTTCTCCCGATATAAATGCTAAAATCCAGAAAAAGTGGTAGAAGCAGCATGCAGATTCGATCTGGCAACACAATGTAACTAGCAGTGGACACTATGATCTAGCAACACTGTGTAAGAAGCAGTGGAAGAAATTAGTTTTTTTTTACGTTTGTTGTAAATATATACCTATCTATTCTATCTAATGTCCTTTACCTGAAGGTTGTCTGGTAGAGATCGCTCCCAGCGACAAGACCGCCTAAATTGTACATTGTATCTCTGTATACCTAGCTTTTAAGTTTTGTATGTTGTGCAATAAAGAGTATCTATCTATCTATCTATATCAATGTATAGGTAATTTTTGCGACAACCGAGCAGGCGAGAATCAACCATCGTCAAACTAACAAAATACTTTAACAGTGGGAGAGCCACGCTTCGGCATGAATGGGCCGGCTCGACCGGAGTAATACCACGCTCTTACAGAAAACCTGCGTGAAGCAGTGCATGCGCTGTGTTTCGTTGCGTGAGTGAGGGTACGTAGGCCAATCCAGGGGAAGGGGGGTTAAAAGGTAAGCAGCGCAATTGTGACAACACTGGTGTTGCAGGTGTCCATGGGCGGCGGTAATCGCTTACCATCAGGTGATCCGTCGGCTCGTCTGCTACCTATATCATAAAAAAATACTTTTTTTTTTTTAATACTTTTATTGTCACCGCGTGTGGTCACCTCCCATGGTGCCATGACGCCCATGATACTTATGCGAGAACAGAGTCCCAGAAACTAAGTTAGTCTATATGGCTGAAACTTTGCCAGCCTTTATGGATGGAAAAAGGTTTATTCCCGCTGTCCACCCTCTGCTTGTCCACCCCGGGTGGACAGTGAAACAATTATTAAAAAAAATCCCTCTGTCCAACCCCTCTTTCAACCAAGAAGGGGTGGACAGCGGGAATTTTTTTAACAATTGTATCACTGTCCACCCGGGGTAGACAATCAGAGGGTGGACAGCGGGAATAAACCATGGAAAATGTACCACGTCTGCCTCATGAAGGTTATCCTAATCCCTTTGTTTATATAACCACCAGAATCCCGAATAAAATTCGTCTTGATTATTCTGCAATGGTTGTCCCAGACTTTGAATGTTCTTATATTTTTTGAAATGCTACAAGTGTTAATGTAACAAAAATTTGCGTATATAATAATAATTCACACCTTCACATTTTTGTTACTTTATTAACTATCTTATTTTGCGACGATTTACTTTTATGAAGATGAAATTAAATTTTCTTTCAAGATCAAAAAAGCGGTTCAAGATTTGAATCCGCCACAATTTTTCGTTTTTGTAAAACACCTACTTACAAACTTAGACTTACCTACCTCAAATCTACTAAAGGTTGCTTAAAACTCTATGGGCATGTAATTGTTCAAATACATAAAATATTTGCTTTTTGGTTAACGCATATCGACGATGATGTGGCAATACCTCCTATCTCACAAGATTTTTCGATAAAATTACTTCTTTATGTCATTGGTGTTAAGGTTGATTATTAATGTCAGTTAATTTGTTAGATAGGAGGTATTGGCACATCAACGTCGATATGTAAATATTTCTTTTTACCAACATTTTATTGTAGCCACCTAGTGAGTAATAGCGGAACTAAATTAAATTTTATAAGCGCCATCTATATAAATTGTGAGAAACTTTCTTAGCTAGAATTTCTGTGCTTTTGGTAACGCCATCTATTAGTGAACCTAAAAACAACTTCCCTAAAACGAGGTAGCGACATCTAGTGAGGAGTAGCATTACTAGATAAAAGATTACATTAGTACATTAAAACGATGTTAGATAGTGCTGTACCACATTTTGATAAATTCTCATTTTTAGTTGTACAAATAGCGCACCGGAGTCAATTGATTTTTGTAATCTGGCTACAGATCTGGATGTTGTAATTCTGTCTTCTAGCACAGAATAAATTAACTTCTAGGAGTGCAAGCTCGGTAGTTCCCATTGCGTCTGCTAGATGTCATTATGCCATTTTACACCGTGCATTCATTTGGTTTTTCTGATTTCCATATAATGTTCAATAATCGTGCGTGACAAATAATATTAATATCGGTAAGAGAATTCACAAGGAGCCATTTACTTATTTAAAATTTGGATTGGTGATTTATCGAAGTCCATGGGCGGCATTAATCACTAACCATCAGGTGAGCCGGGTGAAAGTTTGTGGTAGGGCACACTAGCGACGCCAACTGATTTTAATTTTAGCTACTAAACCGGATCTATTTTAAACAATTTCGGGGTTACAATCTCTCAGCAAACATACTATTTATTAAATAACCATGCACAAATGTTGGGTCCGTTTTTGTACGCGAAAAATTGATTCACGCCAAAAGCGGGCAATTTTTCGGGTGACGGGTAGGGCACACTAGCGACGCCAATCGATTTTAATTCGTAGCTACTAAACCGGATCTATTTTAAACAATTTCGGGGTTACAACCTCTCGGCAAACACTTATACTATTTATTAAATACTTATACTTAACTTTTAGGTCTGCTGTTGTACTCGAAATGTTAATTACCGCCAAAAGCGGCCACTTATGGCGTGAATCAATTTTTCGCGTACAAAAACGGACCCAACATTTGTGCATGGTTATTTAATAAATAGTATGTTTGCCGAGAGATTGTAACCCGGAAATTGTTTAAAATAGATCCGGTTTAGTAGCTACAAATTAAAATCGGTTAGCGTCGCTAGTGTGCCCTACCCGTCACCTTAAGGTGATTCACACCAAAAGTGGCCGCTTTTGGCGCGAATCAATTTACTTTTGATGCTGACTGTAGGTACAACCTGTGCGGATAAAGAATGGGATCATAAATGGCGACGCATCTATTCACTTCTCGCTCGCACACTATTTGCGTCTATACTCGCACTCGTGGGTGTGCGAGCGAGAAGTGAATAGATGCGCCGTCATTTCTGATCCTATTCTTTATCCGCACAGGTTGTACATACATTTTCGTTGGCGGTCGTGGTGCAGTGACCCGAAAAGCCAGTTAAGGCTTCACCTGCTACAAACTGGGCCGCTTACACACAGCTTAACTCTGCACTGTGAACCGCAAAACATCGTTATTAACATATTCTTAACCCCCTGACTTCGACCACCTTATTACAAATCTTCCTCCCTTATGCATTAATCCCTTAAAAGGTCCCTTAAAAGGTACTAAATTAATTAATTAAATGGACTAAATAGCAAACACTTATTTATAAAGCTAAATAAATTTCGTAAGATATGTTTATAATACCTATTACGTAATTATTTAGCTTTAGATTTTTTGTAAGTATAAATAGATAGATAGATACTTTTTATTGCACAAATACAAAACTTAAAAGCTAGGTATATATGTACAAAGGTTGACTGACCGGATGGCGCAATTGGTAGTGACCCTGCCTCTTACGCCAAAAATCCTTTTTAAAAGGCTTTTTTCTTTAAGATTTGCAGGTCGTACAGTTTTGTCGTACGAGGTAGAATGTTTCTTGAGAAACGCACAATGTAGACTGCGAATGGTCCAGAGGGTCCGTTGTAGAATTGTAAACTCGTAAAAATGAAGTATAAAATATTTATTGTATAAAAACAACAACAGGCACGCAAAATGGCAACAGGAGAAGAGAGAGAATCAGAAACAGCATGCGCTATAATTGGCTGGCGCAGTGGCGCCATCCAGTGACATGTATTACAAACTAGCTGTCGGTATGGCAGTATCTGTTTACATATATACCATAAAGTAATTTAATCATCTAGATGATGCAAAATAGCAAAATATTGGGGTGAATGTGACCTCGATATCAATGAAGGGTTAACTCGTGACTCTTTAGACGGTAGATAAGTAAGTACTGATTCCATAAGCTGACACGGATGACATAAAAGTTAGGTAAAAATAATTTTAAAGGGCGCTGACCTAGGCTAACCAGAATTATTATAGGAGCTCTGAAGTTTTTTTTATGTGATAGATGGCAGACGAGCAGACGGGTTACCTGACGTGTCGAGGACACACGCCGAGACTCCAGCATGAAACCTCTGTGCTCATTTTATGGCGCGAAGGAGCGCGCGTTCCATATTCAAAAGTCGCTCGTCTTTTGTTATTTCTGTGAAAATTTAACTTCTTCTCCTGTCACTTATACCTCGCTTGTTTTCTTGTATATTTTTATGGATTAAATTAGTTTATTTTTATTTACAAAGATCTGCCTTATTATTAAAACGCCACACATACGTTCCCGAATCCCGCCGGCATAGGATTGCCGGTTCAGATGTGTGTGATTGATGCCGCCCATAGACAGCCGTAACACCTGTGGAGTCTGCTTACCTTTAAAAAAGCGAAAGTGAGTTTTCAAAGTGAACTTTAGGTCATTAGTGGTGAGAGTACCGACCCACTCCCTGGCGACCTTTATTAGGGAGGACTTCTGGCCGCAGGGAGTCTTCTTTCGGAAGTTTCGAGGACGGCTACCAGCTGACTCTACGCGCCGCACGTATCTAGTAATTTGAAAAAAAATGTGTATTTTATTTTATTATGTATGTATGTTAGACTGTAAGGTATTTATTATATGGCCCAATGAAATATTTTTGAATGTATCTTGTTGCCTGGAATAAACTAATTATTATTATTATTAAACCCCACTTTCCCCCGAATTGGGCCTCCGGTACCCTCACTCACGCAGCGAAACACAGCACAGTACTGCTTCACGCCGGCTGCTACCTATAAAAACAATACCCAAACCGTATCATAAAAAAAAACTCCTTGACATCCGTCCGGTACCAACTATAGACCACATTCTAAAGGCGTTTGTGACGAAAGGTTGCTTATGGTTATTATTGGTGAATTAGGTGATGGTTGCTTCGGTTATTAGATACCTGCATAAGATCCATCGGGAGGAGACACCTTCGTGCCACGCGTGCGGTGGACACGGCGCAACATACACTAGCGGTATGTGCGCCGTGGACGCCGCAACGTGATGCATTGGTGGCGAAGGTCGGCCAGGACCTCTCAATACCTAGCGAAAGCTATACTAGCGAGCGACGAGGCCTGGAAGGCTTTTACAACCTTTAGCGAGCAGGTGATGGCAGCAAAGGAGGCGGCGGAGCGCGAGCGAGAGGCAGATCCTCTCGCCCACTCTCCAAGGCACGGAGGGGGAGGAGACGTCGCCAATATGTGTGTCTCCTTCCTCTCCAAGTAGGGGGTCCACTAGTGCGTGGGGCTGTAACCCCACCACCGGCATTTCACTGACCTCCTCCTACGCCTGGATGGGACGGCTCTACTCTCCTGGCTGTCCCTATTCCCTCCCCCGACTCCGGAAGAAAGTCGTGGTGGCAAGTTTCGTATCATGGCCCACGACTATCTCCCACTATGGACGATGAGGGAGAGTCCCAGGAGTTTTAGTCGGTATGCCTCTGGCCGGCTTCTCGTTAGGAGAAGCCGTCGCCAGAGCAGAGTCCGACATAAACCATCCGTTTACAGACGGATGGGTATGTGTTCTCCTGGGTTATCAAAAAAAAAAGGTGAATTAGGTGACCCCTCTCCCGGCCAAGAGGGGGGAGGAACCGCCTGGCCCGTCGTGTAGGAGGGCACCACCTGTATGATTTACGTCACACAGACCAACTCAGCAACGATCTACATGCAGCGCGCCTAAACGATGGACCGTCTTCTTGCACCGTCGGCACTCTACCCCGACGGCACACCAACAAATACCTTTGAATGTGATGATAACATAAACAATATATATTTAAACTATTTACTTTCTAACAATAAACAGATTTCAACCGTCTGTGTTGGGTCTCATTTCTCCCGCTGCGGCCAAGACACCTTTAGCCGTCACTATGACCAGTCGAGTGAGCCTGCTCGACTGGCAGCGGTCCCCCTCCTACCTAACGTCCTGACTCTTCCCGCTTGCTACCCTGGCCGACCCGGAGGCAAGCTCCCATCATCTTATAACTATTTATTAGGGCAGGGCTAGGGCTCTAGGGACTTAGTGTCTTAGACAAAGGGGCTCTAGGCTCACTAGAGAGCCTTCCTTTTGTTATACGAGTATTCTGTTAGCCGGGACGCGGTGCCTTACAACCATCGCTTCCCGCCGATACACCACCTTGGGAGGGTCATGCTGCTAGGGTTCGCCCTTCTTGAACCTATAACTCCTCCCCAATGAAGGGCGATGAGTGAAAGCCGCTGGGGTTTAGTCGGTATGCCTCTGGCAGGCTTCTCGCTAGGAGAAGCCCCCGCTAGAGGAGAGCTCGACATAACCTTCCTGCTCCCCAACAGACGTCGGCGCATTGCACTCAGGGCCGGCGGCCATTCCCAAACACAATAATAATATTTGACATTCATAAATGTTCTTTATTGAATAAAGACATTTTTGATTTTGAATGTATAAACATTGATTTATATTGATTATTCAATAATTGACAAGATGCAAACCACCTACTATTGTACACCTCGTCCTGCAGTTTATTAGTCTGGATTAAGTAACTACTACTCTTTGTGACCTATGAGGGGAACCTAAGTAGTCATGCTCACTCAAATGTCTCTGAGGTGGTGGCGCTATGTGGCGGGTCATTACATTCCCTCTAATATGGTTGAGTGAAATGATGGCTGACACGTACGTCATACTTGTGAACAGGTGCCACCTTTGGGGACTGGTCTGCTTCGGTTTACCTCATAATATTTATTTTATTATTATTTCCTTTATTTTATTTTGTGTAACAATTAAACTGTATGGCTTGGTATGATGATGACACAACATTGTATGAAAGTTTGGCGATTAAAAAGAGTAACTGGCGAGTTTCTTGCCGGATCTTCTCGACCAGAAACAACTTTCCGAGCCGGTGGTAGAATCGCATTATGTTTATTTATTTCTTTAGTATATTTTATGTATCAACATATATATGTATAAACATGTAAATTATACATAAGTACTTATAAATAGTTTTAAGTCATTAAAATGTATGACGATTTGTAAGTGCTGTATACAAGCCTATGCAAATAAATAAAAAAAAAAAAAAAAAAGGTAAATTAGGCGACCCATCTGCTCGTCTGCCACCTATCACACAAAAGACAAAACAAAAGACCAACGCATCAGCAACACCTTTTAACCGTGGAAGAGCCACGCTTAGGCATAAATGGGCCGGCTCAACCGGGAGTGATACCACGGCCTCACACGCGCTGTGTTTCGCTGCGTGAGTGGGGATACCGGAGGCCCAATCCGGGGGAAAGGGGGGTTTAAAGGTTGGTAGCGCACTTGTGACTTCACAGGTGTCGCGGGTGTCTATGGGTGGCGGGAATCGCTTACCATCAGACGTTCCGTCTGCTCGTCTGCCACCACATAAAAAAAAATCTCTGATTTCGCACATGTTCATGGTTGAGGTAATCTTTATCATCAGGTGATCCGGTTGATAGTTGGTAGCTAGTATAAATAAATCAATACAGGAAATAATAATATCCTCTAACCGATTACGACTACGGCGCCCAATCTCAACGGTCAGCCACATACGCAGGATATTTTATAGTGTTCAAGTGTGTGCGCAAACACAAGTGCACTCTCTAACCCTCATAATCCAATGGGACACCAGCGTGTCACGACCGGAGAGGGATTGGGCCCTGGACCAACGGCTTAACACACGACCGCTGCTGACTCCGGGCTGACACTAAGAATATCTTATGGCGACTGGTGGCCCTAACTAGCGACGCCAATCGATTTAAAAAGATAGGAACTAAACCGGATACCTTTTTAGAAAGAAAGTGTATATTCTTTCTCTCAGAAAGAATATACACTATTTATTTAATACTTCATCGTCAGCCCATTTTAGTCGCCACTGCTGGGGCACGGGCCTCCTTCAATCACATGAGGGGTAATTGCCATACTCACCACGCTTGGCAGACGGGTTGGCGAGGGTTTAGATATAAATGCAGAGTTTTCCTTCTCTGGGTGCTGATGATCATGCCAGCAGCTTTACCTTAGTCGCCTTTTACGACACCTCGGTAAGAGTGAGGGTGGCCTATTCTACTCTGCCGGGACCACACGGCGTATCTAATACTTTTTGATCTGTTTTTTCACTCGAAATTTGGATTAACGCCATAAATGGCTGTTTTTGGCGGTAATTCATATTTCGAGTTCCTACTCGACCACATCCTTGGTCTGCTTCCTAGTAGACCAAAAAGTTAATTATAAGTATTAAATTAATTATTGACCTATGAGGGGAACCTAAGTAGTCATGCTCACTCAAATGTCTCTGAGGTGGTGGCGCTATGTGGCGGGTCATTACATTCCCTCTAATATGGTTGAGTGAAATGATGGCTGACACATACGTCATACTTGTGAACAGGTGCCACCTTTGGGGACTGGTCCGCTTCGGTTTACCTCATATTTAACTTTTAATTTGCTTCATTCTATTTTTTGTTGCATTAGACTGTATAACTTGGTATGAGGATAATAAACCATTGTAAAAAAGTTGGCGATTAAAAAGAGTAACTGGCGAGTTTCTTGCCGGATCTTCTCGACCAGAAACAACTTTCCGAGCCGGTGGTAGAATCGCATTATGTTTATTTACTTTCTTTAGTATATTTTATGTATCAATATATATGTATTAACATGTAAATTATTACATAAGTACTTATAAATAGTTTTAAATCATTCAAATGTATGACGATTTGTAAGTGCTGTGTACAAGCCTAAGCAAATAAAGAATTATTTGATTTTCATTTTGATTGATTTTGAAATAGTGTAAGTTCTTTTCGAGATGCTCGAACTTCGAAATTGTTGAAATGATATCCGGTTTAGACGCTTAGTCCCTTAGGTTCAAAATTGTTTGACCCGACCCGGGGATCGAACCCGAGACCTCTTACGCAGCCGTCGCTTTAAAAGTGCGGCCCACTAACCACTGCGCCACTGAGGCAGTCATCAATGTCAGGAAATACCGCTGCAGTATCATACTAAAAAAACACGCGCCAAAACATCCGTGCCGGTACCCATCTGTAGGCCATAGCCTATTGCGTCCCGTTAGCCTACAAACTTACGGCGATTATGTGACGAAACAGTTGCGTACGGTTATTATAGCGAGGGAAACGCGTGCGATAGTGAAAGTGGTCGCGCTTCATCTGCGTAGAGCTGTCGGTGCGCGCGCGCATGTCGATGGCGAAAGAGGAAAAAACGACCGACAAAGGATGTGGTCGAAATGTTGGTGGTGAAAGAGGAAAAATCGATCATTCATTGGAAAGTATGAACGAAATCTTTATGGTGAAAGAGGTGTTCCTCGAAATGTTGACGGTGAAAGATGTTGGTGGTGAAAGAGGAAAAACTGATCATTCATAGGAAAGTATGATCGAAATGTTTATGGTGAAAGAGGTGTTCCTCGAAATGTCGACGATGAAAGAGGAAAAAACGATCGTCACAGAAAAATAGTATCGAAATGAATGAATGAATTTACTTATATTGCAGTCAAAATAAAGTATGAAAAGTTAAGACTAGTTATTACAGGATATGTTCAACAAAGGCAGCCTTATCACTACGAGCTATCTCTTCCAGACAGCCTTTGGGAAAAAAGACACTTGATGAAGGTGTAGAGCAGTGCAATCTTAATATTTATATACTTACACAGAAAGTTTAAATATTAATACAAAAATAAAATTTGAATACGCTAATACTTACCTACACAAAATAACATAAACTACTTAGGTACATATAAATATGATTAAATATCTATTAATGTTGATGGTGAAAGAAGAAAATCTGACTGAAGTGATAGGTGACAGACACGCAGAAGGATTACAAGTTGGCTATTTTTCGCGTACGCGTTGGACCCAACATTTTTGCATGGTTATTTAATAAATTGTATAAGTGGAGCGTGCTATGCTTGGAGTCTCTCTGGTGGGCAATTCGTAACGAGGTTATTCGTCACGTCAGAGAGCCGTCAGAGAACTAAAGTCATGGACATTGCACGCAGGATCAGCACGCTGAACTCGAGATGGGCCATGTTTCTAGACGCACTGATAAAACATGGAGTCGACACGTACTGGAGTGGAGCGGTCGACACGTGGGGAAACGCAGTGTTGGACGCCCTGCGGCGCGATGGACGGACGATTTGAGAAAGATGGCTGGTGTGAGCTGGATGCGGACCGCTCAGGACCGGGTTGGTTGACGCTCTTTGGGGGAGACCTACGTTCAGCAGTGGACGGCGATAGGCTGGTTGATTGAATTGATTGATTGATAAGTGTATGCCGAGAGGTTGTAGCCCCAAAATTGTTTAAAATAGATCCGGTTTAGTAGATAAAATTAGAATCGATTAGCGTCGCTTGTGTGCCCTACCCGTCACCTTAAAACATGATCTAAAGTTATTACTGTACTAAAGTGCATGTCATCCTGTTCCAACACGCAATATTAAAACGGGCTAGCCAGATCTTTGTTCCGGGAAAGAAAGAAAGAAGGAAAAAAAATATTTTGGACTCACTAAACTACATACGAGTTCAACATTAGTTGTTACAAAAGAACAAACAAACAAAAAAAATAGATACAGAAAAAAAGAAAACAAAACAAAGGAAAAGGTACAAATAACTAGGCAGTGCATATACATATATTGTGAGTTGTGACCTCCAACATAAATGGCCCCCACTCAGCCTATGTCATGACCCTAAAAAAGGTAATGACGTTGATTTCCAGTAGGGCCAGCTGAGTGAGTGCCACGGACGTCAGCCTTGTGTGTCTTGTGTACCTATATATGTAGGATTGGTGATCGGTAGATGCATGATAAGGAACGTGTAAGAAATCGATGTTTGAATTATAAGAATGACGTGCGAGAGTGAGATAGACGACGTATGGCCGACGACTGTGAAAGGCGTAAAGACGATTATATTATATAAGCTTTTATTCCCGAAACCTGGGTGTATTATTTATTCTGTTCCACATGTATAATAAGGGGGAGGGAACTAGAATTTTAGTTCCGTGTTTAATCGCGGGACTTTCTTCGTGACTTTCTTTCTTTCGTGGTATTCTTTATTCGTGCAAGTGCCTGTGCATCATCATGAGCATCATCTGTAGACTTTTTTGTCTTATCCGCATTGAATGAATGAATGAATGAAGTTTATTGTATATCTATATAAATTTAGGTACATAATTAGCAGATGCATTTGCTTTGGCGGAAAAACCAGCTCAATTTACGCAGGAATAATACTATGTCAACAAAATTAAATTAAAATATCTAACTTACATTTACAACATTACAAATTGATAATAATATTAATGTCAACAAAATTTTATAATAACTAAAAATTAATTATTCTTGTGCTCTAGAAAATCCTTGACACTGTAATAACAATATTCCAATAGCCATGCCTTAACACATTTTTTGAACATGTTTACTTTCTACTATTCATGTCGGTCTCTTTAAAGTAATCCGGTAACTTGTTATATATATCGACACACATTATAATAGAATTTCTTGAACACAATGTCAGTTTTACTGGGGGTCTAAACAATTTGTACAAATATTGTGACCGAATTCGTCTGTGAGTTACATCACGCTTATTCTTAAAAAGGTATTAATGTTTATATACAAATAGGCATATTTCATATATAAACAAACAAGGCAATGAAAGTATACTATATTTTTTAAATAGTGGTTGGCACGAATCCGTTTTCTTAATACCAAACATAGCCCGAATACACCTTTTTTTGTATTATAAATAGGTTTTGTAATTCTACAGAATCCCCATAGAACAATTCCATATCGCATTGTGATTTCGATAAGTTTTTCTCGATAGATCGTAAAGTGATAGTATATCGACATGCGCCGCACGCGCAGCCCGCGGACCGGTCGCGCTGACGCAACAGTTACGCGGCGGGTTAGGAAAGCCGCGATTCGGCACATTTGTTCCGCCATTTGCGAAAAACATCAAACAGACCTCCATACATAGTAATCAGTAGGGCTTAATGTAAAAAGTTAAAGTGTGCGAATCGATGATCGGAATCTATACAGGGTGTATCGGTAAACGTACATCCCTTTAAGGCGACGGGTAGCCCTAACTAGCGACACCAATCGATTTGAATTTTTAGCTACAAATAGATCCTATTGACTGACCGGATGGCGCAATTGGTAGTGATCCTGCCTCTCACGCCTAAAGGTCGTGGGTTCGATCCCCACCCTGGACAAACATTCGTGCGATGAACACTTGTGTTTGTTCGGTGTCTGGGTGTAATATATGTATTTAAGTATATATTTGTGTTCCTCTGTTGTCTGATATCTGTAACGCAAGTGCTTAAGCTACTTAGTACGGAATCAGGTCAACGTAAGAGATGTTGTGAGAATTATTATTATTATTTGAAACAATTTCGGGGTCAAAACCACTCGTCAAACACTTATACTATTTATTAAATAACCATGCACAAATGTTGGGCCCAACGCGTACGCGAAAAATTGATTACCGCCAAAAGCAGCCACTTTTAGCGTGAATCAATTTTTCGCATACAAAAACGGACTCAACATTTGTGTATTGTTATTTAATAAATAGTATAAGTGTTTGCCGAGAAGTTGTAACCCCGAAATTGTTTAAAATAGATCCGGTTTAGTAGCTTAAAAATAAAATCGATTGGCGTCGCTAGTGTGCCCTACCCGTCACCTTAACAAGTACAAACCCTGTGCTAGGCCGTTACTGACGGAAACAAACACCGATACTGTTAGTGTAGTGTGTCGGAGTAGCTTCACTGACAATTAATCTAGTGGCGAATTATTGCTAAGATTGTGCGGGACTCCGAAAATCAGGGGCGTCTTCACCTATAGAGCAGAGGCTGCGGTGCACCCGGGCGCCGAAAGTTAGATGGCGCCGAGAGCCCCTCGATACACATAGAGCCTCTACTGTAACGCTCCGCAAGGAGCGGGCGCGAGTACTCATCGTTCTCCTCGTCTTAGCGTATGATTTCCAGTTGCGTCCAATGCTGTCGTTTCGAAGCCCTGGGTACGCTTGGACCATCATATATTATTCGGGATGTCTGATAATTACAAACACAAGTGGTCCACAAGTTAAAGGTCGCTCAGCGGGCTATGGAACGAGCAATGCTCGGCGTCTCTCTCCGAGATCGAATCCGAAATGAGGTGATCCGGCAGAGAACCAAAGTCATCGACATTGCTCACCGGATTAGCAAGCTTAAGTGGCAGTGGGCTGGCCATATTAGCCGCAGAACCGACAACCGATGGGGTAAACGAGTTCTAGAGTGGAGACCGCGTCTTGGCAAACGTAATGTAGGACGCCCTCTGGCTAGGTGGGGGGACGATCTGCGCAGGATGGCTGGCAAGAGCTGGATGCGAGAAGCCATGGATAGATCACAGTGGCGAACAATTGGAGAGGCCTACGTCCAGCAGTGGACTGCGATAGGCTGATGATGATGATGATGATGATGATAATTACAATGAAGCGACTGCCCAAAGCTAATCGAACATATCCCGCCACCAACCCATGGTCCTTCCTACCGTCTCGGTATACGGACCAAATCTTGGGAAACGCTCACCAGGTACATGCTCTGGCACCCCAGGGCGATTCTTCACTCCCTACAAATTCTATGTCCTGTCCCTTCTTATTGTCACTTCTCCCCAAATAGGGCGTGAAACACCACAACACAAGCGACTCACACTCGGGCATTTCCTCATCAATTATTAAACTACTTCCTATTTAATGACGACTCGTTTGGTACAGTGGTAGTGAACGCTGCCTTTGATCCAGGGGTTGCGGGTTCGATCTCCGCACAGTACAAACATTTGTGTGCATGAACATGTCTGTTTGTATTGGTCTGGGTGTTTTCTATGTATTATAAGTATGTATTTACAAAAGAAAAGTATTTTATGAATATATTTGTATACCCACTGTTGATTCTGATATCCTTATATCAGAATCAACAGTTGGGCTTGAGCTACCTATCTCGGAGTCAGATCAATGTATGTGATGTTGTGAAATATTTAAAATATATTTATCTATATTTCAAGCCTTTTAGGAGCAAATGCACGCAACCGACGACAACCTTTTTCGGATTGTACCATCTCTTGATATACAGGTCCCATTTTGCTCCTGTACCAGTCGTTCAGAATCTGTCTCTTCAGCTAGTTGCATTTTGAAACAAGATCCAGGTTATTGATAGCTCCCAAGCGATACTTAGGCTAGAGCCGCTCCTGCCGAAGATTCACAGCCCGGCCCCAGCAGACGAAGCCGTGCTCCGCCAGTCCACTCGTGACCTCGGCTGCTGTAGCGTAGCCGAAACGTCGAGCAAAATATGTGAGTACACAATGTTGTATCACATTTTGGGTCGCTGAGCCATCGGAGTAAGTGTGTAAGTAGTCTCGTTTCGTCGGTCAACGTTCTGTTATTGTGTAACACAAATTAAGAGTAACCTTGAGAATATACTTTCACCGACATTTATGTGTCAATCGGTTTGCGGGAACATTCGCGTGGTTCGACTCGCATGCTTTTGAGATTATATCTTTTTCATCCTACCGTGGGAGAGTGACGCTTTGGCATGAATTGGCCAGCTTAAGTAGCGCCTGCTCTGAGATTTTCCGAATGAGAGGTCTCAGAGAAAAATAGCACCTGCGCTGAGATTCGCTGATTGAGAGGTCTTAAAGAAAACCTTCTGCAGAATTGACCATCTCGACGGTCTCTCGGTTTTCAACAGTTGCGTGCGTTTGCACACAAAAGGCTTAACATTAGGAAGGAGATTGATTGATGTGGAACTGCCCGAGCGCGAGTCGCTTGTGTTGTGGTGTTTCACGCCCCATTTGGGGAGAAGTGACATTGAGATGGGACACAGACACAGACTTTGTAGGGAGTGAAGAAACGCACCGGGGAAAGAGTCCTTAGCAAGTACCTGGTGAGCGTCTCCCAAGATTCAGTCCGTATGCCGAGACGGTAGGAAGGACAATGGGCTGGTGGAGGGACTGTGTCTAGGTCTTAAAGAAAAATAGCGCCTACGCTGAGATTCACCGAATGAGAGTTCTTAGAGAAAATAGCGCCTGCGCTGAGATCAGTTGAATGAGTGGTCTCAGAAAAAATAGCGCCTGGTCTTTGATTCGCTAAATTAGAGATCTCAGAGAAAATGGTGCCTGTTCTGGGATTCGCCGAATGAGTGGTCTCAGAGAAAAAATAGCGCTTGCTCTGAGATTCGCCGAATGAGAGGTTTTTTTTATATGAGTGGTGGCAGACGAGCAGACGGATCACCTGATGGTAAGCAATTCCGCCGCCCATGGACACCTGCAACACCAGTGGAGTCACAAGTGCGCTGCCAGCCTTTTCCCCTTCCCCCCCATTGGGACTCAGGTAACCTCACTCACACGGCGAAACACAGCGCAGGCGCTGCTTCACGCCGGTCTTCTGTGAGGCAGTGGTATCACTCCGGTCGAGCCGGCCCATTTATGCCTAAGCGTGGCTCTCCCACATTAAGCGTGGGTCTCAGAGAAAATAGCGCCTGCTCTGGGATTCGCTGAATGAGAGGTCTCAGAGAAAAACAACGACTGCGCTGAGATTCGCCGATTGAGAGGTCCTAGGGGAGGTACAAAAGATCCCTTAGGGGATCGTGCCCCATGAAAAACACCGCCTTCAAAAACCACATACCTACTAAATATGGTTTTCCGGGCGGTTTTTTCCCATGAAAAATTTTTCGAGCTTTTTAGTGTCATATTTTTGGCACCCCCCTCCCCCTCCCTTTTGCAGCCCTGCCAAATAAATAACAAACTAATTGTGAGTACAGTATTGAAAGAGTTCTCTTTTAACTCCTTACCGTTGAGGAGTTGACCTTTCATCGTTCGCAGAGTTACAAAATTAATAAAATAAAGGAGCAAATACTAGTGTAGCTTTGAAAAAAGATACAAAAACATTACGTGTGCCTTTAAAATTTGTGGGTTTCCCTCAATTTTTCCAGGATCACATCATTTGATATCCTTATCATGGTACCATCGTCATCGTCATCGTCAGCCCATTTAAGTCCCCACTGCTGGGGCACGGGCCCCCCTTAATCACATGAGGGGTAATTGCCATACTCACCACGCTTGGCAGACGGGCTGGCGAGGGTTTTGGTATAAATGCAGAGTTTTCCTTCTGCTGTGAGTGCTGATGATCATGCCAGCAACTTTACCTTAGTCGCCTACTATCACTACACCTCGGTAAGAGTGAGGGTGGCCTATTCTACTCTGCCGGGGACCATGGTACCATTCCGGGACTATATATTTTCCAACTTAAAAAAATATCTAAATCGGTTCATAAATGGCAAAGTAGGTAATCGGCGTACAAACATAAAAAAATGTATACGCGTCGAATTGAGAACCTCCTCCTTTTTTTGAAGTCGGTTAAAATGGCCCCTAACAATATAAGAAGATACCATCAGGTAACCCGCTTGCTCGTTTGTTGATTCTAGCACTAAAATGCGGTCCCGTCTGTAAATTAGCCACGTGTGTTTTCGGTACACATACCGCCTCTACTTAAGGTGACGGGTAGGGCACACTAGATTTAAATTTTTAGCTAACCGGATGTATTTTCAACAATTTCGGGATTACAATCTCTCGGCAAACACTTATACTATTTATTAAATAACCATGCACAAATGCGGAGCCAACATTTCTACGCGATAAATTGATTCACGCTAAAAGTGGCCGCTTTTGGCGGTAATACATTTTTCGCGTACAAAAACTGACCCAACATTTGTGCATGGTTATTTAATAAATAGTATAAATGTTTGCCGAGAGGTTGTAATCCCGAAATTGTTTAAAATACATCCGGTTTAGTAGCTAACATTTAAACGAATGGTGTCGCCTTAAGGTGACGGGTAGGGCACACTAGCGACGCCAATCGATTTTAATTTTCAAATCAATTTTTCGCGGACGCGTTGGCCCCAACATTTGTGCATGGTTATTTAACAATAATATCTGTGGTAAATGGACTGTATATAATCTTAATAATGTATAATAGATCGCTGGTTATAAGATGCTGATAAAAGTACTAATACCATCAAAATGGTGTATTCACAGGAAGGTGACGGGTAGGGCACACTAGCGACTTGAATTGTTAGCAACTAGAATAGGCCGAGTAGAACAGGCCACCCTCACTCTTACCGAGGTGTCGTAAAAGGCGACTAAGGTAAAGCTGCTGGCATGATCATCAGCACCCAGAGAAGGAAAACTCTGCATTTATATCAAAACCCTCGCCAACCCGTCTGCCAAGCGTGGTGAGTATGGCAATTACCCCTCATGTGATTGAGGGAGGCCCGTGCCCCAGCAGTGGGGACTTAAATGGGCTGACGATGTTAGCAACTAAACCGGATATATCTTTTTAACAATTTCACGCTCCGAAATTGTTTAAAATAGATCCAGTTTAGTAGTTAACAAATTAAATCGATTGGTGTCGCTAGTTAAGGCTACCTGTCGCCGTAACAAAAACAATCATATATAAATTGTGAATTTAAAAAACCCCCGACGGTGGATCTTGGATTTGAAATTTGTCACAATATATATATTCTGCTACTCAAGCCCTTTTATATGATACCCATATTGTGGGAGTTGTGTTAAAACGTACAATCCATATCTTTGTGACGGCGGCCATCTTGGATCGATTTTTATCTAACATAGCTAAAACACTCCCCCTTATTCATTTTTCAAACAAAAAAACAAAATCCAAATCGGTTCATTTGTTCGAGAGCTACGATGCCATAGACAGACACACACACACACAGACACGTCAAACTTATAACACCCCGTCCTTTTTGCGTCGGGGGTTAAAAACAAAAAAAAACTATCAAATCCAGTAAAAAAATTAAAAACATAAACAATACAAAAGAGGCTGGTCCAGCCGTCGATCCTTAACAATATCTTGAGGAACAGAAATGGAGGACCCGTCCACACTCGGTTCCCCATATGTTTTCACCCAACCACAGCTGAAAGTACAATGTGTTGTCCAGTGAGAGCCCAGGCGTCGCTCGGTAGCGACGCTCGTTCGGATATGAACCAGTGCTAACGGAACACTTTTTGCTAAGGCCGTTTCCCCATATTGGAGGTGAGTTCGTGTTTTCAAAAAAAAAAAGAAGAAAAAAAACGTGTTTTTTTTAGGAAAAAATTTTTTGTGTTTTTTTTGTAACATTTTTTTTGTGTTTTTTTTTTGTGGAAAGTGAGTGCTTTTGAGGAGCTGTTGGATTTTTTATGAGTGTATTGGAAAATGGTAATTTAAAAAAAATAAGAAAAATATTGGTCTTCGAAATAAATAATAATCAATAGTAAAAACAAGCGGTTCGTGTATAAACTGTGGTAAATTTTAAAATGCAATTAAAAAACGTAAGTAGCTTATTAAAAGCGTGTTCTGTAATATTTATTAAAAATTAATAAAAACTATATAAAAAAAACTAACAAAAAATGAATATAATTAAAAATACTAACATTAGCCATTGCAATCATAATATTATTTATTTAATTCACAATAAATTGTAAAATTACATGTATAACAATAGTTTTCAAGAGCTTTCCCTAAGGTGACGGGTACTAAACCGGATCTATTTTAAACAATTTCGCGGTTACAACCTCTCGGCAAACACTTATACTTATAGTTAACTGTGTTGTCTGCAGAACACTCAAATTTAGTTAACTGTTTGGTCTGCTTTTGCACTCAAATTTTGGATTACCGCCGAAAGTGGCCGCTTTTGGCGTGAATCAATTTTTCGCTTACGAAAACCTTTTGGCGTGAATCAATTTTTCGCTTACAAAAACGGACCCAAAATTTGTGCATTGTTATTTAACCGTATCTATTTTAAACAATTTCGGGGTTACAATCTCTCTGAAAACACTTAAGCTATTTATTTAATACTTATACTTAACTTTAAGGTCTGCTTTTGTACTCTAAATTTGAATTTACCACCAAAAACGGCCACTTTTGGTGTGCATCAATTTTACGCGTACAAAAAGGAACCCAACACTTGTGCATGGTTATTTGATAAATAGTATAAGTGTTTGCCGAGAGGTTGTATCCCCAAAATTTTTTAAAATAGATCCGGTTTAGAAGCTAAAAATTAAAATCGATTAGCGTCGCTAGTGTGCTCTACCCGTCACCTTAAGAAGCATTCATATGATTAAATTAAAATCTGTCAATACAAAGAAAGATAGGTACCTAAGTACTAAATCATGAACTAATTATATAATTAGTCCATGGTACTAAAGACTGCCTAAGGTAATCGAACGTGCGCATTATGTAATGGACAAGATGTCGTATTTCTACCAAGAGCTCGGCGGTTAGGATATTTTTATTTTAATTTGATAGGTTGCAAATGAGAAGACGGATCGCCTGTTGGTAAGCGATTTCCGCCGCCCATAGACACGCGCAACACCAGTGGAGTCACAGTGCGCTGCAAACCTTTAAACCTCCCTTTCCCCGGACTGGGCCACCGGTACCCTCACTCACGCATCGAAACACAGCACAGTGCTGCTTCACGCCGGTTTTCTGTGAAGCCGTGGTATCACTCCGATCGAGCCGGCCCATTCATGCCGAAGCGTAGCATCATGAGGAAACCAGAGGGCCTAATTTAAAGCTGACGTTACGATCTGATCGCCCGTACGCCCTGTTGGTCTAGTGCTTTAAAAGTACAGATCGTGATCTCAGGGTCCTGGGTTCAGTTCCCGGGTCGAGCGAAAAGTATGTTTCGAATTTTTCAGACATTGCTTGAGTTTGTGATCACCAATTTGCATTAGGCAAGCGTGGTGATCTGTAACCGGCGTTTCAGGGGCTTATCAGAAAACCGATCGATGGTAAAATGGATAAGTCGATTGGTGGAATCCATCGATTGGTTAGTCGAATCAGTCAATTAAACCATTTTTTTTTGACTCGGAGAAAATGCTGCCGGCTCAAAAGGAGCCGACGTCGGCGCCGGTAGTCAACGCCGCCTTTTGCACACCCGGAAGCTGGGAGTCAGCCGGGTAGTGGGGGCTCTCCCCTGGGGTGCTCCCAGAGGCATACCCAGTGAAAACTCCGAGACCTTTTCCAAATATTGCCCGGAAAATTCCGAACTCGAGGGATTCCGCCGCGAACCGTTCTAGGCTAGGAGGCACGCCAGTACGGCCTTTCGTCCAAAGTACCCAGGGCCTCTCACGGAACGCCAAACACCGCCCCCCCGAATGGCACCCACACTGCTGGCTGCAATAATAAAAAAAAAATAAAAAAAAATATATTTCAAATAAGTTATGTCTAATACAACTTTTGATCAATAAATCTAAAATAATAGTAACACATATCTAACATTTTGCCTGAACTAGGGTGACCTGTGTTTCAGGCTAAAATAGGTCTTAGAAACTTTAATCATATAAGCAATAAATTACAACTTAAACTTAATCTTACTCTACGCTTACAATTAAAATTAGGTAATAGTTATTTGGGGACAATGAGTAATTTCTCTGTATCATCGTAGGACAACTTCAGGAGCACCTCCTAAAGGTGTTTTTTAGCGCAGGTATAGGTCAGTGGATATATAGTGTCTATGGCGTTAAGTCTATTATAGAGAAGTGGGCCCAAGAACACGTAAAACGGCAAGAAAAGCACGCTTCATTAGAGAATTATGAGAGCAAACTTTATCTTTCCTTCTTTTGTTAGTAGATTCAGTGCTGTATGAAAGCGCGGTGTGCTGTTTAAGAACGGTGTTCATTATAAATAACTGTCTTACTGTTAGAACCTTACAATTTGTATATAAAAGTGCAGTGGGATACAGGAAAGGGCGGTTTGTGGCGACTTTATGCAATACAAACACCACCGGGAGGAGGCCTACGGATACCCTTCCCCAACCATACACTGCTGGCTGCAGTGCAGGCTTCAAACCGAAGCCGCCTCAAGACCCAACTCTGCTGGTTGCGGAGCCGGGAAAATTGGCACACCGTCCAACAACTGAGCCATCTTTACTCTTTGCCAGCAGTGGTACTTTAAGCCCAAGCAGGTTTTAAGTTTATATCGAGCTCAGGTTCGCTCCTGCTTGGAGTACTGCTGTCACCTCTGGGACGGATCTGCCCGGTATCAGTTAGACGCTCTGGACTCAATAGAGCGACGTGCGAAGAAGCTCATCGATGATGACACACTCTCCGAAGCTGGCCTGCAGAGCCTGGACCACCGTCGACGAGTGGCATGCCTCTCGGTCTTCTACCGGATTCATTTCGGGGAGTGTGCGGAGGTTCTACATAATTTGTTCCCCCCCAGCCCATTCAATCATCGGACGACAAGGCGCGGCGAGTGCTTTCATCCTTATGTGGTAGTATGTGTGGTGTTTCCCCTTATCCGCACGAAGCGATTTTGCTTCCACATTTATAATGCGGACGGCTAAGGAATGGAACTCTCTGCCGAGATCTGGTTTTCCTGACATCTTTTAGGCAAACGCGTATTATCCTAGACCTCATCGTCGCTTTCCATCATTGCGTTCGATCGGTGCGATTGTGGTCAAGCGTTGGCTTATTGACCAAAAAAAAAAAAACTTGGCTAGACAACCCAGCGTCGGACCCCGAACAAGGCCTTTCGGCCACTGCGCCCGAATGCGCTCAACTCCGATGGAGCCCACGTCAAAACGTTGTCACTCGTAGCGTGACAAAACAAAAAAGGCCACAGGAGAGGGGTTTTTTTTTTACTGTAGATAGGTAAGCGTTTGACCATATTTCACCTGATGGCAAGTAATAATATGGTCTAAGATGTAGCACGATTACCTAGAAGATACCTATTCACTCGCGCTTTGAAAACCCCCTAATTGTAGCCTCTAGGGAACACCTCCTCAGGCAACTGATTCCACTGTTTCGCAGTACGAATAAGGAAACAGGATTCAATCCTCTTTGTGCGGACTTATGGTATTTCTACCATGTGCCGGTGTCGCTTGAGGGTCCGCCTGGTGGAGTAGTGGAAGAACGGAGGAGGGGTTTCCTCCTCAAACCGTGAGGCCGGTCCTAGGCTCCGAAAGGCTCAACTGGGGGTCGACGGAACGACTCTAGGAGCCCTCCCGTGTGTGTGCAGCTGTTAGCCGCCGGGTAGCAAATGGGCGATGCCGATTACTACCCGCCGTTGCCCAGGGACGCCAGGACCCTTTCGGTAGCAGCTCCAAACAGATCAGAAAAATACCATTTCCAGATTAGACTCATAGAAATTTAAGAAAAATAATTCCAGATTTTTTAGCCATATATTTATGGAGAAAAATAAATGTAAAAGTCCTCCTGTGACGTCATCACATCAATACAAATTAATAACGCTTTTGCTCGTGTTAAGTTAAAAAAAAGTAAAATCTCTGATTATAAAATGACAAGATAAAATAATGACAGTGACAGTTATTGGGCAGATAATACCGACACCACAATACGTCGAGCCTCAGGACTACATCACTTACGGCATAATAATTAATAATTTAAAAAAAATATATTTCAATAAAAAGACACATTTAATGATTACTACAAAATATGGGTCATCTTTTTTCTCTTTCTTTATTCGAAAAGCGTATAAAAATGCGTGCGTGTTAGCCGTGTGGTCCCCGGCAGAGTAGAATAGGCCGACACTCTTACTGAGGTGTCGTAAAAGGCGACTAAGGTAAAGCTGCTGTCATGATCATCAGCACCCAGAGAAGGAAAACTGTGCATTTATATCAAAACCCTCGCCAACCCGTCTGCCAAGCGTGGTGAGTATGGCAATTACCCCTCATGTGATTGAGGGAGGCCCGTGCCCCAGCAGTGGGGACTTAAATGGGCTGATGATGATGTATAAAAATGCGAATATATTTTTTTGTCGTATTGTCCATTCTTCCTTGACATTGGCAAACTAAATAATTAGTACAATGCATACTAAAACAAATAAGTAAATTATTGCAGCAGCTGGCAATACCAGCATTGATCAGCCGAGGCACTCATAGGTCCTTATACGCGAGGCTTTATACAAGGAGTTTTCTCAGATAATGCGAGGAAATTAAAAAAAAAGTATGATTTATAGGTACAATACAAGTACCTACAATGGAATGACTAACCGTTTAACCGTAGGAGTGCCACGCTTCGGCATGATTGGGCCGGCTCGACCAGAGTGATACCACGGCCCTACAGAAAACCGGCGTGAAGCAGCACTGTGTGTGTTTTGCTGTTAGTGAAGGTACCGGAGGCCCAATCCGGGGTAAAGGAGGGTTAAAAGGTTGGCAGCGCATTTGTGACTCCACTGGTGTCGAAGGTAACTCGTCAAAATGGTTGTTGTGCAGTTTTTACTTGCGAACGACGATCAGAAAAATCTAATTTATCTTTCTTATCAAACAAGTATTTTTTTAATAAAATAAACGTTATTTCACAGAATAATACCATTTTTCATCTACATATTTTGTGACAGATATAACCCCAAAAGACAATAGGCGATATCGTGGTACGTTGACACGATCTTTCAAGATATTGATTAGTGTTGTGACAATGCTAGAAAGAATGAATAATTAACAATGACTAAGAAATTATTAGTCATCATCATCAGCCCATTTAAGTCCCCACTGCTGGGGCACGGGCCTCCCTCAATCACATGAGGGGTAATTGCCATACTCACCACGCTTGGCAGACGGGTTTGCGAGGGTTTTGATATAAATGCAGAGTTTTCCTTCTCTGGGTGCTGATGATCATGCCAGCAGCTTTACCTTAGTCGCCTTTTACGACACCTCGGTAAGAGTGAGGGTGGCCTATTCTACTCTGCCGGGGACCACACGGCCTTGATAAATACAATAAACAACAATAAAAGTTATCCCGGCTCATTTGCTGGTTATTGAAGAGTCACTTCGGTTTCCTTAAGATTCCATCATCAGATCCTGACATTGTGACAGGCAGGAGTACATTCTTTCAAACAAAAAAATATTCATATTACATTTTTACTAAAATAAACAGCTGACACTGTATAGATAGATATACTTTACTGCAGAAAATAGACAACTTAAAAAATAGGCATTACACAAACGTATTTAAATGGCTGTATGACTGTTTCAAGAATCCAACCCTTTCACCATCCTGGTGACCGCCATCCTGGTGACCATATGGAAAGGGCTATGCTCGGAGTATCTCTGAAGGACCACATCAGAAATGATGTAATCCGACAGAGAACCAGAGTCACCGACATAGCCCACCAAATTAGCAAACTGAAGTGGCAGTGGGCTGGTCATATTAGCCGCAGAACTGACAGCCGTAGGAGCCGTAAAGTCCTTGAGTGGAGACCGCGACTCGGTAAGCGTAGTGTAGGACGCCCTGCGACAAGATGGGATGATGACATTCGAAGGCTGGCTGATGTGGGCTGGATGAGAGTGGCCGAAAATCGGGAGCAGTGGCGTGCATTAGGGGAGACCTATGTCCAGCAGTGGACGAATGTGGGTTGCTGATGATAATGATGATGATGATCTGCATTATCGCTGCTGTGAACAAGTGATTCATCAATATTCGTAAACAAAAATCTTCATTTCATGTTTATTCATTATTCATATCTAGACATAGGCCTGCTGGACATAGGCCTCCCCCAATATTCTCCACACAGATCGGTCCCGTGCCGCCCGCATCCAATAGATTCCCGCAACCTTCACCAAATCGTCGGTCCACTTTGTGGGGGGCGCCACGGCTGCGGCTTTCTTACAATGTATCGACTATGTATCGAATATATTGCTGTAGAAGACTTAATTGATTGACCAAAGGATTGCATGCCTCAAGTGGCAATGGGCAGGGCACATAGCGAGGAGAACAGAAGGCCGTTGGGGCGGAAAGGTCATCGAGTGGAGGCCACGTACAGGAAGCCGCAGCCGTGACACCCCCAACAAGGTGGACCGACGATCTGATGAAGATCGCGGGAATCCATTGGATGCGGGCGGCACAGGACCGATCTGTGAGAGAACATTGAGTGAGGCCTATATCCGCAGTGGACGTCTATTGGCTGAAATGATGATGAGAAGAATTAATATTAATCGCAATTTAAGAAATATGTTGCCGTGTGGTCCCAGCAGAGTAGAATAGGCCACCCTCACTCTTACCGAGGTGTCGTAAAAGGCGACTAAGGTAAAGCTGTTGGCATGATCATCAGCACCCAGAGAAGGAAAACTCTGCATTTATATCAAAACCCTCGCCAACCCGTCTGCCAAGCGTGGTGAGTATGGCAATTACCCCTCATGTGATTGAGGGAGGCCCGTGCCCCAGCAGTGGGGACTTAAATGGGCTGACGATGACGATGAAAGAAATGCATTGAACTCTAAGAAGATTGTCAAAATAATGTTCGAATTTCCGCTCATGTTTTAAAAATGAACTTTTTTCGTTCTCACCTGTGAAGTAAACGCATCACCAGCTCGGCAAAGGTTGCATAAGGCCAAAGTTGCCCAACGTCTGTTATCGAGGTTTGTGTGCCGTGTTTGCATTACCAGTCGCGCCCCGCGGCTTCCACCGCTGTGGAAGATCCAGTTCCATAATTACGATTTGCATATCAGAATATTGTATGAAAATACTGAACTTTTTTATTATCTATTTCAATGGGTGTGAAAAACCAAGGCCCAACTTAAGGTGACTGGTAGGGCACACTAGCGACGCCAATCGATCGACGCTAACTAAACCGGATCTATTTTAAACAATTTCGGGGTTACAACCTCTCGGCAAACACTTATTTATTAAATAACCATGCAAAAATGTTAGGTCCAACGCGTACGCGAAAAATTTATTGGCGTGAATCAATTTTTCACGTACGCGTTGGATTTACATGAGACAGGTTTTAATATGAGACTTAAACTTATCCAGTGATAGTTTAAGGTGACGGGTAGGGGGACACTAGTGACGCGGGTTACAACGTCTCGGCAAACACTTAAACTATTCACTAAATAACCGTGCACAAATGTTGGGTCCAACGCGTACGCGAAAAATTTTTCGCATACAAAAACGCACCCAACATTTGTGCATGGTTATTGTTTAAAAATTTGTTAAAAATTGATCTGGTTTAGTTAGCGTCGATCGATTGGCGTCGCTAGTGTGCCCTACCATTCACCTTAAGGTTACCACTTATACTATTTATTAAATAACCATGCACAAATGTTGGGTCCGTTTTTGTACGCGATAAATTGATTCTCGCCAAAAGTGGCCACTACTAAAACCACTGTGCCATTCGGACATCTTCTAAATCAGCGTAATAGGGCATTACATTACTGATGGCCGTGGAATGATATAAGCTTAACCTAATGACGTAACTCGCTCTTGGCCGCTTTCTTTGATGATATTTGGAGAACATCCGTCTGTGAATGTTTACTTAAGGTAAGTGGGTTCTTGGTCTGCTTAGGATCCGGTATGGCGTAAAGATCATGGTGGTTATGTAAAAATCACGTGTTTCTTTGTGGTACCTTAGTACTGGTGCTATATTTTGTAATACACTAAGTACAGTCAGCTTTAATATTAGCGAAACACTTTAGTAGCATATTAAAGTAACTGTTCTGCCTATTATGAAACGCTTTGGACATAGATCAAATATTTTTTTGGTTATAATAGGGACCTCCAAGAGATGAGGGTAGTTGTTTTCGGATAATCGATTTTACATTGATTATTAATCGATTATGCAAATGGGGCCCAATCAATCTAATAATCGTACTATCGATAGTATCGATTAAGGCGACGGGTAGCCTTAATTAGCGACACCAATCGATTTAAATTGTTAGCTACTAAACCGGATCTATTTTAAACAATTTCAGAGTAACAACCTCTCGGCAAACATTTATACTATATATTAAATAACCATGCACAAATGTTGATTCCAACGCGTACGCGAAAAAATGATTACCGGCAAAAGCGGGCACTTATAGCGTGAATCAATTTTTCGCGTACAAAAACGGACCCAACATTTGTGCATGGTTATTTAATAAATAGTATAAGTGTTTGCCGAGAGGTTGTATCCCAGAAATTGTTTGAAATAGATCCGCTTTAGTAGCTAAAAATTAAAATCTATTGGCGTCGCTAGTGTGCCCTACTCGTCACCTTAAATCGATTTTCTATTTTGGTCGATATAGTCGATTATAATCGTTTAAATGGACGATACTATCAATTAAATAGATACTGGTGATTAAGCCCATATTATCGATTATAATCGATCAATCTGCAATTATTTCTAGATTTAATCGTTATTCGTACAGAAGAGATCATAATATAAATTACGATTTTATCTAGAAATAATTGCAGATGAATTGAATTTTCGATTATATCGACCAAAAATTAAAATCGATTAAATCGATACTATCGATCGATTTTTAGGTGAAAATAATAATCGATTAATAGATTATCGATTATTCGGCAACGAGCGATTTGGCAAGTGAGGACGAGCCACCTAGTCTTCTACACTATTTTTTAAGTCTAGTAGTCCTAGTGGCCTAGTAGTATTTAATATTTAACTAGGTATATGTTTATAATGATAATTGGTTTTGTTCCAGATTTAATATTGAGGAAGCGGACCCTACAGCAACTGGACTAGACAAAGACCTCAAGATGGTCGATAAAATGGATATGTACTACCAGTAAGTTAATCCTTTCACTGGTAAAACATTCAATATCAAATTACAAGACAGGGTCATTTCAAGTAGTACTTTTTACCTTAGTATGGGAAATTGAGGCGTTAGAGAGTATTGAGAGAAGGGCCAAGAGGCTAATTGGCGACGACGAGCTTGTGGGTAAGAGGCTACAAAGCCTTGAACACCGACGCAAGGTAGCGAGCTTATCGATCTTCTATCGGATACATTTTGGAGAGTGCGCCACGGAACTGTACAATGCCATTGGAGCATCTCCGTTCTTCCACTCCGTACTCCACCAGGCAGACCCTCAATCGACACCGGTACATGGTAGAAATACCAAAAGTCCGCACAAAGAGGTTTGAATCCTGTTTCCTTATTCGTACTGCAAAACAGTGGAATCAGTTGCCTGAAGAGGTGTTCCCTAGGGCCTACAATTTGAGGGTTTTCAAAGCGCGAGTGAATACGTATCTTCTAGGTAATCGTGCTACATCTTAGACCATATTATCACTTACCATCAGGTGAAATATGGTCAAACGCTTACCTATCTACAGAGAAAAAAAAATAGCTTAGCTGTTTTCGTTAGATGGAGTTTGTAAAAAGCAGATGTAGCTTTAAAAAGCAATCAAGCAGATGGTTCGGCGTTGTTTCGGTAGATGTCACTATGCATTTTTACATCGCGCTAGTAAAGCGTGTTTCCGAAACAGTGACCTTAAGCCGCCTGCACACATTAGCAATTTTAAAAAAGTTTTAAAAATAAACCAGAGACCTATTGCGAACTAGGGATAGTCCCGGCACAAAACTCGTTCCAGCTCCTTTTAACATTGCGTGTTGGAACGGGATGACATGAGCTTTAGTACGGTAATAACTTTGGATGGCAATTTGTAATAAGGTAGAGAAGGTAATGGAAATGTTGTTAAGGTGACGGGTAGGGCACACTAGCGACGTCAATCGATTTTAATTTTTAGCTACTGAACCGGATCTATTTCAAACAATTTCGGGGTTTCAACCTCTCGGCAAACACTTATACTATTTATTAAATTACCATGCACAAATATGGGTGCACAAACGCGAAAAATTTATTCACGCTAAAAGTGGCCGCTTTTGGCGTGAATCAATTTTTCGCGTACAAAAACGGATCCAAAATTTGTGCATGGTTATTTAATAAATAGTATAAGTGTTTGCCAAGAGGTTGTAACCCCGACATTGTTTAAAATAGATCCGATTTAGTAGCTAAAAATTAAAATCGATTGGCGTCGCTAGTGTGCCCTACCCGTCACCTTAAATAAAATCATTTCTGATACTTTATGTAATCGTCTCCCTGACTGATTTATGAAGGTGGCCGTACTACATAGCCGTTGAGTATTGGTCGTTTTCCTCTAGATGGCGCTAGCATTGGCTAGCCGACTGATGTCTCTATCTCAGTATAAATAAGTTGCTCTATGTTACAAGGTTTATCAGAAAACAATACATTCCTTTTACTGCCTCTTCTATACCAACCATTCTGAACAACATTTGTTCAACGACTTTTGGAAATTTATCATAAAATTATAATGTGAACTCCTATTTTCTCACTAAGACTCCTACTTGGTCTATTGTGCGTGTTCAGTACTGGCTTTTTCTTCAATCAGCCAGGAGAAATGCATTACGCATACCCTGTACCTGCATCATCCTGTAGGAGAAAGCCCCGTGAGGCTGCTGGAGCCACCGGTCAAGCACAGGGGCGAGCGCGTCCAAAGTGCGTCGGGCGAACGTCTAGTTCCGCAGAAGGGCCTTCTGCGCTCAACGGGACAGAGGTCAAGTCTCTCCTCTGGCCTTCTTGGCAGCTGTCCATTCGTAGACAACCGCCATTACGTCCGCCTCGAGCTCGCAGGCGGCGAAACCGAAAACATCTACCGTTCGGTAGGCCACTGCAATCGGACGTTCGGGGTGCCCGAAGGAGGCAGTTGAGTCCTGGTTATTCTAGCCTAACTGCGCCCAGATATACTAAGAGCTTTAGGAATGCTTTTTATATTATTAGTAACAACGTTATCCCCGTTTTAATTCACTTTATTATCATTATTTTTTATAGAAAGGCCAATCAGGATGACCTCACTCCGCCTGATGGTAAGCGGCCGTGAAATCCAAATATCAGGCTGACAGGCACAAAAGAACTAACAAAGTACCCATTGTGTCTGCCATCCTCACCCTGATGGCCTGCTGAGATGCCGTTTCACGCCCCGCCTAAAAGACCCCGGATTGTATGAAGGAGGAAACACATGAGCTGGGAGGGCATTCCAATAATAATGAAATTTTCAAATGCCTAAAACTCAACTCCCTTACAGGAACATGGAAACCCTCAACGGCAACGACCCTTCGACTCCAAACCTGAACCAACACCCTGGAATCCACCCTGAAGTCCCCAGCGGAGACAGCGTGGAAGCCATCGCCGACTTCTTCGATGGAGCCAAGATCCTCGTCACTGGAGGAACTGGCTTCGTGGGCAAAGCCCTGTTAGAGAAGCTCCTGAGATCCTGTCCAGGGATAGATACGATTTATATCCTGATGAGGCCAAAGAGGGGGTTGACTGTGGAACAAAGGTACAAGGAACTGCTGAAGAACCAGGTATGTTAATGTCGTGTTTTTAGGGACAGGTTGGTATAACAGTTTTAAGTCTCACTTTTCCATAAAATAGACGAAAACATAGAGGATATCAGAGCATTTTGTGGCATCACATTAAAATATGAAGATAAAAATATCTTTATTCAATAGTTTTTTAGATTTTCGCGTTGCATTATAACTCTAATGTATCAATACGGGGATTAACACGATATTTATTATGTGAAACAACATTGTGTACTCACATATCCCCCTCTGGTCACGAGCGGATCCGAACGACGACGACGAGTCCGCTCGTGGCCACGGCTGCTGTAACGTAGCCGAAACGTCGAGCCAAATATGTGAGTACACAATGTTGTTTCACATAATAAATATCGTGTTAACCCCCGTATTGATACATTATAATCTTTATTCAATTTACTTAGGTCCAGAACACACTTATGAATGTCAAATAGAACACTTATGAATGTCAAAATAGGTACACGTATTATCATCTACCGCTGGTTCGGAAAGTCGATTTCTACTGAGAAGACACCAGCAAGAAACTCAGTAGTTACTCTTTTCAAATATTGATGATTTTAAGGCGACGGGTAGCCCTAACCAGCGACACCAATCGATATAAATTCTTAGCATCTTATTAAAGTTACTACCGTACTAAACTTCATGTCATCCAGTTCCAACACGCAATGTTAAAAGGGGCTGGCACGAATTTTGGTCCTGGACTATCCTTAGTTCGCGATTTGTAATGAGGAGGTTAGCTACTAAACCGGATCCATTTTAAACAATTTCGGAACGGGAGTCTCATCAAACATTTATACTATTTATTTAATAATTGTGCACTACTTTTTGATCTGATTTTACACTCGAAATCTGGATTAACGCCATAAGCGGCTGTTTTTGGCGGTAATTTAAATTTAAAGTACAAATTCAGACCCAAAAGTTAAGTAGGGTCAGGTGGGGTAACTAACCACCTGGCAGTAACTAACCTTGGTGACGAGAAAAATCTCGTCACCAAACTTCCAGCGATCCATTTATCATCTATTCCTTCTACGATTTATTAGATCAAATATTGACTTCTTTAGATTTACACAGTAAACCTCACAATATTTGATTATCGAGTATCTTTATTACATTATTTTTCGATGAAGAATTTTCTTTTCATATAATTTGCTATTTCGTACTTTTATTTAAGTAGGTAGGTAGTAGGTATGACATTTAAATATTAAAAACATTGTTAAATTTAGCAATGAAAGAATATTGTTAAGTAATTTCGTGACGATATTTTTGATTCCTTTTTTGTCCTCTAATAAAAGAACATTTGATTGAGTTTATAAAGTGTTAGTATCACTTTTAACCTCCTTGTCTTAAACTGAACATCCAATGTCAAAAATATTGAAAGATATAGACAATTAAAGCAGTCTTATTTTTAATCGCCCGTGTCTCATTATTTCCCTTTTTGGAGGTAAATAATAAATAATAATAAATAAATAAATAAATTCTTTATTTGTCTCCACTTATACATTAACAACACATGATTGGGATCTCCTGTTAAGCTTGCATCGCCTGTGCCAGGAGTCCCGCTCTTCCACATCAATTTACATATCATAAATGAGAGAACAAAGAAAAAGAAAGACCAAAGTAAAACAACTAAAATATTTCAAATTAATACAGAATTTAAAAGTGAGATTGTTAGTGTGCATGTTTGTTTTTATGCGTTGTGTGTGTGTGTGTGTGTGTGTGTGAGTCTGTGTGTGTGTGTGTGTGTGTGTGTGTGTGTGTGTGTGTGTGTGTGTGTGTGTGTGTGTGTGTGTGTGTATGTGCGTGCGCGTATAGTGCGTATGTGAATTTAAGTACCAAGTAGATTTTCAACTTCTTGATAATTCATTTCCATTAACCATGTAGTCAAACTCTTTTTACACTCCCTTGTACACTTGTGGTATATTTTTAGAGTCATATTTATTTTATTATATAAATTTACAGATCGCTGCTTGAAATGTAAGCTGGCAAATTTAGTGTTACATCTATGTACATGCCCTACTTTGTGCTTTATTCTTTTATTAATGTTTTTATTTGGGTCGTAAAAAATACTTTTATGAGATTTTAATACTATGCTAAGAATGTATAATTTTCTAATCGACAAAAGTTTACTTATATTGTAGAGAGTTTCAGTAGGAAATATCCTCTTTTTAAAGAGCATCACCTTAATAAGACTACGCTGTGCTCGTTCAGCGTCAAGAAAACGTGTCTTTGTAGCACCCCCCCAGACGGATAAACAGTATACGATAATAGATTGCACGAGTGAGACATATTTAATTAATAGTATAAGTGTTTGCCCAGAGGTTGAAACCCCGAAATTGTTTAAAATAGATCCGGTTTAGTAGCTAACATTTAAAAACAAATGGTGTCGCTAATACGTAAGCCAACAAATGACTTATCGATTAAAAATATATATATATCCCAAATTTTATACTTATTTCGATTTGATTTGACCCACTTTGGTTTTGGGAGAAAGGTAACCTAATACTTTTATAGACGATTACCACCTATTTTTCGCGTGAGCTGCTAGTAGAAACCTAGCTCATTCCATCCCCTCTCCAGGTCTTCGACCGCATCCGCACACGCTGGCCAGACCGCCTCAGCAAGCTCTCGCCAATCACGGGAGACGTGTCAGCGCCCAAGCTTGGAGTCAGCGTGGAGCAGAGGGAGCTGCTCAGCGAGGTGACGACGCTATTCCACTCAGCCGCCACCGTGAGGTTCACGGAGCCTCTCAACGTGGCTACGACGCTGAATGTCCAAGGAACAGCGACGCTGCTGAAGTTGGCTGAAGAGATGCCCATGTTGAAGGTAGATATAACCTTATTGCGAACAGCGACTGCCTCGGTGGCGCAGCGATTAGTGGGTAACGCTTTATAGCCAAGGCTGCGCAAGAGGTCCCGGGTTCGATCCTCGGGTCGGGCCAAAAATTTGTATTTACCTAAGTTTTCTGTAAGAAATTCTTAGCGGCGGCCCGGAGTCTGGAAGTTGGCGGTACTTAGGGTACAACGCACGATAAGCCGTTGGTCCTGCGCCCGATCCCTCTTCGGTCGGGTCACAGTAGCGTCCCATCGGAATATGAGGGTAAGGGAATAGAGAGTGCACTTGTGTTTGCGCACACACTTGAGCACTATAATATAACCTGCGCAAGCGGCTGATTATTATTTATATTGTTTGTGCGTACATGTATAAAATCAGTCAATATTTTTTCAATCGATTCCCACCTTAATGCCAAACACGTTTGGTTCATATTTTAACCGTAGGACAGCCTCGCTTCGATATGTATGGGCCGGCTCGACTGGAGTGATACCAAAGCCTCAAAGAAAACCGGCGTGAGGCAGAGCAGCACTTTGCTGTGTTTCGCTGCGTGAGTGAGGGTACGGAGGCCCAATCAGGGGGAAAGGGGGGTTCCCAGCAGGAGGGTATGCATAAGACGTCGGCGCATTGCACTCCGGGCCGGCGGCCATTCCCAAACGACAAAAAAAGGTGAATTAGGTGACCCATCTTATCGTCTGCCACCTATCACACAAAGACAAAACAAAAGACCAATAGCATCAGCAATACCTTTTAACCGTGGAAGAGCCACGCTTCGGCATAAATGGGCCGGCTCAGCAGGGAGTGATACCACGGCCTCACAGAAAACCGACGTGAAGCAGCACTGAGCTATGTTTCGCTGCGTGAGTGAGGGTACCGGAGGCCCAGTCCGGGGTAAAGGGGGGCTTAAAGATTGGCAGCGCACTTGTGACTCCTCTGGAGTCGCGTGTGTCCATGGGCGGCGGCAATCGCTTACCATCAGGTGATCCGTCTGCTCGTCTGCGTCACCTATTACTTAAAAAAATAAATCAATTAAGGAAATTTGACAGATTGTGGTAACCATGAATCATTTATTTTATCATTCTCTCTCACACCCTCACCAGGCCCTGGTCCACGTCTCCACGGCGTACAGCAACGCCCCGCGCTCGCACATCGAGGAGACGGTGTATCCGCCCCCCTACGACCCTGACTCCATCATCAGGTGCACCAAGATGCTGCCGCCGGAGACCATCAACGTTATAGCTAATAGTTTGCAGGTGAGGGTATTAAGGTCACAAGCATAGCACAAAGGATTGCATGCCTCAAGTGGCAATGAGCATGGCACATAGCGCGAAGAACAGACGACCGCTGGGGTGGAAAGGTCCTCGAGTGGAGGCCACGTACAGGAAGTCGCAGCCGTGGCAGGCCCCCTCACTAAGGTAGGACCGACGATCTGGTGAAGATTGCGGGAATCCATTGGATGTGGGCGGCACAGGACCGATCTGCGTGGAGAACATTGGGGGAGGCCTATGTCCAGCAGTGGACGTCTATTGGCTGAAATTATGATAATGATGAGGGTATTAGCCTGGTATTTTTCAAAAGTATCAGCCTATAAACTGTCCCACTGCAGGGCAAAGGCCGCCATCATAGAAATCAAGTTATCGCTACTATGAAGGGATTACGCTTAATCACCACGCTTGCCAAATGCGGATTGGTGATCTCAAACCCGAGTTGTGCTCGAAAATTTCGAAACATACTTTTCGCTCGACGTGTGAATCGAACCCAGGACCCCGATATCACCGCCTGATAGGTACTTAAACCAATAGACCACCAGGGCGTTCCTCTAAACCAACAGAGCGTTATTGTACAGTGCCGCTGTGTAAAAGATCTTCATCATCATTATCATCAGCCCATTTAAGTCCCCACTGCTGGGGCACCGGCCTCCCTCAAACACATGAGGGGTAATTGCCATACTCACCACGCTTGGCAGACGGGTTGGCGAGGGTTTTGATATAAATGCAGAGTTTTCAAATCAAAAGATCTTGGGAGCAGCCTATTATACAAGGACCTCGCGGTGAAAGAGAGGTGGTGCTCTTATCTCCAAGGCTGCTGCAAAAGCAACACACAGAAATGCATCCACTGGAACTCCGTCCAAACCAGGGACTAGTATCACCGTCAACACCTGAGGAAGTCCTTTCAGCTATTCGTAGCATGAAGAACTGGAAACCTATCGGATCCGATTTAGTTCATCACTATTGTCTCTCAACCTGAACCAACACAAATGTTTCTCCAAGATATCGAACCTTTTCCGAGGGAGAGCCACGCAGCTCAGTCGGCTCGACGGGGAGTGATACCACGAGCCTCACAGAAAACCGGCGTGAAGAGCACTGTGCCGTGTTTCGCTACGTGAGTGAAGGTACCGGACTTCCAATCCGGGGGAAACCGGGGTTTATAAGGCATTTAAAGGTTGGTAGCTTGTGACTCCACTGGTGTCGCGGATGTCCATGGGCAGCAGGCCATCGCTTACCATCAGGTGATCCGTCTGCTCGTCTGCTACTTATCACATAAAACCTGAACAAACACAAATGTTTGTCCAAGATATTGAACCTAAATGCGCCAGCCGTTTCAGAAGATGAGTCATTATTAAGAGACTAATTTTTCCATTTTTTTCCAGGGGGAACATCCCAACCCATACACCCTGACGAAAGCCTTAGCCGAATCCATCGTATACAGCCACACGAACCTACCCGTCTGCATCGTTAGACCCAGTATTGGTGAGTTCATTTGGCTTCTTCTTCTTTAGCCATTTTCAACCTCTAGGGTGTAGGCCTCCTTCAGTTTATACCACTTTTGTCGATCTTGGGCGGTTTCTCCACCTTGTTCCTGCCAGCCTTTCGATGTCGTCACACCAAGGCATTTAGGGTCTTCCTCTTGGGCGTTTCTCGCCCCACTGTCTCCACTCTACCACTGCCTTGCATCACGATCCGTGTTTTCGACGTGACCAGATCTTCAACTTCAAGATCCTCTCCGCTTGCTTTGGTCTGCTCTCTGACCTACTCATGGGTGATATGCCTATTTGTTTGTATTGTCTGTATGCGCGTGTGTGTGACTGTCCGTGGCATCGTAGCTCCCCAACGGATGACCCGATTTTGATTTTGTTGTTTTTTGTTTGAAAGGTGAATTGATCGGGATTATTCACATGGACCATGTCCATCATTGCAAGTGTTGAAAAAGACTTAAAATCGGGAACTATTTAGGGGGAGGACAGGACGCGGATATCCTAGGGTGCGGACTTTTAAGGCGACGGGTAGCCCTGACTAGCGACACCATTCGTTTTTAATTGTTAGCTACTAAACCGGATCTATTTTAAACAATTTCGGGGATACAACCTCTCGGCAAACACTTATACTATTTATTAAATAACCATGCACAAATGTTGGGTCCGTTTTTGTACGCGAAAAATTTATTACCGCCAAAAGCGGCCACTTTGAGCGTGAATCAATTTTTCGCTTACAAATGTTGGATCCGCATTTGTGCATGGTTATTTAATGAATAGTATAAGTGTTTGCCTAGAGGATGTAACCTTCAAGAGCGACTCACTAACCACTGCGCCATCGAGGCAGTCACATTTAGTACACCCGCTCGCACCCCACGAGTGCGAGTATAGACGCGAATAGTGTGCGAGCGAGAAGTGAATAGATGCGCCGCCATTTCTGATCCCATTCTTTATCCGCACATGTTATACTATAATATAGGTAAGTACATTAAGCTTAACAGCTCACTCAATAGAAAAAAATGGCTTTAACAAATATAATAAAGTTTCTTCAATTTCAAAATGGCCGTTTGTTGGAAAGCCAAGCCATACATTTTATATGACCTAGCTGATTCCCACGGCATTCATAAAATAGTCAACACATATCGATTGTATGGACACGTGTTGTTTCCCATTAATATATATTACTGGCTGTGATGTTATGTCATACAAATTGTACCGTTAAGGTGATTGTATCGTAAAATCGATTGGCGTCGCTAGTGAACCCTACCCGTCACCTTAAAAGTAGTTTAAAACGCGCTTTCCATACGGGGGTTCAATCTATGTGGGTATTTCTACGATTTCAATAAACAATTTTCATTTCATTTCATTTCATTTCATTATCTCGTCGTGAGGAAACCTGCACGTTTCGGATAGTCTCTGAAACGTGTAACCATGATTCAGTTGGTCTGGTTCCCCTGTTAAAGGGTTGCGAAGGTCAGACGGCAGTCGCTTCATTGTAATCATAAAATAATAACAAAACTCCCCAAATCTCTTTGGATTGGGTCTCCGGTATAACCCCTATGGGTTATTCCCGCTGTCCACCCTCTAGCAGAGGGTGGACAGCGGGTCCACCCCGGGAGGATATTGAAACGAGTATTTATAAAAATGGCGTTGTCCACCCCTTCTCGGTTGAGAGAGGGGGTGGACAGAGGGATTTTTTTTAAAAATTGTTTCACTGTCCACCCGGGGTGGACTAGCAGAGGGTGGACAACGGGACATATCCTGGACACGAGCGACAGCTTAGGACGACACCGGAAAAAGTGGGCTGGATGAGAGGCCGAAAATCGGGAGCAGTGGCGTGCATTAGGGGAGACCTATGTCCAGCAGTGGACGAGTGTGGGTTGCTGATGATAATGATGATGATCTAGGTCGGTCCTGCGCCACTTGGACGGCCAACTGGCCTTCGACCATTTGGCCGTCCCAGGTACGCTCTTTTTACTGCACGATCCTCTCCCATTCTCTCGAGGTTACCAAGCCAGCGAAGTCGATGCGCTTTAGTTTCGCCGATGATATTAGGCTCGCCCACCTGGTCTTGTGGCTCCCAGTTCTTTCCTCCTTCTCCAGGTTCCATCCAGTGTTTGTGTAGGTCCCAGAATCTTCCTCCAGATCTTTCGTTCAGCCACAAGGAGCTTGGTCTCTTCCATAAACGTTAGTGTCCAGTCCTTCACAGCCGTACATTAAGGTGACGGGTAGCCCTAACTTTTTTTTTTTACATTATAGCGGACAAACGAGCAGACGGCACACCTGATGGAAAGTGATCACCGCCGCCCATGGACACATGGCGACACCAATCGATTTTAATTGTTAGCTACTAAACCGAATCTATTTTAAACAATTTCGGGGTTACAACCTCTCAGCAAACACTTATACTATTTATTAAATACCCATGCACAAATGTTGGATCCAACGCGTACGAGAAAAACTGATTACCGCCAAAAGCGGCCACTTTTAGCGTGAATCAATTTTTCGCATATAAAAACGGACCCAACATTTGTGTATGGTTCTTTAATAAATAGTATAAGTGTTTGCCGAGAGGTTGTGACCCCGAAATTGTTTCAAATCGATCCGGTTTAGTAGCTAAAAATTAAAATCGATTGGCGTCGCTAGTGTACCCTACCTTAATGCAGTGCTCTACTCGCAATAAGTATTCAACATCATTCGAACATGAACCTTATTATTCGGGCATAAGAATCGAGGTGTTTACATTTTATTGCAGGCGACCTGAACATACTCGACACGGTATGTTTATCTTGTGTATTGATGTTTCATCATGATAAGGTTGTTCGACATTGATGAATCGAAGTACCTAGTATTTTGTTAGCACTATGAAAAAATACGTACAGGAAGTGGCAGCCGTGGCGCCCCCCACAAGTTGAACCGACGATCTGGTGAAGATCGCGGGAATCCATTGGATCAACATTGTGTAATCACATATATGGCTCGACGTTTCGGCTACGTTACAGCAGCCGTGGTCCCGAGTGGTCCGCTCGTGACCACGGCTGCTGTAACGTAGCCGAAACGTCGAGCCAAATATGTGAGTACACAATGTTGTTTCACATAATAAATATCGTGTTAATCCCCGTATTGATACATTATAGTTATAATGCAACGCGAAAATCTAAAAAACTATTTAATCCATTGGATGCGGGCGGCACAGGACCGATCTGTGTGGAGAACATTGAGGGAGGCCTATGTCCAGCAGTGGACGTCTAATGGCTTAAATGATGATGATGGTGAAAAAACATGGATGTGTTATATAGTTTTTTAAATTTTCGCGTTGCAGCCGTGGTCACGAGCGGACTGTCCGCTCGTGACCACGGCCGCTGTAACGTAGCCGAAACGTCGAGTAAAATATGTGAGTGCACAATGTTGTATCACATAATAAATATCGTGTTAAATCCCGTCTTGGTTAATTATAGTTATGGATGTGTTATTTCGATTTATATTTACCAGCGATGCTAGTACCGGGGGACCGGGTTCGAATCCGAGCATGCACCTCTAGATTTTTCAAATCTATGTGCGTATTTCTACAATTAGCTCGGCAGTGTGGAAAAACATCGTGAGGAAACCGGCGCGTCTCGGTTAGTTTCTGAAACGTGTAACCATGATTCAGTTGTTCTGGTTGCCAAGATCAGACGGCAGTCGCTTCATTGTAATTACCAGACTCCCAAAAACAAGAGTCATGGTCCAAGCGTACTCCGGGCTCCAGAGCGACAGCTTTGGACGCAACCGGGAATCACACGCTAAGATGAGGATTTACGATAGGACAAAATGCAACCTACACGTCTCGGATAGTTTCTGAGACGTGTAACCATGATTCAGTTGGTCTGGTTCCCCTGTAAAGGGTTGCGAAGGCTGACCTTCGTCTGAACGGCAGTCGCTTCTTTGTAATTACTTGACTCCTTAAATCCTGAATCATTGTTAGACCTTTAAAAAAATTCTACTAATAAAACCAATTTCAAAAACCAGCAACTAAGAAGTGTAAAATAATATTTTTAATACTTCAAGTAATACCTATTCTCGAGTGTACTGTTATAAAATGTTAGGTGTTTGAAGAGTATGAAGCTACACACGTCTCAGAACGTGTAACCATGATTGAGTTGGTCTGGTTCCCCTGTAAAGGGTTGCGAAGGTCAGACGGCAGTCGCTTCTTTGTAATTACTTGACTCCTTAATTGAATTGAATTAAATTTGTCGACTGCCTATTGATAAAATAAGTACGAGTACTAGTAATTTAGTTCTTGCACTTTTTTCGACTTTACCTATTGATAGAATAAGTACCTACGAATACTAGTAACCGAGTACTCGTACCTTTTTATGTGATAGGTGGTAGACAAGCAGACGGGTCACCTGATGGTAAGCGATTGCCGCCGCCCATGGACACGCGACACCAGTGGAGTCACAAGAGCGCTGCTAAACTCTAGCCCGCTTATTACAAATCGCAAACTAAGAATAGTTCCGGGACAAAATTCATGCGAGACCCTTTTAACATTCTTGCTGGAACGAGGTGACATGAGATTTAGTACGGTAATAACTTTAGATCGAGATTTAGAATAACGCGGTAAGCCCCCCTCCCTGGGTGTTGCACACACAGCACAGCTCTGCTTCACGCCGGTTTTCTGTGAGGTTATGGTATCACTCCGGTCGGACCGGCCCATGCCGGAGCGTGGCTCTCCCACAGTCCCACTTATTCTACCAATGGTCTAATGTCCATAGTACATTTAAG
Organism: Marasmia exigua; assembly: GCA_019059595.1. Classification (NCBI taxonomy): domain Eukaryota; kingdom Metazoa; phylum Arthropoda; class Insecta; order Lepidoptera; family Crambidae; genus Marasmia; species Marasmia exigua. The sequence continues at coordinate 2,602,820 of CM032492.1, forward strand.
GTAAGATTTTCTCTGAAAGGCAATTTCGTCACAGTTTAGCTAATTTCCTCGTAAGATAAAGCTTGCCTCATAAAGGAAGTTATGAATAGGTCACCACTTTCCCTTCGTGGCACAGATACAGGTTATTATTGAATAACTCGTTGTACAGACGGCAGCACATCCCACTTTATTACAAAATGCGTTCTAAGGCGATAACTCGTTGAAACTAGTACTGCCGATCGATTTATATTTATTTTGGCTAATATGGTCTCATATTAGCCAATTAAAACAAATATCTAACATCTATTACGGCACAGAGGCGTCGCCATCGGTTTTCTTTATTGAGAATGAATGAATGAATGAACGGAAACTTAAGGTGACGGGTCGGGTACACTAGCGACGCCAATCGATTTTAATTTTTAACTACCGGAACCGGATCTATTTTAAACAATTTCGGGGTTTCAACCTCTCGGCAAACACTAATACTATTAAATAACCATGCACAAATGTTGGATTTGTACGCGAAAAATTGATTCACGCTAAAAGTGGCCGCTTTTGGCGTGAATAAATTTTTCGCGTACGCGTTGGACCCAACATTTGTGAAATTGAAATTGTTTAAAATACATCCGGTTTAGTAGCTAAAAAATAAAATTGATTGGCGTCGCTAGTGTGCCCTACCTGTCACCTTATGTAATAAATACAACCTAGCAAAACATAATAAACGAAAAGTAGGACAACATTATCCCTGTATGTGGCAAATAGGCGACCGCTCAGCAATAGTCGGTTCTGATAAAAGAGACTAACCCCGACGCTGATTTTCAGGCTACCATAACATACTATTCAACAGTCGCATGTATAAAATTTATTGCAATGAAATTAAAACAATTTCATCATACCTAAAAATGAAACACTAAAAAGCATAAAAAAACCTTTTTACGAAAAAAACCCGCATTCAAAAACCATGAACTAAAAAGTGTCTAAAAGGATGCCGCGCTAATTCTATGCTTCATACCATAGACTTAGGATGCCGATCTATGCTTCCATACACTTCGGATGCCGCCCTGCTAGCTTCATACTCTTTAAACACCTAACATTTTATAACAGTACACTCGAGAAAAGGTATTACTTGAAGTATTAAAAATATTATTTTACACTTCTTAGTTGGTGGTTTTTGAATTCGGTTTTTTTTCGTAGAAATTTTTTAAAGGTCTAACCATGATTCAGGATTTAAGGAGTCAAGTAATTACAAAGAGGCGACTACCGTCTGACCCTCGGAACCCTTTACAGGGGAACCATACCAACTGAATCATGGTTACACGTCTCAGAAACTATCCGAGACGTGTAGGTTGCATTTTGTCCTATCGTAAATCCTCATCTTAGCGTGTGATTCCCGGTTGCGTCCAAAGCTGTCGCTCTGGAGCCCGGAGTACGCTTGGACCATGACTCTTGTTTTTGGGAGTCTGGTAATTACAATGAAGCGACTGCCGTCTGACCTTCGCAACCAGAACAACTGAATCATGGTTACACGTTTCAGAAACTAACCGAGACGCGCCGGTTTCCTCACGATGTTTTCCCTCACCGCCGAGCTAATTGTAGAAATACGCACATACTCGTAGATTTAAAAAATCTAGATGGTCATACTCGGATTCGAATCCGAGCATTCCGAGCACACTAGCGACGCCAATCGATTTTAATTTTTAGCTAGTAAACCGGATCTATTTTAAACAAATTCCGGGTTACAACCTCTCGGCAAACACTTATACTATTAATTAAATAACCATGCAAAAATATTGGGTCCAACGCGTACGCGAAAAATTGATTCACGCCAAAAGCGGCCACTTTTGGCGGTAATCAATTTTTCGCGTACAAAAACGGACCCAACATTTGTGCATGGTTATTTAATAAATAGTATAAGTGTTTGCCGAGTTCTAGCCCTGAAATTGTTTAAAATAGATCCGTAATGTATCAATACGGGGATTAACACGATATTTATTATGTGAAACAACATTGTGTACTCACATAATGTTATGGTAGTCGCTGAAAACCAGCGTCGGGGTTGGTCTCTTGGATCAGCACCGACTAATGCTGAGCGGCCGCCTCTTTAGCGCATACAGGGATAATGTTGTCCTACTTTTTGTTGATGATTTAGGTCTAGGTTATGTTTCTAATTAAGTTTCCTTGTTTTGTATTGTGCCAAATAAAGTTTTCATTCATTCATTCATTCATACATATTTGGCTCGACGTTTCGGCTACGTTACAGCAGCCGTGGTCACGAGCGGACTGACAATGTTGTTTCACATAATAAATATCGTGTTAATCCCCGTATTGATACATTATAGTTATAATGCAACGCGAAAATCTAAAAAACTATAAAATAGATCCGGTTTAGTAGCTAAAAATTAAATTCGATTGGTGTCGCTAGTATGCCCTACCTGTCACCTTAAGAGGATACTCGTAGCAACTTAAAATCGAATGCTGATGTTTCCCTTGTCTGGCTTGCGGAAGTCAGACAGCCGTATGACTTTCACAAGCCTTTGACAGGGGAATAAGACTAACTGTATCATGGTTTCTTGTTCGGAATCATCATTGATTCAATAATGATGAGTATCCACAATTTGGAAACTATCCAAAACAGGTTTTCTTCACAATGTTACCCCTCACACCGCCGAGCCAGTGGTACAAATACTTGATGCTCCGTTTTGAACCTACGACCTAGCGTTGGAAAATCGCTCGTTCTTACCCACTGAACTACCAACACTCCTCAAGAGTGTAAATATATTCAATATATTTGTAAATGTATGTGAATAAATGATTATGAATAATATAAAATCACCAACCTAGTCTTAAGTGGGTGATAAACTAAAATAATGCATGTGTAAATAAAAGACTTGAAAAGAATTACCAATTTACATATAATAACAACAACATATAAGTGTGGGATGGGGTTCCAAATAAAGCCAGGGATATTTATAGTTGTTCTATATTAAAAACTATTAAAAACTCAACAATTAATCGAAGTTAGCGCCATCTATCGTTGAGCAGCATATCTAAATAGTTTTGCAATTCGACAATAGATGGCTGAGCTAAAAAGTCCGCCATGATTAATTTATTTTTGCGTCATCGCCGCGCCACATGATTTTTTTCTATTTTATTTATTAATTATTTGTGTTTTTAGTGACTGCAGCTTTTCAAGAACCATTCCCGGGATGGATAGACAACGTCTATGGAGTGACAGGTAAATATTTTTTTTTTATGTGATAGGTGGCAGACGAGCCGCCAGCAATCGCTTACCTGATGGTAAGCGATTGCCGCCGCTCATGGACACCCACGACACCAGTGGGGTCACAAGTGCGCTGCCAACCTTTAAGCCCCCCTTTCCCCCAGATTGGGCCTCCGGTACCCTCACTCACGCGGTGAAACACAGCACAGTGCTGCTTCACGCCTGCTTTCTGTGAGGCCGTGGTATCACTCCGGTCGAGCCGGCCCATTCATGCCGAAGCGTGGCTCTTCCACGTTCATCAAATCACGTCATTTTGTGTCAAAGGGTGGGAAGGGGCCTACGTTATCTCGGGGGTCGAGTAAAAGTATGTTTCGAATTTTTCGAACATAGCTCGGGTTTGTGATCACCAATCCGCATTTGGCAAGCGTGGTGATTTATTTATTTATTTAATACAGCCACATGATACATATTATTACAATCTCAAGCCACATATTAATAAAGTGGTGATTAAGCCTAATTCCATCATAGCAGCGATGACTTGATTTAAGTATATGATGGAGGCCTTTGCCCTGCAGTGCTGGGACATTATATAGGCTGATACTTTACTTTACTTAGCATTATGAAAACTTACCTTTACATTGTTTTAAATTTTCATGGTCACTAACATTAGCTTTCCTATTTACGGGATTTCTACCACATACCTTATTTTAGATTTTCCGATATTTCGGCACTGTTGCAAGCGCCATGGTCTCGGAGTAAAGTATTCTAATATTAAAACTTAATTATTCTTCAGGCATCGTCATGGAGATATCCCGAGGCACGTACCGCTCGGGGTACTGCCGCGAGCGCTACGTGGTCGACCTGGTGCCTGTGGATATGGTGGTCAACTGCTGCATCCTGGCTGCCTGGAGACAGGGGTGTAAACAGTAAGATCATTTTCTTTATCCACCCTCTTGTCAGATCTGTCTCGTTGGGGCGATTGTAGCCTTCCTCGTGGATCGTGTTTTGAATCCGAATATGATATATAAGTAGGTATATTTACTTTTTTATGGTGTCCATGGGCGGCGGTAATCGCTTACCATCAGGTAATCCGTTTGTTCGTCTGCCACCTATCACATGTACCATGTATTTTTATATGAAAGGTGGCAGACGAGCAGACGGATCACCTGATGGTAAGCAATTCCGCCGCCCATGGACACCCGCAACACCAGTGGAGTCACAAGTGCGCTGCCAACCTTTTCCCCTTCCCTCCATTGGGCCTCCGGTAACCTCACTCACACGGCGAAACACAGCGCAGGCGCTGCTTCACCCCGGTCGTCTGTGAGGAAGTGGTATCACTACGGTCAAGCCGGCCCATTCATGCCTAAGCGTGGCTCTCCCACATTTAATTTTGAAATATTTCCAGGCCCGGCCGCTGCCCGGTGTACAACGTGACCTCAGGGTCCATCAACCCCCTCCAGTGGGGGCAGTTCACACGCCTCTGCCTCAAGTGGGCGAGAGAGAACCCTACCAAGTAAGCTACAATAATCACCATAAAAGTACTGTTACACATGCTTATTTTCATGCTAAAAGCATGCTCAAAAATCGCACGCCGGTCTATTTATGAGCATGCTACCTGCAGTGCCGGCGTAAGGGAACATCAATACTACCACACACCACCATGAAACATCACTCATCTACCGTGTTAGTAATGTCTATAAAATATATAATAAGCTCCCAGACTCGATAAAAAATATCAAACATGAAAAACACTTTATAAATGATCTCAAACAAATACTATCTGAAAAATGCTATTATACCATTAAAGAAAGAATAAGAAAGAAAGAAAGAAAAAATTATTATTTTTGACATCACAACACTACATACGAGTACAACATTAGTTACAAAAGAACAAACAAACAAAAAAAAATAGATTCAGAAAATAAAAACAAAACAAAAGAAAGGAAAAATAAAATAATGAGTACAAATAACCAGGCAGTGCAAATGATATATTGTGTGTATTAAATAATATCTAGAAAATAAACTATACTTAAATATAAATAAAAATAATTTGAAACATATATTTTAATATTAATAAGTACATATTATTTATCACGAGGCATTATATTACATTAGTATTTAAACATTTAAAAATAGATGATATTTAACAATAATTTTCAATAATTTATAATGAAATAAATGTTTTTTCTCCTCTCCATTATTGTTGTGCCCTATAGGGCCCATGGTGATCATAATTTTTGTAACACCTTTTACACACTGTGGAATGCAATAAATAATTGAGTATTGAAGGGGGCGTGCATGAGAGTGCTATAGCACGTATAAACAGGTTTGCTTATATTTAAGCATGCTAATAGATGGCTAATAGCATGCTTATTGGTAGCAACTATGAACAGTTCATTGAACATGCTTTTTAAGCAAGGTACAAGTGAGCATGTGTAAGAGCCATAAGCCATACTGTACTAGAATCTGATTAACTAAGCAAAGCTATAAGCGGGCAAGCTGATATAAATGATATTAGGTCTTTACCTGTGATATTACCGTTTTGTATGGCGATTTTCTTAGAAGTTGTATTTTACATACTAATTTTTATTCTATAAGAAATTGTACAATTAAGTTTCTGTAATGCCTAGGTAGTTTTTTTAAGTTGTGTTTTTTTGTGTGTGTTGTGCAATAAAGTATATCTATCTATCTATTACCTAATGATCAAATTGCCGGGATTAACCCATTCCAAGCTACTCATAAAGCCCTTTGACTGCAGATCCTCCGCTGCACTTCTTGGGCTAAGTAGGAACAACATACGCATCCTAGTAAGAGCATTAACTGGTCACTGTTGCCTCAATAAGCACATGGCCACTATAGGACTGAGCGACACTAGAATCTGCAGAATGTGTAACGAGGCGGATGAAACCCCTATACACATAATCACTGATTGCGGACCACTGATGCGCAAATGTAGCTTACATCTGGGAAAGCACTTTTTGAGCCCCAATGAAGCTAGGGATCTCAGTCCCAAACAACTAATACACTTTCTGAAAAGTGTAGGGTTTGGGACTGATATGTAGCACAGTGGCGATCACAATAGATCAAACTGGTCGCAGTGATACGGGTCTGAAAAGGACCTGCATAAAAAACTATTAAGGTGACGGGTAGGGCACACTAGCGACGCCAATCGATTTAAAGTTTTAGCTACTAAACCGGATCTATTTTAAACAATTTCGGGGTTACAACCTCTGGGCAAACACTTATACAATTTTTCGCGTACAAAAACGGACCCAACATTTGTGCATAGTTATTTAATAAATAGTATAAGTGTTTGCCGAGAGGTTGTAACCGAAATTGTTTAAAATAGATCCGGTTTAGTAGCTAAAAATTAAAATCGATTGGCGTCGCTAGTGTGCCTTACCCGTCACCTTAATGGACAAACGTTTAGGAACGTGTAGGATAGTTTTTTAATTTTTTAAGTAGGAATTTATTTTTAATTATTTTATTTCAGATACGTGATGTGGTATCCCAACTTCGCTTTCACGGAGTCTCGGTTCATGAACACGTTCTGGGAGGTGTCCTGCCACTTCCTGCCCGCCTTCCTGTACGACATGCTGCTGAGGGCACAGGGGAGGAAAGCCATGTGAGTATCTACTTATCCATTATATCCAAATCCACATCTTCCTTTGCATCCGCATCTACATGGACATCCACATCCACATCCGCATCGGACACAGAGTCGCGGTTCATGAACACGTTCTGGGAGCTGTCCTGCCACTTCCTGTACGACATGCTCCTGATGGCACAAAAGAAAAAAGCCATGTGAGTATCTAATTATTTTCTATATCTATACTGACCGGATATAGACTGACCGGATGGCGCAATTGGTAGTGACCGTGCCTCTTACGCCAAAGGTCGTGGGTTCGATCCCCACCCTGGACAAACATTCGTGCGATGAACACTTGTGTTTGTTCGGTGTCTGGGTGTAATATATGTATTTAAGTATATATTTGTGTTCCTCTGTTGTCTGATATCTGTAACACAAGTGCTTAAGCTACTTAGTACGGAACCAGGTCAACGTATGAGATGTTGTGAGAATTATCTATGTCCGCATCCGTATCCGCATTGACATCCACATCCACATTTGCATCGCACACAGAGTCGCGATTCATGACCCCATGATTTATAAAGAAGTAAATCCTATAGGCAACGACAAATATCGAAATATTACTTGAGACTGTCACTAGCCCTACTCAACTATTATTTTTTCCCCACAGAATGATGAAACTCGCCCGCCGCTTCAAAATGGCCGCCGCCACCGGAGAATACTTCGCCAACCACGAGTGGCAGTTCGGCGTCTCCGAGCTGACTGCCCTGCACTCCGAAGCGTCTCTGGCCACGGACGCTGCGGCATTCCCCCACTGGCCAGTAAACTTCAGCTGGGATACGTACATCGGGGCGTATATGCTGGGGATCCGGCGGTTTATCCTGAAGGATACGCAGGACTCGCTGCCACAAGCTAGGAGCAAATTGAACAGGTATGCTCTTTTTCTGGAATGGCTCCGCGAAATATCTTTCAGATTCCCTATATAAATTGCAAGAACGGGCTGTTCGTAAGTATCATAGATAAGCAGTGGCAAAAGAACTTTTAACAGTACATAAAAATAGAAATTAGCATAAGAAAAATGTATAAATAAGAACATAAGTATTAGGTAGTTAGAAAATGTACTTATATAGGTAACAACACTTAACAATGTTTTTTCGTGGAGCAACAAATACCACTACAAACAAATTTGTAAACTAGCAAACAAAAGCACGGTCCTAGAGTATGTGGATTAAATGTAACAAATAAGTATCATAGATGACGGAGAGGTCACCAAGACCCTTGAACTTCATCAACTACGTAATGAAGACAGGTCATTCCACTCAGTGTCTTTTAACGCCTGTATCACGGTAAGTGCTCTGGTAGACCAGGAGCCCAATTCTCGTGCTCGTGGTATTTTGAAAACATGGCGGATATCACCTGAAAACCATACAAAAAAACTATGTTTTTGTGATATAATAATATGTCATATGATAATAAATGTCACGAGCACGAGCATTGGGCTCCTGTTTTCTGCCATAGGTACCAAAGAGAAATGAAACTTATTGGCGGCGTGTTTGCTCCGTGCTACAATATGGATTCTTTCCAGTTTATAAGGATATCACATCACCTACATTGATCTGACTCCATGATAGGTACCTCAAGCACCTGTGTTACACCTGAGATTACAAATATACACATTACTTATAACACATAGAAAACACCCAGACAAATACAAACAGACATGTTCATGCACACAAATATTTGTACTGTGCGAGGATATTCTGTAGGTTTGCATTTTTTGATAACCTATTATTCTCGATTATAATAGATAGGTTTTTGCTAATTCAAGTTTTAAAAACCTATACAATATAATATGGAACATACCGCAATATTTTCGATATTTTTTAATGGACAACATTTCAAAATTGCTAAGCTCTGAAACAAAAAATACCAATTCTTTATTTACTTTTCCGCTGCTCGAATATATATTTATTCATTTTTTATATTGCTTATTTACTGAGAAAAAAATTAAAAACTAAAAAACGTAAGATGACGTCATCGGACGGCAGAATGTAAAATATTTCTATGCTTAGCACATTATAGTTTTAAATTTACGAAATGCCAAACCCGTGACATGCAACTGTCAAAAAAAAGACAAATTGTCAACGTTGAATGAATGAATGACGTTGACAATGTTGACACTAGTATTATTTACCTTTGACAGTAGTACCTTTTTTTTATTAAAACAATGATAAGCAAAGGAATATCGCTGTATTCAGCCGTCCGATGACGTCATTTGGCGCTTACGTCTATTTAGAATATAAAGAATTTCAATAATTATTTTGTGCATGAAAATGGACAAATTTTGAAAAAAGAAAAAATATGGGTCTGTTCATTTTATGTCTATTTTCATATAAAAATACAATATGGAAATGTTAAAAATATGAAATGTTGTCCATTATACATATTTTCGATATCTTCCATGATTTTGTGACTAAAATATTTCGGGCCAGTATTTTCATATACTTTTTTTAAATTTTCAGATTATATTGGGTGCACAGACTTTTCCAAATGGCGACTGGATACTACGTTTTCAAATTACTAGCTGGTCGTATGCGGTAGACATTAAGCTTACCTACGTTTAGATAAACACAATTAGAGCTAGTAAGGGTAATTATTGCAAATAAAATCACTGACGACACTGTGCCTTAAAATGTATATCATAAAAATAATATTATTAAAATAATTATTATAAAAAAGAACTTTATAAATCAATCAAATGGGATGAATAGATTGACACCATTAAATTAAAAAGTGTTGTATAAAGGGTGTATCTGTGGACAGTTACATCCCTATAACCACGTGTTCTATCAACCATTCTGAACAACATATGTTCTATGACTTTTGGAAATTCACATAAAAAAAATTCAACTTCACATACAAAGTTGGTCATAAATATATTCAAGTATCTTTTAATAAATTAATTAATGGTGTCAACATCCCTATTCTTGTATTCAGTAAAACTAAAATATACATAACTATTGATAGGAATAGAATTGATTTAATAATAATTTATTAAGTAGAAACACTCCGATTTTCCTTGACATTCCATCTTGGAATATTCACTCGTAATAAGATTTACGACAATCTTTTATTAAGCTACTATACGTTTTCTGATTTTTATACCTAGGTACTCAGATTTTTAATTATGTGGACTACAGTGCGACCACGATCAAAAGGCATTTTAATCACATTCAAACAGGGGCGTTGTAAAACGTTTTTTCTTTGCGAAAATGTCAAAACAGCATTAGTTCCAACTTTTGCCACTTGCCAAATAACCGTGATCGGACTGTAAACTGACAGATGGAAATGTCAAGTTCCTATTCATTTTGACATTTTGCGTTTGTTAAAAAGATGGTCAAAAATAAATAAATTCATGGTATAAGTAGAAAAAATGTATGGGATGTCACATTGACATCTGTCAGTTCAGACCACATTTATTTAAAAATCTGAGTTTAGAATTCACTTGATACCTATTTTAACTATCACCGATAACTATCTATCTTATATAATAATAATAAATAACTAAGGCATAGGCTGAGCAGTCAATGAAACGTGCCATGTTGCGGCAAACGAATGGAAAATCATTATGATCTGTGTATGAAACTAAATTTATATTTTAATATCACATTGAAACATTGTTAACTTCGAGTTGGTTATAAAAATATACGCTGGAACCACGAAACTTGTAAATAAATTTAATTTTATGATTGGCAACATAAAAACTAGGTAGGTACATATTACTATAATAAAATGGATTTATGTCTATTATTGCTTAGCCTATTATGGAAATCATTATAATTATTAGGTAAAATAATTTGATTTATTATTTTTAAAATTGCTCTGGAACTTAAATTGTGATATTATTTTCAATTTATTATTAAGCAATTTAAAATGTTATTCTTAAGTAAATTTTGCTTAGCTTTATTTTTATTATGTACAAAGGGAAAAACTGATTGATTGATTGACTGACTGACTGATAAATTGAAAATCAGACCATCCTCATTTTAATTTGAAAGTTAATTTTCTTTGAATTTTAAAAATTTACATTTTTGGCAATTAATTCAAAACGATCAATATTTTTGAACGATTTATTTTGCTTTAAATAGTACTTATGAAACATACATACATATCAGTGGTGTAGCGTGCCTTGTCGGGGCCCCGTATAAAAAAAAATGTTTGGAGGCCCTTTTAGGTGGGTAAATACTTTTCACAAAAGAAAAAAAATATTGTGAAAAGAAATATTTATTTCTCATAACCTAATTCAACATTAAACAAATAAATTTTTTTAAACTTTTGAACGCACGCTTAAGACGATTATAAAATTTTGTCATTTGTGAAATAAAGTAAATTAGAAAGTTTTTTTTCTTACACACTTTGGGGCCCCCGTGGCCTGGGGGCCCCGTATAATTGATACGGCTGATACGGCGGTAGCTACGCCCCTGATACATATTGAATTAATTTACAATTAATTTCTTTAACATTAAATCATGATACATCAAAGCACTTGATATCATTTTATCATATTTATAGGACCTCAAGTCATATTAATATTTCAATCTACCTCAATTTGCAAATAATATCTACTTTTTATTATTTTCTTGCATTTTTATATGTATGGCTGTTATTTATATTTGTTACACCCGACTTCAAAAAAAAGGAGGAGGCTCTCAAATCTGGATCTTTTTTTTATTATTTCCCTGTCATGGAAATTATTTTGTGCAAAGTGAACATAGAATACATGTGAAGTAGCTTTTGCTACTCCCCACTAGATGGCAGTGTTCGAATGTTTTAATGACCGCGATTCTCGCTAATTATGACGTAATGATAGAGACTAGCTGATGTTTTGGGCTCCACTCGCCTTATTTTAGATTTACTTTAGCCATTAAAGTAATTACCACTAGTTTTAAAACCATATAAACTTATAATTTAAGTTGATTTTGAACACCATACCATATAAATATTTTATTTTTAAGATATTAAAATTAAAAATCAAAGTCAATTTAAAATGTGAAAACAATACATACTTATGGAAATACGTTAATTTTACATTTTACACAAAATTTTCTGTGATTTTCCAGTTTTGTAGAAGGACTTGTAAATATTTTATTTCCTTGTTTTAATTTTTAAATAACATTTTAAAAATATAGGACGCTGTAAATAATGTAGCATGATATTATGTGTGTATTGATATAAAGATTATTTTTAACCAGATTTTCATATTTTAGTACTTAGGTACTTAATGCCACTTACTTACCTAGTAGGTATTAATTTTTTTCTTTGCGTCACTTTTTTGTGTTTATTTTTTTTTGAGTTTTATTAAAATATGAACAATTTGATGAAACAAAAGTTAAACTTAAGTGTTTAATTAAAAATAACTAGATTATTATAAGGTTACTTATATGAAAAATGATTTGATTAAAACCACACAAAATATAGATTCACGAACACCTGTTTTTGTACGAAAATGTGTTAATGAAACGATGCAAAGAATAAATAATATTGAAGAGAATTTTTTCTCGTATTTTATTTTGTAATTTAACGCCCTGTTAGTCTAGTGGTTTAAGGTGACGGGTAGGGCACAGTAGCCACGCTAATTGATTTTAAATTTAGCTACTAAACCGGATCTATTTTAAACAATTTCGGGGTTACAACCTCTTAGAAAACACTTATACTATTTACTAAACAACCATGCACAAATGTTGGGCCCGTTTTTGTACCTACGCGAAAAATTAATTCACGCCAAAAGTGGCCGCTTTTGGCGTGAATCAATTTTTCGCGAACGCGTTGGACCCAACATTTTTGCATGGTTATTTAATAAATAGCATAAGTATTTGCCGAGAGGTTGTAACCCCGAAATTGTTTAAAATAGATCCGGTTTAGTACCTAAAAATTAAAATCGATTGGCGTCGCTAGTGTGCCCTACCCGTCACCTTAAACGCGGATTGCGAGCGTTTTCAAAGCGGAGCGACGACGCATCGAACACGTCGCAATTCCGCGTCGCCGCGGAGATGTCTGAACGCCATTACTTTTTTTGTGGCGGCCAACGCAGAAAAACGCCGGCGAATTCGTTGCGCATCCGCGGCGAATCCGTTGCGCATCCGCTTTGAATACGCTCGCAGTCCGCCAGTGTGGCAAAACCCTAAGATGAGATCAGGAATAAACAATGAGTTACATGGGAAATGGGCGTCGGACATACAGGAGGAGGCGCCCTGGTGTATGCTGTTCGCCTACGACATCGTGCTCTCAAGGTTCAGAACAAAATGGAGGAATCGCGGCAAAGACTGGAGAACGTTGGCATGAAAGTCAGCAGAACCAAAACAGAGTATCTGTTTTGTGACTTCGGCGGTCTCTCTCGCGGTTTGTTCCAACTTTCGGTACCTCGGGTCTTTAGTACAGGGCGACGGTGAAATTGACAGGGAAGTTAAGCATCGAATCAATTCAGCATGGATGAAATGGCGACAGGTCACGGCAACAACATACGATCCACGGATGCCTCTAAAACCGAAGGGTAAAATTTACAAATCCGTCATTCGACCGTTGCCCTGTATGGATCAGAATGCTGGGCCCGTTAAAAAGAAGACGGATGAAAGACGATTAATAATAATTCTCACAACAGCTCATAGGTTGACCTGATTCCGAACTAAGTAGCTTAAGCACTTGTGTTACAGATATCAGACAACAGAGGAACACAAATATATACTTAAATACATATATTACACCCAGACACCGAACAAACACAAGTGTTCATCGCACGAATGTTTGTCCAGGGTGGGGATCGAACCCACGACCTTTGGCGTAAGAGGCAGGTTCACTACCAATTGCGCCATCCGGTCAGTCTAAATGTGACAGAGATGAAAAAAAAAATAGTTTATTGAACAACTTTAACATATGAAAGAATGGGTTACAATATATTTTGATTCTTAACTTAATAGGTAAAGTTGTGGTGAAAAGCGCGTCATATGCAATGGTTGCCATGACTTCTACACTAGGCTAGGCCTGTCACGTAGATAATCATTTAACACCGGTTACCACTTTAAGTTATGCGACTTGTGTCAACTACAGACGAATGCCAAATAGTATTTATTTTCAAATAGTAGATATTTAACTGTGATTCTAATTTTAACGTGCTAAGCATATAACAAGTGCATAATATTATCTATTACATAGGAAAGGACCTTGAGATGAACCTTTGAGAGGGTTTGTGCATGGGAGTATGTGTGTGTGTGCATGTGTGTTAGTGTTTCGGTGTGTGAATGTATGTGTGTGCGCCTGTCTTGTGTGTTTAGGCATTTCAGTAATTAAATTGTATGTTATAAGTATGCTTATATACATACACATATAGTAAAATAATAATAGCAGCATAGTAAGACCGCCGAGATTCTATTCACCTATCTATGAGTGACCATAGCATTAAGGTCTGTAAAACTGTCCAATAGAAAGTATCTATCTACAATGTAGGTCCTAAGAATGTTAAGATGGATGTGTGGAGTAACGAGAATGGACAAGATAAGGAATGAGTATATTAAAGGAGGAATGAAAGTGGCCCCCATCATTGATAATTGAAGACAAATCGTCTTTCCTGGTATGGCCATGTAATGAAAAGAGGGGAAGAACATGTTACCAAAAAGTGATGAGTTTAAATGTAAGTGGGTGGAGGAACAGAGGACGGCCGAAAAAGAGATGGATGGATTGTGTGAAGAGTGACTTGATGGAAAAAGAGGTGGATGGATTGTGTGAAGAGTGACTTGATGGAAAAAGGGGTGGATGATTCGATGACGAATGACAGGGACGTATGGAAAAGGAAAACATACTGCGCCGACCCCAGATAACCTGGGAATAGGGCAGGAGGATGATGATGACATGGGAAATGGGTGGTGGGTGGATTCATATTGCATGTAATTTAGGGTTTGATGATATAAACACAATATTTTAAGTACATTTTTTTATTATAAACATAGAAAAATCACCTTTCAATTATCTCACTAAATAGGTACAAAATTTTCATAAATGACCTAAGGTAGGGGGTAGGGCCTATGGATTAGGTAGGTCCAACATCGACAAAGTTCCCGGTAGACCACTTTTCGACCTTAAGGTGACGGGTAGGGTATACTAGCGACGCCAATCGATTTTAATTTTTAGCTACTAAATCTATTCAAACTCAATTTTTCGCGTACGCGTTGGACTCAACATTTTTTCATGGTTATTTAATAAATAGTATAAGTGTTTGCCCAGAGGTTGTAACCCAGAATTTTTTTAATTTAGTTAGGTTTAGTAGATAAAAATTTAAATCGATTGACGTCGCTAGTGTGCCCTACCCGTCGCCTTAAGGTCGAAAAGTGGTTTACCGGGAACTTTGTCGATTGTACCAAAGAAACTTGGTAAGTATAGGGTATTAGGGTCCACCCTTAGACAATAAGGGACCACCAATGTTTAACAGTCTTTGAAGAAAATAATACGTATAATAATTAAGTCCATTAATTTTTACAGATATATGTCTATGTATAGGTACAGACAGCAACACATCAAGTTACTTTAATGTGTCAAAATTGTTTTTGACATGAATGTGAGAATTAACTGAAGAAATTTGTCAGGTTTGTATATCGACTGCCTTGTTGGCGCAGTAGCAAAGCGACGGCTGCGCTTGGCGTTCCGGGTTCGATCCCCGGGTCGGGCCAAAATTTGTACCTGAGATCCTCTGTTAAGAAATTATCAGTGTCAGCCCGGAGACTGGAAGTTGACGGTCTTGTAACCCCGTGCCTCGGAAAGCACGTTAAGCCGTTGGTCCTGGTCCTCGGGTCGTGTAACGCTGGAGTCCCATCGGATTATGAGGGCAAGGGAATAGAGAGTGCACTTGTGTTTGCGCGCACACTTGAGCACTGTATATCCTGCGTAAGTGGCTGATCGTTCAAATTGACCGCCTTAGCCGAAATCAGTTGGATTGGAGGATATTATTAATTTAAAAATTACAGCAGAATAAGCGCACGCGGTGTGGTAACATTACAGCTGCACTCGAAGCTATGTAAAATAAATGTATATATGTAAGGGAAAACATTAAACTCTTGCGCGATGTAGTTAACTTGCAGCGCCATCTATTGGTCAAGTTTGGAACTATTAGCAAAATTTAGTCTCGAAACTATGTGACAGAGGGCCGCAGTTCGATATGAACACACAAACAGCTTCTGATGGTATACCTTGTCATAAATCGCGATTTAAAGTTATTATCGTACTAAAGCGATGAGTTTTATGAACCATCCCGTTCCAACACGCAGTGTTAAAAAGGGCTGGCACGAATATTGTTCCGGGACTATCTTTAATGGACAACAACCAAATCTTTGTTTACTTTTCCGCTGCTCGAATATATATTTATTCATTTTTTATATTGCATGTAAAATATTTCTTTGCTTAGCACATTATAGTTTTAAATTTACGGAATGCCAAACCCATGACATGTAACTGTCAAAAAAAAAGACAACTTGTCAACGTTGAATGTATGAATGACGTTGACAATGTTGACACTAGTATTATTTACCTTTGACAGTAGTACCTTTTTTTTATTAAAACAATGATAAGCAAAGGAATATCGCTGTATTCAGCCGTCATTTGACGCTTACGTCTATTTAAAATAAAAAGAATTTCAATAATTATTTTATGCATGAAAATGGACAAATTTTGAAAGAAGAAAAAATTTGGGTCTGTTCATTTTATGTCTATTTTCATATAAAAAAACAATATGGACATGTTAAAAATATGAAATGTTGTCCATTCGCCATTTGTAATAAGGAGCATTAAATTTAAGTTAGAGCCCGCAAACAGGCAAACTGTTTACCTGATACGAATTGAATATTTGCAATATTATCATGAATGATGATGATGTAAAAAATCGGCGGTGTTTGCTTCGCGCTCATTTTGGCGGGCGCACTGCCGTGCTCCCAGAATACTTTGACATCAATGGACTGTACAGGTACCATCACCATGGCGAAAAGTTGACATTATATGTACTTTTGCTATATACAAATGAACTAGCTTAATATTTCACTAAATTATACTAAGCTTAAAAATTATAACTGAATACAATTCTTTAAAATTAATCGTTAATTCAGAAAATAGAAATAGAATAACATAGCAACCAAACTTCCTATTAAGAAATTGATTTCAACCTTAGCTTCGATCAAAGGTATTTCCCAATGATAGTGAATAAGAAATAACTTTCAGTGGAAGAACAGATCGCACCCTCAGTAAAATACTGACCTGAAATATTTTAGATAGATTCCAAGTCAAAATTGTATCGGCTATAATCCAAGCGGATGAAAGGTTATCTAACAACAATTTGGACTTAAGTAAATACACACACATGTGAACACGTTTTTTTTTAAGTGCTTTATTTACTTAAGAATAAACTGCAAAAAATGCAATAAAAATATCAACAATTTTGAGTTAGAATAGTTATTTAAGGGATTTCTACCATGTACCTTATTTTAGAGTCTACGAAGGAGGGTAGACCGATTTGTCTGCCTGTAACAACCTTCCCTGCAAAAACCTCAGTTACTCCGTGACCATGGCGCTTGCAACAGTGCCGTAATATCGGGAACTCAAAAATAAGGTACATGGTAGAAATCCCGTAAATAACTATTCTAATGTTATGACCATGAAAGTTAAAAAAAAATTGATTTAGGTCAGTATTTTACTAAGTTGAAAATATTAACATAACCCTTCTATTATATTACACAGCAAATTATTCATAATTTGACAAGATTATTTGTAGCAACATTTTTCCGTCAATAAATCTATCTTTATCACAAAAGACGACAGGAAAATATACACAGAAAGCATGCCCAATTTTTAAATCCTAAATCGAACATAATCTTACAAAAACACACCACAACAACTGGTAACTTCGAAAACAGTCTTTATCGGCCATTTTGTTTTGTACAAAATGACATTAGCGAGGCCATTTTGTTGTTTAACAAAATGGCGTCTAAGCAGCCATTACGGACGGCGTGACCTCACTGCTGGAGCCGAAGAGGAAAGATCCGGCGCTGGAGAACAAGCCGCTCATCCAGTACATCATGAGGCCCCAGAAGACTACCTGGGCGATCACGTCTACCCACCACATTCTGAAATGAAGAAAATTGCAAAATTAAAAATGGCAATAACTGTAAAAGTGGTGGATGTTAATAAACTATGTAATAAAGAAAAAACTGAGTGAGTGAGGACACCGGAGGCTCCAATCCAAGGAAGACCACGTGTGGCTCTCCCGCTTAGGCATGAATGGGCCGGCTCAACCGAAATGATACCACGGCCTCACAGAAATCCGGCGTGAAGCAGATTGTGCTTTGTATCGCTGCGTGAGTGAGCGCACCGGAGGCCTATCCGGGGGAAAGGTACTAAGGTTCATCGTATTCTTAAGTAAATAACACACTTAAAAATTTCATCTCGTGTTCAGGCGGGACTCGAAGCCATAACTTCCACAATCCGGGTGAATGTTCTACCAATAAGACCACTGAGCGCGGTAATAAAACGACGAAATTTGTAAGTGCTTGATTCGACATGAGCTGTGGATGCATTAACTACGCGCCAGCATTTCGTCTGACGGCTGTGACATTGGCACTCATGAGCCACGCTTTGGTATGAATAAATTCAAGCCGAAACGTGGCTCTCCCACTTTCAGACACAAAGATTCGTCGACTTAGGTTTAAAGGTTAGTAGCGCACATGTGACTCCACTGGTGTCGCGGGAGTCCATGGGCGGCGGCAATCGCTTCCATCAGGTGATCCGTATGCTCATCTTCCACCTGTCACATAAAAAAACCGGCCAAGTGCGAGTCGGAAGGATATATGGAAGGTAAATTCCGGTTTACGGTTTATACCATATTAAAAAAAACTACTCACTATATCTAGTTCAAACCAATTTTCGTTGTTAGTTTTCATGATTATGTACATATATTTTTTTTAGTTTAATAATTAATTTATTAAACAGTACTGTACCGTTATTCGAAGCCTATATATGAGAGTAGCATCCGTTTCCGGTCCTAGTACTAACCAAAACATCCGGTCTCGGCCCATTTCCCCACCAACTTACGTTTCGCGCCATGCGACGCTAGCGCCACCACCGGCAGTTCGAACGATCGTTCGAATTTTTGCCTCATTGGCGTTTTAGTTCCCGATCGAGACGGTCGTCTACAGAGCTCCGCTATAATTGCGACCGACTCGCTCGCTAGTACTAGCCATTTAAGAGGAGATTCAACGTGAATATTTCTAGTAATATCTGAGGTATACCTGAAAAATAACTGTGAGTATTTTTCACTTAAAAAGTAGTAAATACTTTTAACATAAACCAAAGTGAAGTTTATATGTGACATTATTTCAAGTGAAGTGTTTTGACCTATTTAATTACTTGTGTTATTTCGTAACGGTGTTACCGTTCGGTGGCAAGGTTACATTCTTGCCTTAAAATATTTTATTGTAATTTTCTTTATAACTAACGTTTTTCTAACGGTATTTCCGTTAGAGCTGTGAATATTTTAGAATGAACTAAGAAAATCGGCCCATGTGCAGCGGGGACGCGAGGAATGATGTTCCAGTTTCAGCAGCAACGGGAACAAGAAGGAAGAGGAGGCGTACACGATCGTCTAGCTCCGACACTAGCTCGTCCTCGAGCTCCTCGTCGAGCTATCATCAGAAGCGCCGTAAAAGGCGCAAAGGTGGTAAAAACAGAGGGGTAAGTGACGACTTATTAAAACAATTACTCAGTGATGTAAATGACCTCAAAAGTCAAATGGCAGCTCAAACAAGGCAAGATGAGTGTGGGGATGACCTTGTCGACCCAAATATTAGCGGAGAATTGTATGAGTGCAATGAGCTACCCTTAAATAACTCAGCTGAGCCTGTTCCAGCTTCTGCGAGTAATTTCAAATTGAATCTTGCAATAAATACAAAGACTAAGGAACCTTCCATCCCTAATGCACCTGACGGCATGCTTAAACAAATAGAGGAGCTTCAGCGCTTCCTCCATCCAGACTGGAGCGCAATACGTTATGCCGACGCTCAAAAGTCCTGTCTGTTTTTCCCGGGTTTTTCTAACTTAGTGCCAAACGAAGAGATTAGACAATACGACGGGGGTTCTAAATTCACTGCTAATATGGAAAAAGCATTTGCCAGCTTA
Organism: Marasmia exigua; assembly: GCA_019059595.1. Lineage (NCBI taxonomy): Eukaryota > Metazoa > Arthropoda > Insecta > Lepidoptera > Crambidae > Marasmia > Marasmia exigua. The sequence continues at coordinate 2,622,811 of CM032492.1, forward strand.
TCTTTTGCTTTGCTACAGCAACGCGAGGCTTTGCAAAACGAAATGAATAATTTCTTACTATGGGTAAACCAAAATGAAACTTTGTCTTACTCCGATATATACAGCAGGGTAAACGATATATTCTCTAAAGGCGACTACTGTAAGGCAGCAAACGACACCATGCAAATAGTATGTGGTCATAGAGCTGAACTTATTCAACAGCGGAGGGAGGGCATACTTTCTTCAGTCAAAGACCCTCTTCACAAAGCGGCGCTACGAAAGGTCCCACCTTCGAGCTCCAACTTGTTTGAAGCTGAACAGTTCAGCTCAATGTTGGAAAAAGCAGGTGGAGTGCGAAGAGTCTTCTGGCAGAAAAATAAGGATCGCAACTCTGCTCCGCAGAACGATCCAGGGACGTCGTCCCACACACAAGTCCCAAAAAAGGCTCAAAATAAATCAATAATACAACAAAAAAGTGATTTTGCTGGACAGTCAAGGTACGTAAATAATTCTTTTCGTGGAAAAGGTAAGGCCACCAAGGAAAGCTTCAACAAAGGCAAAGGAGCCAGAGAATATTCTCCCTCATCCCGCCGGGATAGGAGAAATCAAACAAATAAAAGGAACTGACTCAAAGTCATTTCGTGCCGGCCAGCTCCACCTTTTTTATGCTCAATGGGAGGAACTGGGGGCGCCGCCCTACATCCTCAAAATGATAAAAGGTTATCGTATCCCCTTCAAATCCAAACCACCTCTAAGTGTGCCCAGTTTTCGACATCAAACGTCACCCTCGGCGGAAATGTCGGAAATAATCGAACAAATGTTAGTACAGGGTGTATTAGAAGCCGCGGAACTCACTCCCAGCTTCATATCTACAATATTTTTACGCCCCAAAGGCCACGGCACGTTGAGACCTATTTTCAACCTCAAAAATCTGAATCGGTTCATTCACCCAGGCAAGTTCAGATTAATAAATGTTCAACGGGTGCCGAATTTTTTGCAGGCAAGAGACTGGATGGCAAAAATTGACCTCCATCAAGCCTACTTTCATTTGCCTGTAGCGAAATGCCACAGACGATTCCTACGGCTAGTCTATGCCGACAAATTGCTACAAATGACCTGCCTGCCCTTCGGGCTAAGCTCAGCTCCAAAAACATTCGCATCTCTGACAAACTGGATTGCCCAGAAACTACGAGAGCGCGGCATTCGCATTCTTGTTTATCTGGACGACTTCTTTTTGGTAAACCAAGACCCAGCCATGTTGAACAGCCATATACAGGTCGCCCTGGACATGCTGAAACAACTAGGCTGGATAATAAACACAAAGAAGTCTGTCCTCGAACCCAGGCAGGCCCTAGAATTTCTAGGCATCATGTGGAACCCGTGGCAAAATATCAAGTATCTCCCGGAAAGGCTATCCAACAAAGTGGTAGATCAAGCGACTCTATTACTAAAGAGAGAAGTAGCTACCCTGAAGGATCTACAAATTATAACCGGGTTAATGAACTTTGCAAGCTTTGTAGTTCGGAGAGGACGTCTGCATTACCGGGCTGCTCAAGCAATGACCAACAGACTGCTGAAGTCTTCAACCTCAAAGCACGTACGCCTCCTTACGGATGTAAAGCAAGAACTGGAATGGTGGATAAATCATTGCAAAACATCTTCAGTAATCCACACTCCCCCCACGACACATTATCTGACAACAGATGCGAGCGACATTGGTTGGGGAGCCCAATTGAACCACCTGAACATAAAGGGCACGTGGCTACTCCCACAACAACGGCTCCATTGCAACCAGAAGGAAATGTTGGCGATCATAAACATCCTAAAAGATCACGGTCAGCACCTGAACTCGGAAAGTCTACTTATCCAGTGCGACAGCCGGACTGTAGTCTCTTACCTTCGCAACGAAGGTGGAACAAAGTCTGCTGCACTGACAAGTCTCACCCAGGTGTTGTTTCGAATACTGGATCAGTTCAACATTCACATTTCGATCCATCATATACCCGGAAATTACAATTGCGACGCCGACCATCTGTCCAGGAAGAAAGTCTCACCAGAATGGCATCTTCTGCCTCGGCTGACTCGAAAGGTCTTCGGCAAATGGGGTACACCTGTTATCGACCTATTTGCATCACACCGTGCTCTAGTAGTAACGAACTATTGTACATTGGACAGAAGGGACAGCAATGCAGTATTTCACGATGCCTTCAGCAGGAAATGGGATTTCCCACTAGCCTGGATTTTCCCACCACCACATCTCATTCTAAGAGTCCTAGCACACTTGAACAACGCCGTGGGGTTTTCCTCATTGTAGTTCCTCGATGGAAGAATGCTTTTTGGAGACCAGATCTCAAGAGCAGATCCCTAGCAGCCCCATTCACAATCAGGAACCTAGAGAGTGTATTAGTAGACACGACGACGGGCTTTCCACCTCAAAAAGTGGGAGAAATGTCATTGGAAATTTGGAAATGTGGGGGTGGAATAAATACCTGACAAACTGGACGGAGGAACAACGATCTCTCCTTACACATAGCTGGCGAAAATCCACTATAAACACCTACCGCCCGGCATGGAATAGATGGATGGCGTGGACAAGGACCGAAGGCATTGACTATAACAAACCGACTGGGTCCGATTTAGCTAGGTTTCTTGTTGATCTCCACCAGAAGGAGAATCTCTCCTTAAGTACGATATTAGTTCACAAGTCGGTAGTTTCTACCTTCTGTAACCCTGATTGTCATGACAAATTAAGCTCACACACGCTTGTGAAGCAAGTTATCAAAGCAATTTCATTAGCCAAACCCAAAATGACTAAACCACCAATTTGGGATACAGAAATCTTAATACAATACCTATCTAGAAAAAATCCAGATGTGTCGGGATTATTTGAGATATCTAAATGTACAGCTGCCATACTTCTGCTCTGTTCAGGAAGGCGACTTCACGATCTCACCCTGTTACGGGTATCACCAGAGCATTATACGGAAACAGATGATTACATCATCCTGAAACCAACTTTCGGGTCCAAAACGGATACTTGTAATCAGAGGCAATCAAACTGGAAATTAGCTGTTAATAAAGATAATAGGGCACTGTGCCCAGTCTATTGGACCAAAAGACTAATCCGCGTCTCCCAAGAAAGGCGGGGTCTAGCTAAATCTGACAGCTTGTTCATTACTTTAACGGAACCTCCTAGACCCGCAACTCGGTCAATAATTGGTGGTTGGGTGAAAAAACTGCTGGATGAAGCTGGTATACACACTACACCTGGCAGTATCAGATCAGCTGTAGCATCTAAAAGCTGGATTGAAAATTGTCAACTGGATGACATACTGGCTAGGGCAAATTGGAAGTCATCTAATACATTTGCTAAATATTATCGGCGTGAAATTGCTAGTGTGTCTCATACAAATTCTGTTTCGCGTTTGTTTACCCCTGAAGATGATTAATTTAATTGTATACCTACTACTTATATTATGAATGTACGTTGATCAAAGCTTGTTCTTAACATAATATGGTATAGAATTGTACCCTGTTTGGTTATGTGTTATCAAATTAAACTGTATTCAACAGTTTTCGAGTTTCTATTTACTGCGCATCAACTATCCATTTTCTTCTAATCACATTGGCGTTGCATAGCGCCACCAGGCGATAATAAACACGTCTCTCATATATAGGCTTCGAATAACGGTACAGTACTGTTTAATAGCTACGTTTTACCTGAAAATAAAACGTTTATTAAACATACTTACCTTATTCGAAGCCTACTTTTTAAACCACCTGGTGACATTCAGAGACGGCAATGAGGCAAAAATTCGAACGATCGTTCGAACTGCCGGTGGTGGCGCTAGCGTCGCATGGCGCGAAACGTAAGTTGGTGGGGAAATGGGCCGAGACCGGATGTTTTGGTTAGTACTAGGACCGGAAACGGATGCTACTCTCATATATAGGCTTCGAATAAGGTAAGTATGTTTAATAAACGTTTTATTTTCAGGTAAAACGTAGCTATTATAGAAGTTAGAGGGGGGTGGACACACAATTTACCACTTTGGGAGCGTCTCTTGCACAAAGTATTGTGTTTAGAAAAAAATGATGTTAAAAACCTCAACATCATTTTTAAAGACCTATCCATAGATACCCCACACTATAGTATAGGTTTGATGAAAAAAAAATAGTGTCTCAGTTTCAAGTATATTCCAATTTTTTTAATTTTTTCTAATTTTTGTGTAAACATCGTAATGCGGTTAACAAAATACATCTATTTACCAAGTTTTAATAGTATAGTTCTTATAGTTTCGGAGAAAATGGCTTTGACCTACGGACGGACGGATAGACGGACAGACATGACGACACACAAATTCAAACACGAGTGACATAAATACACGAATATGACAAATTCAGTAGCCAACAAGGCCCAACCTCTGCATTTGCTGCAGTGGCCGAAGCCGCTACAGCGCTGGTTATCGCTTTCCATTAGCTGATCCGTCTGCTCCTCGCCCCTATCACATAAAAAAATCCAAGACATCTGATAAGTACTCACATCCTCATGTGCCTCCTGGCTGCTGGCAGAGTGTCGTCGTACTCCTTCAGGATGTATATCCTAGCTGCTTTGATGCAGTCTTCGAAGTACTCTAAGATGTCCAAGCCTGCAAGGAAGAAGGGAAAACATGAGATTTTTTTTATGTTTTTTATTATAAGCGATCTCTCTGATTTCGCGGATGTTTATGGCCGGCGTTAATTACTTTCCATCAGGTGAGTCGCTTGCGTATGTGAGGGTACCGGAGGCCCAACCTGGAGAAGTGGGGTTTAAAGGTTGGCAGCACACTTGTAACTCAACTGGTGTCGCGGATGTCTATGGGCGGCGGCAATCGCCACCTATCAGATAAAAAAAGTCTCATCTCGATCCCCAAAACACCTGTCATATTCCAAGTCTTTATGTAGATCTCATTTACTCATACAGCGTCCACCTTGTACTCTCGCCTCTCTCTGGCGTTGAGTCTTTCTCTTTCTTGGGCTGTTTTTCTAGCCTCCATTTATTTTTTTATTCTCAACTCTATCCTAAAGGACACCAGCTGTCACATTTTGTAGTGCTCACCATCTGTGTTCACCTTGTATTTTCGTAAATCGTCTTCTGTAGTGTCTATCATCGTAATATCGAGCCACCTACGATGGTTTAGTCATATCATGAGACGCCCTGAAGACCATGTCGTGAAACAGGCCCTAGCAATGCCAAATTATAAGAGAAAAAGAGGACGCCCTAGCCACCTGGTGGTCCACTGTCAAGGACTTAAAACTTGTCCAAGTAACCATTTCGACAACCCAGGACAGACTGTCCTGGCGCTGCAGAACGAGGGGAGCCGACCCTAAATAATGGGAAATGGCTAGGACAAATATTTTTTTGGAGAAGAGACTACAAATAAATCTTTGTTTGTTAGAGAGAGCTCTAGGGCTAAGTATCTAGCCACCACTCAGACTTTGTCTCAACTCTCTCTGGGATCACTTGTCAACATTTTGTGGTACTCACCAACAGCGTCCACCTTGTACTCCCGTCTCTCCCTCGCGTTGAGTCTCTGTCGCACGGTCTGCGCGATGTCGGATTTGAAGTCCCACTGGTTGTTGGTGTAGTACTCGAACACGTCGAAACCCTTGCTGATACGCCGGTGCACGCGCATTAGACTGGAATGATAAGTTCAAATTTATATGACCAATTAGACAAGACCATTGACCAGCTGATGGGCCGGTGACATAAATAGAATCGTGGGATTGATCGTGGAGAAGAGATTGTCCTTTGCATCCCTGTTTCTTCCCACTCTTAGGACTTGACAGGTAACGCTTTTAGTGGGTTATCCAGTTGTATACCCAATGAATTAGCAGAGGACGAACCCACGGGAAAACCCCACACTTCCGCTGATAAGACGCGTGACGTCGGCCCTAGTGGGCCTACATCACACACAAGGGATTTCCGTTATCTTCACCAGGTCATCAGTTTACCTTATGGTACCCCCCATGGCTATGAATTCCACCTTTCCGCCCCAGTCACCAACAATTTCGCAATGTGCTCTGTCCATTGCCACATGGGGTTTGCAATTCCTCAAGCTATATCCGTGACTTCGGTTTCCTTGAGCTAAGGTAAGACTTACATAGGCTTATATCCGAGGCAGAACAGCAGTATGTCGATAAGAAAAGCCGGGAGCCAGTGGAAGAAGAACGCGCAGATGTTGTGGTACAGCCTCGAGTGCTTCATGGAGCCACCTGGGTACCTGTACAGAGAATAGTCTTCAGATAAGGTCTAATTCGTCTTCTGTACGGATGTTAATATAAACCGAGTATAAAAATCTGCTAGATGAAGTTTGCTGTAGAGCTGAGACTATGCCTGAGGTCTTTCACGAGGTAATATACAAATAATAGGTATTACAAGAGCTTTAGGCTACCTACTGTGGTTTGGGGGTACAACCCATACGTTTTATTCTTCAGTATTGTTATGTAATTACGGAATGCTCCCACCAATGCATTCCGAAAATGCATAACGATACTGAAAAATAAAACGTATAGGTATGAATGACCTTTTGTGTATCGGACATTAGATATTTTTCTAATGGAACATAGGTGGGAGGGAATCGCTTTCAAATGAGTGATACCATGGACTGATTATATAATTCGTCCATGGTGATACTCACCACACGACGCCGTTGAGGGGAACTTTGTTCATGATGATCTCGCGACCAGCGTCAATCATCTCCAGCCACGTGACCTTGATCTCCGCAGATGAGGTGAAGTTAATGATGTTGGATTTCTTGTCCCTGTAAATGTATTTAGATGATGTTATAATTTTCACAATAAATGTGGTATGGAGAAAAGATGGGGAGCCCAATGGACAACATTTCATATTTTTAACGTGTCCATATTGTTTTTTTATATGAAAATAGACATAAAATGAACAGACCCATATTTTTTCTTTTTTCAAAATTTGGCCATTTTCATGCATAAAATAATTATTGAAATTCTTTATATTCTAAATAGACGTAAGCGCCAAATGACGTCATCGGATGGCTGAATACAGCGATATTCCTTTGCTTATCATTGTTTTAATAAAAAAAAGGTACTACTGTCAAAGATAAATAATACTAGTGTCAACATTGTCAACGTCATTCATACATTCAACGATGACAAGTTGTCTTTTTTTTTTACAGTTACATGTCATGAGTTTGGCATTTCGTAAATTTAAAACTATAATGTGCTAAGCAAAGAAATATTTTACATTATGCCGTCCGATGACGTCATCTTACGTTTTTTAGTTTTTAATTTTTTTCTCAGTAAATAAGCAATATAAAAAATGAATAAATATATATTCGAGCAGCGGAAAAGTAAACAAAGAATTGGTATTTTTTGTTTCACAGCTTAGCAATTTTGAAATGTTGTCCATTCTCGGGCTCGTGTCATTTATCATCATACGACATATATCACAAAGATAAAGTTTTTTATATGGATTTCATATGACATCCGCCATGTTTAAAATATCACGAGCACGAGAATTGGGCTCCTGCTCTTCACTCTCGATCACCTGATGGTAAGTGATCGACGATGAGAGAGTCACGCCTCGGCAAGAATGGGCCGGCTCAACCGGAGTGATACCAGGCCTTAACGCTGTGTTTCTGTAAGACTGAGTCCTCTACCCAAAGGTTGTCTGGAAGAAATCCCTACAAGCGATTAGACCGCCTTATTGTACTGTCTGTTGCTGTTGTTGTATCATGCTTGTATTTTATTTTTGTGCAATAAAGAATATCTATCTATCTATCTCTTTGAATAGATTTTAGTAATCGTAGAGATATTTAGCAACTCTGTCGGGCTAACATGCCATCGCGAGATATGTCACGGAAGAGATACGACAAATTTGTCGATATCGACTAATGTCTTTTTCTCTAACGTGCGCATCACGATCGACAAATTTCTGGTGGTAGACAAAGGATTACTCGTGTAGACAAACCAGTGTTGCCCTTTGAAATATACATTTGTTTTCTTATATAGCTACACTGGTTTCGTTCATTCAATTAACCACGAGATACGGGGTAGACAAAATTATATCGCGGTGCGCAAGTTAGGCCAACTGGACTGGCTTAGGCTTCCTTAATGTTACTGCCTTCTGCCTGAGTAACTTTCCCCATCCTAGACCAACTGTCCATGTACCTAGTCCAGTCTCACCCGTTTTTGAGGTAGTTCCAGGCCACGATCATGATGCCGTTGATGAAGACGTCTACGGGCAGGTAGTCGGCGTAGCTGTTGCTCTTGCAGTACATCGTCCGGATCACGCCCTTGCCGGCTCCTGGAAGAGGAAAGAGCTTTGGGATAAGTACTATAAAGTACAGTCACAATCTTTAATTTGGGACCCACCCAAGGATGAATGTCGTGTAGCAAACTTTCGCTATTAAGAGCTAATATTTTGAATTGTCAAAGTCATAATATTTACCATCGATAACTTCACTTTACAGCAGAGTAGAATAGGCCACCTTCACACTTACCGAGGTGTCGTAAAAGGCGACTAAGGTAAAGCTGCTGGAAAACTCTGCATTTATATCAAAACCCTCGCCAACCCGTCTGCCTAGCGTGGTGAGTATGGCAATTACCCCTCATGTGATTGAGGGAGGCCCGTGCCCCAGCAGTGGGGACTTAAATGGGCTGACGACGATGAACTTTACTTTTCTAGGAGCAACCGTGCAAAAACGTCAACTTGAACGAGGGCATACGATCATTGCCGATGTTTTCCGAGTAATTGTTACGAGGGTAATAACTTCTTGGCACTGTGTTCTATCTATATAGCAATATCATTTTTATTCGTGAAAATGTAACAATAAACTATTTTCTTGACTGACACTGACACGAGCGAGACAACACGACGAATTAATGTTCGTAATTAGAAAACCGTAATGATAGATTCTTTCAAAGAGTTTATCGTTTCAAGGCTCGATTAAATAAGACATTTTATGTCTTAAATTGACATTTAACATTATTGCCCTAAAGCTTTGACCTTATTGCATTATAAATGTTCTAACGAAGTTTAACGGAAATAGGTCCCAATTAAAGCTCGTGACTGTACCTAGTATGGTAAGATGTGGTGACATACATCGCTCGCTACAAGCAAGGAGTTTGCTACTAGTACCATCCGAAAACAACAGATGCATCCCACACCCGATAGACCTGGCTACGGCTCTGGGTCTGGTCGGCATGCCTGCTGAATACTTATAAGATCATTATTTTTTCTTTTCACTAATTATATTTATAAAGCTTTTCTTTTTTTTTTGTTTCTTCTTTTGCGTACTACTTTCTAAAATACACATATTGTTAGATTATATCTAGAGGGTTAACCTTTAATTGAATGTTTAGGATTCGCACATCTGTAATGTGTATAAAATAAACAAACAAAAATAAAAAAGATGCCGTTAATTCAAATTAACGGCATCTGTTGTTGTCGACAGTTTTACAGTCAACTGAAGGTTAACTGTCTATTTGAAATTCAATCAAATTAGGAAGACCCTACTACCCGCGCTCTGCGACTTATCGGTGACACACTTGCTCGGCACGATGAAATAGACCTATTTGCAGACAGTTTTGGTCAAATCTGCTACAAGTACCGTAGTTTTTTGACATAATAAACATATTTAATACTATTGACATTATACTAAAAAAATCTAAATTAATTATATTTTATTTATTTGATTTTACTGTTCTATTGTGTATTTTAATTTGCTTCTTTTGACTCAGATACTGACAATTTGGGCTATTTATATTGATATTATCTGTCGCGCTTATTATTTTTTTTTTTTTTTAGTTGTAATTAATTTGACAAGGATTGTATTCTTCTGCTTTTTTATTGTAAATTATCCGTGAGTAATGAACATGAATGCAATGTTATAATGTATCCTAACCTTATACTGCGTTATGGATTAATTTCTGTTAGCTTGTAAGGTGTCTGAATAATAAATAAATAAATAAAAGACTTATCTTTAGTTGATATGTTTTATAGCAATCTTTTGAAATTTATTCTTAAGGTGACGGGTAGGGCACACTAGCGACGCCATTCGATTTTAGTTTTTAGCAACTAAACCGGATCTATTTTAAACAATTTCGGGGTTACAACCTCTCGGCAAAAACCTATACTATTTATTTAATACTTATAGTTAACTGTTTCGTCTGCTTTTGCACTTGAATTTTGGATTACCGACAAAAGTGGCCGCTTTTGGCGCGAATCAATTTTTCACGTACAAAAACGGACCCAAAATTTGTGCATGGTTAGTTAATAAATAGTATAAGTGTTTGCTGAGAGGTTGTAACACCGAAATTGTTTAAATTAGATCCGGTTTAGTAGCTAAAAATTAAAATCGATTGGCGTCGCTAGTGTGCCCTACCTATCATCTTAAGTGTGTAATTGACTTACTTTTTTTGGTTACCCTGGAAAAATGCGTTTGACATATGGTTATGTCGGACTCCCTCCGCAGCGGCGGGGGTTTACCGACTAAAACACCAGGCACTCTCCCTCATCGTCCATCGGTGGGTGAGTGTCATGGGTCAAGAGTTCGGAGCCTAGCACCACGAAATAGGAAGACTTACCTATAAGAAGACCGGTAGGCCCATTGATGTTGTCTGTCCAACCAGGAAGAGGCTCTTGCCAGATGGGGATGACTGAGAAAAAAAAACTAAATCTTGACTCAAAAATCCTCTAAAGGTGCCGTAAATGAGAGCGTACTCAAATATTAAAAAAAAAACTTTGGGAGCTGCTTGAATATCATGCTATTCCATTCTAAAATACGTCATCACGATGACATCAACACATTCAAAGAACAAGAGATACGTTTGGATTATTCGGGTATAAGTAAGAAGCTGAAAGATTAAGTACCTAACTTAAATAAGTATTAAAAGTTATGGTTTAAGGTGACGGTTAGGGCACACTAGTGACGCCAATCGATTTTAAGTTTTAGCTACTCAACCGGATCTATTTTAAGCAATGTCGGGGTTACAACCTCTCGACAAACACTGATACTATTTATTAAATAACCATGCACAAAGGTTGTGTCCGTTTTTGTACGCGAAAAATTAATTCACGCCAAAAGTGGCCGCTCTTGGCGGTAATTCAAATTTCGAGTACAAAAGCTGACCCAAAAGTTAAGTTTAAGTACTTAATAAATAGTATACGTATTTGCCGAGTGGTTGTAACCCCGAAATTGTTTAAAATAGATCCGGTTTAGTAGCTAAAAATTAAAATCGATTGGCGTCGCTAGTGTGCCCTACCCGTCACCTTCAGGGTTCGCAGGGCGTTTGTGACTCCACTGTTAGAGGTGTCTGAGGGCGTGCTATGTCTGTCATCATCAGCCTATCGCAGTCCACTGCTGGACGTAGGCCTCTCCAATTGTTCGCCACTGTGATCTATCCATGGCTTCTGGCACCCAGCTCTTGCCAGCCATCCTGCGCAGATCGTCCCCCCACCTAGCCAGAGGGCGCCCTACATTACGTTTGCCAAGACGCGGTCTCCACTCTAGAACTCGTTTACCCCATCGGTTGTCGGTTCTTGGCTAATATGGCCAGCCCACTGCCACTTAAGCTTGCTAATCCGGTGAGCAATGTCGATAACTTTGGTTCTGTCTATGTCTGTGGCAATGGTAAATAGAAGATAATTTACAGATCGTTGTAGTCAATACTCACCGATAGAAGGACGTAGGACCATAGCAGGTATATGCTCCATGGCTTCAACCACCAAAGCCTCTCCTAAGGCTTTGGTGAAGGCATAAGAGTTGGGCAGCTTGTCCAGCAATCTGAGGAAAGATAGAAGCTACGTTAAAAAGTCTAATAAGCACCATTTTTACCCGACTAAGCAAACCGGGGAGGGTAATGATTTTGACCTCTATGTATGTATGGTTGTTCATCTGTTCCCTCATAACTTCTAAATTAGTTATCATATTTGAACAAATGAGGTGTCGTTAGAAGCGTCTTGATTGTCATCTGGTTATAGGCAACGTGACGTCACGTTGAATTGACTTCAACGCCCTCTAGGGCGACCAAGGCGATACGGCATAATATTTTCACCAGGGACAATTTTCTTTTTTCGTACTTATAAGAACGGGTTTTTTTTGGTAGTCGGGTTTTAGTCTTTAAACTTTACTTTTTATTATGCTACTCATCTTAGAGTGTAATTCCTAGTTGCAATCTAAAACCGTCGCTCCGGAACCCAAGGCACCGTGGGAGAACCACGCTTCGGCATGAATGGGCCAACTTGACCGGAGTGATACCACGGCCTCACAGAAAACCGGTGTGAAGCAGCAGTGTGTTGTTTCGCTGCGTGAGTAAGAGTACCGGAGGCCCAATCCGGTGGAAAGGGGGGCTTTAAGAAAGCACACTTGTGGGTCCTCTGGTGGTTTTATGCTAGAGGCGACAAACGAGCAAGCGAGTCACCTAATGGAAAGTAATCATCGCCGCCCATGAACATCCGCGAAATCAGAGAGATCGCTAATGTGTTGCCGACCTTTTTAAAAAAGAGTACGCTCTTCTCTTGAAGGTCCCTAAGTCGTAGCCGTCGGGAAATACTCCCGCAGCCAAACCGTTCCACAGAACTGTGGTACGTGGTAGAAAGTTCCGCGAGAAACGCACAGTATTAGACCGCCATCAATCGAGATGATGGGGATGGAATGACAATCGCTTAACCATCTAAGATTTGTCAATTACATTATTTACTTACTTAGGAGTAAGGGTAGCAATGGTCTCTTCATCCATCCACTCTACAGCCTGGATGATCTGGTGAGGGTCCGCGGGGGGAGGGTACGCCTTCTCCTCCAGGAGTTTCTCGTGGAGGTGGCAGTAGGCTGTCGAGATGTGGATGAACAGCTGTGAATAGACGAGGAGTTTGTATTAGAATCAGGAACATTAACGGCAGCTCTGGACATTTATTCAACAAAAACACAAGAAAACAAAGACAATTGACGACCCGATTGGAACAGTGGTAGTGAACGCTGCCTCTGATACAAGGGTTGCGGGTTCAATCCCCGCACAGTACTAATATTTGTTTGCATAAACATGTCTGTTTGTATTGGTCTGGGTGTTTGCTATGTATTATAAGTATGTATTTACAAAAGAAAAGTATTATATGTATATATTTGTAATCCCACTGTAGATTCTGATATCCGTAACACAGGTGCTTGAGCTACCTATTTTGGAGTCAGATCAATGTATGTGATGTTGTGAAATATTTATTAAAAAAAAAAACAATAACTGAATAAAAATAAGCTAAAAGTAAATAAAAAGGAAAGTTAAAACAAAGTAGTCCCCGTGGCAATGTCCCCAATATGCTGGCAACATTACCCAGCTGGATCGCGATGAAAATTCGCATAGGTGGGTCCTCAGAACAATAACTGACACAATAGCGAAAATAGTTTGTACTATTTTCTCTTATGACATTGTAAATGTGTAACAAACAGATGCATATACATTGTTCGCGTCACTCCTGTAAGTAAAATAGTTCCGAACAACTATAATAGATGGCGTTAGTAGTACTTTACTACGCACCTGCGTTTCGTGTTTTCGATTTACATAAGACTAAAGGTAAATAAACACTTTTACAGTAAATTGGTTTTATTAACACTATAATACTAGGACAAACTCCATCATACATCTGGACATTCGTAATTCAGCAGGTTGTCACCAGCCAAAACCTGTCCACGACGCACGACCGTAACAATGCGACCATTATCAATCGGTCTGACTGACATTACAAAAAAGATCATGGCGCAGGTACGTACTTTTGATTTAGTAGCATTATTCATTATTACAACCAAGTAGAACCATTAGACATTTTAACTCGTGACTCATTCAAAAATAATAAAAATTAGGCGGTGTTCTTTTTTCGCTCACTCTCGTGCACGATGTATCATCAGATGTGATATCATTAAATCATTTATTTATTTGCACAAAACATGGTATACAAGTATGACATAAAAAACCGGCCAAGTGCGAGTCGGACTCGCGCACCGAAGGTTCCGTACAAACCTGCAAGGTTTACAAAGTTCGTTCATTACGACAATCGAGTCATAACTATGGTATTTTTATTGCAAAATGAAATTCATAACATTACAATGGGGAAAGATGGAGGAGCATAAATTTAAGACAAAGATCTCTTTATCGTTTAAGTAATCCTTTATTTTATATTAACACATATCATTTCGATAAAGAACGTCGAAATATAAAGAAGGCTATTTCGTATTCTTTAAATGTTGCCCTCCCCATACATAGTATAATAACTCGCGGTCATTGCTGTAACTACAATTATGTTTACAATCACAATTTTTTTGGTGGTATAACTACTTAAAATTTTAACCTTTTCGGAATTTTTCTGTTACCTGTGCTGTAAGCTATTGTTTCTTACCAAATTTCGAGATTCTATGTCAACGGGAAGTGGTCTTTAGGTTTTAATTCCCTTGCGTGTAGTTGCGAGTTTCAAAATAAGCGGTATCAATGGTTGTACTTTTGCGTTTTGCGTTTTTGCGTTGACTTAGAATTTTTTTTTTCACGGGTTAAAGGCAATTAGATCTAAGTATTTGATATGAATTTCAACTTGATAGCTCTACGCGTTCGTGAGGAAAAAAGTAATAAGTTTATATTTATTAAAAAATATATATTTTGTAATGTAACTAAAAATTTAAGGCTTTCGGAATTTTCCCTTTATGTGTGCTATAAAACGTTGCTTCATGCCAAATTTCAAGATTCTAGGTCGACTGGAAGTACCCTTTAGGTTTTGATTCCCTTGCGAGTACTTGCGAGTTTCAAAATATGCAGCTTAAATTGCGGTTTTTTTTTATTGCGTTGACATAGAAGTTTGATTTTGTTACAGCTTAAAGGTATTATAGACCTGAGTATTTGGTATGAATTTCAATTTAATACCTCTACGCGTGTATGAAGAAATGGGAAGTAAGTTTAAAATCATTAAAAAAATATATATTATGTGATGTAACTAAAAATTTATGGTTTTCGTAATTTTTCCTTTATCTATGCTATAAGACGTTGCTTCGTACCAAATTTCAAGATTCTGAGTTCACGGGAAGCACCCTGTAGGTTTTGATTCCCTTGCAAGTGTCGAAAATTTGCGGCATAAACGGCTGTATCTTTTGATTGCGTTGGCTTAGAAGTTTGATTTTTTCACAGCTTCAAAGGACAGTAGACCTGAGTAATTGATATAAATTTCAGCTTCATACCTCCACGCGTTCCTGAGAAAAAGGGTCTTGACAGACGGACGGACAGATGGACAACAAAGTGATCCTATAAGGGTTCCGTTTTTTCCTTTTGAGGTACGGAACCCTAAAAAGTAAAAAGTCCTCATGTTTCGCTAATATAAAAAAAATAGCATGCAAATATTTACAATGTCAATAATAAATGAAATTACATTACATAGATTCAAAATTACATGGATTTACAAAATTATTAAATAGTCAATTGTGGAAAATTAAAAATACCAAAAAAAAATGTCAAATTCTAATTGTCAAAAAAATGTCTTAACACTGTAAAAAAATTTCTCATTAAGCCATTTAGTTAATCTTTTTTTAAATAAATAACTATTTAGCACCTTAAATTCATTTGGGATCTTGTTATATATTTTTACGCACATCGCAAGACAACTTTTACTATATTTACATGTTTTGGGAACATTTTTTAATACAAGTTTATGTTTGTCTCTGCGCACTCTAGTATTTGGTACATCACATGCTTTGGGAAAGAGATCCCTATGTTGATGGACAAAATTACATACATATACATATGTGAATAAGATAGTTGTACGTAGCTTTTATTTTAGTAGGGCTTCTATTGCTTTAGTTATTGTTCTGAGGGTGCCAGCCTTTGGCTCTCCCATGACTTCGACTAGACGCTTAGCTAAGTCACGGAAGAAAGAGAGAGCGTCGGAACCCCACGGGCCCAGTGTTTCAACACCGAAAGCTACAAAGTGGTAGGCACCAGATAGATGCCTATACTTTGCAGCTTTCAGTCTCTCTGCCGCGTCGGCCGCAGCTCCGGCACTCCTCGTAGTCCCGGGAAGATGAGACGGGGCCAGTGTGTCGACATAGTTAGCTCTGGACATATTTTTTAGTTATAACAAATTATTTTTTATGAAAAAGTACACCTGATGGTAAGTGATCACCGCCGCCCAAGGACACTCATGCACCAGAGGCACAAGAGCGCTGCCAACGTTTAAACCCCCCTTTCCCCCGGATTAGGCTTCCGGTACCCTTACTCTGCAGCGAAACACAGCACAGTGCTGCTTCACGCCGGTTTTCTGTGAGGCCGTGGTATTACTCCGGTCGAGTCATGTTGAGGAAGAAAAAACAGAAAAATTGCTACGCGGAGTAAAATCAACCTCTAAAAAGGTCACAGCGGTAATCACTGGCTTATCATTATCATATTATTAATTTTACAGTGTTAAGGATTTTTTTTGATAATTAGAATTCGACTTTTTTTTATTTTATTTTTATATTTCCACAATTGACTATTTAATAATTTTGTAAATCTAAGTAATTTTGAATCTATGTAATGGAATTTAATTTATTATTGACATTGTAAATATTTTCATGCTATTTTTTTATATTAGCGAAACATGAGGACGTTTTACTTTGTTTTTATGTCATACTTGTATACCATGTTTTGTGCAAATAAATAAATGATTGATTGATTGATTGATTATCAAAGAGAGAAATGGTAAATGGTAAACATAACTTACTTGTAACTTCTTGCACTCCTTGCCTAGTTCTACCATCAGCTTGGTGCCACGAACGTTCAAAAGAACAGCTTTCTTTAGCTCCTCATCAAATCTGTAATGATTGGGAGAAAACAACTAAAATTAAAACTATATTCCATTATAATCGTATTTTTTTTTTCCACCTTCTCAGTGGCGCAATGGATAAGCTAAGGCTGCGGCTTGAAATCTCGGATTCGATAAGTGAGTCGGGCTATTTTTGTCACCTTAATAATTCTCACAACATCTCATACGTTGACCTGGACCCGTACTAAGCAGCTTAAGCAGTTGTGTTACAGATATCAGACAACAGACGAACACAAATATATACTTAAATACATATATTACACCCATGTCTGGGTCCCGAACAAACACAAGTGTTCATCGCACGAATGTTTGTCCAGGGTAGGGATCGAACCCACGACCTTTGGCGTAGGCAGGGTCACTACCAATTGCGCCATCCGGTCTGTCCTTAAAACTCTTATTGTCCGCCCGCAGTCTGTGAATCGCTCTTTACCCTGTCTGAATCCGTATAACAAAGTGCTTAAGGCGACGGGTAAACTACTAGCGACACCAATCGATGTAAATTATTAGTTACTAAACCGGATCTATTTCGAACAATTTCGGAGCGGGAGTTATACGTACACCCTGTGCGGATAAATGGGGTGCGAGTATAGACGCAAATAGTGTGCGAGCGAGAAGTGAATAGATACGCCGCCATTTCTGATCCCATTCTTTATCCGCACAGGTTGTACTTATCGTGGCATTGCATGACACAATAAGCCGTATCCTGAGCGGAGACCATTTTGACAACTGTTTTATTAATTAAGTATTGTTTTTTTTTATAAGTTTACATGTTGATTATATTTTTGGTTGATTTTCTGTATTAAGTAGTAACACACGAAGCTTCTTGTAAAGTTTGGAAGCTCTACACTGGAAGTTGTAGACGAGAAATCTAACTAAACTAAACTCGGACAAAAAGTCCAGCTAGGTAAGTCCAACTTCCAGAAAGAGGTCGACCGACGAATCCAATTCAGCTGGGCAGCGTTCGGGAAGCTGCGCAGCACATTATCGGCCCATCTACCGCACTGTCTCAAGACGAAAGTCTTCAATGCGTGTGTGTTGCCAGTGATGACATACGGAAACGAAACGTGACCGCTTACAAAGTGCCAATTAAGGAGGCTCAAAGTCACCCAGAGAGCAATGGGGAGGGCTATGCTCGGAGTCTCCCTGCGTGATCGTGCCAGAAATGATGAGATCCGCAGGATAACTAAGGTCACAGACATAGCCCAAAGGATTGCATGCCTCAAGTGGCAATGGGCAGGGCACATAGCGAGGAGAACAGACGGCCGTTGGGGCGGAAAGGTCCTCGAGTGGAGGCGACGTACAGGAAGTCGCAGCCGTGGAGCCCCCCACAAGGTGGACCGACTATCTGGTGAAGATCGCAGGAATCCACAGGACCGATCTGTGTGGAGAACATTGGGGGAGGTCTATGTCCAGCGAAATGATGATGATGATGACACGAAGCCTCCTCGCATTCCTCTCAAACAGTTAGCAGTGACCAGGAGTACGGACTGCTCAACCTAGCATAAGATTATAACACACACTCGTTTACAAGCACGAAACATACCTACTCATAAGCACACACACACGTAATAACACTCATATCATACACACACATACATACATCTCACGGACAAATTGGAGTCGTTGGAGTCGCGAAGAGATTTTGGCTCTCTTTGCCTTTTCTTTAGGCTCTTCCATGGAGAGTGCTCTTTGGAGCTGTTTAATATCATACCAGGGTGACCATTCTACAATCGCACGACTAGACGCCGCGGCAATCTTCACAAATTACTACCTGGAACCAATCCCTTCCAGAAGGCTTCGTTTCCAGCGCTCCTTTTTCCCGCGCTCGTGCAAACTCTGGAATGAGCTTCCAGCCGCGGTGTTCCCTAATCGCTATGACATGTCCTATTTTAAACGAGGTTTGAAAAGAGTTCTCTCACGGTAGGCAGCGGCATGACTGTGCTCCGGCATTGTTGATGTCTATGAGCGGCGGTTACCGTTTACCATCAGATGGGCCGCAAGCTCTACCTACTATAAGCAATAAAACAAAAAAAATATACATGCTTTACAACCTGTGCGGATAAAGAATGGGATCAGAAATGGCGGCGAGAAGTAAATCTTCTCGCTCGCACACTATTTGCGTCTATACTCGCACCCCACGAGTGCGAGTATAGACGCAAATAGTGTGCGAGCGAGAAGTGGATAGATTGGCCGCCATTTCTGATCCCATTCTTTATCCGCACGGGTTGTACAGTATGTAATTTTTTATTTCCTTTTCTTTCTTTCTTCCTCTCTTTTTTACACACCCTTTGTAAATCGGCTATGGGAACAATTTTTTAAGTATGGTTTTAATATATTTTTTAATGCCTTTTACTATTTTAAGTGACTAATTTGAATATTTTTGTAAAATAGCAGGTAGTTATTTTTTAATTAATTTTCAAACATTTTGAATTCGATACGTATTTGTGACGTCGACGATTTGTGACGATTTTCCCCAATTTACGGGAGAAAAACATACTTCTAAAAACGCCTTTTGATTTGGGAAATTTTAAATCACTTTCTGGTAACATTACGGTAAAACAAAACAAAGACAGCCCACTGTCTTAGTTTTGGTGTCACCCTGCAAATAAACGTCAAACTAGCGCCATCTGTTACTTGGTCCGGGTTAATAAGTCACTGAGACATTGTTTTCAGCTAAATGTAAATCTTCTGAATACAACCTGTCTGAATAGCTATCTAGCGTATCTAGGGTCAAATGAAGGTCAACGCTATTTTATTGAAAATAATATTGATGGAATGGTTTTAAAATTTAAAAATATTAAAATATTAAGATCTATTTTAAACTATTTCGGGGTCACAAACTCTTGACAAACACTTATACTATTTATTAAATAACCATGCAAAAATGTTGGGTCCAACGCGTACGCAAAAATTGATTCACGCCAAAAGCGGCCACTTTTGGCGTTAATCAATTTTTCGCGTACAAAAACGGATCCGATAACGGAGATCCGGTATAGTAGCTAAAAATTAAAAACGATTGGCTTCGCTAGTGTGCCCTACCCGTCACCTTAAACAAATAAATAATGTTTTTGTTTCTTTACCAAAAGATGGCGCTAGGTGTCGATTACATCGCGCAAGTGTTTTGTTGGTAAAGACTACCTGATGGTGGCGGCAGCGTGAATGATGATGTCGGTTTCCTGGACAATCTTCTGCCTGTCCTCAGCGCTGATGGCCAGCCCGGGCTCGCCCACGTCTCCGGCGATCAGGGCCACCTTCTTCAGGAGGGGCTCCACCCCCCCTCTCATGTTGCGGAGTTTCTCGAATAACTGGAAACATAGATACGTAGTCTTTATTTGAAATGTGCTAAAAAGCTCTTTCATTTGAAACAAAAAAAATTAGGATCCCTTTTCTAAGTCCCTTAGAGGGCGCTGTAGTTAAGTGTAGTTAAACGTGACGTCATGTAGCCTATAACCAGAAGACAATCAAGACGCTTCTAACGACACCTCATTTGTTCAAATATGATAACTATTTTAAAAGTTATGTGGGACAGGGAATACATGAACAAACAACTATACATACATACTACATACATAAAGAAATACATACATACATACAGGTCAAAATCAGAACCCTCCTTTTTGCTTCGACGTAGTCGGGTAAATAAATAAGATTATACAATCATGTGTAATCTTCTGTACTATTTATAGAGAGGTAAATGATACAGACAGCGGCAACGCTTATAGGTAATCTGAAAACACGAAACGTTTGCGCGATGCAATTGACACCTAGCGCCATCTATTGGTATAAAGTAAAAATATGACTTCCTCTTTTACAACAACGAAACGAATAACGAAAAATTTTTTTCTTTTGTGAGTACATCATCAATAAAATACCTACCTACTTTTAACTACCTACTGTATCTATAATTATTATCAACATTTAATACGAGAATGTTTATAAAAAAAGGAAACGTCTGTCTCCTTTTTTTTGCGCGCGTGTGAAAGAGAGGGAAACTCCGATGCGGTCGTAACGTCTGCTTAAAATTAGGCCCACTGGATCCGCTCTAGCACAGTACCTCGACCGCGATTCATCGAGATGATGAGGATGAAATGACAATCGCTTGCCATATTTATAATCTATCTATACTATTGAAATAATAGAAAGAACGTAAACTTAATTTCCACAAGTACTAGTTGTTCGTTCATAATATTTTTTTTTGAAAATAGCTTAACGCTTTGCTTTTGTCTATTAGAGAAGCAAAGTTCACGGCCGTAGTATATTCAAAATATCATAATACGTAACATCTTAATAATATTTATTTTTTACTTATGTCATGTCGGTATTTGGTGTCAACCGTCATGTCACGTCAAAATCACGGCCTATAAGGCACCAAGGGCATTCAGGGGGGTCATGGGATCCGCACATGGTGCTAGGGGATTTTATATATCAGTTTCCATTCTTTAAATGTTTAATCCATTTGACCCTACCCCCATGCTTACGTAAACATTTTTCGATTTTTTTTTACACAGCTCGGCAACCCTACTAACCGTATGCATTTATTTGTAGGTAATTCCCCGAAAATACTGTTTCGTTTTCAAGCAAACAGAATGTGAGGGTTGCCATTTGTGTGTTAAAAAGAAAATAATTATCGATGACGTAATCATCACCTCACGTACCCAACCCCATGTCATCCAAAATAACCATAGCAAAGCCGCCCCCCCCCCCCTCCCCCCAATAGTGCTTACATACATACTTGAACGGCCCCTAACACGCAATGGTTATGAAATCATCAATACACACTTGTCGTGCGATTTGCTCAACTGCACTCGACCTTGGCCCTTGTGACGAAGGAAGTACGTATTGTGATGGCGAGAATGGCATGCACGTTAATCAGAAGATTTGCCAAGGAATATGCATGCTTTACTCCTATAGATATCACGACTATATGAGCTAACGATTACGGCTACGGCGACCAGTCTCAACGATCAGCCACGTCCGCAGGATATATTATAGTGCTCAAGTGTTTGCGCAAATACAAGTGCATTCTCTATTCCCTTGTCTTAATATTCTGATGTGACACCAGTGTGACACGACTGGAGAGGAACCGAGTGCACAGGACCAACAGCTTGCTTTCTGAGGCATAAGACCGCCTACTTCCAGACTCTGGGCTGACGCTGAGAATTTCTCACTAAAAACCTGGATACCAACATTTTTTTGACTCGATCCGGGGTTCGAACCCGGGACATCTTGCACACCCGTCGCTTTAAGTGCAATCCACTAACCACTACGCCACCGAGGCAGCCAACCAAATGAGTCTTCAAAAAAATCCTTCGATAGAAGGCTGATCAACGTCGACCGACTGGTCTGGGTAGCATTAATTGATCTACGGATACTGTTCGACCAACCAATCGATTCATTCTAGTCGAAGTCGATCAATAGAACTGTTAAGGGTTTCTTTGCATCTCAATTTAATTCCATGGGTTCAAAATTATTGTTCTAATTGGAATTTTAAATTGAAATAAGAACACGTAAAGATATCCACCCTTCTTATTCAATATAAACTTCTTATTAAATCTCAATTCCATGGCCTCAAAATATTGTTCCATATTTTTGAGCCCATGGAATTGAGACGCGAAGAAACCGGCAGGTCAAAATTCGGAGAATCACCCTTAAACTATGAATTCATCATCATCATCATTTCAGCCAATAGACGTCCACTGCTGGACATAGGCCTCCCCCAATGTTCTCCACACAGATCGGTCCTGTGCCTCCCGCATCCAATGGATTCCCGCGATCTTCACCAGATCGTCGGTCCACCTTGTAGGAGGCCTGCCACGGCTGCGACTTCATGTACGTGGCCTCCACTCGAGGACCTTTCCGCCCCAACGGCCGTCTGTTCTCCTCGCTATGTGCCCTGCCCATTGCCACTTGAGGCATGCAATCCTTTGGGCTACGTCTGTGACCTTAGTTCTCCTGCGGATCTCATCATTTCTGATACGATCACGCAGGGAGACTCCGAGCATAGCCCTCTCCATTGCTCTCTGGGTGACTTTGAGTCTCTTTAATCGGCACATTGTAAGCGGCCACGTTTCGGTTCCGTATGTCATCACTGGCAACACACACGCATTAAAGACTTTCGTCTTGAGACACTGCGGTAGATCTGCCGAAAATATAATAAAACGATGAATTGGTCTGGCAGAATCTATCGATCGACGGCGACTTATCATTTGGTCTGGTAATACCTTCAACGATAAGCCATCGACGCAGGACATAAGAGTAATGCACAAGTGTATACACAACACTCTCTATCGTCCTATTTGATGAGACAGACACGACCGCAGAGGAATCAAGCTTAACGTGCTTAAGGGTGACGGGTAAGGCACACTAGCGGCGCCAATCGATTTGAATTTTTAGCTACAAAAATAGATCCGGATTTAAACACTTTCGAAGTTACAACCTCTGTTTGTCTGTTCTGTCTGTTTGCCGTGTGGTACCCCGGCAGAGTAGAATAGGCCACCCTCACTCTTACCGAGGAGTCGTAAAAGGCGACTCAGGTAAAGCTGCTGGCATGATCATCAGCACCCAGAGAAGGAAAACTCTGCATTTATATCAAAACCCTCGCCAACCCGTCTGCCAAGCGTGGTGAGTATGGCAATTACCCCTCATGTGATTGAGGGAGGCCCGTGCCCCAGCAGTGGGGACTTAAATGGGCTGATGATGATGATGATGAACCTCTGTTTGAGCACGCTCAAAAATAGCATGCTTATTTGTAGCATGTCCGTCCACACATGTTATTAAGTAGCACTTGCTCAAAAGTAACATGCTTGAAGCATGAAAATAAGCATGTGTAACCTTTTTGGATCTTACCTAAAATATTTGAAAGAATGATTCTGATCGTGTAACTGTGGTCCAGTTGATGTGGTCAAACGGCAGTGGCTTCATTGTAATCACGTACCAGATTTCCTAAACCCTGGTGGCTTAAGGCGACGGGTAGCTCTAACTAGCTACACCAATCGATTTCAATTGTTAGCTACTAAATAGGATCTATTTAAAACAATTTCAGGGTTACAACCTCTCGGCAAACACTTATACTATTTATTAAATAACCATGCACAAATGTTGGATCCAACGCGTACGCGAAAAATTGATTACCGCCAAAAGAGGCCACTTTTAGCGTAAATCAATTTTTCGCGTACAAAAACGGACCCAACATTTGTGCATGGTTATTTAATAAATAATATAAATATAATAATAAATTTTCCCGGAGGTTATAACCCTGAAATTGTTTAAAATAGATCCGGTTTAGTAGCTAAAAATTAAAAGCGATTGGCGTCGCTAGTGTGCCCAACCCGTCACCTTAAAAGCCGTCCCTTAACGGACGGTAATATACCTGTCGCATTCAAACAAAGGAGACACACAGCGCGGAAAACTCCGATTCGGTCGTAACGTTTGGTTTAATTAGCCTCTCTGGATAGTTGTCCATACGTAACCGAACCCGGGCTCCGAAGGAACAGCTTTGGATGCAAATGGGAATCACAAAATAAGACGAGGGAGGTTTTCATAATTCTTCAGTGAATACTAACAATTAAATGTTCATACATGGCCAAACATGGCGGATATTGCGTGCAATTTCGCCTGTGGGTACCAATGTGCGTGCGAATACGGCCTTCTGTCCCAATCTATGTACTCTTAATGACAAAACATTTTATGATAACGTTTAGGTTTTTTTATGTGATAGGTGGCAGACGAGCAGACGGATCACATGATGGTAGCGAATGCCGCCGCCCATACAAGTACGCTGCCAATCTTTAAGCCCCCCTTTCCCCCGATTCAGGCCTCCAGTACCCTCACTCACGCCACGAAACACAGCGCTCGCTACACGCCGGTTTTCTGTGAGGCCGTGGTATCACGCCTATCGAGCCGGCCCATTCATGCCGGTGTGGCTCTCCCTCGCTAATGTTAAAAGGTATGCCGTATCTTAGATTTACTTACTTAAACACATTACAATCTTCTCAGCGAAGTGTAACAAGTCTCTGTGTTGCAAGGGCCTGCGCAGGAGTACGTTTCCCAAGAAACGTTGATGCAATCATCGTACGCTGTTTTATTTAATTAGCGAATGTCTTTTTTTTTTGTGGACTCAATCACACTTTCTTCTTCTTCTTATTTTATTTGTGGCAATCAACTTCTCGACTGAGAATTACTCCTGTCATTATCATGTTTTAGATTTTAGGCATTATTAAGCGGGACAACCGAAGATAATTCGCCAATGTCAAGTAACTTATTGAGAACAAGTAGGTAGTCAACAGTCGAAGTCACAATCACTCAATAAAACGCCGGTGTTTTGCGTTTTATCGACCTACGGATTCAGCGGATATCACTCTAAAAGCAATCGCGGGTTTTAAGACTCTATTAGGTCCAAGCAAGTTGTCACGAGACAACGCACTCGACACACAATAGCAGTGTTAAAAACGATACAATCCAACGAATCTTATTATTAGGATCACTTTGCGGCACTTCACTGCACAAATAAACACCAAACTTGCACACTAAAAACCACTAGACACTAATTTAAAACCTTTGAATCGCATCAGCCCACGCGGCTTCTATTAGCCCTACCCACCGAATCCGATGCAATCATCGTACGCTGTTTTATTTAATTAGCGAATGTCTTTTCTTTTTTTTTTGTGGACTCAATCACACTTTCAGCGACGCAATGAGTCCGCCAATGTCAAGTGTTTAAAGAGACACGCAGCTTAAAATATTTTGACCGGTAAAAAAGAATTAGCGAATGTCTATAAATAGTCACTTTACCCGCTGAAGTATTGTTCAAAACATAACAGATATTAATCTATTAATCTTAAAGTATATATTAATCTTAAAGTATCAGCCTATAAACTGTCCCACTGCAGGGCAAAGGCCTCCATCATAGAAATCAAGTCATCGCTACTATGATGGGATTAGGCTTAATCACCACGCTTGCCTAATGCAGATTGGTGATCACAAACCCGAGCTATGTTCGAAAAAATCGAAACATAGTTTTCGCTCGACCTGGGAATTGAACTCAGGCCCCGAGATCACGGTCTCGTACTTATACCACTAGACCAACAGGGCGTTTATCTATTATTGGTATTTTACCTATCAAATTTCCGTTTTGTATGGCGATTTTCTTAGATTTTTTTTTATAAGAATACATTTGGCCCCAATCTCACGTCATGGTAAGTGATATTTTCCATACAAACTTTTTTAACTAATAATGCTACTACTCCATAATTAACTGTGCTTTAATGGACAACACGTGTAGGATAGTTTTTCAGAAAAAAAAATGGATTAAAAAGTTATTTCTGATAAAAAAACTCAATTCTGCCAAATAAAAAAAAAAGATAATTTAAAAACAAATGCATCACAAATTCAATTATATCTGATATTTAATATAAACCTTAAAATATACTCTTAAATCAAAATATAATTATATTATGGTGACTTTTTGCTTATTAAAGGAGTTATACATCTTATTGTGTCTAGAAAAAAAAATGTCAATTTCATAGGTAAACACCTTTTATATGGACCCTCTGTAGGTCTAGTGGTTTAAAAAATGGGTCATGGAAATCTCGGGCTCCTGGGTTCGATTATCGGGTCGAGCAAAAAGTATGTTTCGAACATAGCTCGGGTTTGTGATCACCAATCCGCATTAGGCAAGCGTGGTGATTAAGCCTAATCCCATCATAGTAGCGATGACTATGATGGAGGCCTTTGCAAAGTATTGGGACAGTATATAGGCTGATACTATAGTTTATAATATGGATATTCGTGTCATAATCTTCAAATTAAGAACGCTGTTTCGACAGGCTTTATACAATACCATAGTTAGTGACAAAAAAAGTGTGTTATAATGACCATTAAAAGAACCTAAGTACGATTTTTCATATTACGTAAAAGTTACTTTTTTAAGAAGTGTCATGAGGTCAGGTTATATTCTTCATACCGTACCAAGAAGTTAAGGTGACGGGTAGGGCACACTAGCGACGCCAATTGATTTTAATTTTTAACTACTAAACCGGATCTATTTGAAACAATTTCTGGGCTACAACCTCTTGGCAAACACTTATACTATTTATTAAATAACCATGCACAAATATTGGGTCCGTTTTCGTACGCGAAAAATTGATTCATGCCAAAAGCGGCCACTTTTGGCATGAATCAATTTTTTAACGACATTTGTGCATGGTTATTTAATATATAATGGTTATTTAATGGCAAAAGCCTATTATACAGTTAATGACAAGAAGTTGTGAAAATGATAAACTGTTCGCCTACACCCATGTTACTGTACTTAAAAAAAATTTGGTGATTAAAAAGAGTAACTGGCGAGTTTCTTGCCGGATCTTCTCGTCAGAATCAACTTTCCGATTCCGGTGGTAGAATCACATCATATTTATTAATTTCTTAGTATATTTTTTGTATCGACATATATGTTCAATTACATGTATAATATATATAGCTATAATTTATATTTTTTTCATGTATGACGATTTGTAAGAGCTGTATATAAGCCTATGCAAATAAAGTACTTTTGAATTTTGAATTTTGGAAATTTTTAATTTTATAGGATAAGTGTATGCCTAGAGGTTGTAACCCCGAAATTGTTTAAAATAAATCCGGTTTAGTAGTTAAAAATTAAAATCTATTGGCGTCGCTAGCGTGCCCTACCCGTCACCTAAAAGAGATTTCTTAATTTGAAGATTAAAACATGAGTGTAGTCAGATAAAGTAGGTACTGTATGATACTGCGCATCGAATGCTATTAAGGTGACGGGTAGGGCACACTAGCGACGCCAATCGAATTTAATTTTTACCCCCGTGCCCGTCACCTTAAGTGGTAAATAACTACTTAGTTATTTAGTATAACTTTGTAATCAAATATAAACAAAGAAAACACATGTTCTTATCCAGTGAGCTACCGTAGGTATTCATTGGCTAATTGTATAGTTCGCTCATTAAACATCGTAGCTTTATTAGTGCAATAAAATGCAGCTAACATACAAAGTATTTTCACAACGCAATGTTTGGAAATTGTTTAAAAGAAGCCGTGTGGTCCCCGGCAGAGTAGAATAGGCCACCCTCACTCTTACCGAGGTGTCGTAAAAGGCGACTAAGGTAAAGCTGCTGGCATGATCATCAGCACCCAGAGAAGGAAAACTCTGCATTTATATCAAAACCCTCGCCAACCCGTCTGCCAAGCGTGGTGAGTATGGCAATTACCCCTCATGTGATTGAGGGAGGCCCGTGCCCCAGCAGTGGGGACTTAAATGGGCTGATGATGATAATGAATGTTTAGAAGGTTTTAATAAACTGTAGAAGCGAAAATAAAACAATTACATTGTCCTAGTAATTGCTATCGTAAATCTGTTACAATATAACTTAGTACTGTATTGTTACAGTACTTTCGAGCGAGTTAACTTCGCAATATTTTGCGCAAATTTCTATTAGCAAACCGTCCGTTTCGTACTGCAAAAACGAAGAAATCGAAATAAAGTTGATTAATTGTCCATTTGTACCGACAGCCACACATCAGTCACTACAATCTGTGTTTTACATTAATGTGAGTATTGATTAAAGAAAAAATGTAAATACATGTCTGTATGTAGATAACTAAAATATCGTCGAACCGATTACGGCTACGGCGGCCAATCTCAACGATCAGCCACGTACGCAGGATATATTATGGTGCTTAAGTGTGAACGCAAACACAAGTGCACTCTCTATTTCCTTACCCATATTGCGATGGGACACCAGCGTGACACGACCGGAGAGAGATCGGGAGCAGGACCCACGGCTTAACGTGCTTTAGGCCCCCTCGCTGAATGTGCAAGGAGTACAATGAAATCATGAATAAAATAAATGATTTTTTTTTGCAGTCGTCGTCGTCCATTGAAGTTTAGGTCCACTTGAACTTTGTTTAGATTTTAAGTTTAAAAGTTGTTATAAATTAGCTACAATATTATGAACGCTGTATATACCTATAGTTGGCAAACATATTTAAATATTTCTTGTTTAGCCAACTACGGCAAAGCAAAAGGAGGGTTATGATGGGCTATGTATGTATGTATGCATGCATGGTCAGGTTCGAGTTAAAAGAGTGGGAGAAAAAACAAAGCACTGAATTCTGGAAAAGACTACCTCGACTAGAACAGTCTAAGGCGTTGATACAGGCGTTCGATCAGAAACGAGCTGTAGAAATAACAAAACTGAGTAGAGGACATGTAAGGGCACTCGCTCGGACCCTCACAGGGCACTGCAAATTAAATAAGCACCTGCACAACATGGGCCTTACAGATACCAAAATCTGCAGGTTCTGTCGCGAGGACGAGGAAACGATTATCCACGTCCTCGGCGAGTGCATAGCGCTGCACCGCTGCAGAAGCCGGCACCTGGGAGCACACATGATCTCAGCTGACGAGATCAAGAGCTCCCCCATCAGCTCCATTCTCGGGTTTATCCTGGAACTGGAGCTACATGAGGTGCTGTAATAGGTTACGGGGCTGCCACAATAGATCATCTACTGGTCGCAGTGGCTATGAGACGCAGGGCTCACCCTATTTCTATCAAATAATAATAATAAATGTATGTATGTATGTATGTTCATCTGTTTCCACGTAACTTCTATCTAGTTATCATATTTGAACAAATGAGGTGTCGTTAGAAGCGTCTTGGTTGTCTTCTGGTTATAGGCAACATGACGTTGAATTCGATATAAGTCCACTTGTACCACTTTTCACAGGACGCACAGAATTATATCCATTTATTTCAGGCAACAAGATACATTCAAAAATATTTTATTGGCCCATATAATAAATACCTTCCAGTCTAACATAACATAATAAAATAAAATACACATTTTTTTTTCCAATTTCTACGCGTAGAGTCAGCTGGTAGCCGTCCTCGAAACTTCCGAAAGACGACTCCCTGCGGCCAGAAGTCCTCCTTAATAAAGGTCGCCAGGGAATGGGTCGGTACTCTCACCACACATGAGCTAAAGTTCACTTTGTGTTATTCCCAAATGTTTAATAAATGAATATCTACACGTGCGAAGGGCCCTTCTTATTTTAGCGTGTGATTCCCAGTTGCGTCCAAAGCTGTCACTTCAGAGCCCTGGGTACGCTTGGACCATAATTCATGATTCGGGAAGTGTGGTAATTACAATGAAGCGACCGGTCGTCTGACCTTCGCGGGAACCAGACCAATGGATCACGGTTACACGTTTAGAATCATTATTTCAAATATTTTCATCATCGTCATCATCAGCCTATCGCAGTCCACTGCTGGACGTAGGCCTCTCCAATTGTTCGCCACTGTGATCTATCCATTGCTTCTCGCATCCAGCTCTTGCCAGGCATCCTGCGCAGATCGTCCCCCCACATAGCCAGAGGGCGCCCTACATTACGTTTGCCAAGACGCGGTCTCCACTCCAGAACTCGTTTACCCCATCGGTTGTCGGTTCTGCGGCTAATATGGCCAGCCCACTGCCACTTAAGCTTGCTAATCCGGTGAGCAATGTCGATAACTTTGGTTCTCTGCCGGATCACCTCATTTCGGATTCGATCTCGGAGAGAGACGCCGAGCATTGCTCGTTCCATAGCCCGCTGAGCGACCTTTAACTTGTGGACCAGCCGTACCGTAAGTGTCCACGTTTCGGCTCCGTATGTCATGACGGGTAGGACGCACTGATTGAAGACTTTCGTCTTTAGGCACTGTGGTATCGACGATACGAAGACACGACGCAGTTTTCCAAATGCTGCCCAACCTAACTGGATTCTCCTATTCACCTCATCCTCGAGGTTGTTTTTACCCAATTGCAAAGTCTAGTCAAATATTTTAGGTATCCACAATTTGTAGAAACTTTCCGAGATTTTTTTTTTTGTGTGACAGGTGGCAGACGAGCAGACGGATCACCTGATGATAAGCGATTGCCGCCGCCCACACACACCAGTGGAGCTCCTTTAAACCCCCCTTTCAACCGGATTGTGGCTCCGGTCGCTCACGCAGCGGAACACAGCACATGTGGCTTTACGCCGGTTTCCTTCGGTCGAGCCGGCCCATTCAAGCCGAAGCGTGGCTCTCCCAGGTTTCCTCACGATGTTTTCCGTCGCGTGCAAAGTATGCGGCGCGAACAGGTCCTAACTCCGATAATCTTTGTAGAAGATGGTATGATGTAACAACTCCCCGTAAGTAACTGGTTAAATCATTTAGTTAGGCCACTGGGCCACGCCGGAAAATGGCTAGGACAGGTTTAAGTTATACGTACTGGAGTTGCGCGGTATTGCAAAATGACTCAGTCAGTTTTAACCTGAACCACGTCTAAAGTTTCTTAAGGTGACGGGTAGGCACACTAGCGACGCCAAACGATTTTAATTTTTAGCTACTAAACCAGATCTATTTTAAACAATTTCGGGGTTACAACCTCTCGGCAAACACTTATACTATTTATTAAATAACCAAGCACAAATGTTGGGTCCAACGCGTACGCGAAAAATTGATTGACGCCAAAAGCAACCACTTTTTTTTTGTTTTTTTATGTCTAAGTGGCAGACGAACAGACGTATCACCTGATGGTAAGCGATTGCCGCCTCCCCCTTACTTTTGGTGTGGATCAATTTTATTTAATAAATAGTATAAAGTGTTTGTCGAGAGGTTGTAACCCCGAAATTGTTTAAAATTGATCCGTTTTAGAAGCCAAAAATTACCCTACCCGTCGCCTTAACTACACTTATTACTTATAGATAATCACATCTTGCATTTGTGAAAAGTAATTACATAGAATATCATACGATATTACATATCGCAAAAACATAGTTTTTTTGCTTAGACAAATCAAAATGATTTAATCTAAATTTTTTGTACGGTTTTCATGCGACACCCGCTATGTTTGATGAAATTCGTCGGTTTTATTTATTTATTTATTTATTTTATTTTATTCGGAAGAACAACAGCTGTCTTAATACAGTAGCAATTACAATGACTGTCTTAAAGCTAATAACAGGTCTTCACTGATAGAAATGAAGTAAGTAATAGTTTTAACATGCGAAGATCACGGAAAGCAACAGATCAAGTTGGCCATGATACGTAAAAATAAATTTAACAACACTATTACATACTGTTACCGTTATTGGCGGCTTCCGCAGCCGCAGAACAGAACCAATACCTATGTAGGTAGGTACTATGCCTAATTTCCTCAACAAATGAAAACTAACCTACTAAAAACCTGAAAAATTATGAAATTCTTCGGTTTAACCGACCTTAAGTGTCAGACGATTTCCCGATCATTCGAGAACTGATTTAAAATATTTTTAACTATTCATAGAACGTACTTTTGTGGTAATCAAGACAAGATCTGATGATGGAATCTCAGGGAAGTGGAGGAAATTCTTCTATTGACAGTTTTTAGTTTTATAGCGGACACATCATTTGTGACTAAATATGTAAGTTGGCTCAGAACACGCCTTCCATACAGTGTGTCTCGGTTCGAATCCTCGGTCCAAACACGTCTAGAATTTTGAAATCTATAACATATAGTAACTATTTCTACCATTGGTTCTCAACGTAGGTATAGTGGAAAAACTTACCTCTCCGTTAAAAAGCTCTTCGAGCCTCTGTTTCGGAAGCTTTCCTTTCTTGGGCCGCACCAGGAGCAAGATCTGACCGATGTCTGGACACTTTCTGTAAAGAATACAATTATTAATCGTACCTCATCATCATCCTCCTGCCCTTTTCCCAAGTTATCTGGGGTCGGCGCAGTATGTCTTCCTTTTCCATACGTCCCTGTCATTCGTCATCAAATCTCGTCGTCAGCCCATTTAAGTCCCCACTGCTGGGGCACGGGCCTCCCTCAATCACATGAGGGGTAATTGCCATACTCACCACGCTTGGCAGACGGGTTGGCGAGGGTTTGATATAAATGCAGAGTTTTCCTTCTCTGGGTGCTGATGATCATGCCAGCAGCTTTACCTTAGTCGCCTTTTACGACACCTCGGTAAGAGTGAGGGTGGCCTATTCTACTCTGCCGGGGGCCACACGGCATAGCAATCGAATCACGTCACGTCATCAAATCATCCACCCTCAATTCCATCATGTCATTCTTCACACAATCCATCCATCTCTTTTTCAGCCGTCCTCTGTTCCTCCACCCACTTACATTTAAACACATCACTTTTTTGGTAACATATTCTTCCCCTCTTCTCATTACATGGCCATACCAGGAAAGACGATTTGCCTTCAATTTATCAATGATGGGGGCCACAATTACTCGTAGTATCTAATAGGTACATATTTTTGGCCCAACCGGAGATCGAACCCGGGACCTCTTGCGCAGCCGTCGCTTTAAAGTGCGACCCACTAACCACTACGCCACAGAGGCAGTCCTGTGTTTTCGGTAAGAAATCCTTAGTGGCAGCTCAAAGCCTCGGAAAGCACGTTAAGCTGTTGGGCTGGTTGGTAATGGAATAGAGAGTGCACTTTTGTTTGAAATTGAAATTATTTATTTAAGTACCAAAAAAAAAAAATTAACAACGCAACACATGCATGCATGTCTCAATTGTGCACTTAAAAAATTCTCCCCTCAGCATCTGTCGCGGATACGTGAGGTCCCCGTAGCGCTGGTATTCTGCGGATACCTTTCTTGAAAGGCGCACGCATTACATAAAGATAGATTAAAAATTATAATAACATGCAAATTGCTTAGCACACACACTTGAGCACTATAATAATATCCTGCGTACGTGGCTGGTCGTTGAGATTGGCCGCCGTAGCCGTAAAATGTTCTGAAGAAAATCCTGAAGACACAGTAAAGGATTGCCCCAGTGGCGTACCTAGGGTACCCGCCCAGGGTGTCACCTGTTTAAGGGTGACACCTGACTGTTAATATGAGTAGTATGTAGTGGTATCTAAATACTACTTTTACCTTTCATTCAACAACAGAGAGTAGCTGGTTATTCGCATTGCCTACTAATAAATAAATAAATAAATATTTCACAACATCACGTACATTGATCTGACTCCGAGATAGGTAGCTCAAGCACCTGTGTTACGGATATCAGAATCAACAGTGGGATTACAAATAGATCCATATAATACTTTTCTTTTGTAAATACATACTTATAATTACAAAGGAAACACCCAGACCAATACAAACAGATATGTTCATGCACACAAATGTTTGTACTGTGCGGGGATCGAACCCGTAACCCTTGGACCAAAGGCAGCGTTCACTACCACTGTTCCAAACGGATCGTCTATGGTGAATGGTAAATACCAACTCATATGGCGAATGGTTAATATAGCAGAAATACTTTGGTTGCGGGTGGTGCAGGATCGATATAGAAGAGATCTATGACCGGCAGCGGACGTCTCGTTCTCTCTCGTTCTTTACTCCATCTTCACGTCACACTCACCTCAAAAGCTTCTCGATGAGCACCTTCCCCATGAAGCCGGTGCCACCGGTTACCAGAACCGTGAGCCCGGAGAACGTCTCCGCGATGCGGTCCGTCATGGCGTCCACCTCTGCCGCTGAGTGCGCCTCTGACGACATGTCGTAGTATCTGAGGACAAGAGAGAACAACCATTATGTATAGTTTTTTAAATTTTCGCGTTGCATTATACTATAATTAATCAAGACGGGAATTAACACGATATTTATTATGTGATACAACACTGTGTTACAGCAGCCGTGGTCATGAGCGGACTGTCCGCTCGTGACCACGGCTGCTGTAACGTAGCCGAAACGTCGAGTAAAATATTATAGTACAATTATGTACTTATAAAAAAATTGTCGCCCTTTTTTCGTCACGCAGGGAAAATGTTTTACCAACGCTCCGTCCCGACAGGTCAGGGGAACGAACGAGGTGTGTGAGACTCCCTCTGGAAAGATGACCCAGAGGTTTACTCACTAAAAACCTACTTAGGCAATGCCAATGGTCACTCATCAGTCCGTTTGACCCCGCTTGCGGCCAACTTCCACCCAAGCAAATAGGGTAGACCTCCTCAGAGGGGTGCAGTGACAGCACCCACTTCTACCACTGGAAGGCGTACAGTGCGCCATCCACCTCTGGAGGGTCTCATTATAGAACGAAATATGAATTACCGCCAAAAACGGTCACTAATGGCGTCAATACAAATCCGAGGGCGACACTGAAGGTTTTTAAATTAAAATTTTGAAAATGGAACTCTTGGCCAATATTATTGTCTATGCATTTAATTGGATTCTCTTTTTTCCCGATTTGGCGGCAAATTGAAATTAACAAGTGAGCATGAATTTAACGTGAGAAAATTTCCGTGCAATGATTTTCTATGACTTTCGATGTCAAATAAGTCAACAAGAATGTTATGATGATAGACTTCGATTGGCCTTTCACGATGAAGCTCCATCTCGTGCCACTGTTTACAACTGGTTTAATGAGTTTAAACGTGGTCGCACTAATCTCACCGATGATTTGCGTGAGGGACGGCCATGTACGGCGACTACCGAAGATAACATCAGTGTTGTGCGACGTATGATAGAGGCCGACAAAAGAGTGACCTATCAGCAGATTCGGACAAGTTTAGGCATTGGTATGAGTCAAGTACACAAAATCATTCATGAACATTTAGGGGCCAGGAAGCTTTGTGCCCGGTGGATACCTCATAATTTGACAGAGGCCCAAAAACTACCTGGTGTTGATTGGTGCCGCGAAATGGTTCAAAGATTTAACGGAGGTGACTCAAATGCGGTGTTTGACATACTAACAGGTGACGAAAGCTAGATTTATTGTTATGATCCTGAAACTAAAAGACAATCTCCTGAATGGGTGCTCCCATTCAAGGAGTTGCCAACTAAAGTGAAGAGAGGTCGCAGCGTGGGAAAGAAGATGGTCGCCTCGTTCTTCGGAAAGACAGGTCATATCGCAACAGTTTGTTACCGCAGAGTGGTACACTAACAGCTGTTTGCCACTTGTCTTGGAAAAAGTTCGGGAAAAACGACCTCGCAGTAGGATCCTACTTCACCACGACAACGCCTCGCCACACACCGCCAAGCAAACACTCGAGTATTTGGCGACGTCAGACGTAGAATTACTAGGTCACCCGCCATATAGCCCTGACCTCGCCCCCTGCGATTTTCATTTATTTCCAAAAATAAAAGGAAAACGTTTCACGGACGCCGAAGAAGCAGTGGCTGCTTAGCAAAAGGCCGTCGAAGAGACTCCTAAAGAAGAGTGGGCCAAGTGCTTTTCTCAGTGGTTTCATCGAATGCAGCGATGTATTGATGTGAAGGGACACTATTTTGAAAAGATATAAT
Organism: Marasmia exigua; assembly: GCA_019059595.1. Lineage (NCBI taxonomy): Eukaryota > Metazoa > Arthropoda > Insecta > Lepidoptera > Crambidae > Marasmia > Marasmia exigua. The sequence continues at coordinate 2,658,935 of CM032492.1, forward strand.
AAAAGTAACAACTTGCTAAATTGTTCAGTTTTTGATTTTCTAAGAACTTTCAGTGTCACCCTCGTATCGAGTGCAAAAACAGATAAAAAGTTAATTATAAGTATTAAATAAATAGTACCTATTCTTTCCGAGAGGGTCGATTTTTGAAATTATTAAAAAGATATCCGGTTAGGTTGCTATCAATTGAAATCGATTGGCGTTGCTAGTTAGAGCCACCCGTCGGCCATGCACCGCAGTCGGCACCCAATACTATCTTGTAATTTAATACAACATTCAATTATTCAACAGGGATTAGGCGCCGACTTCGGTAACACCTTTTCTCGAGTGTACTGTTATAAAATGTTATTTGAAGTGTTTCATCAACATCATCAGCCTATCGCAGTCCACTGCTGGACGTAGGCCTCTCCAATTGTTCGCCACTGTGATCTATCCATGGCTTCTCGCATCCAGCTCTTGCCAGCCATCCTGCGCAGATCGTCCCCCCACCTAGCCAGAGGGCGCCCTACATTACGTTTGCCAAGACGCGGTCTCCACTCTAGAACTCGTTTACCCCATCGGTTGTCGGTTCTGCGGCTAATATTGCTTAACTTAAACTTGCTAATTCGGTGAGCAATGTCGATGACTTTGGTTCTCTGCCGTTTAAAGTGCCGTGGTTTTAAGTGTTTAAAATGTTAGAAATATACACTTAGTTCGTGGTTTTTAAAGGCGTTTTTTTTTCATAGATTTTTTTTATTAAGTATTTTTATTTCTTTTTTTGTTTATCTTTTGTTTTGACGTAGATTTTTATCAATGTTGTGTACACCTATTAAAGGTATATGTATAAGATCTGTACTATATTAAGCATTACAGAAAAACTTTGTTTCAACCTTTTTAATGTCTTAACTTTTTACAGAAATAAAAAAATATGAACAAAAAAACAATTTTAATAGAAATTCGATACCCACCAGATAATAAATTTAAACCCTTTCGCCAATAGCTAGGCAAGGAGTCGGAAAAAAAGTATACTGCCTGTCGAAGAGGCCACAGAATAAAACCTCCGCATGGATTTTATGGCGCGAAGAGCGCGCGTTCGGAATTCAAAAATCTGAAGTCTTTTGTTTTTCGGTGTAAAATTTAACTTCTTCTCCTGTCACTTATACCTAGCTTGTTTTCTTGTATATTATTATGTATTAAATTAGTTTATTTTTATTTACAAAGATCTTCCTTGTTATTTAAAACGCCACACATACGTTCTCGAATCCCGCCGGCATAGGATTGCCGGTACACTGCCTAAACTATGAATTTCTTGTATCTTAGGCAGAAACGAAAGCAGAAAATGTATAAGTAGTGTTGCGTAATAATAACGTTTTAATTTACATAAATAAAAACAAAACATCTTAATGATTCGGTTATAGTAATGGAACCAGTCGGAGCACCTCTCTTTAAGATTTGCAACATTGCAACATTTATACTTTTGTTGGTTGTTGGTCAAGGCTAAATGCACCATTGTGATAATATTCAAATGCGTGAGTTGCGAACTCATACCAGAAGACGAGCGCCTCCGGTGACCTTGGAAACGAAAAGATACCTTAGGGTTGCCATAATAAATAAATAAATATTTCACAACATCACATACATTGAACCCTGCCGTGCATGTACATATTTGAGCTTTGTATGTTAGTTAAATCTAATCCAAATCTGTTCAAAAAACAAGATCAAGTGCCTAATCTTCGCCCTAGACCAACTAAAATTAAAAAAAAATATCTGTGTTACCGCTCTAATGCGCAAAAATGTTACTGAAATGGCTCCGAAAGTGTACAATAAACTCCCTGAATATATTAAACAATTTAATCTGTATAAATTTAGAAATGTGCTATCCCGAATTCTTATAGAAAAATGTTATTATAGTGTTAACGAATACTTTGATGATACTGCATTTGAATTGTAATAAATTTTTCTCTCTCTCTTTTTTAATGTATTTAATCACCATAATAATTTAATTCTATTACCATACTAATTTGTAATGTTTTTTGTACTAACACTAACTAATGAATACCTATGTTTTTAAATATTTGCCTATTATTTTCATCTAATAATATTGTGTATGATGACAAGTTTTACTATTTTATGGAGTTACCACATACATTACCTCTGTCAACTTTGTACCACCTGTGATGACGAATACATGAATGAATGAATGAATGAATGATCTGACTCCAAGATAGGTAGCTCAAAGCACTTGTGTTGCGATTATCAGAACAGCGGAATTACAAATATACACGGTGCTTTTTTAACCGTCATACTCCCTTATCGAGAACATTATACTGATGAAAACAAACATTTTCTCCCAATATAAGGTCACATCTGAGAAAAAAAAAATCAACTTCCCTTACAAAAGTAATCAGCTGATTGGTGCAAATTGTATAAGGCAAATGTTTTTTTTTGAGATAGATCCTATTTTCCTAGGGAAAAAATTTTGGTTATTTTTTTAATGTCATAGGTGGCAGACGAGCAGACGGATCACCTGATGGTAAGCGATTGCCGCCGCCCGCCCGACACTCGCGACACCAGTGAGAAAAGGAAATAATTTATTTTCTATTCTATTCTATTCTATTCAGTGGAGTTACAAGTGCGCTGCCAACCTTTAAACCCCCCTTTCCCCTTCACGCATTCACTGTGCTGTGTTGCACTGCGTGAGTGAGGTTACCGCAAGCCCATTCTAGGGGCGAATGGGAGGCTTTAACCGCTCACTTGTGACTCCACTGGTGTTGCGGGTGGCCATGGGCGGCGGCAATCGCTTACCATCAGGTGAACCGTCTGCTCGTCTGCCACCTATGTCAAAAAAAAAGCAACATACCGGACAAATGTTAGAACATAAATGTCAAATAATATTAGAAATGCTATGCCGTGTGGTCCCCGGCAGAGTAGAATAGGCCACCCTCACTCTTACCGAGGTGTCGTAAAAGGCGACTAAGGTAAAGCTGCTGGCGTGATCATCAGCACCCAGAGAAGGAAAACTCTGCATTTATATCAAAAGCCTCGCCAACCCGTCTGCCAAGCGTGGTGAATATGGCAATTGAGTTATGGCAAAAAAACAACCCCTCATGTGATTGAGGGAGGCCCGTGCCCCAGCAGTTGGGACTTAAATGGGCTGATGATGATGAATATTAGAAATCTCGTAAAAATCTTTCCAAAAGTTAGTGACCATGATAAACCAATTCACTTGAGCTTATCTCATCTCACCACACATTGTTGACAGGCACACGTTTCCCCAGTACACAGTAGATAAATATGCTAAAGCAGTATCGACACTCAGCCATTTTGGACAGAAAGTTACCTACCGTATAGGGTTGTCCTCTTATTTTTTGTAAAATATTATTCTTACCTTGGGACTACTGATTTAAGTACCGGGCCGTGATCGCGGGGTCCTAGGTGCAACAAGGATCATCTGGTGCGTGTTAATTTAGAACTAATGATATTGCTTAAGAAATAAGCATGATACTAGCATACAATATTCGTACACAAAGGTAGGTAAACAAAATGATTCCTAAAGTTGCAAAAAGCTACGCAAAGATACATAAAATTAGACATACTTTTCATAACGTTTTGTTTCGTTACTAGGGAACCACGTTAAGGTATTGGTCATGCACCCGATCGCTTAGGCTTTGACACAGTGAGGTCCCACCATCCCTTCCATATCAATCTCCATCTCCGACCCTCCAAAATGTAAAATTGTGATCGTAACTCGTAAATTAAGGCAGACAACAGTAAATTTCGACTAAAATAGAAACAACGCTCCTTAGAAACACCACTTACCTATCCCCCCCCCATCATCATCATCATCATCATCATCAGCCCATTTAAGTCCCCACTGCTGGGGCACGGGCCTCCCTCAATCACATGAGGGGTAATTGCCATACTCACCACGCTTGGCAGACGGGTTGGCGAGGGCTTTGATATAAATGCAGAGTTTTCCTTCTCTGTGTGCTGATGATCATGCCAGCAGCTTTACCTTAGTCGCCTTTTACGACACCTCGGTAAGAGTGAGGGTGGCCTATTCTTCTCTGCCGGGGACGCCCCCCCCCCCCCC